>CM052546.1:49178915-49289970 GCA_028533065.1 Trachops cirrhosus | reverse complement strand
TTTCCTTTCCTTTCCTTTCCTTCCTCTTCTCCTCCTCCTTCTTATTTTTTTCACTAAAACAATCCATTTATCGAGTTAAAGAATGTATATTCAGCTCACTCACTCAGCAAGTGATCCTGTGTAGTAAACTCAGAGTGAAACAGACCTATTTTTATTTATTTATTTATTGTTTATTTATTTATTTATTTAAATGAATGGCATATTGACTTATAAATGGTGGGGATTTTTTTTGGAGGAGGGTATTTTTCTTTAATTGTAGTAACATATGTAACATAAAATTTACCATTTTAACCATTTAAAGTGTACAGCTCAGTGACATTAAGTACATTCTCATTGTTTTACAACCATCCCACCCTTCACCTCCAGAACTTCGTCTCCCCAAACTGAACCTCCGTCCCCACTAAATAGCAGCTTCCTGCTCCCCTCCCCCAGCGCCTGCCAACGGCCATTCTACTCTCAGTCTCTGCGAATCTGACCCCTCCAGCACCTCACGGAAGCAGAATCCTACCGTGTCTGCCCTTTTGTGACAAGCCTGTTTTATGCTTTCACTGCCTGGCATTTTGGTTTTTTGTGTTCTGCAGCCGTGGATGGTAAGGAGGATGGATGTTCTGCTCTTTATTCTGAGGGCTCGAGTCTCAGTTTTCAAAAACACACCTGAATCTCTGGTTCTCCAATTCTTGCTGCTTCCTAACATGTAAACCATGGAAGAGACCACTCAGTCGGCATCAGGATTAAGACGGAACCCCTGGGCTCTGTGCCCCTCCACCCCATCCCCTTGTTGCTGATGGAAGCGGGGTTCTTGTGGTGTCACAAGGAAAGTATTCCCGATCACCCTCACATGGGAGATTGTGGTGTGCTAAGATTTTATTTGCGGGGCCAGATGCAAAATCAAAGGTGTGTCCATGGGGTCCCAATGTCTTCTTTCCATCTGTCCCACTATGGAAAAAGTCCACCCTTGCCTTCATCAAACTCAGAAACAGGGCCAGTGTCCAGAGATTTGGTGCCATAGTAAAGCTCAGCCCCTTTTCCGGCTATGCTCTGGCCGGCTGGCGCTGCTGTATTCAGTACCCAGGCTCATCCTAGAGCCTGCTCGAAGTCCACATGGCTATGGGCCACATGGCTACGGGCCACATGGCTATGGGCTATGTGGCTGCTATGGAGAGGTGCAAATGAATGAGGGGAGAGCATGTTACTGAGAGAGGGGGAGAGGGGTAGGGGGGACAGAGAGAGAGAAAACTTTGCTTGCTGGGGTTATATTATCTTGGGCTTGGGAAGGACCAGGTGCTTTTTCAAAATAACCAATCAACTTCCCAAGCTTTCGAGGGCTTGTGCTAGGCCCGCCCTCTCACCAATCCATTTCCTAGATCTTTCAGGGTTCTGTGTTACCTTATCCAATACAATGCTTTTCCCCAGGCTAGACTGGCAGGCCTCTGTGATCAGTCTTGACCCCTACTGTACATGTGCTCACCCCTCCCCCTCTTACTGCTCTATCCCTCCCCTCAGTAATCTGCAAGGATGGACCAGTGCTTCCCTGGGGAGGGTGTGAGGCTGTAACTTTCTGGTTAAGCAGATTTAGGCTCCCTAGTTGATTATGCTTAATAATATCTGATTTCCTTTGCTCCCTTCCTTTATTAACATCTAGCTACCTATGCTGACGCCCCGAGTCATTAGACCATCAGCATTGACTCCATGACCATGCGCTATTGTGGGCCTGAGAACACCCAGGTTCTGTTGTGAACCCCAGGGCTCAGGGAAGTATTCAGGATAGTGTATGTAGGAACTTCTTGGGCTCCTAGGATGGACTTGGGACCACAGGGTTCTGGGACACTGTTCCTTTCCCAGGCCTCTTGCTACTTCCCTCTATGGTCAGCCTTCCCAACTGGCTAGTTCCTAAGCTGGACCTGTCGCCCCAGCAAGTGCTAAACTTGCACCTCCAGACCTCCTTCTAGGGAGAAAGGAGATCCATCTCCTGCTTAGTTTGAAAAGTTCCAGAGAAGCATCTTGATAGGTATGGCCCAGGTCACATGACTCTCCCTCCACCCAGTCACAGTGATGTGGCCCACAGGAGGAGGTGCTGTGGTTGGCTGAGCCTGGAGCATCAACCATCCCAACAGCATTGTCCCATGCAGAACCATTAGCCCGCCTTCTCAGAGGAGCTGAGCTCTGTGATATGAGTTGCCAATCTGGCCCCATGGTCTGTACATGGCCTCAGGGGGACTGAAACCCAGGTCCTGTGATTCCAGGTGGAAAAACCAAGTTCCAGAGTGGGAGCAGACTTGCTGGAGTCACACAGCAAGATGGCTGCCCCTGCACAACTGGGTGTGCCTGCTCACATGGTACCACCTCCTCCAGGAAGCCTTCTGGGCCTGGTTGAGACATACCTGGGTTAGTCACCACCAGATGCCACACTCTGATGGGGAGACAGGGTTCCTCTTTTGCACCTGTCCCCAGTGCCCACTATAGCATGGGTGCTGGGTACACAGATACTGAATTCAGTCAACTTCCCTGGGTAGCTGTGAGCCCCGTGCTTAAGAGGTTTGTGGAGTTACCAGTTGTGAGTGCTGGTCCCTCCCTCTCCCGTTTGTCATCCTCTCATTGGCCCTCACTGCCATCTCTCAGGACTCTGATTTCCGGGCACCGTGACTCCCTCTTCCTTTCTCCCTAGGTTCTGGGCCACCAAGGGGTCCCACACATGCTTCTTCAGCTGGAATGCACCTTCCTGTGCTGTTACCCTTCAGTGACCAGGCCAGGCGCCCTGATCCCCTGCGTGGGACCCACGGGGGCCAGCAGAACAGGGGCGGGTGCTGTGCCTTCTGCTGCTGTGGGCCTGGCGCCACCTCATACAGAAAACACAGCATCTATCTTGTAAATTATGAACATGTGTAAGTGTTTATGGTGCCCTGGTGTGATTCTGGAGCATACGGTGATGAGTCCAGGGGGACATGTGAAAATGACAGGCCTTATACATCGGAACCCTCTGAGTGAAACGCCGTTCCTGAGATTTACGGTGATCTTTAAATATTGAAGATTAATTTTTTGAAAACATCTATAAAACAAGAGATTTATACCTAAAACAATTCCATACACTATGACAGGAAGGGATTAGAGTCAATTTATTCATGTATTAGTCAAAAACTCAATTTCATATATTGTGCAGAAAAATTAAAATCCTTTCTACGTTTTATAACAAATTATGCATTCTCTCTATATAAAGATAAATAATTGATAGCATTACAAATACTTAATCTAGAAAATATTTATTAGGAACAGACAACTCATTTTTTATGTGTTTTGTGGAGGACAATATTGTACACTTTAAAAATTAATGACGACTCCTCCAGAAGAAAATGTCTACATCCTAATTCTTTTGTTTAGCATTGTGTCTCAGCCAAGACGGCACAGCTGGGAAGCAGAATTCAGTGTGGGGCCAGGACGTCCACGCCCTCGACCCTGGCTGCGGACTGGCCGCCGGTCTCAGGGATCCTGCAACTCGGCTAGCTCCACTCCTCCAGTCTGAGAAGGTGCATTTGGAAAGCCAACATATTATATTTCTTCTGCTGTCCACACTGTCCTTGGCTTGTAATTTAAAATAAATGTTTGACTTAATTTCTGAGAAAGCACAAAAGAATGGGATTTGAGAGTGGATTCCCAGAGGCAAGAAGTCAACACAGCCAAACTCAGCCTGGAGCATCATGGAGCTGAGCGGTCCAGTCCCTTGCTCGGGTCCCAGGCTTGGCATGTGCAGGAGGGTGGGTCTTGTGGGTGGTGTGAAGTGGGGAGCTTGTCCGAGGACAGTGGCCTCACACTCCACAGCTGGTTCAGCCTGTTCTTCCAGGATGGGTGACCCCACAGGCCCTCCCCACCACATGCTGTCACTGACAGGGGGACCCCTGGCCTTTGCCAGGGGCCCACCTCACCCTGGGCTCCTCCCCACCCCATCTCAGAGCTGGCACTGCCTACCCATTCCCCTGTCCCAGGCCTGCAGCGGGGGAGATGAGAGGAACCAGGCTGGGTCTCAGGAACTCTGCACCAAGGCTTCAGCCGGAGCTGCTGGCCAGGCCTCACCAGGGCCCCCTCCCTCTGCCCTGTGCCCCTGCCGTGCGCTCGGCGGCTGGGCTGGCACGTCAGGGGGCTGATGGTGGTGGTGCCCGACCAAGTCCTCGTCGCCCCTGTGCCAGTCCACCCCAGGGAGCACTAGAGATTGAATAAATAACTGCTGTGTTTATTAAAAAATCAATTTGGTGCCTAAAAAAAGTGCCGTTTCTATACATAGAAGAAAACGTTTAAAATAAAAAACAAAAACAGTTTCTAAGGCACTGGGGCATTAATTATTCACCTCTTGCTAATGAAGCAAGCCTTTGCAGGCTGCAGGGCCTCCTCTACCCCCAGGGACTCCTGGGTAAGTCTGGTCCTACGGCAGCGGGGCCCCTGGGATGTGACAGACCCCGAGGGGCCAGGCCAGGTGGCTCTGAGCCTCAGTGTTCCCTTGTGTAAAATGGGGGCAGCCATGGCCGTTCCTCATGGCTCTTTAGTGAGCACTTAATCCCCACTTCACACCGCCCGAGAGGCCCACCCTCCTGCACACGCTGAGCCTGTGGCCCAAGCAAGGGAACTGGACCACTCAGCTCTGTGACTTTCCAGGCTGAGGATCAGTGAGTGTTGATTTCTTGGCTCTGTGAGTCCATCCTCACATCCTGTTATTTGGTGTTTTCTTAGAGATTAAGTCAAACACTTATTTAAGTTACAAGCCAAGGAGAGTGTGGGCAGCAGAAGAAAATCACTGTGTTGACTCTCCTGTGTGCCAAGTACAGGCGGCTTTAGGCCTCAGGACCCAGAGGAGGATGGAGGGGACAGCCTGGCCTGGAGGGGTAAAGGGTGGTGTCGCAGTCGGGCCCAGCAGGCAGGTGTCCGACCCAGAGGAGGGAGGAGGGGTCGGCCGGATAGCAGAGCCCCTCCAGGAGGAGGGGGCCGAAGATGAAGGCTGGGAGGCTGATCCTGATGAAGATGTTCAGTCTAGTGCACAGCTGGGTGGTCGTGTTGGAGGCTCTGCCCCACCAGGCCACGGCGCCTGACACAGGGACCAACTTGGCTGTGGCCCGAAGCCACTGGTGCTTCCCCGTCCTGCTGAGCTGCTTGCCTCTCACCCCTCAAGGCCAAGGGGACAGTGGCTGCATGCCTGTCCTGCTGACCTGCTCCAATTGGGTCCCCTCTCTTGGGCTCTCCTTCATGGGGTTCAAGTCTTCAGAGACTGGCTGGCCCGCTAGCTCAGACATCTGGCCAGGAGGGGCCACCCGTGCCTTCTCTGGGCAGCTTCAGACCCTGCTTGTTGCCCTTTTTCTGTTGACTCTCTTGTACGTCAGGCACCAGCTGCTTTAGGACTCAGGACCCAGAGGAAGATGAAGGAGACATCCTGGCCTAGTAGAGGGAATGGTGGGTTCATAGTCAGGCCCAGGGAGGTGTCTGACCCAGTTTCTGTGTCCAGTGAGGACAGCCTGGGCTGTCTTCTGTATCAGTCAAGATAGGTGGATTATGCTGCTATAACAAACAGCCCCCAATGTTAAAGCAATAGTAAAGCAATGTTAAAGCAAATACTGCTCACACTAAATATTGCCTTGAGTTGGCAGAAAGCCCTATTCTAAGTCATTCGATGACCCAGGCTGAGGGGCAGCCATCATCTGGGCATCGCTGAATTCAGAGCAGAGGGAGAAGGGGATCCTGCAGGACTCCCACCAAGCCCAGGCCTGTCCTGCCCTACTCCAGCCCACAGCCCATTGGCCAGAACTGGCTACCTGGCTGCCAGAAGAGCTGGCCTTGGGGAGTATCGACAGGAACTTCCACCCTGAGCCTCCACCTCCCCACTGAGTGCGTCAGGGGATTGACTGCCAGAGGGTACCTACGGGAACCTCCAAAGAACCCTCCACCCCTGGGACCCTGAAGTTCTTGGCTTCTGCCATCAACTGGGGCCACTGTAGCTCTGTGGGGACACCAGGCATTTGTTCTCTTATTCATTCATTCATTCATTCATTTAGTCAGTCAGTCATTCACAAATATCCTTGAGTCCCCCTAAGGCCAAGACACCTGAGCTTACACTTGGTGGGCAGATTTCCTGGGTGACGGAGGACACCGATCCCATAGTCACCTTGCCCAGCCAAGGGGTCTGAGGGGCCCAGAGGATCCTCTCTGAGCTGCCCTGGCAGCTATTGGTCGGGCAGGTGGAGATGAGCTGTGCCCCCCAGCAATCATGGAGGGGAACCCACCAGGGCCTTGAGGCTCTGCCAGCCCCAGTGGCAGGTGGCAGAAGGGAAGGTGGCTGTGGTGAGGGGGCCACATGGGATTTGTCCTGGTCGAAAAACTATCCCCGTCCTGGCTGCCCCCTCTGCTGGGGTGGACAGCGACATGGTTCCTGCGACCCAGCTGCCTGCATTCAAGGATCTGGCATGAGGATTCCTGTGTTGGGTGCTCCCGAGGGCCGACAGAGCCCAGTGGGGCTTGGGCCTGGAACGGCCCGCTCTCTTACAGAGTGCATGTGGGGAGCTGGCCCGGACCCCTCAGCCTGATCTCAGCCTGCGAACAGGCGAAGGGAGGAAGCCCGGCCCGATCGCCTACCTGCCGCTCCCCGCCGACCCCCAACAGGTCTGACCTCGCTGGAAGCATCATCGCTCAGCCCAGTATGGATTTCCTGTCTTTGAGGAGGAGGCCGCTGGGCAGCCGGTGCAGGAGGTGAGCTGATGGCAGGCCAAAGGATGTTCTTCTGTTTTGGTGGAGGGAGGGCTGAATGGGCCTGAGCTGCCCAGAACTGAGGCCCCCTTCCTGCCTGTGGTTTGGGGCTCCTCACATGGTGGGGGCACTGGGCCTTGCCCTGTGATGGGAACAGGTCTCCTGCCAGACCCTGTCCTGGGCTAGAACCCTCTGCCTATCCCCCAGGGCAACACCTCAAGGCCCTTTCTGAAGCTCTAGTGACAACACAATTGCTGAGCTCAGTGCACATGTGACCTTATGTAGGGGACAGTGTTGTGGCAGTGGACACAGAGAGGGGTCATTGGCCACCTGGTGTCAATAGCCAGGCCCCTGGGAGGGGGCACTGAGGCCCTACCCCCACCCACAGGCTCCTTGGAGCTGCCTGGGGTTCTCTGCAAGAGCCCTGTGAGGTGTGGTTCCAGAGGATGGGCACGCCCAGGCCTCTGTGAGCCCCCTTGTCCCCGATCCCCCAGCATAACACCAGTGGGCGGGGTGAAGGTGGACAAGGAGGAGTGTGGGAGGTGCAGCCAGGAGCCCTGCTGTTGCTGGAAGACCGGGAGTGAGACGCCAGGCCCAGTTCAGGTCCCATGAGGGGCTCAGGGACCCTGCCTGGGCTGGGGCAGGATCCACCACTCCCCAGACAGGGTGACTCAGGTTCCAGGGTGACTGGGCTGCCTTGCTGTCGGGGCTGGATGAGGGTCAGGTAGAGGTGTGGGACGTCCAGGAGCTGAGCCCCCAGCAGCACAGAGAAGAATAAGTGCTCTGCTATTAAAACAATTTATTTTCCTCTCTAAGAAACTAATAGCTGCTTACAGTCAGCGTGTGTGAGCCCCTCCCTGGGTGGCAGTTCTGCTGTACTCGGCTCCCGAGTGAGGAAGGGCCCTGCTGGGTCTGGGGTCAGGATGAGCAGAGGCGCCATTGGGTGCTGGGCCACGTCCTTCTGGCCACTTCCACGACCCCAAGGTCCATCTCTGACCTGCCAGTTCCATGTCCCCTCTGCTACCATCACAGTGGTCACCAAAGGCCTCCATTCTGGGAGAGTACAGTGGTAACAGGGACCAGCAGCCCCCTGGGGGCCCATATGGAGCACCCACGGCAAACTCGAGGGGCCGGGAGGACTGCTGGGGGGTACGGAGCATAGTCAGGAAGTGCAGGTGGGCTGTGGGCACCGGCCCAGGAAGGGGCTGTGCCTGGAGAGAGTGCACAGGGAGGGGTGTGGGGTGGGCAGCTCCTGGGCTGGGTCTGCAGACCTACAGGGCCTTAGAACATGCACGGCTGCCCCCTGGGGCTGGAAGGGGTATATAGTGTCCTCTGTGGCTGTCCCTGGCAGCACCCAGGGGTGTTCCCAGTGACTGTAGCTGGACCTTTGTCTCCCTGGCCACATCACTGGATGAACCCACAGGAGCTGGGTGCGTCTGCAGTTCCATATAATCATAGCAGCACTGGGTCGGGTACTTTGTCGCCAGTCTCCTCCTCACCTCACAGTGGGGCCACCTGCCCCCCATGCCCACCTCTGGCCTCTCAGGAAGCCCCAGGCGAAGACTCCGCCAGGTGTGCATGCTCGCAGCTGGGCACCTGCCCCAGCAGAGGCCAGCCCCTCCTGCCCTGTCCCACGGCTCACGGAAGACTGCCCTTAGGGGCTGAATGTGCTGGACTTCAACAGCGGTTCTAATTTTAACGTTGCGTGAACTGCAAACAACAGGCCGCACAGCAGTGAAGAGCGTGTGAGTATGCAGTGTGGGGGTGGGGCTTCGGGCTCTCGGCTTCTGGAGCCTTCTGGCAACAGGACCCTCCAGACCACCCTCCTGTCCTGACCTGGGTGCGGAGACCCCACCCCTAGGGCATTAGGCAGCGCCAGGGGAGGAGGTCAGTCTGTGCATCCCCTCCCGCCGGCCTGAGGGCTGCCTTCTTGGATCAGCCTGGATGGGGCTGCGAGGTGGGGCCCCCACCTGTGCGTCCCTGTGCTGAGCACCAGTGACGGCCTGCTGGGGGCCCGAGCACGGCCTCCCGAGGCCGGCTACTCAGGAGAAATTCATTCGCGCAGCTTGGTGCCCACGCCAGGAGCCTGGGGCCCAGGAGTGGGAGTTCTCCTGTGCATCTACTGCCGGCTCTTTGCTGCGTGTGGGCTTCGTGGTGACAGGAGGGGGTTTTAGGTGGGGGGTCACAGCGTGGGGGCGGACAGCCACAGACACACGAATCCCGGAAGTGAACAAATTGCCAAAATCACAGCCCTGAGAGCTGACGTGCTCGGTGCTGTGTGGGCCCTGGGTTTGGGTTTCCCTCTGTGCACACATGTGCGTGTGCGAGAGTCCACGTGTGCATGAGGTTCCGGAACATGTACTTGGTCCCTGCTGGGTGCAGCCCATGGTGAGCCTTCCTTGGAAAGTGCGCAGGGCTGGGCTGAGGACGGTGGGCCCGGGGCCTTCCCTGAGGGTGTTACTATGAGTCTCACCCCATTTCACAGAAGAGGAAACTGAGGCCTGGGGAGGTGAGGTGACCCCAGGGGCCCCTGGCAGCGGGAGGCCAGCTCGAGCTCAGTCTCACTGGCCCTCCACGCTCCCTCTGGAACCTTCATCTGTAGTTTCCCTGTTACAAAATCGTGATGTTTGTTCTTTACTGTGCTTGTGTAGTTCTTTCCATTTGGGGAGCAACATTTTGAGGTCCATGACTCAAATGTGCCCCATCGTAGAAGTCACCCAGGACACTTGTTCAGCCCTAGAGGCCTCAGACTGGCTGACCCACTCTCCAGAGAGGAGCCTGGCCCCTGCCTTTCCAGCAAGAACCGGGGAACTCTGGGGTCAGGCTGGTGTCAGAAGGGCTCTGGAGTCCCGTGCAGGTGTCATCCCAGCTCCTGAAGAGGAGGTGAGATGACAGTTAGTCCCAGGTACCCTCATGTCCTGCTGCCCAGCCTGGGTCCCGCGCCACACACCAGTGGCGTCCTTGGCCTGGCCAAGAGCCGACCTGCCCTGAGCTGGGCTCAGGGGCCCCCTGAGTCTCAGTGGGGTCTGGCCCTGGACTGAGCTCTGACCCTATCAGGGCAGGTCCAGGCAGCCCCGGCAGCCCCAGGCTGTCCCCACCACACCCAGGGTCTCTGTCTCTCCCCGTACTTCTGCTGTGTAGCTCCCCGGGGACCTAGAGCTATTTTGGCTGCACCAGCCTCTCCATTCCACCAGGCTTCAGCGAGCAAAGATGGTGCCGATATTAACAGAACTGGCACGGAGGCCCATGTGGCACTCTGTCAGGGAGAAGGCCCGATTAGGAGGGAAGTGGAGGCGGTGCAGGCCAGGTGGAGTATGGGGGAGCCCTCAGGCCCAGCCCACTCGGGCAGCCACACCAATCTCAGGCCACCAGCACCAGCGGGTACAGCACCAATACTGGGTGCCGAAGAGAGCCTTGCTCTCCAGGTGCCCGCTTGGTGCCCCACCTGCCACACCCCGAAGCTGGGGTGTCTGGTTGCAATCTGGGTGTAGAACTTGGGTGCCTAGATTCCCACCAGGTATGGAGGGGAGGTAGAGGGTGGGTACAGCACACTCAGGCAGGGTACAGGAGCGAGCACAAGGATCCGCTGTGGGCACTGGGGACCCCTCCCACCCACTCAGCCAGGCTAGCAGGTCTCTGGGAAGGTGCCTCATGGGCGCAAACCTCTCTCAGGTGCTAAGTGCCTTCTTGTTTTGCTCCTGCTGCTCTGGGTCAGCTCCCCTTCCAGGTGGCAGGCAGCCAGCGCACCAGCCAGCCTTAGTGACACAGCCATAATCGGGGGATTTCCTGGCTCAATGAGCAGCTGACCACAGCCTCCAGCCAGGACTGTGCCCGGGCCCAGGTCTTAGAGCTCCCTCTCGGGCACCAAGGGCAGGTGTGCAGCGTAGAGTGGTCAGTGCCGGGAGCAGGAGGTGTTGGGAACAGGGAGAAGGGGAGGTTGCCGAGACCCCAGACCTCAGCAGCTCAGTGGGGTCCCCGGGCAGCCCATCTCCCTCTCCCTCCATTCTCCCTCCTCTAGCATAGATGCTAGAGGGGTCCAGCAAGGAGCTCCCCAGGGTCTGTGGACCCCTAAAGCGACAACACCTGCCTCACCTTGCAGAGGGCCTGGTGGGGGGTCCTCACCCCTGACCCCAGCCACGTGGCCGTGATCTGACCCATGGAGACACCCACCCCCGATGCAGCGCCTTCCCCACTTGTCACCCATAGGCAAGCCCATCTGTGTGCCCCTCTCAGCTCCTGCTGAGGGTGCTCAGCTCCCAGTCCCCTGCTGGGCCCATTCTGCCAGCCCCCAAGTTCTGACGGGAGACCCAGGAGGAGGGGATGGGCTGCTATCATCAGGCCTGAGGACCACCCATCCTCAGAGCCACAGCAGGGTGGCTCCTGACTGGGGCAGGAGGGATGTGTAAGCCCCTAGAGCCTTGATCCTGTCGGGGAGGGGCTAGGCAGGTCCCCCTCCCCCGCCACCCTCCAGGAGTTAGGGAAGGGTGGAGGTGTCACATGTCTTGGGCTTTGCCTACTAAAGACTTTGAGACCAGTCGGTGTGAGGCACTGTCTCTCAATTCAGGCTGCCTGCCTGTCCACAACACTGTATCCTCCGGCCCTGAGTGAGACAGGGATGAGGGTGACAGGCCTAGGGTCCCCTGAGCCCCCTTTTCCAGACATACCCCTACCCAGGCCAGACCCTGGCGTCCTCCTGCCCTGAGGCTTGGGTTTCTTGTCCCCTAGCCCACCTCCATGTGAGCATGTCCGCTTTTAGCCCCGCTTTGCACTGGCTTTGCAAGCCCAGTCCTGTATCACTAAGTGTCTATCTGCTCAATGTGTAGCCAGCGGAGCTGGAGGACAGCTAAGACCGAAGGAAGCTCTGGTCCTGCGGTGGCAGCCACCCAGGAAGAGGGCCCGGGGGCAGGTGGGGCCAGCCCTGCAGCCTAGCCCTTCCACAGGTATCCAGTCACCTCCCCCCTGCCCTCAGCCTTGCCCTGCTCCTGCCTGGCACCCCTCACTGGGTTCTCTATGGAGACCTCCGCCACCCTGCGTGGGCAGCAGGTAAGGTTGACAGGTGAGGCCATGGAAACCAGGGTCAAGTCCCCACCCTGCTCCCTGCTCCCCCAGGGCTCCCCAAGCTCAGGGTAAGTCGTCGGCCTCTTGCTCTCCCGCCTCAGGAGCCTGCACGGGCAGTTTCTTCTGCCAGGATGGCCTTGCTGATACTGCTCAGCCAGGTGGAGTGACAGGGGAGAGTCCCTCTTCCACAGGGCCCTCCGGGACAGAGCAGCTGGGACATACACAGTGGACAGCTGCCACAGGCTGGTGACCTGGGGTGTCCAAGGGGTTGAGCATGTTTTTAGCCCCTTAGCTGGAGGACCTACTGCTCACTTGGCTCCCCCAGCTTTCGGGAGTGTTTCAGGGGAAGATGAGGGGCTGATTTTCCGTCCCTGCAACCCCCCGACCTTTCCTTGTACCTACAGTGATGCTGAGGCCCAGCGCCAGGGGCTGCAGGGGTCAGACCCGCCCACTAAGACGGTGGAGAGTGTGTCCTGCAGTCTCAGTGTGGGGCTCCAGGAGAAGCAGCGGCTTTGGGGCTGGCAGAGGCCAAGGGACCCCCTTGACTATGCCATCTGTCCTGGCTGTCGGCTCTGGCTTGGGCTGGTCCCAAGACCCCAGAACAGTGGACACTTTTTCTAGGTGTCATGGTTTCTTCCACATCCTCTCTCCAGACCGTGGGAGCCTTTCTAGGAGCAGCCAGCAGATGACTGTCACTGTCACTCTGGGCCACATTTGGGGAGGTTGAGGACTCTGCCAGCCAGGCAGGAGGAACTTTGGGTAGGGGCTCAGACTCCAGGGCTGAATGGGTGCAGTCAGGGCCAGCTTCCAGGAGGTGGTGGCCCCAGACCCAGGTCTTAGGACCTCTGTAGGACACGTCAAAGTGGAGAATGCTGGTGCCATACACTGCTTGCTTCCTGGAATGCCCATGGAAGCTGGCAGGACCCTGAGGCTCCTGCAGGACACCGCTGTGTGGACGGTGGATGCGGGCACCCCCTCCCTTCACCACACGTGGCTCACATCTTGTCTCCGGAGTGCAGCGCTGGATGCTTCTGTTTCATTGCGTTAATTGGGGTTGATTTTTACAGAACAAGCCTAATGGGGTGGGAAAATTGCAAGTCTTCATGTGCCAGTTAACCTGCACGTGGGGAGCGGGTTTGGGGGGAGTGTCCTCACTATTTGGGCATGTCTGTTCCTGGCAGACCAGGGTCTGTACAGGGGGCAGGACTGATGCTGTCTACATCCCTCACCTGGGTCCCTGAACAGACCAGACCTAGCTGGGTGGGGGCCACAGGCTTTCCTGGGCACGGGAGGAATTCTGGCAACAGCACCACTGCCTTCAATTCACACCAAGTCAGGCTTGGCCCAGCCTCGTGGCCAGTTCATTACTCTGCAGGCCTAGAGGTCATCCCTGGCTAGAAGAGGATGTGTCCTGGACCAGACTGACCTGGGGCAGGAAAGCCGTTATCCCCCGCCTCCAGGATCTGCGAGGCGAAGAGCATGGGAAGCACTATTGGACGGACCGAGTGGAGCGGGATGGATGGATGGTCAGAGAGGATGTGTGGACTGAGTCAGATTCTGACTGGAGCTCGGGGGCCAGAGGGGAGAGGAGAAGGACCAGGGGTGAAGGGGGGGCCTGGGGGTGGGGGCTTCTAGGTGGGCAGCTGCTCCTGGTTGGCAAAGGGAGAGCTCGATTTTGAGGAGCCCTCCCACCCCCCTGTTGGTTCTCAGGGGCCCTGTGGTTTGTTGGCGGGGCCCCCAAGCTCCCAACGCCCAGAGACCGTCCCCGTCCACTCGATTCTGTGACTGCCTCCCAGAAGCCCCGAACTCCAGAGTCTACAGCACCCCCGACCCCAACCCCCCACACCTCTGCTTCCACTCACTGTCTGCCCATCGTTTTTCACAAATGACTGTGTGGCGTCAGGCTGCCTGGCCCCCGTGGCCAGCTCCCAGGTTGGCCTTGCTGGGCTGTGAGTGTCAGGGTGTTTTCCCTGCAAGGTCTTTGTCACCCCTAATTGCTCACATTGATTTTCCTCCCTCCCTGGTGCGTGTCCCTTGGAGCTTGCTCCTGTTCCCTCTTTGCTGCATCAAAATGAGGCTGCCATGCTCCTTGGCAGGGAACTGCAATGCCCCCTCTACAACCCCGCCTCGGCCACCCTGAGATGGATGTCCCTTTAGCGCCCATGAATCTCTACACAGCCTGTGTGAGGACAGATCGGGGACCTCCTGCTCCCCAGTGTTTGTCGGCAGTGGGAGTAATTAGCCCTCCTGGCAGAGGAGCGAGCAGGGGAAGGGGTCCTGTGAGGCCCACCTGCTTCATCTGGGGGAAGCGTGGCCGGGGTGCTCCTCCCTCACGCATCCATGTGCACAGACTCAACATGCCAGGCTGCATAACAGGCCTCCCCACACTCAGTCCCAGGCAGGCCCCTTTCTTGCCCAGCGGCCTGGGGGTGATGCCCGAAGCCCCGGCAGCACCTCTGCCGGTGCCCAGGAAGGAGGCCCTGTTAGTTCTACCTAGCACGCTAATAAATACATGGTGAGCTGGTGGATGCCAGGATGAGTGGAACCCCTCCCACCCTAACTCGGCACAGAGAGTGAAGACTCCTCCACCAAGCCCAGCTGCAAAGCTCAAAGCGAACAAGCCCCAGCAAAGAGGAAGAGACACCCCTGGAGCTGGGAGTCCCTGCCAATGGCCATGGAGGCCCGTCCTCCTCCATAGTCAGCAGGCCTTGTCAGCCCCGCGGTGCAATGGGCTGCAGGAATGAAATGCTGTGTGCAATGCTTAGGGAGAGAGGCTTCAGAGGTGAGCTCCAGTGGCCCCTGGGTGGGGTGTGCTCAGGGGCCCAGCCTGGTCCCACTGCCTGCTGCATGGCCTTGGGGCTCCCTCTGCCTGCTGGGCCTGGGATTCCAGGTGTGTGCTTGGTGCCTAGATCCGAGGGCCAAGAAGACTCACATGCTGGGTACAGGTCTACTGGAGGGAGGAAGGGCCTTGAGATGGTGCAGCAGGAGGTCCCACCCAGCCTCTCCCCTGGGGGCTTGGCCATCTCGGAGTCTCTGAGCTCCTCCTGTGCTCACCCTCAGCTGGGCCCCCTCACAGCGGCTTTGGGAGCTGCAGGGATCCCTTCCACGAGGGTTCACTCATTCCTTCGGACAGGCAGAAAAACCGAGGGCCACCGAGACGTGGTAATGTGGCCCAGCCGCAGCCTGACACCAGACTCCCCAAGCCCTGAGTGACTCAGATCCATTCCATGACTGCCCAGCTGGGTGGGGACCAGCCTGGGGGCGTCAGGGAGGGTTTTCTGGACAAGGGTGTCATGTCAAAGCTGGATGTGAAAGTGGAGGGTCCTGAGAACCCGGAGGCTTTCTAGGTCTGGGAGCTCGGTAGGCAGTAGCGGGAGGGAGGGGGCAGGGCCCTGGATCTCCCCAGGATCCCAGCCTGACTACACAGGGAGGGCTGAAGGCAGGGTGCTGGTGGGCAGTGGCCCCTACACTCTTCCCTGGGGCTGCCCAGGCTTCAAGTGGAGACCCTGCCACGTCTCCGGGCTGCCATGGGCATGGGGCCCGGCCTGTCATCCAGAGCTCCAGGGAAGCCTTGGCCCAGTGCAGGGAGGGAAAACAGTGGGAATGGGCAAGGCAGGACCCAGAGCAAGGCCTCCAGAGGCGCCGGGGCACGGTGAGACAAGTCGTGCCATGTGGCCACGTGTCGGCACGGCTCTGAGCACATCCACATGCCGAATGAGTGGCATCCCTGGGCCAGGGCACTCCCAGGCTGACTGGCACCAGGAGAGAGATGGATGTCCAGGGTCACGTGACATCCTGGAGCTGGGACGAGGATACTGGGGCAGGGCGAGGGAGCCACGTGCTGGTGTGTCTGAACAGGCGTGGCCTCAGGCAGGTCCAGTCCTGCCCAGATATGTCCCTTCACACCTTGGGGCCTCAGGGTTCTCACCTGCACACTGTCAGCAGCTTCTTCCTGCGAGGACATGATGAGACACGGGAATGAGGCGCTCACCCCATGCCAGGGTGGCTGAGAGCGGGCACAGGGCTGGTGGCGGGGGCAGGCGCCCTGGCTGTGACAGAGGCCTCAGCCTGGCTGCCTGGCGTCCCAGCTCATCCAACAAATACACACTTATTTCCCTCAATGTGTTTCCTGCTTGTTCTCAGTCTCACTGGACATCAGTGTACCATCGGCTGCTGAGCATTTCACTGCTTCCAGTATTTCAAACTGGTATAAGAATTAAAGACTAATTATTTCAATTACTGTGCAAAGCCCCAGCAGCCAGGTAAATGGGGGTAGGTACGCCCATAGGAGGGCCTAGGCCAAGCCTGCCGTCCCTGGGCAGATGGGGGGCAGAACAGGGTGGCTCCGGGACCCCTCAAACCTCGAGGGCTTGCAGAGAAGTGGCCCCCGGGAGCAGCCCAGTCCCGGGCCCAGCACCTGGCAGGGCCACTCACTTACCCCATTCACCCAAGTCTGGGCCCTGGCTCAAGATGTCACCCTCCACTGGCTGTGTTCAGCAGCCTCCACCGGGCCAGGGCCTGGGACACGAGGACGGGCCTGTGAGCTGTGAAGGGTTCTGTCCACAAGCTGTCCTGTGGCTGGCCTGGCATCCTTGGCTGGGGGCCAGGAGCATTCGCGGTAAACCAGTAGCTGGCGTGGGGGGAGGCTGACGCACTCAACACCAATTCTCCTGGCTTTAATTAGCTTCCCGCACGGGTCTCAGGGTCTGGGAGGCAGAGGCTGAACATCAGCCGCCTGCCCATTCACCAGCCCAGCCTCCAGCCCAGGTCCATCGGGCAGGATCTCAAGGAACTAGCGGGGCCAGCGAGGGGTCCGGGTGGGGTGGGAACAGGTAGGAGCTGAGTCCGCTACCTCGGGCCCAGCACTCCCACCCCTCCCGGCCGCTCGCCAGCACGGGCTGGCGGGTGATCTCATCTCTTCCTGGGCTGTAAATATCACCCAAATGCTCATGACTCCCAAATTGTCCTCCAGCCCGGGCCCCCTCTCCTGAGCTCAGCCCGCAGAGCCCACGCAACACCCCCGCCCAGATGTCTCCTGGGCCTCGACAACACGGGAGGCTGCTCCTCCTGGCGTCCCCACCCCAGGGATGGGGGCGCCCCATGCCGGATGCAGACACAGGGAAGCCTGCCCGCTGCTGGGTCTAACTCAAACCTGGCCACGTCCCTCCTGACCCCCCACCCCACTCTGGCCAGACTGTGCACCCCCTGCCCCCGCTGCAGGCAAAGCAGCCGGAGGGAACTTCTCAGGAAATCAGATGCCATCCTTGCCCACTTGGGACACAGTCCCCAAAGCCATAGTGACCCTGTGCACACGCCCTGGGTCCATCTGGGCTCACCCGCTTCACCTTCGGCATAACTGGTCGGTTCCCATTCTCCACCATGGCCTCAGTTTCTCCCTCCTGGGGGAGGGGAAGATTTACCCAAGGGCCATGTCGTAGCTCAGTGTGGGCCCTGCAGCCTCCAGGGATTCTAGCTGCTGGTGACAGGCACCATCAGCCTGAAAATTGTCCTGAGGGCACACAAGAGTATCTCAGTGGGGAGCAGGGTCAACGGAGGTAGTGAACTTCCACCTCGGGAAGCACGCAAGCCGAGGAGCTCAGGCGGGCCTCAGAGCCTTTGCAAATGGGCGTTTGCAGTTTCCTGGCTGCCGGGAAGGCAGTGGGAGACCAGGGGCTGCCGTGCCGTGCCAGAGCCCCCATTCTCAGCCTGGGCCCTGCCCCTCCTCACACCCAGCAGTGTGGCCGAGTCTTTGTGGGCACAGCAGCAGCTGCTCAGAGAAAAGTGAATAAAGAGACTCCTGCCCATGCTCTTCCTCTGCCCACCAATGCCCAGGCCCATGGCGGCCCAACACCTTGACACCAGAGTCCACAGAGCTGCCTCTTGGGAGGCTTTCAAGAGGGACACTCGGGTTTCCAGGGCCCAGAGGGGTTGGGGCAGGAGCCTGTGTAGGGCTCACCTGAGCTGCTCCTTCTGAGCCCAAGGTCAAGGCGCTGGGTCTTGGAGGTAGGACACGCTTGTACCCACTGCAGAGGGGCAGACCGCTGGCACCACATAGCAGCGGGCAGCTCCAGGTGGCTCGGGCCCAAGGGTCTGGAGGAAGAGAAGGGGTGTGTGGGAGGACCCGGATGAGGAGGGGTGAAAGCCAGATGGGAGAGCCAGGGGCGCCTCCCCCACAGTGCCCTGATACTGCCCCAGGTAGCGGAGGGAGGGTCCGCGCCCCACAGAGGGACAGAGGAGAAGGGGCCGGGGTTCTGAGCACGTCCTCCCCCGTCCTCCCTCCCTCCCATGGGCTCTGCAGCCCCAGCGGCCCTCACAGCCATCTGGCTCTACCAGCAACGCTCCCCTTCCTCCCTCCCCAGTCCGTGTTTTCCTCTGTCTCCTTCTCCTCAGGGCCCCTGCCCGAGGAGGGTAGGGAAGCCTCCTCCACGTGTCCTCCTTCCCTTTGCTGTCTGAGTCCTCCCCACCCAGGCCTGAGGAAAGCATGTGTATGCATGTTTCTGCCTGCGCTGCGTGTGCGTGTGTGTGCATGTCCACGTGCAGGCCCTGCCCTCCTGTGTGTTATGCATGCACACATGCAGACAGGGTTGTGCAGACCCACGTGGGCCTGTGTCTGGGGTGTGCCTTGGTGTAAGTGCGGGTGCCCTGGGGGCATGCCTGAGCAGGTGTGACTGCAGGTATGGCATGTGACCACGGGCAGAGGTATGTGGGGGTGCACACAGCCCCTGCCAGGCCCCTGAAGTGAGGGAGCTGTCCTCACACCCCAGCCCTTCGGCCCACCTGCACAAGACCCTTCTGGGAACACTCCAAGCAACATGGGAGCTGGGGGTCCACTGGGGCGAGGCTGGCTGGGATGGTAGACTGGGACCTCCAGGGAACTCACGTGGCACCAGAGCAAATGTCCCCACAAAGGCAGCCACATCCCCCTGGCTGGTGTGTGGTCTGTGCCGGACACACGCCCCTCCCTGGATACTGTTATCAGCCCAGCATGGCTGTGGGGTGGGCAGGGGCGCTGCTGGGCTGAGACTGCCCACAGCCCTGAGTGCACCACTTGCAGGGATAGGCCCTCTTTTTGGTCTCGGGGCCTCTGTGGGGCTGTGAGTGGAGCAGGGCCACACCTCCCCTGTCACTACCCACAGCAACCACAGCCGGAGAGGCCACGGCTTAGAAAAGAGCTCTTTATTCCACATTGCCCAGTATTTTTACACCAGTAAAATAAAATGCATATTTCTATATCCCGCAGTCCGGGCGGGAGGCGGTGTTCTGGAACAAACACAGCCACTGCTCCCTGTAAACATGATGGAGTGGAGATGGGGTTGGGGGTGGAAGGTGTCCTTCAGGGATGGCACCTGCGCCCCGGTGCCGGCCGCAGCGTGGAGGGGACCCCATATGTACACACGCCCGGCCACTGAGAAAGGCTTTGCTGTCCATCGGGGTCTGGTTAGCAGGGCCCCAGCACGGTCCACAGCACCAGTGCAAGACCAAGGGGCGCAAGGCTGCAGGTGAGGCCAGGAAGGGCACCTGAGCCCTCTGCATCTCCAGCACCACCACTCACACCACCAGCACCACCCACACCGCCCACACCACCCACACCGCCCGCCTGGCCCAGACGGCACTGGCTGCGAGTACGGTTCTTCCGGGAACAGCCTGGCCTCCGGCGAGGCCCCATGGTGGGGGGTCCGGGTGGCTCAGAGCCCTGGGGACGAAGTGCGGTTAGCGGGGGCTCAGCTGAACCAGGCAGGGCCCCGAAGGGGGAGTCGTTGATGTGCCTCGGACCAGAGCCGTTGCCTGGAGGGCTGTCGCCAGGCGGTGCTCGTCCTTTCAGCGCGTTGCCAGCTGAGGCTGGACCGCCGGCCTCCAGCACCGAGGCCTTGTCTACAGCCTCCGGCTGGCAGCACTTTGGAAGCCCCAGCAGCTGCTCGTCGGCAGGCCCACCAGTCCAGAAGGGACGGGAAGGCCCAGCAGACGTGGCGCAGCCTTGTAGGTCGGTGGCCGCCAGGCGCTTGAGGTCTCGACCAGCCAGGCGCCGGGGCAGGCTGCAGGGCAGCTCAGAGGAGGAGCCGCGGAACTGCTGCAGCCAGGCCCAGAGCGGACGGGCCCGGCAGTCGCACACCCAGGGGTTGTCGTTGAGCCGCAGGTACTGCAGGGAGCGCAGAGGCGCCAGGGCCTCCGCGGGCAGTGCCGTGAGGTTGTTGGCGAACAGGTAGAGCGTCATGAGTCGGCCAAGGTCGCGGAAGGCGTGAGGGTGCACGCGGGCCACACGGTTCTGGTGCAGCAGCAGGCGGTCGAGGCTGTGCAGGCCTCGGAGGGCGCGCTCGGGCACGCTGGGAATGCGGTTGCCGTGCAGAAAGAGGTGTGTGAGGTTGCCCAGGTCTCGGAAGGCGTCATCCGGCAGCGCCTGCAGCCCGTTGTCCTGCAGGTAGAGGTACTGCAGGGCGGCCAGGCCTCGGAACAGGCCGGGGCCCAGCTCCTGCAGGCCACAGCGGTCCAGGTGCAGGGTGTGCAGGCGGCCCAGGCCGTGGAAGGTGGCAGGGTCCACGGCCCGCAGCTGCGCGTTGTCGCTGAGGTCCAGCTGCTCCAGCAGGGCCAGGCCCGCAAAGGCGGCGGCGTCGATGCGGGCCAGCGCGTTCGAGTGCAGCCACAGGATGGTGAGGTTGCGGCAGGCGCGGAAGCCAGCTGCTGGCACGTGCGTGATGCGGTTGCCGTGCAGAAAAATGCGCTGGCTGGCTGCCGGGATGTCGGCCGGCACAGCCTGGAGGCCCTGCTGCGGGCAGCTCGTGGTCACCTTGGGCTGGTCATAGCACACGCAGGCTCCCGGGCACGGAGCTGCCACCTGCCACACCTGCAGCCACAGCACCCAGGCCAGTAGCTGGCTCCCTGTGGGCAGAGGAGAGGGCAGTTAGCTGGCAGGGAGCCCGTGAGGCTGGGGGTTGTGTGGGAACCAGCCCGCCCCAGGATAGGCTGTCACCCCTGGAAACTCAGGTGCTGTGATCCCTGCTCTCCTTGCCATGTGGAAGCTGCTGCCCCAAAACCTGCTGGGGAATCACACGCTCCCTTGGAAGTGGACGGGGCCTTGGTGCTGGGGGCTGGTATTCCAACCTCGGCCAGAAATTCACTCCAGAACTTGGGCCATCCAGCAACAGCCCTCCAGACAATAGTTCTGGCCGGAGGCGCATCGACAACTCCCCTTCGGGACCCTGCCTGGCTCGGCGGAGCCCCAGCTGACTGTGCTGTGGCCCAGGGCTCTGAGCCACCAGGACCGCCCACCCTGGGCCCTGGCCAGAGGCCGGGCTGCTCCACGCCAGGAAGCCTTGCCTGCAGATGCCCACGCCGTCCCGCCCAGAGCTCCAACACACCAGCTGGCGCTTGCATTCCTGCCCCTCAGGTTAGCCAGGACCCGCAGGGGCCTCCCAGGGTGAACACTTGCACCTGTGGACAACTTCTTGGGACCCATGTGAGCTCGGTCTCTGTTGGCCCAGTACTGTCCCTGGCCTATCCCCAGCCCCACCAGCCCACAAGCCAGGCTGGGAGAGAGGTTCTTGGCAGACACTTGAGGGCCAGCCTGGCAGAGCTCCTTCAGAGGGGCCCCAAATGGAGGCTCATGCCCAGGCCTGTCAGGTGGTCAGCTGCTGGGCCCTCTCTGGCTCCAAGTGGGTGGGGGAGCTGTGGCTCAGACCCTGTGCACTGCCCTGGCTCCAGGACATGCTGAGGCCCCAGGGAGGCCCTGATTCTGAGGAGGCCTCAGCACCAGGGGAGCTGGGCTTTAACAAGGAAACTGCAAGTACTTTGGTGGAGCCGGGAGTCACCGCCTCCAGTGGCCCTCCTGCAGGGGCCACAGGTCCCACCAGCTGGCCCGAGCAACGTGCTATCATAAGGATCAGGAGGCTGGATATCAGAGGGCAGGTGAGTCTGAGGCTCAGAAGGGCAAGTCCCCCACCCCCAGGACAGGCTGTTCCCTCCTCCGCACACACTGCAGCCGCTTGGAGCTCTTCCTGCCTTGGCCTGAAGCACCTAATGCAGCCTCCTCCCCACAGCCCCATTCGGTGCCTGGTTGCTTCCCCAGGCGAGGAGCTAACTCCTTACCAGCCCAACGACCTTTGCACAATCCCAGCTGCCCCCAACCCTCCCATCAGACCCATTCTCGGGGGTTCCGCCCCAGCCCCAAGGGGCTACACCCGAATTCTTCCTCCTCCACTGAGGGGCCAGGCACACGGGGCCTCACCAGTGGCCTATACCAGGCAGCAGACCCCTCCGAGGCGGTGCATCCAGCCCTGGTCTCAGCAGGAGGGCCACGCAATGCTGAGCTCAGTGCCTATCAGCCCACCATTAGTGTGGCCGTCTTTGAAAGCGGAAGGTTCTTTCTGCCTTCAGGAGCGAGTCTATTAAAATGCGAATCCCCCTGGGAGGGTTATGGTTTATCAGCTAACATTTGAGTTATCAGCTAACACCTGCACTGATAGCAAACACCTTTCTTGGCAGCTAGCTAAGAGCAGGATTCTGCAGACAGGAGCTGGCTAAGCGCTGGGGATGGGGCCGGGAGGGAGAAGAGGACCATGAGCGAACTTCCTCCGTCCAGAACTGTGACCTTGGGGTTCCCCACCCCTCCTGGGACCTCTCTGCCTGGGCTGGTCCAGAAGCTCACCCTAAGCTCAGGGCCCCAGCAAGTTGGCATGTGCGGCAATCACAAGGGGTGTGCACACCCAGACTCTGATTCCCAGGTCCTGGATGCCCCCTCCCCAGTCTGGGGCCCTCCTCTGTTCTCTGTCACCTGCTGGGGACGTGGCAGCCCCAGGGTGGGGATCCAGAGAGATAGGCGTGGCCCAGGATCCCCCAAGCTCTGAGTACCCCTCCTGGCTGGCCTTGCGTGGGAGGCTGCAAGGGGCACCGCTTCGGCAGTTGTTCTATTTATACTGCTGACATCCTCCCTGGCTCTCTCCTCGTGGGGCCTCCTTGGGAAGTCAGGCCTCATTATGCCAGCCAGCTCCCACCAGCATCTCACCTGCTGTCACAGGATGTCACTATGCTAGGAAAACAGCACTTCCTGTCCTTGAGACCCGGGGTGGGATGGGGCGGGGCCGCAGGTACTCACCGGGCCAGGCTCTGATCCCACCTCAGCAGAACCAAGGGCGGGTCCCATCACAACTCTTCCATGCCACCACCTGCACCATGCCCCAGCCCAGGCCACACCACCAACCGGCTGTGTCACCAGCCACCCACGGTGTCCAGGCTGCCGCCTCGCCGGCCCAGACACATTGTTGTCGCACAGTGCTCTGTGGCACCCAGGCCTGCACTACAGTCTGTGAGCTAGGCTGGTGTCAGGTTCAGCTGACTTCATGGAAGTGGGGGCCGGCTGCTCTGATGGCTGGCCCGCCCCAGCCTGGGTCCCCAGGAGATGGTGCACCTGGGGCCACCCCCACTCTAAGAATGCCCCAAGCAAGGTTCTGGGGCTTGGCTGAACCACGGAGAGTGGGGGCGGCTGGCAGAGGGGCCGAGCGGCTCAGCCCTGCCAGGAAGCCGGCATCAGGCGCAAAGACGTGGCTCCGTTCCCGCTGAGCCAACTGCTTTTCGGAAACCAACTTCAGAGGCGTGGCCCTTGGGCACGGGCCCTGCTGCCAGGGCAGGGGCAGGCGGTGGGCTCTTTCCTCGCACAGCCGCAATAATTGGCTCTAGGCCGGCCCCCCTTGGGGCCAGCCCACTGGTCTCCATGGCAACCCCTCTGCTGAGCAAGCAGAAGGGGGCATCTTTTTATGAGATATTCAAACCCAACTTTGCAGTGTGAGTTCACACTCACAGCAGGGGCCCTTGGGGACACCAGAGACCAAGCCAGACAATGGGAGGCCACCCCCTGACCCTTCCCCCCAGGCTGGGCCCAGTCACCCACCTGACCTGTCCAACACCCACTGTGGACTGCAGCCCCTCCCAGCCCTAAAACACCTCCCTGTCCCATCTCCCCACCGTCCCCATCCCCATCCCGTGCTCCCACCTGTCCCCTCTGCCTCTCCCTTCACCCTGTCCCTCATCTCCCTGGCCTCTGCAAACCCTGGAGCCAGGTCTCTCTGGCTTCTAGGTCTACACCCTTGAGGCTCCCTCTGCTCATCAGAGGCCGCAGGCTGTACCCCAGCCCGCCTGCTCACCGGCTGCAGCCTGGCTGCCCACCTGCCCCAGCCGCATCTCCCAGCTGGGCCCAGCCTCTCTGGGCCCCGGTCCTCAGCGACCACCAGTGCCAGCTTGCCTCCAGGCACGTGTGGTGAGAAGACAGCCCTGCTGTGGCTCTGGCTCGCACATATGGAAACCACGGCGCACACGTGTGGAAACCACAGTGTGCACAGGAAACCAGGGTGCAACACGCCCCCCGAAGGCCCCTGTCACTGTCGTGGCCCCACACCAGGTCGCCAGGCCCCCTGAGCTACACACACACCCACACCAGGCCCTCTCCCGACACCCCTAAGGCAAACACTGGTTTAGTGCCCTCGGGCTTCGGTGCTCTCACTCGGCAATGGAGTGGCAGAAATGCCCACACCAGGGGCTGCCATGAGGTTCTGCCGCTGGTATAAAAGGTGTGAGTCTGAGCTGCATAAGAATCAATTTTCTCCCCAGTACCATGAGCCCATTTTACAGATTAGGAAACCGAGGCAGTGAGTGGTGAGGCCCTGACCTGCCCCCACGGGAGCAGGTCCAAGAGGAAAGGTGGGAGACGGGGAGAGCCACACTGCCTCCTGCCCAAGCCTGAGGAGTGGCCACCATGTGATCTCCGCAGGAAGGGACCCAGGCTGGGAGGATGTAGACAGGTGCTGAGCCAAAGGGCTCTCTCCTCTGCCATTGGTGGCTGGGAGGGGACATTTCTAGGAAGGCTCTGAGCTGCTGCCTGTCCCCCCCTCCAGCCCCAGGAGACTGGGGTCAGGGCTGTAGGGGGCTGGGCAGCTGTAGCGTAGCCACGACAGCGGTCAACTCGGGATCCTCTTGAACACCAAGAACATCCCTCGCAGGGGCGCGGCACAGACCGCAGTTGCAAGGCAGAGCCGGAGGCCGCAGCTCAGCACTCTGAGGCCAGGAATAGCTCCAGGCGGGGGTGGAGCCAGCGGTGTCCACCTGCCTGGGAGGGTCAGGCAGCGCTGTGCCCTCGCTCCTCCCCTCTGCCTGCCAGCCCTTCACCTACCACAGGCTCACCAACCGTCCTCTGCCTTCTGTCTGTCCCCTCTCGGTCTTCACTCACTTCTCACCCTCACCGTCCCCGTCCGTTTGTCCTGGGGTGGTGTGCACATTCACTGCATTTCCCAGCACCCCCTCCCCGGCTTCAGGTGGGGACAGCCCACCCTTGCAGGGGTGTGGCCGACACCCTGCTGTCCCCCAGTGCCCTGACAATCTTCTCAGGGCAGCGGCTGCAGGCGTGGGCCAGGTCCAATAATGGACCAAGTCATCGCCCTGGTGGGAGGGTGCTGAACCCAGGCCAAACGGTATGAAGTGGAGGAAACTGAGGCCAGCTCGGGCAGGGCCTGCCTGATGTGGTGCCAAGACTTGGGCAGAGCGGGCAGGACCAGCCTCCTGAATACACACAGGTGGGCCCTGGGCCAGCAGGCCAGGCCCAGGCTGGGCCCCTGTCTGCTAACTCCCATAGAGGCTCGGCTTAGGTACCCATCTCACAGTCGAGGAAATGAGTTTTAGTGGGGGAAAGCTGCTTGCTCACAGCCCAGGGCTAGTAGGGTCCCCAGGGTCATGCTGCCAGGTCGATGAAAGGCCTGATCGGCCCCCCTCAAACCCCAGCTCCATTCTCCCTCAAAATTTCCAGCCCATACAGCACCTGGGAGGGCAGCCCAGGGCCCCTTTCAAGTCAAGGAAACAGGTCTGCAGGGGAGGGGCTGGCCCACCTGGGAGCTGGAGGCCAGAGGCAGCGCCCTGTGACTGGGGCCTTGGTCTCACTCAGCCCTCGCGTGCTCAGCCCTCGCTTGCTCAGCAAACTGCATTGGGTGACGCGCTGGGCACCGCAGGCCTGAGACCAGGACACAGGCCTTGGCTTCTGACAACTGTGATCCGGGAGTAGAATGACCACAGGTGCTCACCCTGCCGTGTGGCTGGCATGTGCCACCCGGGGAATTTAAGGTGCCCCAGAACACTGAGCTGGCTCTGGGTGTCAGGGTACGCCCGGGGAGGAGTCCTGGAGCCCCCGCCAGGGTCAGGGTCCAGGCAGGCGGGCTGGTTATCAGGATCCCTTGGCTTGGAGCCTTGGAAAAGCTGGGCTCCTGGCCTGGAACTCTGGAGCCTCGCCCTGTCCAGCCCACATGTCTCCACGTGCCCACCTCCCTTGGCCCCCACCCCAGGGACCCCCGTGCTAGGGGCTGAATGCCAGCACCTGGAGGCTCTGTCCAGCTGAAAATCCTTCCAGCCCGAGGGAGTTAGCCAGCCTCCCTGCCCTTCCACCAGGCCACCAACAAACACCTGCTGCCTAATTACCTGGAGAATTCTGTCTCCACAGCCCGTTCATCACAGTCCTTTGGCTAATTGATTCCAAAGGCCATCATAGGCTTGAGTTCCTAGAGAACACTAATGAGGAACTGGCCGGTGGCTGACATGCCCCTGCCTGGTGGAGGGGCTCAGGAAAGGGGCACTCCTGCCCCCACTCCCATCTGGCCAGCCTGACTCCTTCCCATCACCCACTCCCGTCCGGGACTGAGCGCCAGGCCTGGCGGTGCCAGCAGTGCTGGGCCTGCCTCCCTCCCCATCCAGCCCTCCTCTTCCCAGGCCCCTGTTCCTGCCGCTTACACGAAGCTGATCGTTCTTTTGAGCATCAGCCACCAACAGGGCAAAGTGCAGGAGCGCACAATCAGGGTGCACACAGTAGGAATGCATACTTGGGGGTGCACGCTGTAGGAACGCACACTGAGGATGCATGCTGTAGGAGTACACTCCTGTGTCTTCAGTTGTGGGGTGTGGGGGGGTCAGGTCACAGGGGTGAGTCATCAAATAACAGAGGGGTTGCTAGGGTGAGGCTGGGCGGAAGGGGGAGCCCCTCCCAGGAGCCAAGGCTGGTGGAGGACACGTGGGGGCAGATTCCCACGTGCTCTCAGCACTTGTCAAGCATTGCCGACAGGCAGGCAGACGGCCTCTATTCGAGCCAGACTTACTCTGTCCTGAAAAGACAAGTGCACACCTTGGGAGGCCCTCGTCTATCTGCCCTGCGGGACCAGCCCCGGTCTGGAGGGAGCGGTGGGGTCGCAGCCCACCCGAGCTGTCCCAGAGCAGCTGAGCTCTTGCAAACCCCAGACCAGGGAGGCTTGGGCCTCTGCGAGGGGTTGAGCATCTGCAGGGGGCTTGGGAGACGTGAGGCTGAGCTGCGGCGGGGAGCGCGGGACGGGCGCCTGCAGAGACCGTGGAGAGGCCCCGTGTGCACTAGCAAGCCTCATGGGGTCCGGTGCTTTCCAGGGGATGAGGTTTTGAGAGGCAGCGAGTGACCTTCCTCAGCCTGAGAGTCTCCTATTCGAGTCACCACCAGCCCGGGCCAGGGTGCCATGTTCAGGTGGCCAAGCCGAAATCCTTGTCAGAGCCTATGGGTCCTTGGGCCTCCTGTTCCATGGGCATCGGGCAAACAGCCCTCCAGCTGCTGCCTGGGCAGCAGAGTGCAGCAGCCTGACACAGCATGGGGCCCACGGCGCTGAAACTGTTTAGTATTTGGCCATTTGGAAAAATAGTGTGCCGACCTGGCTTGTGACGGGAGCACACTGAGCACCTGCTGCCTGTGGGTGTTGCCGCCTTCACCCTCCCCCAGGCCTCACAGAGGTCCCTCAAACCCCCACGTGACCAAGGTGCTGCTGAGGCCACACAGCTGGAAGGGACGGCACCTGGCAGCATCGCAAGGGGCCGGAGGGAGTGAGGAGAGAAGGTGGACCTGAAACAGCATGCGGGTCAAGAGAAAAACAATTATTTTGCTAAGGAGGCTGTCAGGAGACTGGCAATCAGACACTCATAGAAGAGGACAACTTAAAGCCCAGGACAAAACTGGCTGTGAGGAGCAGATGTCTCCGGGCACAAGGAGGAGGCACAGGCCCCCACAGTCCCTGCTTGGGAGGAGGAGGAGGGGGGCCTTCAGGGAGGTGTGTCTACAGGGAGGAAGTTCTGGGTGGGCAGGGGGGCCCTGGGACCACAGCCTCTCAACACCGATCCAGCCCCACCCAGGGTAATTCGCCCTCCTTTGGGGCACCCTGCAGCCAGCTGCCCTGAGTGGGGCTCACTGACTAACTAGCATTGCCCTGTACGCTTGGAGGAGGGGAAGTGACTGGTCCCGATGCACTTCCCAAGTTGATGGGATCTTCCCGTGTAAGTACAAAGGTGGGGCGACAAAGCCTAGGGAAGAAGGGAGGCATGGGAGGGTGGGGGCCCCGTGGAATCAGGGGCCTGAGTCACCCTCGGACCCACGGCCAGGGTCTTGAGTGGCAAGTGAGCTGTGGAGGCCCACAGCCCTTGTCGTCATCATGTCAGCCCTGTGCAAGGCCCTGGGATCACAGGCCGCTAGCGCCTGAGGTGACCTGGGCGGGGCCGGCCTCACCCGAGGGCAGGGGTCCACCAGACATTGCTGAGCAGGGCAGTGGCTCAGGGATGCCCCCTTCCAAAGTCAGTGCCTTGATGCTGCACAGGGGCTTCTTAGAGGAGACCGCCTCCTGTCAGCCCACCAGCACGGCCCCTGCCTCACACAGCACCGCCCCCAGGGCGGGACAGGAGGGAAGGGGAGAAAGGGGACCCTTGGTCTTGCTGGGAATGGCCCCAGGTGCAGACTTCCCTCCTTCCTGGAGGTTTCACCACATCCCACAGCCCAGGGAGGGGTGGCTGTCAACCCCTCAGGCAGGGCCATGAGGCTGAGAGATGCTAGGTGACCACGGGGCACCTGTGAGTCCAAGGACAGGATCCCAGAGCCACCCCCACTATCCCAGGAGACCGGAGCAGGCCCTGAGTCCCAGGGACCCACGCAGCAGGAAGGGGCCACTGGCCCCCCACCCTGCGGCGGGCCAGCGGGCTCTGGGCTCCCTGACCCCCACAGTGCCTTGTCCTCAGCCCACGCCTTCTGTTCTCAGGCTGCTGAGGTGGGCCCAGGGGTCCAGCAGCTTTGGGCTTGGATGTGAGTTCTGCACCCCTTCCCTGAGCGGCTGGGGAAGCCACAGGCCTGCTCCAAGTCTGTTTCCCACTGGGGACACGAGGATGATAACAGGTCAGCAGCTGCCTCCCTGGGTCCCCACAGTGCCTCCAGCCTGGAACCCCACTGAGCACCCGCGCCTGGGGCCCCAGCCCAGTTCTTCCTCCCCAGAGGCCGGTGTGGGGCCTCTGCTAATCTGGTCTGGTCAGCCCTGTCTCAGGTGAGGAGCCCAGGGGAGTGAAACCCACCCAGGGCCAGAGATGGCACCCCAGAGCCATGCCGATGGTCTGTTTCCTGCAGTCTAAGGCTGCTGCAGCCTCTGGCTTGACAGCACTGCTTCACTGGCCCAGGAGAGGCTGTGTCTGGGTGGGAGGAGGCACCTCGGCCAGGCTGAGCTACAAGCAAGCCGAGAATCTCTCTCCTCTTCCGCCATCCCCCGCCCCACTTCCACCAAGTGCAGCCTCAGCTCAGAGCGCAGACTCGCAGACTCGCAGACTCGCAGACAGGCCCGCAGCCCCGGGCAGCCACCTGGCCTCTCGAGAGAGCCCTGTCCGCACTCAGCACTGAGTCACGTTGCTGCTCAGACAGCACCCACACGCTCGCTGGTCCACTTCCCCGCCCACCCACCAGCCGCGTGGGAGACGTGTGCATCCCTGGGACCCGAGGCGAAGGCGAAGGTGTTTGTGCTGTGCGGGGCAAGGAGCAGGGTGTTGGGCTGTGCCCTGAACGGACACCCAGAGGAGAGGTCTTCCTATGGCGGCTCTCACCTGGTCACCCCAATCCTGCGTCCACAAGCCCAACTCTCAGCGGAGCATCTGGTCCCCCTTTAGTGCTTCCCTCCCAGGTGCAACCAGAAAACCAGGCGTCTGGGATGGGCACCAATGGAGGCGAGAGGGAAAACGGCGGTAGAGGAAGTAGAGACCGTGCAGGGAACAGATGCGAGGGAGGGGAATATAATCAGTGTCCTTGCAGGGACAGAGGAGGATTTGAAACAAGAACAGGGTGCTGTGACCAAGGAGCCATCGGAAAACAAGAAGAGTGCCTGGAAGTTAAAAATAGAATTGCTAAAATTAAAAAAAAATCAATAGAAGTGTTGGAAAGCAAGGTCAAGGAAGTTGGGAAAAGAAAAACAAAAAGAGAAAGAGGGGGAAAATGATGATCTCCAGAAGACAAATAGATAGGTCCAGCATCTGTCTTATTGGGAGTTTCAGAAAAAGAAAATAGAGGAGAAAAAAATTGTCAAAGAAATAATACCAGAAAACCTCCCAGAGCAGAAGACCTGGCCCTCCACTGGGCAGGTGTCTAGCACAACCAATGAAAGTCGCCATGTGACTTCCTGTCTCTGAGGGTCATGAGAAGCACCCAGAGAAAAAGCCACATGGTGTGAGACTTGGCCACAGCGCACCAAGAGCCGGTTTGTTCATTGCTGTGGCTTCACAGCTGTGAGTGGGGCCCATTTCCAGCACGGAATTCCGGACCAGGCCGATGCAACTTGAATGGATTTGCTAACATTCGAGGACTGGGCATGATTCTTCACTGTGTCTGCCTTAGAGAGTTTGTTGGGGATGTGTTTCAGCTAAAACAGAACATAAACCCTGAAGGAGGAAAACGCAGGGTCCAAGAACATTGGGGGATGAAGGGAAGTCCTGGGCGGCTGTCAGGGGGCCGTTGCTCCCTGGCCCAGGTGAAGAAAACCAGTAGAATGTCTGACGTGGAGAAGAGTATGCATGCAAGGGTGGCCAATGGGACAAGAGGAAAAAAAGACAAAGTCAATTGTAAACTCCAGGAAAAACAAAAGGCCACAGAAGAGCGGGAAGGTCACTAAGGTACCCCTGTGGGCAGGAGGCAGAGAGTATTTATTTATGTGGCCTGGGCCAGGCAACACTGGTTATGAATGGAACTGATGGTAGCCAGATGCTGGGGAAGGTGCTGAAGAAGAGGGACTAGGGTTGGAGCCGTGGAAACGTGAAGCCGACCATGTGGAAACACGAGGCACAAGGCGCCAGCGGCTGCAGCCCAGCACTGCAGACTGGGTCTCCAGACTAGCCTCTGGGGCTGCGTGCAGGCTTTAACTTTGAGCAAGATACGGTTGACCAGCGTGTTATCTTCCTAAAAAGCCTGCATGTTTGGCACTTACATCTCAGAGACAGAGACAGATAAAAAGAAGAAAATAAAATGTATTTGCTGGAAGGCGGGGAGGAACATGGGTCAGAAGCAGGTGTCTTCATGGTGCAGGAGAGGGTGGGGCTGTGGGAGGTCCAGCAGAGCTTGGCCTGGTGTCCGGGGCAGGGACCAGGCTCCTCAGCCCCTGCTCAGCCATGGGAGGCTCAGGACGCTCCAGGCTCCTGGTTCCAGAAGCCTCTGAAATCCAGACACTTGAAGGGACAGCTTCCAGCCTGAAAATCCATCTGTGTGCTCAGGCCACCCACAGTTCTGCTGCCGCAAGGCAGACACTTCTGCTGACCCCTCCTCACCTCTGCCCTGATCCTGCTCCCTAGATCTGAGCCCCACACCCCCAAACTGAGGTCCCTCAGGAGCAAGGGGTCTGGCGGATAAGCCCAGCAGGGGCCTCCTGCACTTGTGGCCCCAGGGAGGATTCACCCTGGCCTTGGCCAAGCACAGATGAGTTTCCTTTGGCTTCTAATGAGAGCCCTAATCGCGTCTCTGCAACTGAACCCACGGCACGCAGGCAGGGGCGACGTGAATAAGTAATTGCTCTTTTATTAACAAGTGATAAATTATTCCTATATGATTGTGTGTGATTACTCTTCCTTATTTGAAATCAATTTGGGATGGAAACTGTTGGCGGCTTCTCACCATTCAGGGTGGGAGAGGGAGGCGCCGCTGCCTCCTGGAAAACAGGTCAGTGTATTTCGGCTACTTCCTGAGGCTGCCGCGCCTGGCGCTCCAGCGGCAGGAGGGGGTCGGCTGCCCTGGGGGCAGGGCCAGGGAGGGTGGCCTCATTTTCTCAGCATTTGCCCTGGGGATGGGAAAGAGGTCAGTGCGGGGTAACCCAGCAGGTCTCCCCTCACACACACCTGAGGGAAGCTCCAGAAAACGCCTAGCCCACCCCCCACCCCCCAGACCCAGGGTGCAGATGCTCCTGGGGCCAAGGATCAGGCTGGGAGGAGGGCCCCCAAAGCCCCAGGCCTTGTGGGGGACCACACAGGCGTGGGCAGCCATGGCTCGGCCATCTGCAGGCCGAGTTCTACTCAGTCCCCCATGGAGCCCGAGGACCAAAGCCACTGGACCTTTCCCCCCACAGAGGACCCAGCTGGCCTCTCCCACCTCCCTGCCCAGGCTGACCATGGCTTGACTTTATTAAGCCTGAAAAGGCATTTGCCTGTTTCCTCAAAATTTTCCCAGTGATTTCACAACACCCTGCCCCCAACCCCCTCCCTTACTCCTCTAGCCCGACACTGGAGGATCCCCAGTATGAGGCCGGGCCCAGGCCAGACTGACTGGTCCCCCACCCAGTGCACCTGGTGGTCCTAGCCTGCTCAGAGCTGCGCCCTCCGCCCAGGCCTCGGCCCCTCTTGCCCTCTTCACCTGAAGGAATACGTAAAGCCCTGCAGGTGGCCAGCTGCCTCCCTCCCAGGGCAGGGCTCACAGGAAGCCAGACCCCACCCACCAGCCCACCCCTCTTCTCCTCCCCAGCTGCCCACTCTCCCACCCCAGGGCTGCAGCAGGTCCACAAGGCTGGGTCACCCCCAGCCCAGCCGCTTTGCCCAGTTAAGCTAAGATACCACCAGTGACCCTGGCCTCTCAGGCCTGGGTTTGCCATCTGTGAACTGGGAGGTTGGGTCTTAGAACCTCACCAGGGGTGGGAGTACTTCAGTGAACCCCCCCCCAGGGTTCCTGACATCCCTATTTCTGTCCACTGCCAGGGAGCCCACTTCACTCCACAGCTCAATGATCCACTTTGCAGGTGCATGAGCCGTGAGCTGTTTGTTTCTGTCCACAGCCTCCTAGGCTGTGGGCCCCAAGGGGGCAGGACTGAGGCAGGGGGCCAGCTCACAGCGGGTGTTCCATAAACACCTGTCACTCAAATGCAGGAAACGCCCACCTCTTCGGGCACCAGGCAGCCTTTTCACACCTGTGGCGGACAGCATTGGCTGAGGATGTCCAATGCTGTCCGGGCCCTGGAGAGTCCATGGGTTGCCAGTCAGGTGATTGGGTTTAAGGAGGTCCTGGGGTGTGGCCCCCGGTGGGATCACAGCCCTTAGAAGAGGCGCCAGACCTGGCTTTCGCTCTGTCCATGTGAGGACCCAGACAGTGAGAGAGGCCTCACCAGAACCAGCCTCTGCGGCACCCTCATCTCAGACTCCAGCCTCCGGAACCCCAAAAAGGCACCTCCTGTTGTTTAAGCCGCCCAGTCAACTGGACACATATGTGCAAAACAAATGGGGTAGAAGAAAAAGCCGTCCGGTCTGTGGCCTTCTGCTATGACAGCCTGGGGTTCGACACAACTCCTTTCTTAAAACTCCGGTACGTTTCTCTTAGGACAAGGCACACAAACTGGTAAAATCAGAAGTGCTTTCGGTCTGTTCTGTTTGGTCTCGTGTACGACACTGGACAGGCAGCCCTGCCCTGGAAAGGTGCGTGAGGCTCTGCTTAGGCAGCAGGGTCCCCTTCCGGGGGCCCCAGGCCATGGAGTCCCTGCCCAGGGGTCTGCCTTGCTGGGGAATCAGGCAGGTCTCCCAACCTCTTGGAACCGGCCCCTCACCTGCAGACCAGAGACCCGCCTCACATGGGGCAGAGAGACCACACAGCTCACGTGGGTGGGCGCACAGTGGGTGCGCAGGAAATGCCCAGCCCACCCACCCTGGGGAGCATCTAAGGAGTGCCTCATGTTGACCCCGGCAGGGACCATGGTCTCACCTGACAGAGGCGAGGTCAAGTCATCGCTACAATAGGCATGCTGGTGACCTGGCCTCACCTTAGGCCCTGACCCCGGCGGGAGCGCTGGGCCTTGCCTTTGCTCAGGGACCCTCCCTTGGGAATGCCCTCCCTATTCCCAGAAACATCCCTTTGGGAGGGCTCTCCTCCCCAGACCCCCGCCACACCACCCCTCAGAGGCGGGACCCTTTCTGACCTGCTCTCCTCCTGCACGGAAGCCCTGCCTGAGGCCTCCATCCTCAGAGCGGCTAGAGCACTGGGCTCAGCCCTGATGGGGCCTTGGAAGGGTCGGGGCACAAGCAGAGCAGGTCGAGCTTGGCTGGGGTCACGGGCTCATAGGGCCCCCACGGGGCAGCGAAGGACATCAGTGACAGCCCCCGGGGGTCTTGACCCTGCCTGGGCCTCAGGGCAACTCGGGGATAGTGAGCACACTGCTGGCCTCCTGGGCTGTCACCACATGTGAAGGTCTGCAGCCCCTCCCTCCCTAATTACCATGCCTGCCCGCCTGCCCGAGGGGCCCGAGGAGCACACTGCCCCCTCCTCTGGCCCCACTCAGTGGGAAGGATGTGAGCCTTTCTCACACTGGGGTGGGGAGGCAGGGCGGGCAGCCACAGTGCGGGGAGGGCTCCGTAGGGACACATAGGCCGCCACCCACCTCAGGCCAGCCCAGGGGCCAGGCTGAGGCTGGGGCAGCCGGTGACAGATGGAACCCATTAGGGCCCCTGTCTGTCTCTGGCGTGATGGGTGCTCTCAGTGGCAGCCAGGAGGTGTGCAGATAGAATATCTTTATGGGGAGAGTTTTTCTTTTGCCAATTTTCAAACAGGAAGCCAAACACTTGTCACACCTGTCCCCGTGTCAGCCTCTGCCTGACATAAATTGGGGCCGAGGCAGGGAGATGAAAGACAGCCTGGACACGGCTGCGGTGCGGGGCCCACGGGCCACACAGCCCGGAGCCCACAGCATGGTGGGCTGGCTCCCTGCTGGGCTGGGCGGGCGGCAGCAGCCTCCATGGGGCGGCCATCTGGTCCCAGGTGCCCACCCCCTCCCCCTGCTCCTCCACAAGCCCCTCACCTGCCTCCCATATCCCTCCTCCCCCTGCACAGGGCCAGCCTGGGCCCAGCCCCAAACAGTGGGCTGTCCTGAAGTCCCTGAACTTCTGTACCCTCCAAGACCCCCTCCCCTCAGACAGCAGCTCCAGCCCCTATGACCGAGGGCCAGTGTGGCCTTGGGGGTGGGGGGTGGCCTCAGGGTCCTCACCACCCTGCTGGCAACCACACAATACTTCTCTCTTCTGGTGACCTCATGGGCTTTGGAGCATCTTCCTGGATCCTGGGGGCCTCTTGGGTGGAAGGTGTCTCAAGAATCTAGGAGACTCTGTTGTGCAACACAGGGGGTGTACATACGCTGGCCTGAGCACTGGCCTGAACATAATGCTGGAAAGCAATTGCCAAGAGAATGGAGGGAGATAGGAGTGACCTTCTGGGACCTGTCTAGGGTTCCCCCCAACCCCACCCTGAGTGTGCACCCTGGCTAATCCCACCAAGGGCAGAAAGGGTCCTCCCCAGGAGATGACAATGGGGGTCACCTGCCAGGCCACACTCAGGAACCACATCCCATGGCCCTTCTCGGCCCCTCCTTCGGTCTCTGTCCTGTGGGGAAGACCACCCATGTGCCAGGGTAGCGGATGCTCACTGCACCAGGGACAGTGACAGTTCTGCTGCTGTTCCAGTTGGCCTGAGGGTCTTGGCCTTGGTCCCCAAGGAGACCTGCCTGCCTGGTCCCCACCAGGCTCACTGGCCACTGTCTTGCATGACCTAACCCCTCAGGAGGCCTTGGCAGCTGGGCGGAGCAAGGGTTGGGGAGGAGCAAGGGCTGGGGCTGAGTGGGTGCTGGGAGAGCAGGGAGGCCCCACCAGGGCATGTGGAGGGACTCGGATAGAGGCGAGCATGGGGGAAGGGCGTTGGCGGGGCTCTGGGAACAGTGGGTGGGCACAAGGGCCACTCCCGGGGCCCTGGCTGGGCTGCCCTGTGGAGGCAGGTGGGAGAGCTGAGCGTAGCGCTCACTGTGTGACCTTGGGCCCCACAGCTCTCCCGAGGTTGCTCGGACGGGACACCCCACGTGTCCTGGTGGTTGGCCAGGTTTGGCCCTTCTCTGGAATTCTGCTTCCAGCCACATCTTTGGGGATAGGAGGTGGTTCTGGGCTGCAGGTCATACCCGAGGGGTAAGTGACCCACCCTCCTGCTGCCCAGATCCCACCGTGCCCAAGGACAGGGCAGGAAATGGGCTGCCCCTCCTGCGGCAGCATGAGGCTGCTGCAAAGAGAACCGTGGGCGGGCGCCTCTGCATAGCCCTGGCTCCCTGCGCCGTCTCCGCTTGGGCTGGACCGGCCTACTGTGTGCCTGGAGCTGCCACAGGATGCCATACGCCCAGCTCCCGCCCCCGATGGCCCTGTACACAGCTGTCCCCCACCGCCCCCAGAGCCCAGTACCCCGCATGCTTCCGACTTGGCGCGTTTTCCTACCCACGGAGGCACCGAGTCGGTCAACAGCTACAGATAACAAATGAGGCCTCTGGTGACCAGGAAGAGCGGGTGCTACCCAAGGTCACACAGCAAGCTGGCGCGGCACAGGCCGATCCAGTGGCTGCCCAGACTTGGAGGGGAGACTGCTGGCAGGTCCCCGAGCCTGCCCCATCTGGGCCCTGGCAGCAGGTAAATAAAGGCAACATCTCAACAAGGTCACAGTGGCTGGCTGGGACAGACTGAGGACTCCGTGCTGGGCCCAGGCACTCAATGGGCAATCCAAGAGGGCTCCTGGGAGGAGGTGAGGGTCCCAGAGCCCCGCCTTGGCCTGAGCCCATCGGCATTCCACCCGCTTCCTCGACGGGCCCCTTACCGGCTTCAGCCTCAGCCTGACATTTCCCGTGACATTTGCTGCAAAGAAATAGAGTCATAAACCCAAAGGTTAAATTTGCACATTGCCTCACGCTGCCAGGAGAAGCATGGTCTCTCCGCCCACCAGGTAGCGTGGCTACAGGGTGTGGGTAAAGTGGCCCACCCATTCCCGGTGCCCTTGCTGGGGGCCCAAAGGTCCCTTCGAAGTCCTCAGAGGTACCTCAGTCACCATTTCCCAAAACAAACTCCAGGGCACGCCAGGCCCTGGGGGGTATTGCAGAAGGGTCAGCAAGGGGCCCTTTCTACCCCACTCGTAAACCCGATGCCCTGTGGCAAAAGGAGCTCCATCAGTGCCGCTTAACCCGGCTGGTCCCAAATCTGCTTGACTACGAAACCCTTGTTCACTTCCCACCAACTTTCCTTGGAACTTCAATTCCACGGAGCGTGATGTGTGACGGCCAGGTAGGAGCGCCTTGGTGCCGACGGCAGAGCGCAGCACCACCCCCAGGATGCCAAATGGACGGCCTGAATGGAGCCAGGTGAGCTCATGACACCCCAGCCCCTCCACCCAGGCTCCCTGAGTCACCATCGGCCCAGCTCCACCTGCCAGGACCACCTGGTCTCTGCCCAGGCAGCACCTCCCCGTGGCCCCTCTGGTAGGTCTGCCCACTGCCCTGCCTTGCTGCCACACCTCCCAGGGCTGGCTGCCCTGTCCTGCGTGTGGGTGGTGGGGGCACAAGGCTGTGGGAGGTGCCTGATGGCTCCTCCCCCCTCCTCCTCCGTTGGAGCAAGGCTGTGCCTACATGGAGACCAGGCGGTCGGACATTGCAGGGCGGAGGCAGAGGCTGTGCGAAGGGGGCAGGAGAGGGGTGGCTGGAGGTGCCAGAGCTGGAATATCCTGATCAATATGGACGCATATTCACTCACTACCAGCGAGAAACACAGAGCCCACCCTGGAAAGGTTGGGAGGGGTCAGGATCAGGAGAGGGGGATGTGACCACATCTCTGGGGGACTGTGTGGGGTCTCCATGTGCAGAGCGGGTCTCCCCACACCCAACTCCGCAACCCTGGGCGGTGGGAGAGGCCAGGGCAGAGTCGGAGGAACAATGGCGCATCCTCAGGAAGGGGCTCTGCACGCACCACTGAACCCATGATGCACAGGAATAGTTCCCGATGTGCAAAATGTTTAAAATACAGTGACAAAAGAAGAAACTGCCGCACAGAACACCCGTATGGTGGGACTTGGTGGGCCCACGCACTCCAGTGATGGTGCAGCGAGATGCAGGGGGTGTGGACAGTGTGCCTATCCTCTGGCGAGGCTTCCTCTTGCAGCTCTGTGACCATCTGCCCTTTACAGGATTTAGTCCTACAAACGCAGGAGGCCAAAGGTCATACCCCTTTAATTGCCTGGCTCAGAGTAGGGTCGCACTGTCCAAGAACAAATACATGAATGAATGGATGAGCAAGTAAATGAGAGAATGAATGGGAGTCTGGGTCTGGGTTGCTGGAGGGTGCAGAAGCAGCCAGGCCACAGGGCAGGGGATGCCGAGGGGTGCAGAGGATGCAGAGGCTGGGCCCTGAGAGGACTCATCTGGGTACAGCTGGGGTGGGGTGGCCAGGCAGGCTCCTACAGACCTTGAGGCTCAGGTGCTGGGTGGCCACAGAGGGTCAGGCAGCCCTGCCTTGGGCGGAGGGTCGGGGTTGTCGGCCAGGGCCCACCAGCCTGGGGATGGGGCAGCATGGACAACATGGGTCAGGCATAGGCAAGGGCCCTCAGCCTTCCCACACTCACTGACACACTCACTCCCTCACCACCACGCACTCAGTCAACACATTCACTCTTTCACCATGGAACTCCCCCCTTGGGCTCCGTTCTCCCAACCCCTTTCCAGGTTCACAGACTGAGGCTCCGAGGAGTCTTACTGGCCACAGGCCCAGGAGGGCAGGAACCTCATCCCTGGGGGGTGGGCTCCTTCTGCCCCCACCAGCCAGGACCCTCCTGGCACTGTACCAGCTGCCAGAAATGTCTGTGCTACAGAGCCATGAATTCAGGGCTGGGGCAGGGAGCAAGGAGGGGCCCCCGATGTCTGTGGGCCTGGAGGCAGCAGAGGGAGGGTCGGGGGGCAGTCAGAAGGCCTGGGAGGGCACAGTCACGCAGGCCTGGCTGGGCCTGAGCCTCCTTGGACCGCAGGCCTTCCACAGCCTCAGCACGTCCCACCTGCACTCTTGCTTGTTGAGACCCTCGGGACCAGCCTGCCCCTTCTAGGCCCTCTCCCTTCCCTGTCACCCAGGACTACAGGGAGAGGCCTGACCTGACTGCAGGCCTCCAGCTGACCATGAAGCTGCACAGAGAGAAGCGGAGGCTCTGGGTTCTGCAGGCTCCCTACTGGTGAGGGGCAGAGCAGAGCTGCTGCCCCAGCTTGGGAAATATGTAGGGGGGTGGCCACCTCCCACCTCAATAGTGCCCTCTCCCTCCCTGCTCCCCTCTCTGCCCCTGCCCCCTCCAGCTCCCCTGTGACCTCTAGGGGCCTTTATTTCCCATCTGCCAATGGGTAGGAGGGAGGGGTCCGGCTGGCAGTACAAGGAGGACTTCCTTCCATGGGAATGGCTAATGAGGGTGGGACAGCGGTCCTTCTGGGTATTTTGAAAGTAGAAGCCCTGGGGTCAGAACTCAGTGGGGGCCTCTGCCTTGAAGTGCCCCCAACAACTCCTGAGGGGATCTTAATTACTGGCCCATGTCACACGTGAGGAGACTGAGGCACACAGTGGTGAACTGTCCCACCAAGGTCATACCCCCCCGATGGGTGGCATCGCCAAGACCCAAATCCAGGCTACTGTCCTCCCGCCAACCCACATCCTGGAGCTGGGGACCACCACCTGTCCTGGTCCTTGAGTAGGAGCTTGCTTCTTCCCCACTCTGACTGGAGGGGGTGGGGGGGCACCTGATTTGTAGCGGGAAGGACAGACTTAGACAAAGGACAGTGGCCAGCCTTGCCGCCTGCCCTATCAGGGGACCCACCCTCACATACCTTTTAAGAATGACAGGCTTGTCCCCATTCTACAGACAAGGACACTGATGGTGGCCGGGGAGCAGGTGGTGAGCCTCTGCCTCCCTGAGCCCTGGCTGGGGTCCTCCTTACCGCTGCCAGAGCGAGCCCCAGACGCCCTTATCTCAGAGCCCCACACAGCTCCTGGGGCAGCTGACACACACAGAGCCCTCAGCATGGAGAGACCTAGGCACTGGGGTCGAAGCCTCCTAAGGTCGTCCTGGGTCAGCCGAGGGCTGGGCACACACCTGTGCCCTGCTGGGCTGAGCTGCAGTCACTGCTGAGCAACCAAGGAGTCTGGCCACTTTGTCCCTGTGCTGACCTCCAGGTTTGAAATGGACCTTCCCTGTCCAGGGGGGTCCCAGTGCCCACTGGCCACCACTGCCCCAGCATGGTGGGGGGAAAGGCGAAGAGCTTGGGGACCCGTTCACCCTGGAGCCTGGGCTGTGTGCTGAGCTGGCCCCCAACACATTCCCGGGGGCCTCTGTTACAGATTTGGGCAGACCCTGGCCACAGTCCACCTGGGCACTCGGGGGCACCTACACCCAGAAGCCACGAGACACATGGTGATGTGTCCACAGGCACACATGGTCATGCATGCAGGCACACATGTTCAGATGCATGCTGAGTTACACACACTCACACACACTCACACACAGAGGCCTGAGGGGCTGTGAAGGGGAGACTCCCCAGACACAGGGGCTGGCGGACAGAAGTGGGTCCAGGATCTTGTAGCCGGTTTCTCACCTCCTTAGTCTGTGAGCTCCAGCTGTCCATAGCCTCCCCCTCAACACATGTGCATGTAGGCATGGGAGCGGGTCCTGCTCAGGGGCCCTGGCATGTGCCAACTGTGGCGATCACAACAAAGCGTGCTATGTACATGTGTATGGCCAGGGGCACACTTGGGGGGTGAGGATGCGGGTGTGCACCCACAGCATGCATGGCACACCGGGGCAGCCTCGCATGCATGTGCACACACGGCATGCAAGTGCACAGCCCTTGTAGACTCGTGCACGTGCAAGGAAACGTGTGTGCAGCCTGCGGCATTGTGGACATGAGCAGGGCAACCCCATGGGGAACCATGGCAGGGCAGCAGTTGGGCCCCCGCCCCCACTCTCTGGACCTCATACCAGGTAGAGGGAGGGGCCCCATGAGGGCTGCCAGGTGAGCCCCTCAGCAGAGCCCCGCAGGGGCCCCGTAGGCTGCGGATGCGAGGTGCCGAGCTGCCTCCTCTCATCGCGGGCCCCCTGAAGGGGCAGCGCAGGGCTAACCCCGCACCCCACGCCGTCTGCTGTTGCCAGCTCCCCCATTCAGCCCGCTGCAGCCCGACCCCTGAGACAGGAGAGGTCCTGAGCTGAGTCCGCGGGGCAACCGCGGAGGAGGCCGATGCCTCCACCCCTGCTCGGTACCCACGTTTCTGCAAATCTGCTCATTAACCCCTTCGCGGCCGGGGTGCTTCCAGGCTAGACCGCGCCCTACCAGTCGGCAGCCCCCACCCCAGCCCTGGCCCGGCGTCGGGGGCCATCCCGATCGGCTGCCTCCCGCTCCGCCGCCGCCAACTTTCCCGGGAAGCGGCAACTTTTCCTGCAGCCGCGGGCTCCGCCCTCCCGGGGCTGGGCACCCGCGGCCCCAGTCGGCGCGGCACTGCGGTGGCCCTCACCGCTGCCGGTGACCCTGCCGTTTGCCTGGGCAGGCGGGACCCGCCCTGCAGTTCCGAGAGTCTCCCCTAACCCAGCGCCCCACCCAGCGGCCCGCTGGGGCGCGGCGCAGCACTCACCTCCGCTGGACGCCTTCTTCATCGTCGGGGTCGGGCAGGGCGCGTCGGGGACCAAAAGTCGCTTCGGGGCGGGCGCCCGTCTTCCCGCGGCCGGGTCCGCATCCAGGCGCCGCGCTCTGGCCCGGCCCCGGCCCGGCCGCGGGACGAGGCTGGGCGCGCTCCGCTCCGCCAGTCGGATGAACTGGCGGGGCCGCGGCGCGGAGGGCGAGGGCGGCGGCGACGTGGGTCGGGAGCGGATGAATGTTTTATGGGATCATGTGGTCTGACGCGCGAGGAACCCGCCCGGTACCCACGCTGGCCCGGCCCGGGCGGGGCGGGGGCGGGCCGGGGCGGAGCCTCGCGGCGGGCGGGGCCCTCACCTGGGCGCGGGCCGGGGCCAGGCAGGGGCGCGGGTAGCGCTGGGCTGTGGGGCGGGCGGCGGGGGGCGGTGGGGCTGATGGCTCGAAGCCGGGGGGGCGCAGGCCGAGCCGCAGGAGGCGCTCGGCACGCTCGGTGCACCGGCGCCGCGCAGCCCCAGACAAAGGCGGCGCATTTCTGAAGAGTCGGCGGCCCCTGCAGGCGGCCGCGGGCATGGCGGCCTGGGACAGAGCTGCTGGGAGCGCGGGCCGGAGGGCGTGGCGGCCCGGGCTAGCCCGGTGTGCGGGTCCCCAAAGTAGCCAGCTACTCATTGGAGCTTTGTCCGGAGGACTGAGGATGGGGGTTGGGGCGCCTCTGTCTGGCCCACTCCCTTCCTTGCCTCATAATTTCTATAGCCCCCATGCCCAGCGACCCTTTGCTGGAGGATTGTTTCATTTTCAGTTTGAAAACAGGCTCGAAGCTCCAGGGACTTCTGAAACCCCTTACCCGTCCTTGTGGCCCTTTCTGCACCACCCCAGGGAAGGGACACAGACGCAGTCCTGCCTTTGCCCCTAAGGTAGCCCACCACCTGTTCCCTCCTGTGTAATGGGGGCTCCAAGCCCAACTGCTTAGTACCTCCACTTTCCACAAAGCCAACCAGGGCTCTAGGACTAGAGAACCGAATGATCCCACCCCCTCCCCCGTGAACACGAGGGGTGTTCCTGCCCCTGTCACCCTAAAGGGGCAGGATGTGAACCCCCCGGGCCCCTCACCAGCAGGTGCTGGTTGCTGAGTGCCACCAGTGAATCCTCCCCACAGCCACATGGGAAGTGCATCCCCCATCGGACAGCTGGGGAGCTGAGACTGAGGCTCACAGAGCCATAAAGGGATTGGTGCTTGTCCCTATGCCAGCACTCTTCCCCCAGAAGAGCTCCCAGACCAGGAAAAGTTCTTCCTGCAAGGCCACCTCAGCTCAGACGACAAGCCATGTGGCACTGGCTATCAGCCTGAGGTCAGGGCTAGTGTGGATCGAGCTCTCAGGGCTGCCCATGCTTGCAGAGGGGCCTGGAGAGGACATTTGCCTGCTGACTGTTCCTGGGTTCTTAGAATGATACAGCACCCAGGATTGGCCCACCGTGGTTGCAAATCGTGTGCTGACCTGTCTGTAGGCTCAAAGCCCCCATGGCAGCTGGGAGCAGGCATTCTGGGGCAAAAGTGCACATGGAAGGCAACGGTGAGCCAGTGCTGCTTGCAGTGTGGAGGCTTCTGGCACCAAGACCCTCTCCAGCTGCCAAGCCCGGATGTTCTTGGCTGTCCTGGGCTGGGGCCTGGGCCTGCCACCTGCCACAGGTCTTTGTATGAAAGCCAGGCGCTGTGGGCTGTGGGACGGGCATCCTTGGCCCCTACAGTCAGCACCTTGGCCAGCGCCCTCTTCGCTGGAAGCCTATTGGCTGACTGCCAGGTGTTGGCTGGTAGGTGGGTGTGGAACTGCCTTGAGGGGCTTCAAGGCAGGGAGACGGGGAGCTGAACCGGGCTGGGTGGCTGGTCAGTCCACAGCCAGCAGGACACAGCTCATTGTTCAGGCTGGAGACGTGGGGACGGTTTGGTGAGGCACATTTATCTGGGCGTGGGCAGGTGCAGGACAGCATGAGGGACAGTGTGCTTGCTGGGTGGGCAGCTATGGAGCCATCACCACCCCGGGCCTACAGTGTGAGGGAGGGAAAGCATATGACAGCTGCTGAGGAGCTGGTGGGGATGGCTCCATAGAGGCTGCAGCCTCGGGCAAGGGGCACAACCAGCCCTAGGGATCCACCCTGCAGGAGGAGCCAGAAATCCCATAGGAAGAGCCTGGTGGAGCTCTGCCCCCATAATGCCAGCTACACCTGTCAGTTCCTGGGAGGCCCGTCACGGGGGCAGGCATGGCAGACCGCTGGGGCTGCAATGATCTGCTTTCTGGACACAGGTCTCTGAGGACCAGGAGTGGGCATGGGCTGGAAACTGCGGGCAGCTCTGCTCTCTGGCTGACAAGGCCTGCCACCCTTTGTGTGGCCTGGGCTTCTGCCTGAATTTCCCCCTCAGACTCATTACACCTGGGACACAGCCTCTGAGAAGCTTGCCTAGCCCATCACACCCCTCCAATGAGGTCTGGCGCTGCCTCACTCCCACATTCTGGTCCTGGGGACAAGCCTCCATGATAGCACGTCACACATTTGAGGCCCGCCCCCCAGCTGCATGAGCACACTCAGCCTCCTGGTCTCTCTGAGCTCAGGGCAGCATTTGGATGAGGCAGACACTAATATCTCCTGGGAGAGGTCAGCTGCTCACTGTCCCTTTTTGGTCCACCTCCCCTGTTCCCTGAGAGGGCCATGCAGTGCCCTAAAGGGATAGTTTGAGGTTTTCACTCAAACTCATAGAATCCAGCTAGTAGGGCAAAGGGATCCTTCTCTGTGGCCAGTTCTGAGGGACACAGTTTGACTTCCTTAGAAGGTCACTGCTTCCATGGGCTCCAGAAGCCTTGTTTCCATCCTGGGGAGACAGGACTGTAGTGGCTTTGCTCCAGTAGCCTGGTGGGGTGCCTGTGGCCATCTAGTTTCCCAGCGGCCTCTCAGGGAGGGATGGGGAGGTGAGAGACAGGGTGCATGCCCACTTTCTGAGCCATTCCCAGGCCAGTGCAAGGAGAGACCCAGAAGGAAGCTCGAAGGTCATACAGCAAACCTGTGCCTGCTGCCCAGGTGCTGCTCCAATGCAATCCTCCCCAGCACTCCGAGTGGGCAGATGGGAATGCGGTCCCAGTGCCAGGGAGCTGGGGGTGCACCAGCTGCCATCTGCTCTCACCACGGAGGGTGGCTGCCTGCCTGAGGCCTGAGAGGACTCAGTGCCAGGACTGCTAGGTGCATTGTGCCATTCCATCCGGTGGTGCAGACACCACACCACTACCCACTTTACAGACAAGAAAATTGAGGTCAAGGTGCTCAGATAGATCTACCCCCTGGCAGCCCCTCCCAGAACTTTATTTGCCTACACCCACTGCTTCCTGCAGAAGCCCCACCCCTCCCCACCTTACCCCCAACCTTGGGGCTACAGGGGATGTCTTGGCCTTCTGTCATCAGCTTTGCTCTCCCAGGGCCCTCCTGCCCAACTTTGGTGCACATAAAGACAATCTGCTCCCTCATTTCTGAGCCATCAAAGCCAAGCACAGCAGTAAACTGGGGTCAGGGTAGGGAAGGGGCTGACAGCCTGACCCTTGGCAGCATCCCCAGGAATCCCACTGGGCCTGTCCTCCATATGCCTCCAGCCTCCACACCAAGCAGGGGCCTCCTCCAAAGGATGGCGTCCTAGATTCTGCTGTGTTGGGTGAGCTCCTGGCCTGGCCACGTGCCCCTCCTGCCGCTGGGGGTTGTTGATGGGGCATGTGCATTGCACAGTGGTGGCCCTCACCATGCCCACCCTCTGGGCCTGGAGCCCCCATGGGCGGTCTCCAGGATGAGGAGACTCAGGCTGGGTGGACATGCAGTGCTGGCACCTGTCCCTTAAAATTTTTTTTAAAATTCTCACCTGAGGATATATTTATTGATTTGAGAGAGAAAGAGAGAGAGAGAGAGATCGATTGGTTGCCTCCCATATGTGCCCCAAGCAGGGATTGAACCCACAACCTAGGTACGTATCCTGACCCAGGATCAAACACCCAAACTTTTGATGTGCAGGATGACACTCCAACCAAGTGAGCCACCTGATCAGGGCAAGGCAGCTGGCTCTTAAGGCTGCATCTGACCCTTCTGCTTGCTCCCAGAGGGAGCGGTGAGTGTCCAGGTCTCCCTGGTGGTCACCAGCAGATGGGCTAAGGGTCTTCTCCCAAAGGGTGAGAGCAGGCTGGTAGCCTCTGTCTGGACACCAGCCTAGGCCAAGGATATAAGTAAGAGGTTTCTGGTCCCTGAGGACCCCAAGTCTTGTTCAGGGGCAGAGTTCAGGAAAGCAGGGTCCCCAGGCTGCGTCCAAGGCATCAGCACTTGATTCATTCCCCTCCCTCATCCCTGCAAGAAATGCAGTCCTTCCAGAGCCACCCACCTGACAGTGACGGCTAAATTGGGAGCCACTGTTCACACCAGGGGCCCAGCAGACAGTTAGAGCTGGGCACCCGCAAGCGCCCAGTGGAGTAGGAAATGCAGGCCTAGGCATGGTCACAGCTGCCAACCGGAGTGAACAGGAGTGGAGGGCGGGGCACGAACTGCATACCTCTCCTGGAACTTCAGCGAGGGGGCTCTTGCTGGACTAATTCGGATTCTGTGCCCAGCCTCACTTCTCAGGGCTCTCCAGCCCTTGAGCCCCTTGCTGAGCTGCCATGACCCATAGGGCGTGCAGATTTGCTCATTTCACTGAGAGAGAGGCCAAAGGCTCATCTCATTGAGGGCAGAGCAGGGCTGTGGTGTTCGGAGACCCCACCCACAGAGCACCGTGGAGGAGCCACTCCTCGCCTTTGTGCCCTCCATGCTTTCATCTGCGCTCTTGTTTAGTCATTTAGTTACTCACCAACATGCTGGGAGACTGGTTCCAGGTGCCCTCATACTTCTCTGCTAGACTCCACTTCCCTCACCTCCACAGGGTGCATGTGGGGAAAGTGAACCCCAGGGAGGATGGCCTTGTCTTGAGTCACTCAGCTAATGAGCCCAAAACAAAGGGTGTGTCTGTGCCACATAGTCACCCAGAAGCCCACAGGGACCAATGTACCAGTAGGGCAGATAATGAGAGCCCACCTGGCATGCTCTTGCTGTCCCAGATTCTTCTGTATTGGCTCAGCTCAAGGCCTCAGCGTTCTGCCCCCCAGCAAGTGGCTCTGCACCCTGAGAGCCACAGGATAGGTATGGATGCAGGGTGGGAGTTGGCAGAGCCTTCATGCCATGCTGAGCTTCTCCTGGACTGAGCCTTGCCCTGACGCCTGCCCAGGGTCACGGGCAAGGAGCAGGGCAGCGTCCAGACCTGGCCTTTAGGTGAGACAGGAGATTCTTTGGCTGGTCCTAGAGATTGGGGCCCTGGGCTGGGACTCAATGGGTGCAGAGCCTGAATTTTCTCACCTGTCCAATGGGCCCTTTTGCCAGCCTCTTGCATGAAGGTTGAAGGGCACATTTGTGGTTCCTGGTGTGAGGAGGGGGCTCAGGGGCCTCTGAGACTGGGGTATTTTTAGCCAGGATTCCTGCTGACAGCCCAAGCTGGCTGAGGTTTGCTGCCAGCCTCTGAGGCACTTCTCACAGCCTGTCAGGAGTCTGGGGTCTGCCCACCCCACCCTACTCAACCAGCCCAGCCCACAGCCCTTCAACCAAGTGGCTGGTTTCTCCCAGGTGAGGGCCAACTAAGTTGGCTGAGCTTGGATTCTGGGGGTGGAGGAGAAGAAGCAAGGGAAGACCTGGGCACAGAGCCATGGCTGCCTGTGTCACAGATTCCGGGCTCTCAGCTGCCGCTCTTGACTGGCCGGCCAGAGGATCAGGTTTCTGGGAGGTTTTGATCGATGCCCAGGCTCCAGGCTCCGGGCTGAGCATGCACAAGTTCAGCTTGAAGGCTGACTGGCTTTTGCCTCCCACCTGCCTACAAACCTCCTCTGGAATGAGTGGTCAGCAACTGGACCACAGCAGCTCCTCCTGGGCTCATCTCCTCTCCTGGACTCTTGTGCTCAGTGCTGCCCATCTGCTGTGGCCACTGGTCCTCTCCAGCCCATTCTACAACACAAGGCGGGCTTCACCCAGGTGCGTGTGAGCAGAAAGGTCCACACTAGGGCTCGTAGAACCTCTCAGCTTGGCGGAAACCATCTTCCTTCCCACAGGCAAGTGATACCGCCTGGGGCAGAACCACAGCCCAGCACCCTGGACAGCGCCACGCCTGCGTACTCCACCCTCAGGGCGTGGCCAGGCTGGAGAGTGAGGCCCGGGCACTCAAATGAGGAGAACCCTGCCTGGGGACCCAGGTGCGTGTTTTGAAGTTCTAACTCTGCTCTTCAGATAAGCCAAGAGGCCCGGCTCTAGTAATTCTGAAGTTCACATGAAAGAATAAGCAAGCAAAGAAACCAAGGAAAAATTTTAAACTAAGGGTACTGCAGGAGATTGGCTGTGTGGGATCCTAAAATCTATTCTAAAAGGGCAATGATTAACCCAGCCCATGGACAGTCAGAGGACAGAAAAGAAAATCCAGGAAGAGACTCCGGAGCAAATGTGGGAAGGGGGCAGTGTAATCCAGCGGGAAGAAATGGAATTACTCACTAAATAATTTAAAATGTACAATAAATACCTGGCTGGTGTAGCTCAGTGGATTGAGCACGGGCTGCGAACAAAAGGATCTCTGGTTCGATTCCCAGTCAGGGCGCGTGCCTGGGTTGCAGGCCAGGTTTCCAAGTGGGGGGCACGTGAGAGGCAACCACACACTGATGTTTCTCTCCCTCTCTTTTTCTTCCCCTCTGTCTAAAATAAATAAATAAAATTAAAAAAATAAAAAGTAAAATGTACAATAAATACTGTCTTAGGACTACTAAACAGACATTTGGGGAAAACTTCTGGACCACTGCCTGACTCCTTCATACTGAAATAAGTACCAAATGAACCAAAGCTTTAAAAAGTTTAAAAAAAATCAATAATCTTGAATTTTTCTAAGAATTATACCAAACCCAGAAGCCATTAAATAAAAGATGGATACATTCAACCTCATAAAAATAAAAGGCAGCTGCATGGGAGGTGAACCAAATAAAAAGATGACAAACTGTGGGAATATCGGCAGTTCATCTTGCAAAGGGCTGTTTCTCGTTACAGATATGAATTGCTACAAATTAGCAAGAAAAAGACCAACAACTCGGGAGAAAGATGAGCCAAGACATAAAATGAACCCATCAAAACAGGCGCATCTTCAGTCAACACGAGGAGGATGGACGTTTAAATTACAGCGAGAGGCACTATCCCACCCCTGGTGGGACGGCAGGGTTTGTGAAGAGGGAGGGTTCACGCTGCCAACAGCGGAGGGCACCCACAGGAATTGCTGGGGGTGGGAGAGGGGCACTGACAGATGTGGCTGGGGGCTGGGGGTACCTGCAGGTGTGGCGGGGGTGTCAGGTGGCTGGAGGTGGGTGGGAGGGGGGCGCTTCCTTGTGCCCCTTTATTCTGCATCACAGTCTGGGAGAGCCAGTCTAAATAAAAAAAAAGAAAGCATTCTTTTAAAATAAAACAAATGCCACTGTCCTCTCCTGGCTGATGCCCCCCATGAGGCAGTGGGCAGAGGTGCTCCTGGCTGTCCCACCTGCAAGTAGCTGCCAACAAGAGCCCGTGAGTACCTGCCCATGAGCATCTTCATTGGCGCTGTGCTGGCAGGGACCCGGGTTAATGACTCTCTTGCCCTGCTTCTCGGGAGCAGAGCCAAATCCAACAGGGGTGCCTGGCGGCACTGCTTGGCCCGCAGCCCTTACTGCAGGCCCTGACCCAGAGCCCCCGCCCTCCTCATCAGATCCGGTCTCCCCGCCCACATCGCTTTTCACACCCCAGCTGTCCCGATGTGTCACAGGTGGCCAGTAAGTCCTGGACCTCCCACCGACTGGCCCCGTGTGCCTGGGATATGTCCTCCTCTCTCAACCTCAATTTCTCTGATGGCGAAATGGGGTGACACCTACCTCGCAGGAGGAAGAACTAACAGAAATGGGGAGAGCAGGAAGGGTGGGGCATGGAGGGAGCAACGTCCCAGGGGGTCCCGGAGCAGGTCAGGGGTCCTTGTGTTTGCAGGGATTACCTGGGGACATCATCTGGGAGATGAGGCAGAGACACTAATGGGATGGAAAAGAGGGGGTGATCCAGGAGGGCTGCCTGCCAGAAGAAGCCCGATGGCTCGTCCCCGAGCCCAGGCGGGGGTGGTCAAGGCCGGCTAGGAACACTGTGCAGGAACCCGCCTGCCTGCCTCTGCCTGCCCTCCCCACACCTCCCCACCCTGAGCAGGGCCTGACAGACCTGAGCTGGGGGCAGCCCCTCATGCTGAGCATCTGGGAGTGCAGCGAGACAGGCGCCGTTGTCACCACAGCAGAGCCTTTGGGTCTCCCCTGCCCCAGAACCTACCAGTTTGTCTCATCCTGGCAGAGCTTTCTGGGGAAAAGGTCACCTTTCAGCTGAGGCTGAGCTGGAGGTGGGAGGGTGAGGGGCCGGGGCGGGGAGGAGGAGAGGGAAGTACTGGGGGCTGAGAGATGACAGGCATGAGAACTGGGAGAGGCATCTCCAAAAACCACTCTGCCTCACAGGTCAGGGAGTGCCTCCTGTGTGCCCCTGGGGAGCAGGTTGTGCCGGCTGGCCCTGTCCCACCCAAGCCCTAGGATAGAGGGGTCCTGCCTGGCAGACCCAGGCTGCTAGAGTGGGGAGCCCAGCTCCGAGAGCACTGGGCCACGGTCAAAAGCGGCAGAAAGGCTCTGCTGCCCAACTGTAGGGTGCTGAGCACCGTGTGAGTGTGGCAACGGTCTGTGCCCATGTCACAGATGAGGAAACTGAGGCCCATGAGGGTCCCCATGGTACACAGGGAGTGGGAAGGGTGACACTTTTTCCACTCTGTCCAGGCCTGACTCTGGGGAAGCCTTCCCTTGCCTCCCCCCAGCACCCCCCAGTGCCTGGGAAGGTTGGGAACAGGGAGTGTGGTGGGGGTGGGGGAGGTCACAGCTAGAGGCTCTGCTACCAAACCGTGTCCCTTTGTTAGGGGGAATTTCTTTCTTTTTTTTTTTTTTTTTTTAAAAAAAGCCTTTCTTTATTTTTATTTTTAGAGAGAGGGAAAGAGAAGGAGAAAGAGGAGGAGAGAACTATCAGTGTGTGGTTGCTTCTTGCGTGCCCCATACTGGGACCTGGCCTGCAACCCAGGCATGTGCCCTGACTGGGAATGGAACTGGCGACCCTCTGGTTCGCTGCCCATGCTCAATCCACTGAACTACACCAGCCAGGGCTATTTGGGGGAATTTCAATGACTAAAAGTCAAGCAGATCCTCAAACACAAAGAGAACATCAGGTAAAAACTAGGGAAATAGGTACAAAAACACACTCTTGTCGGTGTTGATGTTCCAATATTGGTTCATCAATTATACACATGCATGTAAGATGCTAACAGTAGGGGGAAGCCGGGTGGGTGGTGGATGGCAACTCCCTGTACTATCTTCTCAAATTTTCTGTAAATATAAAACTGTTCTAAAATTAAAAGTTTATTTTTGAAAAAAATGGATTTGTTAGCAAAAAGCTGGGCTCTAGAGAACCGAGCTGGAGGACCACCCTCCCTCCAGCGGCCGCAGCTCAGGCGATCCGTATGCTCCTCCTCCGTACGATCCCTACGCAGCTGTTTTCCATTCAGTCCACCCCAGTCCCCAGCCGCCTTTCTCTCTAACCCCCTCTGCTCTCCTCTCACCCATGCTCCGCCCTGCCCGGACCGTCCTCTCAAATCTCTCTTCCCGGCGGCAGGAGGCCCAATGGGCGTAATCCTTCCATTCCACACTGTAGAATGCGGTGGCCGGGGCCCCCAGTTAGACTGGCTGTTACTCTTCAGGGGGCATCTCTGCCCATCAGACCCGGCCCCCTTTCCCATGGGCTGAGGTCACCCTACCCCCACGGACCATCCCACATGCAGACTGGCAGATGGAGGGGGGAGCTCGCTCTGAGCTCCCGAGAGGTGGGAGCAGTGGGTTCACACACTGCCAGCCCTCTCCTTCGAGGCTATGGCTGAGTCTCCCTTCCGTTTCTTCTGCAGAAAACAGAGTGGTGGGGGACGCCCAGGCCTGAGGGGCAGGCAGGCTGAGTTCAAACCCCTGAGCTGTAGCCCTAATCCTTCCTGGCTGATGGACCTCATGCTCTGGGTGGAGGGCCCCCTTGACAGGACAGGCACCATTTAGCTCCCTCAAAGCATGGGAGGGGTGGCCCCTGACAGCAGTGCCCAGCCGACTGTGCCCACCCAGGGAGGGGCCGGGAGGGGAGTCCTGGTGAGGTCTTGGAGCTCATCAGGAGCGATGGGGAATAAAAGGTGGGGGGTGGAGGTGGGGTGGGGGGTGGGTTTAGCTCTGTTAATGACCTGCTGTGTACCAGGCTCTAGGACTGACCGTGGCAGACTCCCACTGTCAGCCCCAGCCTCTTCCCTTCCACACATGTCCTGGGTCAGGGCCGGTCCTGCTGGGGGCTCACGAGATGGGGAGGAGGCACGGGGCTCCTCTGTCCGTTTGGGCTGCTGTCACGCACTACCACGGGCTGCAGATCCGGAGGCTGGAAGTCAGATCAGGTGCCTGCACGGCCTGGGTAGCAGGCTTCTTGTATCTGTACACAGCCAAAGGAACAAGGGAGCTGTCTGAAGCTTCGTTTAGAAGGGCTCGAATTCTGTTCATGAAGGCTTGAGCTCCTCCCACAAACCCTGCCTCCTAACTCCATCACTTTGGAGTTAGGATTTCAACGTATGAATTTGGGACCGGGTGACACAGTCAGACCATAGTGGAGCCTGACAGGCAGGGACTGTAAGTGTGGAGCCCTGGCCTCAGCCTTAGATGGGGAGCAGGCGGCTAACATGCACCCTGTCTCCTCACACAGCCTGCAGGGCTCGCTCAGGGCCTGCCTGGGGCCTGGAGCCCTGACCCAGCCCCGAGGCACACATGTCCACTAAAACTGCCTGTTTTTGGACCCAAGATACTAGGTGGCAAGGCCTAGAAGTGGGTGTGGCCCCCTCTCTGCTGGAATTGGGCCCAGCTGAGTCACTGCTCCCAGGGGCTAATGGGAAATGTTGAGGGTCACCTACATGCTGTGCTGGGCAACACCTAGAGGAGCCGCCTGGCTCCTGCTGTACCCTGTCCCAGGGGGGGCACACTCTTTCTTTGTGTCTAAGCCCCTCGCCTACTCCTGGGACCAGGACCATGGTGCCACCTGTGAGGTAAGGGCTTCCCTAGGTCAAGCTGCTCAGGTGGGATGGGGGTCCAGGCCAGGGAAAGGGGGTACGAAGCCTGGGGTCAGCCTTGGAGCCAGCCTGGGGTGCAGCCTGCTCTGCTGCCTCTCGTTGTTTCCTTCCCTTCATCAGTAAACTCCCAGGGAAGTCCCTGATTGGCCCAGCCTGCCTGGGACAGGAGTAAGTGGGAGGGTCTGTGAGCGGCTGCTCTCACCAGAGCTCCTGGATTGGAGCAGGAGGGGCAGGGTCTCCCCCAAAGATGTGAGGTTTCTTCTTCCCAGGCCCAGTACGAAGCCCAGCACCCCAGATGTTTGTGGACATTTGCTGAAGGGTGGACTGCTGCTTTCGTTATGCGGGAGAGGAAACTGAGCTTTGAAGTGGTCCCAGAGCTGCTTGAGGGCCACAGTAAGCGCATGACGAATCCCAAATGGCCCCCTCTCCCTCTGCCATGCCAGGGTGGGTGAGAGGGAAGTGGTTGCAACCTGAAATCCTGCTGCAGTTTTTTCCAGTCGCATGAGTCAGAGGAGATGATTAAAGGGTGGATAACGGAGAGATAAAAAGTGTGAGTGCGCTCGGGGTGCAGAGAAAGCACGGGAACCTCAAAGACCCTGCTACGCTCTCAGCAGGGTGACTCAGAGACAGAATCCACACCGGACCACGGAGGCGCAGAGGGGACAGACTGGGTCCTGGCTCCAGAGCTGTGTGCAGCCCACCCTGCTGGCCAGCCCTGGACCATCGGTGCTGGGGGCACAGAGAAGGGGACAGCATCTCCCCAGGCCTGTGCCCAGGAGCCTCGGAGACCCTGTGGGTGCGTGGGCAAGAACAGCCCACTGTACAGATGGCAAATTTGACTGGGGGGCAGGGAGAGCTTGTCTAGAGTCACATGACTGCCTCGGGGCATGACGCATCCTCCAAATGCCACGCACCATGCTGGGCTGCAGAAAGACCAAGGGAAGCAAGGCCTCCCCAGGGACCAGTGTGCCTCAGTTGCCCTCATTGCATCCAACTTTGAATAAAGTTCCTGTAAAAGCATACCTGTTACCCAGGTAGGCCCAGAGTCAGTCCACACCAGAGGGAGAAGTAGTGGGCACGCCGGCCTGGCACGGCCGGGTATCTAGCTGGATAGAGAGGAAGTGGCGCTGGCCGGGCTTGGGCAGCCATCCTAGCTACCCCCACCCTGGCCCACCAGGAGAGGAGGGAAGCCTTGAAGTGCCAGGCCTTTGAATCCCTGTCTCCATGACAACGCGTGGGCACAAAGGGCCGGGTGGTGAGCGGGCTGTGGCTGTGCAAGTCTGAAAGAAGGAAGGGAATCTTTTATTTATGGGGTGGGAGCATTGGGGCTCCAAGCTGTACCCACTCCTGTGACCAGATTGAGGTCTAGAGGCTGTGGCCTGCACCCTGGACCTGGGACCCCTGTGGCCAGCACCCACCAGTATCCACCAGCACGCCAGAACCACCGGGGAGGAAGGAGTGTGAGCAAAGGGAGGGCAGGGCTGAGGCAAGAGTCCAGCATGTATGCATCCTGAGAAGTGACCCCAGAGGCTCCTCCGTCCCCTGCATGCCCGCCTTTATAGTGCGCACTCTCGAGGGTAGGTGCAGGCAGGCCAGGTGCTAGGACAGGTGCAGGCAGTGAGGAAATGCGACCAAACCAGATGCTGCAGACATAGAACTCAGGTGGAAGTAGGTACTAAAGAAGGAATTCTCAGAAGAGGAGACCAGAAGGTACCAGACAAGGGCAGAAAGGACCACCAGTGCAAAGGCCCTGAGGAAGCACAGAGCCGGGAGTATCTGAGGACAGGCAGGAAAGCCAGAATGAGAGCAGGGCAGACCTGCCCGCTGCAGCCTCTGCTTTCCCAGACACCTGGCCGCAGGCTCCGGGCCTCCGACCTCAGGGACCTTGGGTGCCAAGCGCGTGGGTCCCACCTCCTTCAGGGGTGGCCACCACCCAATCCTGGCTTCCGGCTGCCAGCCTCACCTTCCCCATATCCCTTTCCTCTGTGCTCCCCTGTTCCCTGAGCCCCTAAATGCAGAAAATTGCACCCAGGTGCCACGAAGGGAGAATTCTGACCCAAGAGACCTTGGGAGCAGTATAGAAACCGCCATTGTGAAGCAGAGGTTTTATTTCATTTTTTATTTCATTTTTTAAAATATTTGAGACAGATTGGAGGGAGAGAGAGAGGGAGGTGAGTGTCAGGGCCCTGTGGTTGCTTGTCCCGACTCACCCACAATAGCCCTTTACTCCTCTGATCCTCCTGGCAGCACGTCCCATCTCCTGTCCTGGTAAATGTCTGGACTGGGGTAATATTTTGTGAAATTGGGAGAACTGACTGGAAATTCAAAACCACCATATATGATGAGCAGCATGCACATTCTCCAGGTTGAGTCCAGAAATGGACGCTGGAGGCCGCCCACCCCCTGCAGCTCTCAGACCTCACAGGGGCTAAGGCGGGGGGCTCGTAGGAAACCCCAGCTCCCTTCCAACTGGGACCTGGCCCTGGCTGGCCTGGGGAGCTGCACGGCCTTTGGGGAACCTGGAGCCTGAGACCCACGTGGCCTGCCTGGACTTTTCTATCCTGACAGATGATGCCCCAGGCCCCTGGCCCCCTGAGCACTGGCCTCAGGGACATTTAGGGCCATTGGGGTTATTTCCTCCCATCGCATTTGGAGATGACACCCCCTAACTCCCACCTCTGCCCCAGCTGGATGGAGCCCCTCCCTGGAGCATCTCCCACCTGCTCAATGTTGGGGTCTGAGCCCAAGGTGGGGGAGGGTGCAGGGGACCGGGCAGGATGGAGGGGAGAGTCTGGAAGACAGGCAAGAAGGAAAGGGCTTGGGCGGCACAAAGCAGGGACGCTGTGGCCCACATGGGCAGGCCGCCAGCTTTGCCCCACAGGTGCTGTGCCTGGGATGGCCCCTGGCCCCGCAGCCCAAAGATGGGACCCTCCAGCACAGGGAGCCTGGATGATGATCCCCAAACCAACCCCCCTCCCAGAACCCATTGTCAGTGACGGGAAATGGGGCATTCCAGCTGCGGCCACCACATAGCACCACCGGGCTCAGCCCAGACACACCCCAGTTCCTTCAAAGCTCCGAAGGCAGACCACGGCAGCCACGTGCTTCTGCTGGGTTCCCTTGGCCCTTCTCCACCCCTACCAAGGGTGTTCTCTTGCCAGATGTGTCTCGTGCTCATTTCACCCCACATCAGCCCCACTGTAGAGATGAGGAAACTGAGTGAGTGGCAGGAAAGCGAAGTGTGGGGTCGAACAGCTGGGATGGGGGGAGACAGAGCTCAGGCCAGGCCGGCCGGACTGCGGAGTCTTCGGTGGCCGGGACCCTGCCTGCCCGCAGATAGGACCTGGGTGTGGGGGGCACCCTCACTGACACTCATGGCCTGCTACATCCCACCATCGTGGCCTCTGTGTGACCAGACCCTCTCCAGGCACAGGCTCAGGCCCCCGTGTGCCTCCTGCCCCAAGCTGCTGCTGACAGGCACGGTGCGGGGGGCGCTTCACCGCCTCTTCACCCTCCCTGAAGCGGCTCTGCCTCAGGACGCTCCCAGCCACCGGATGTAGTGATCACTGCCCTGCACCTTGATGGGAAGGGAATGAGGCTGAGCCAGCGGGGGCCTCACTGCCCACTCAGCCGCCCATATCAGTGGGGGCCACTCCTGGGGACCCAGGCCAGCCCCAGAGGTGAGGGGGGATGCAGGCCAGCTGGGGGGACGGCTGGAGAGCAGGGTCGGGTCGAAGGCCTCTGCTCCACATGCTGTGACCTGTGGTGGAGGCTCTATTCAGTTTCTTTGTCAGTGGGAAGTTGCTTCCCTCACCCATCACACCCTTCCATTATGAAGTGCTCTGTCTTTGAAGACACTGCGTCAGGAGAACGAGGGGGAAGCAGGCCTGAGATGCCCACCCTGCAAACCCTCACCCTTGGGGCAGCTCCTCAGAAAGGCTCTCGGGGTCTCTTGAGTGCACCCCGGTGGGGAGGGGGGCTGCAGTTGGTTGGTGTGGGCTTGTGGAGCTGGACGAAGGGCACCAATGGCGTGCAGGCCTCTAAGGGTGAGGGCATCGAATGGGGTGGGGGAGGGCAGGAGGTGGGGCCGGGCCTGCTGGAGCCCCTGTGTGTGGCCTGAGGGTGAGGAAGTGGGGTGGCAGGACAGTGGGGGTTCCCCCCAGAATCAGAACTGAGGCTCTGGCTTGAAAGCATCCTCCTTCTGGGCAAGATGACCCCCAGCAGGATCCTCCTAGGAAGTACTCTCTCCCTTCGTCTGAGCCCCCAAACAGGCCTTCCTGTTGGCAGGCACTAGGTCCTTGGGGGCCACTGGGCACCTCAAGGTGGTCGTGGGCCAACCTTGTTCCGGAGGTGGCCCGGCCCAGCCCCCTCCTTAGCTGTGTCCCCCAGAGGCCCCGGGCCTGGCGAGGAGCCGCCAGGAGCCAGTCGCCCCCGAGCCCGCGCAGCTCATTGGGAAGACAGCTTCTAACGAGGCAGCCTCTCGGAGCCCGGCGCCAGGGCGTGTCCACCCGAACCAGGACTTGGGGACTTGGTGGCTCAGTGGCTCACCATGCCCCACGGCTAATTGAGAGCCCTAGTGCAGTGCCGTTGGCTCGGGAGGTGGCGTTTTTTTGTCAACTGAGGTGCAGCTGAGCGAACAGCTTGGGACACTAGAAGTAAAATATATGCCCCCTGACCCTTCCCGATTACTTCCCAGAAGCCTCCTCTCTTTTCTTTCTCAAAAACCAGAGCTCCCTGGGTCTAGAACAACCTGTGTCAGTGGAGGAGATATGGCAAACCCTGGAGATGCTGTGGTCTTGTCCCAGATCCCTGCAATGAAGTGAGCTCCACAACGAAGCGCGACGTAATCTTTCTGCTGGTGCAGGTGTTGCCTTCGATCGGTGAAAAACCCGAGGTGTACTAAGGCAAGATCTGCCTGTACTTGCATTCCACCCCACAGGCCATGGGGGTGTCGGGGGGAGCGGGGGAGGAGACCGTCTCACTCCCTCTGAGTTTTCCTCCCACCTGACTTGGCAAGAAAAATCAAGAGCTGTTTCCTACTGGAACAGGTGGAACCCCCCCATCCTAGTCCCCAACACAATCCCCCTGAATTGTTACACCCCCCATGCCCGAGACGAGAGAGAGCACCAGCATGGGTGAACCCCGTGTCACGGTGCTGGCCAGGCTGGCACTAACCAGAGGGAGTGGTTGGGGGACCAGGACACATTGGAACCTCTGACCGTGAACCCTGTGGCTGCAGGTAAGGGGTGTGGTCCCTGGCCTGCCTTTCCTCTTGGGGGGCATAACCCTCTGAGGGTCTCTAGGGCTTCCATTTCCCAGAATCCCCTTGGGGTGAGGCTATGGGCCAGGTAGACCCAGCCTGGTACCCTGACCCCATCCAGCTGCATTGAACACTGAAAGCAACGTGGTTACCCCTAATTCAAGGCAGGTGCAAGGGATAAATAAGGAGTGAACGGCACTCAGCAAAGAGCCTGACCAGGGGAACCGCCATGGTGGCATCTCCAGGCGCACTTTGGGCAGGGGTGTGGGGGCCAATGTGGGGTGGTGGGAGCTCATTTGGCGTACTGCGGTGGGCCGGGGTGGGGGTGAGGTAGGCAGCTGGAGATGGTATGCTGACAGCGAGCCTTTGGCTCCAAGGAACATAAAACCCATAGCAAACTGGGTAGGATGGTGACGAAAAGCTGTGGGCTCATGTAATGGGGAAGAGCCTTAGCAGGGTGGCCTTCAGGTGCTGCTTGATCAGAGCTCAGCTCTGCTCCTTGGGGCTCCTTCGGCCATGCTGCCCGGTGGGCCTGCCTCACCTTCCGGGGAGTCCCCAGTCTGCATGGCTCACCTCTGGCATCTGGCAGTCACCCTGGGCTCCACCCTCATTGCGCAAACCTGGCCCGTCACTGTGCTCGGGGTAGGTCAGAGAAGCCCGGCTGGCCTGGGTGCTGCCCACTCCGGACCAGCCACTGTGGCAAGCACAGGCCTGTGCTGATGGACTGAGCCAGCCAGGAGCTGGTCTTCACAGAGGGAGGGCGCTGGGCCCTGCCAGGTTCCAGCTGCTGCAGGCGGGGTGATGGGGGTGGGGGCAGTGAGTGGGAAACTAGGGCTGGCTCTAAGTGTACATGGTGGCCCTGGGGGTTTCTTGGGTGCGGGTGGGGGAAGGAGGGCATTGAGGCATTTCTGTCCAGGGTGGACGCTGGGACTGGTCAAGTGGAGTGGGGGAGGAGGAAGGTTACAGACATGGGACAATGGGGGAGGGAATGGGGGAGGGATGATGTCCCTAGGACCAGAGGTGCCATTTGGTGGATAGTGAGGACAGAGCCAGGTGTGTGTGGCCAGTAGGGGAGTTGGGTACACAGGTGGGTCCCTGGGCTGGAGAGAGGACAGTGGGCCTCACTAGTGACAGCAAGGGACTCTAGTTACAGCCAAGAACACATCCACCAGAGAAAGGTGAATGGAGAAGGGAGGATGGAGGACAAGACAGGGGCCAGCAGTGGGGTGGGGAGGAGGAGAGCTTCGGGATCTTGATGACAAATTTGGAGTACATTCCTGGGGCTGAGGGAGCTGCCAGAGCTGAGCCCAGGCCAATGGGAAAGAGCCACAGAAGGTCCTGGAACTAGCAGACTCGAAGGGGTGGGCTCCCCATCACCAGAGGACACAGAGGGACTGGCCATTGGCTGAGGTGACGGGTTCTGAACCCCTCAGGATGCCGGGTGTGAGGAGCCTCACTTGGTTCCAGTGTGTGGCGGCCTCCGTCAGGACCCCCGCTGGGGGAAGCCGGACTCTGAGGATGCTTGGCTGGGCCCTGGAGGCTGAGTCTGTCTCTGTGAAGTCGCTTCCTCTTGCATGGAGGGGCACCTCGCCCAGAAGGGCCACATGTCACATGTCCACAATGTCACTGTTGGCCACGCCAGCCTGCCTGCCAACCAGGGGTCTCCCCACTGCTGGGAGGTGCATTCTTGGGGACATATGATGCAGTGGTGACACAAACATGCTTTATGGCTCCTGGTTTGTGCTCCTCATGAGGCTACCCGGAATGTACTGGAACCTTACCCCATCCTCTGGAGCCTGGAAATGCAAAAGTGAGACCCTGTGCTGGGCCCTGGGATGGACCAAGGCAGTGTCCAGGAGGGCGGCTTGTGTGTGTGTGTTGGGGGTGGGTGGGTGATGGGGTCAGTGGAGGGAGAACACTAAGAGCTCTGTGCTGGGGGCAGGCAGCAGGCGGCAGGCAGCAGGGGGCAGGCCTGAAAGGTGTAGCCTCCAGGCCAGCAGCTGGACTGTGGTGGGGAGTGGGAAAGGTGAGGTCTGACCTCCCCCTGCAGCTGTGGGTCAGAGTCGGGGTGTCCAGAAGGTGGGGCAAGGACCCAGGGGGCAAGGGACTCATCCAGGGCAGCTCTGTGGCCCTCTGCTGCCCTCTGCTGACCAACTCTGTCACTACAGTCCCAGCCCTTCTCTGCCTCCCAACTCCCTGGGCCCTTCAAGTCCAGGCCCTGCCAGGCCAGGAGCAAGCGTGGGGTTGAATTGCTGAGGTCTGAGGGGGCTGGGAGCCTGTGCCACCCCCTGGGCCCAGTTGTATCCCAGCCAGAAGCTCTGGGTGGGCTCTCTCTGGCCGACAGCCTGGGGGTTGCCACTGCTGCCCCCCAGCGGCTAGGCTGCCACCTAAGGTCGCAGGACTGCATGGATTGATCCTGCGTGTGTCCCCGGAAGAGGGGCCCAGGAAACCCCACCCTAAGCACCTTGCACTGTGGCCCCCCATTCTGGGTCCTTGGGAGGGTCTAAGGAAGGATAAGGGCAGGGGCTCCACAGCCTTTTGACCCCCACCACACCCCGAATGGGGGCCAAGATCCCCCAGCACCCTCCCAGCTCAGGGCTCACCCCCAGGCCCCTTCCTGTCAAGGTATGGAAGAACCTGTACGGTGTTTTCAGAGTTCTGAAAGTGAAAAAGCGAATTCCATCAAATTTTGTTTAAATCCTCACCAGAAAACATACTTATTGGTTTTAGAGAGAGGGGTGGGGGGGAGAGAGGGGGAGAGAAACATCAATGGGTTGCCTCTCCTAAGCACCCCGACCAGGGACCGAACCTGTTGAAACCCTCACGGCCGAGAGCAGGGACCATCCCAGTGTGCCCCATGCATGCCCTGCTCTGCTCTCTGGCACCCACCCTAGTCTCTCCAGACTCTCCCCTGGCTCCTGTGGAACTTGCTGGGATTTGCCTGGGGTGGGCACGAGATTCCCGACACGCGTGGTCTCCTGCTTCCCTGTTAGCCCCAACAGCAGGCAGAGTCTGGGCAGACAGGACAAACCGCTCTCTCCACACCGCATCTCCACGTGTGCTTAAACATTAACCAAAGGGGAGGCCCCTCTGTGCTGCTGTCTGCGATGACAGGGCCTGTCATAGCCAGAAGCCCTTCCTTGTCCACCCCGAGGGGCAGGCCCCTCATGGGCCCACAGGGCCTGCCTGGTTTTGTGGGGATGGCTGTGGGACTGGGGCATTTGCTCCTTGGTGCATGATGGCCTCCTCAGGAGGACGGCAAGATGCCCAGGAAGACGTCAGCTGTGTGCTCTGCAAGGGACGGGGGAAGGGGAGGCCAAGGTCAGCATCACACAGCACCTGGAGGTACAGAGAGTACCGACATCAAAGCCTGGCCGTCAGGTGAGGAAGGAAAATCAATGTCGGGCTGAGGGACTAACGCAGACACGTGGGGGTGGGGACGGGGACGGTGTCGAGGGGGTGCCCGGCTGACCTGGCTCCACACAACCTGAGCACATGTCCACCTTCGGCAGAATGTGCTGAAGGGGCGGCGGGGCCAGCAGCTCTGGATGGCCCCGGCGGGGTAGCTGGGCTCCTCGCCCGACTGCGGCAGAACTGCTGACGAGGTGCTGGGCGGTTCCCCCAGAGGAGCCAAAGGCCTTGAACGGCAATCCAGAGACGCTGCCAGCAGGTACCGGCCAGGCCCTGGACTCGTGGCCAGTAAGTCCCGAGAGCCTGGGCCGGAGGGCACCTGTGAGGGGCTGCCTGGGCGCACATCTCTGGCTAGCCCAGATGGCCACATGTTATAAAGTAAGCTGTGGGGTTGTTTTATTCTTTCTGTGACTGATGCAAAAATATCACCACAAAAAACACGAGTCATCCAAGTGCTGCCTTCCTCAGTTCACGTGTTCCTGCCCCACTTTCCTCCCCTCTGCGTGTCCTCTGGGGGCACGCCTGTGAGGTATCCCCTGCCTGCGTGTCAGGGACACGTGTCCCTGCAGCTGACACCTCCGTAGACTCTCATCTTATCCTGTGGATGCCCCGTCAACCACTGTGGTGACTGTGAATGTGTACCAAACCTTCCTTATCAGGAGAGGCTCCAGCCTAAGACGCTGTCCTGTAGAGACCTAGCCTGCCGGGCCTGCCCTGCCCAGTCACCAAGGACCCCCAGGGAGACCTGGGCTGAAATGTCCCCCACAAAGCCCATGGAGAGGAGGTGGCCCTGTACTCCTGCAGGAGGCGCTGGGGCAGCAGGAAAGACACAGCCCCCTTCGTCCCTGTCTCTCACTCAAGGGGGCCCATCTTGGTGACACCAGTGGAAGTTCTGATCTATATCTAGGGGGCAGGGCAGGCAGGGGAGGAAGCCCAGACCTCCACCATGCCCCAAACCCCAGGAGGGGCTGTGGTCTGGCACCCCCACTTAGGGAGGTGGGACTGATGGGAGCTCTCAGGGGGCTGTCGGGGGTGGTGGCAAGTTCGTCCTGGTGCTGCTGTGGGGAGACGGGGCATGGGTGCCCACGGTAAAGTGTCAGAGGTCAGAAGCAGAGGCTGGGGGTGGCTCAGAGATTCCATTGGCTGGCAGAGCAGGGGTGCCAACCTCCCCTCCTCAGGCCAAGTCTCCGGTGAAGCCCTGAGGCCCCAGCTCTCCCTCACCAAGCCAGAGTCCTCTTGTTCTAGCTCAGCTGTCACCTTCTCCAGGAAGGCCCAGGTGTCTGAGCGGGCACCCAGGAAGCACAGCCAGGCAGGGTCCCGAGGGTGCTGGATAAGTCCAAGCCTGCACTCAGTGGGGGTCTCTCACTTCGGGGCAGAGGGAGCTGGGTGGGTCTCAGCTGGGCGAGGCCCTGGCAGGCCAGGGCCACTTCCACCTGTGTCTCAGCTCCTAAAGGCCTGGTCACATAGCCCTGACTCAAGCCAGCCCCTCCTGGGTGTCCAGAACTTCAGCCAAAAGCCACTGCTTTGCCTGTTCTTTTTATGGCTATTTATTTAAGCACCTGAACAATATTTGTTTATCACAGAAGTCATACATGCTTGCTGGGATAAAAAGCCCAGAGCAGTATACCCAGTGGTACATAAAGGAACAAGGGACTGTGTCTGTCCCACCGCACTGCCCCCGGGGCACCCTGCTGGGCCTGGTGCGGAGACCACCAGAGCAGCCTACCAGTGGCGCCATTCTGTGTCTCCCCCCGAGGCCAGCAAGTTCTCTGCAGGAACTGTGTGGAGTGGCCAGGCCCCTGCTCTCTGGGGAAGTCTCCACCCAAGTGGGGGTGTCACCATCACTAGACTGGAGCAGAGAGGGGGGCCCAGTGTCACCAAGAGTCCTGATTCCTGGTCAACCCCATAGGACCCAGGTGACACTTCTCTACCATCAGGCCCAGATCTGAGGGTGTCAGCCCCCAGGCTCATAGGATGTGTGTGGGGGCCCCCAAGGGCGCTTCAGGGAGACCACAGCTGCAGCTTTTGCTAGACCTGGCCCAGGACAGCTCAGGCCTCCCCAAGGTCCATGTCCCCAGGACCCATGCCAGCAGGGCAGCCCCTGTGACCTGCTCATCTTCAAGCAGGAGACCTGGCTCCTGAGGCTTCCCTGCACCCTCAGGTGCCTCGGGCAGGTGGTGAGAGCTCGACTCGGGTTTGTCAGGTTCTTAGTGGACGCAGGGCTTGTGGTGAGTCTTGGCAACAACCCTGGCCAAGGGTGAGTGTGTGTGTGATGATGATGATGATGATGATTTTCCTGAGGAAGAAGCCCCAAACTCTCTGGGGTCCAAAGCTCTGGCTCTGCAGTCCATGTGCTCTGGGCACGGGGCAGGAACCGGTCGCTGCTGCTGTTGTCAGGCTGTCCTGGGTCTCACGGGGCACGTGCCTGCTAGGTCCTGCTGAAGGCCTCTGGAGGCCTGAACCAGCCGCCTTCTTCACAAGAGGATTCCACTGCACTGACCACAAAGACGCATGTTTATCCTGCCTCCACTCCGTCGTCATTCGCCCTCTTCTGTCGCCAGGGGCCTTGGGTCCTCTGGCTTGGCCCCCTTTCAAGGCCTGGGCCCTGGCTCCGCTCCCTGGCTTGTAGGCTCCCAGGACACCTCTGGCCAGGGCTCACCTGGTGCCAGAACAGACTTAACAATTGGACAAAGTAGAAGAAGTGACCTGGGGACAACAAGCCTGCTTTCTAATCCTGCCACGGGCCCTAGGGCAGGATGCTCCTCCCCTTGAGTCTCAGTTTTCCCTGAATAGCACGGGCAGCAACGGTGGCCCCTAGATGGGGAGGCTGCAGTCACCACCCTCGTCAGCACGCGGAGTACGCTGATTTCACAGGACAGGCTCGGGCTGGGGGGCTGAATGCCTTTCTTCACACGTGCATCGTAAGTGACCTTCCAAAGTGGCTGGTGTGGTGAAGCATGACTGCATTCGCACAGCCTTAATGTCAGGAAATGCAATCATATGTTAGCAGTTCTGAAAGAAACCAATGAAATGACATAGCTCAGGAGAGCTCGGGAAGGATCTGTGAGCACGGTGTGGATGGCAGGACACCGTGCTGATGGTGGACCCTGCACGCCAGCGGGGCAGACACTGGCCTGTGCTCGGCACCAGCTGGTAACAGACAGACAAGCCCCACGTTAGACAAATGTGAATGACTGTCTCTTCATACAGGTGGAGCAAATATATTACTTAAAAATGGGCAGTGCTAGTGCGTTTATTGCAAAAATGCAATAAATCAGAGTGAACTCTGATGCTGAACCAAAAGCGAATCATTTCACTGAGTACCCATACAAGATGGGATGGGGGAGGGATTCAGAGAAAGGCTGTGTGGGAGGAACCACGCACAACACAGCCACATGCCTGCGGCACAAAGGGATTGGAGCCGTCCTGAGGTGGCCGGGCGGGCCTCCCATTAAGGTCTGTTTCCTGCCTGCTTCCGCTCAGGAGCTCCGGGCCTGGCTCCTGGGGGGTGGGGGGCGGGGGGTGACTGGCGGGATGACAACCACCAGACCAGGTCCACAGAGGCCCTCTCGGACATGCCTCAGTCTCCTGACCTGGAGAACAGGAGCCCGGCCCTCCGCACTCTGTCCCAGCTTACCCCCCCACCTGGCTGACCTCCTGGAGGACCCCTGCACAAACAACCTCAGACCTCTTGTCCTGGGGACTGTGCTTTCAAAATGCGCCACCAGCCATTCGCAGCAGAATTGACTTTTTGGCATTGCAGAGTGTCTGTGAAACTTAGTTGTTTTATTTATTTGCATGTTGGCTGGCCTCTTCCAGGCTGGCCTTGTCTCCACAGGCGCATTGACAGGCAGGTTGTCCTCCCAGGAGACCTGGGCACTGCGGTGCTCATCACCCCCAGCCTCAGCCTGGGAGTGAGAGGATGGTCTCAGCAGAAACTCCATGCACCGCGCTACTGCCCCCTCTCTGCAGCCCCGAACCTGGCAGCCCTACCTGCCTTTGCCTCCACGGCCAGGCCACCGGCTTCCTAGAAGCAAATGCTGGAACTGTAACCCCTTTGCTTTTTGTATTATGACCGCTTTTAGAAAAAGAAAAATTTTAAAAGATTTTAGTTATTTATTTTTAGAGAGAGGGGAAGGGAGGGAGAAAGAGAGGTAGAGAAACATCAGCGTGAGGGAGAAACACCGATCGGTTGCCTCTCGTATAGGCCCTGACCGGAGACCAAACCCATAACCCAGGCACATGCCCTGACTGGGAATCAAATCAGTGACCTTTCGCTATGTGTGAGGACTCCCAACCAGCTGAGCCACGCCGGTCAGCGCCACAACAGCTTTCCTGAGATACAGTTCACATAGCATACAACTCACCCATTTCAAGGGTACTGCTGCATGGCTTTTAATATATTCACAAAGTTAAGCAAACATCATCACTAACCAGTTCCAGAGCATTTTCATACCCCAACTCCATACCCATTAGCAGTCACTTCCCATTCCTCCAGGAAACCACCCATCTGTTTTCTGTTTCTATATAGACTTGTCTATTCTGGGCACTTCCTAGAAATAAAATCATACAACATGTGGCCTTTTGCATCTGGCTTCTTTCACTCAGCATGATGTTTTCTAGGTTCATCTGCGTGGTAGCATGACACATCAGTGCCGCATTCCTTTTTTATTGCCAAGCAATATTCCACCATGAGTGCACTACGGTTTGTTTCTCCGTGGGTCCATTGATGGACACTGTGATCGGTTTTACCTTTGGCTCTTGTGAACTGAGTTGCTATGAGAAAGGATCACTTGCCCCTGTCCCCACAGTTGCTTGCCCCTGGGTTGAGGGATATGGGGATGGTAGCTGATCTGCTAAAGGTGGAAATTGAAATGAACTGAAATTGACCCTCTTCATCGCCCTGTTGCCTGGAGGCTGCACGTGGTCAGCAGTGCTGAACAGGACGTCCAATTCACTGAGATGCATGGGGCACCTGGTGAACCAGGAGAACCATATCCAGTTCCAGGGTGGGGGGAGGGGCAGGAGTGAGGCTGCCACCCACAGTCAGACCCAGCACCCATGGGGGTGCAAAAATGTCTTTAGGAGATACAGGAGGGGCCCAAGAGTGAGTGATAGGGAGGGGCATGCTAAAGCAGGCAGTCAGGGCAGGTCCCTCCCAGAAGGTGATATCTAGCATGTAGGAAGGAGGGGCATCCTAGGTCCAGGGTGGGAAGGCCCTTAGGAGTGAAGGGAGGTCCGAGAGAGGTAGCAAAGCAGATGACTTTGTTGTCAAGCCCCAAGGGTGGCACTGAGGCCCTGCCGAGGAGGATGGGGAGGGGGCTGGAACCAGGGGGACTGCAGGGGTCCAAGGGAGCCTGTGAGGTCCCGGCTGCCCAATGGGTGGGCGGTGGGAATGGAAAGACAGGAGAGAAAGGAAGTTGGGCAAGGTCCTAAGGGGCCTCCTTCCTAAGATGGGGCTTTAGGCTCGGGGAAGAGAACGGATGGTTTTCCAGCCTTTGCTCTTCCCGGATTCTCCGCAGGCCCAGCCTCCGGGCATCCAGGCGGCCCAACGACCAGGGAGGAGTCCAGAGGTGCAGGGGTGCAATGGCTCTGACGGGCGGGCTCCTGGTCCACCGGGACAGCTGGGCGGCTAGAGAAACCCGAGAAGGAATCGCGGGCCCACCCCCGGATGCAGCGGGTCTCCTGCAGGGAAAGAGGAGACGGGGTGGGCTGCCTGGGAGACAGGGTCCCCTTTGAGAGTGTGTCTACGGGCTGAGCAGGCAGGTTTCAGGCGTCTGTGGGGCAGCTCCGTGGCCAGGATCTGCCACAGTACTTACACCAGCCGGGAACGCCCCGGGGCCGGGGCCTGCACAGGAGTGGGCGAGGCTGCTGGGGCGGGGCGGGGCTTCCCTCGGAGACAGCGCGGGTCCCGGTGCCTTCCGAGAAGAGGGTGTGGCTGGGCGCGGGGCGGGGCCTGAGGGGCGGAGCGGCGGCTTCTACTTAAGCACTCCCGGCGCAAGCGGCCGCGCAGCCATGGCTCTGAAGCGCATCCTTTCCGCCGTGCGCTCCGGCACTCCCCGCCTCTCCCTGCTGTCAACGGCGCCAGCGACCCACGAGCAGCCCGCCGCGAGCCCGGGGGTCGTGCCGGAACGCGGAGCGGCGGAGCCCGTGCGGCCGCCGGTGCCTACCGTGGACTTCAACAACGCGCAGGAGGCGTACCGTAGCCGGCGCAGCTGGGAGCTGGCGCGCAGTCTGCTGGTGCTGCGCCTGTGCGCCTCGCCGGTGCTGTTGGCGCACCATGAGCAGGTGCGCAGATGGGCCGGTGGGTGGGTGGCTGCGCGGGGGCGCCCCGGCTTCCTCTGCTGGTTCCGGGATGCGTTATGAAGTTTCAGAGTGTAAAGAAGGGACCTCTCGAGCATCGCCTGTTGCGAGGGAAGTCTGGAAGGGAGGTGTTTCCTGCATTCCTGTTGGGGTCCCTGAATTTTGCTACATCTCAGTACCAACTAAGGACAAAGAAAATTTTAATTCGTATGCTATATACCACTTACAGTAATACAAAGTTGTGATGTGACATTTAAATTGAGTGTCCCCCATGTTGCCCAAAGCTAAGTCTTGTGGTATTAAAGGGTTCATAGCCCGGGACCCCCAAGTTCTCAGTGATCCAGGGGCTCCCTAGACACGGCCACCACAAACAGACAATGTTGGGGAAAAACAGGAATCTGCTCAAACATCAAACTCTTAAAACTTTAACATGGTAACTTTGAAAAGTTCGAGGGCTTTGGGGAAGTAAGAAGCAGAACTCTGTCTTAGCGGTCGTCACTCTGGGGTACAGAGATGCACTTATTTCAAGGTGATCCTGGGAGCAGTTTGCAAGGCTCCAGTTGCTGGTTCGAAGGCTCTGGAAGGTTCTTCTTGCAATTGGTATGGATTTCTCAGGTGGGACTGCTGAGGGCCTGGTGCTGCCCGCCTCGGTCCCAGGGGAGCCTGGACCAAGGGGCACTGAGCCAACCTCAGGCTCAGCTAAGTGAAGGCCAGGCCCCAGCAGGTGGAAAGTGAGGGCAGTTGCCCAGAACATCTTGGAGTTTGGTGGCTCTGAGGGGACTGTGAGGCCAGTGGAGGTGTTGGCCTGGATCCCTCCGGAAGCTGCACTGTCAGGTTTAGAGTCTGGGACTGATTGGGGGTGGGGGGATTTGGGGGGACAAGGAGCTGAACTGGAGAAGTGGAGGCATCCCGGGGATGGCCAGGTGGAACTGGGATGACCAGGGCAGGAGCTGTGTCCCCTGTGTACGTGGAAGGGAGGGGAAGAGAGGGCTGGGAACCAGCTAGGCCAAATTTTGTCTCCGCACAGCGCGGACTTTCCTTCCCTGGGTTTAAAACCAGCAGCGAAGCCAGCAGAGCTGGGAGCCCTCAGCTACCATGGGAGGGATGTGTCGTCCCTGCTTTCTCTGTGATGCCTGCTAGGGGCACCTGCTGGAGTGCAGGGACTGAGCTGTGGGTGCCTGAAAAAGACTGGGGGGCCCATCCAGGCCTTCTCAAATCCTGCGTGTGACCTGGGGACACCCTCAAGGAGCCCACTATCAGTGGGGGGTGCTCTGCATGCCCCCCCCAGCATGGGACCTGTTCTACCTTTGTCATTGCTGGTGGTCCCATTGGTGATGGTGGCCTTGGTGCCTGTTGCTGGGGGGAAAGGGGCAGAGGCCAGACAGACTGCACGGACTTGTGGGCCTGTCCTCCATGACCTCCACCCTGCAGTAAAAATTCCTCTTGCAGGAAATTTTTCCTGCCGAAGGGCACTGGTTTCTGCAATTTCTGCCGGGGCGGAGGTCATTAGAGTCTGCTCCGAGGGAGGGTCAGAGTGCAGGGGCCCACTCTGCACTCTGCATTGGCTTGGGACTCAGAGATTAGAGAATCCAGGTCTTCCCTGACGAAGGCGTCTGTGTTTGGGTGTGAGCCACTGCAGAAGAGGCTGATGGGAGGAACACTGCAGATGCCGACAGTGGCCCTGCCGGAGGCAGGGAGAAAGAACCCGCTTCACCTGCGCTCTGTAGGCACCTATGTTTTACAATGAAATCTAGAGTCTGTGTTATTGCTGCAAGATTCTAATCCACCTGGAGAGAAGGTGGGGCAGCCCTCATGCCAGGTAGTGCTGTGCAGATGGTTTCAAAGCGGCCGCTTTGTTCTGGAGTTGGCTCTAAAACTGTCAGCTCTGCCCCATGTGCCGCCCGGGTGAGAGGGTGAATGACTGGCTCCGTGACCTGGGTGGCCATGCCCTCTGAGCCCCTCCTGTCCTCGGAGCAGAGCAGAGGAGGTCAGTGCAGACCGCAGTGCCAGGTGTGGGCGGCCCCCAGCCCAGGGCCCATCCCAGACTTCCTGTCAATACAGCGTCAGCCTTGCTCTTGCTCCTTCGATGGGTGGTGGCCGTGGTGGCCGCTTTTGCGCTACACCGGCAGAGCTGAGTAGCAGGACAGAGGCAGTTGGGTCCGCTCAGCCTAACTGCACTGTTGACCACGTGGCCCTGGCTGGGAAAGTTTGCTGGCCTGTGAGGAGGCACTTCTGCATGGGTGCGGCAGGGCTGATGTGTGCACTGCAGGGCTCTTTTCCAGAGCCGCCCATGGCTGTTCCGCCCTGGCTGTGCCTGGGACGATCCTCGATTACATTGGAGACTGGCCTTCCTTCCTGCCAGGCAGCTCTGGCTGGGCGTGAGGCAGTGGGGCAGGGAGAGACTTGCCCTGCCCTCCCCGATAACATTCTGTTTCCATTTCTAATCCTCTTTGTAAAAACTTTCACTTTTCTAATCCTCCTTATAAAAACAATGAGACACTGACTGGACAGAAGCTGCAGCCAGGTCGAGGTGATGGCCTGGAAAGCCTCAACGTTGGGACGCCCTGCAGGTGTGGCCTTGAGGCATCTCCACAGAGCGTCATCCTGCATTTCTGGGCCTGTCTGCCTCCGGGCCAACATGGGCTGCTTGGGGCTGGTTTGCAGACTTGCTCATGCTTTTGCTTCGAGTAGAGACTGTTCCTTAAAACCCTGATCCCAAGAGATGTTCCCCACAATGCAGGGGATCCAGTTATCCACTGGGTTTGAGAAACCTCAGGCCGGCTCTGTCTTAGAGTTGGGGTAGGGGCTGCGGGCACATGGGGGTTCCCAGACGGTTGGTGGGTGTGCCGCCCCCCAGCAGCCGTCCCTCAAAGCCTCGGGCCTCCTGCCCTGACTGTCCCGAGTGCCAGCTCTTGGAGTCACCCCCTCACCCGGGCCAGTCCCCCTCTCTGGATCTAAGTTCGAAAACACCTCCCACTCTGTTCTCAGTCACCACTTGGGGTGACCTTGCCCCTCCCTCCTTCAGAGTCTTTCCCCCAGTAGGATGTGAGCGCCTCTGTTTTGCGTGGCCTGGAACTGCGCTGGGCATGAAGCAGCGGCTTAGGACACTTGGACGATTATGGCAGAAGTCCGGGACGTGATTGGAGGGGACGCTGGGTGGTTCGTGGGCGGTTGTCTTCCTCAGGGGCACGTTGGTCCGAGCTGCTGGTGCGCTGTGGCCTTGGATGACTGTGCTGAATGCCCACTGGTCCTGGGGTGGCTGCTCGTCTGCAGAACTTTGTACATGGTCCCCTGGGTGGTCGGCAGCCCGCACCTCACTCCACCCGAGCGCAGATTGTGAAGTTCGCACGTGTTCATTTGTTCAGCAGCTCTAGGAGAGCTGGCCCCTTACCAGGCACTATTTTAAGAACTTGGACTAAGCAGTGAACAAACTATTGAAAAATCTGGCGCTTGCCTTCTAGAAAGTTGCACCAAACCCTCCTCTTCCCCAGTGTCATCTTCTGAGGCGTGGACCTAAGGAACGTTATGAGCACGCCCATAGCTTTCTCAGAGAGACCCGCCATTCGCTCCTTTACCCACCAAGTGGTGGTCAGGCACCTGCTGAGTGCCACTGCGGTCATCTGTGAGCCTGCAGGGCAGAGAGGAAAAGTGGCCACAGGGGTGGCCCCTGGGACCCACCCCGGCCGCAGGAGTGGGTGGTTGACAGTTGCTGCAAGCAGACAGGGTGGTCTCTACTGTAAAATGGGGGCCGTGAGCCAAGTTTGGCCCTGGGGAGAGTGGGTCTGGGCTTTGTGACTTGGCAAAGGGGGCAGGGAAGCAGGGTGTCTTGCTGGGGACAGGGGAGGCTGCTGGCCCAGCACAGCTTCTTCCCTTTCCCTTCCAGCTGCTCCGTCTCACCAGTAGACTTCTGGGACAACGGCTGTTCGACAAGCTTATGAAGATGACCTTCTACGGACAGTTCGTGGCCGGCGAGGACCAGGAGTCCATCCGGCCCCTGATCCAGCATAACAAGGCGTTTGGCGTGGGCTCCATCCTGGACTACGGAGTGGAGGAGGACCTGAGCACAGAGGAGGCGGAGCGCCAGGAGATGGAGTAAGGCCTGCCTGGCGTCTCCTGGTGCCCCAGAGCACCACTGGGGGCCGGGGCTGGCTGAGGCCTGGGCTGGGAGGGGGCCGGGGCTAGGAGAGCTCCATCAGCCTGATTACTTGGAGCCCTTGTGGGTTCAGCCCCAGGTGCTTGCATTTTCACCTTGTGAGGATTACAGCCCTGTGCTTTCCCGGGAGGCCTGGTGTGTGCAAGGCCAGAGGAGCACTGAGAATAGGGGTCGGCCCACTGTTCCCCACAGTGGATCCCACCCACCGCCTGGTTTTGTGCCATCTGCACACTGAGAATGGTTTTTGCATTTTTAAATGGTTGAAACGAATCAGAGCAAGAATAATAATATGTGATGTGAAAATTATATGAAATTCAGATGGCTTTCACCCGATGGGGACAGAGTTTAGTAGCTGTGACGAGCATGCTGGAATGGCCCTCAAGGCCGAGACCAGGGCTGCCCAGGCACACAGAAACGCTGTGCCTGCCCCGTGCACCGACTTCCTGCTCGCTTCTGGGCGGGTCCCTGCTCTGCTGCAGGGACCCCACCACCCCACCCCTGCCTGGCCCTGAGACAGCTTCCCCAGATGTGGGTGGGCTCTGCCTGGCTCCGGGCTCCGTGGAGAAGGGAAAGAACAGCCAGGAACCGCATGGCAGGCCGCAGGGCGTCTCCCCCTGAGGCCGCCACCTTGCTTGTTCCCTGGGCAGTGAGTGTGGAGACCCTTCCTTGGACCATTGCGCTGGGTCAGAACTAGGTCATCCTCTGCTTCCTGGTGCAGTGTCCTGAGGGGAAGTGCAGACGAGACTGCTGAAAACCTGCTGTCTCAGGCTGTGGAGTTTGCTCTGGCCGGGGGAGGGCGGGGCAGGAAGGAAAGGTGTCACATGAGGCTGCCGGCCTGGGAACAGAATGTCCGAGAGTCACAGCAGCCAATTGGGCGAGAGGGCCCAGCCCCTGCCTAGTGATTCGCTGTCTTGGAGGTGGGGTTCTCTGGCTGAGCACCCCTTCTGTTCCCAGTGGGGGCTGTGGCTGCCTGAGGACGAACTAATGAGCTGTGTGTCCCGCTATGTCAGGGTGGGGGCTGGGTGGCTTCACAATGGGATCCTCTCTGGTTTGAGAAGCCTGCTTTCCCAGGGTGGCCTGCCTGACTTCCTTCCTGCCCTGCCGAGGAGCCTGTGCCCTTGCACTGGCCGCAGTCAGGGCCCTTCGTCCCGCAGGAGCACCACTTGTGGGCTCTGGGATGTGAGCAGCGGTCCCTCCCCATCCTAACAGGGTGCCGCCATCGATGCCCGTGGCATGTGTCAAGGACTCAGGCCCAGCTCTGCTGCCAGAGGGGCCAAGCCTGAGAGGTGGGACCAGGCTTGCAGGCGCTAGTCTGCACTGTTCAGATGCCTGCCTGGCTGACTGGGTGTTCCTGGCCAGGGGTGGCTTTAAACATGCCCTTGGACCCTGCTCTCGGCAGTGATGTGGAAGCCATGGCCCCAAATGGAAGGGACAGGTGGGGATGGCCAGGCCTGCCTCAGGTGTCACTGTAAAAGGCACAGAAAGTACAGAGGATCTGAAGACACGGGAGTCCCGGTCTGCCTCCTGAAGGCGTGACAAGTGGACCCAGGAGGGCTTCTCAGGGGGGGAAGCAGGAGGTGGGGGACAGTAGCCATCTAGGGAGGATGTGGAACGGTGTTTCCTAGAACATGTTAGAAGGCAGAGGCCAGCGGCCCGACTCTAGGAGAGGGCCCCACGGGGCGTCCCCAGCAGGCTGGGAGCCATGGGCGTGGGGGAAGGGACTGGGGTATCTTCCTGATGGTAAGGACACCCGGGGACAGTGTGGATGGCAGGTGTGTCTGTCCTGCTTGTGCAGTCCCAGGGCTGGCTGGGGGCTGTCCAGGCTGTGGTCCCCGGAGTGGTGGCAGCTGCCCTGGGATGAGTGTGCACAGAGTGTCACAGGTGCTGCCTGGAACCAGGCCCGGGGAGGCCTGGGGGGCGGGTGTGCCGGCAGGAGCGCCCCCTGGGCTTGGTCGAGCTCCTCCCGCCTCTTGCTGCCTGGCCTACGTCTCGCCAGGGGACGTCTGGAGTGAGAGGGGCTGGCCTGGTCCCCCCTCCCTGTCTGCTCCTCTCTGAAAGGCATCCTACTGACAAGCCTCGCCATGCAGCTGCTGAGAACTGAGCTTGGACTTGGCTGAGGGGCTGCTCGGGTCTTCCTGTCACCTCTGCAGACCCCTGAGTCACTATGTCTTTCTCTCCTGTCCCCTGCCCCCAGGTGAACTTCGTTCCCTCTTCCAGGTCATGGTAGGGCTTCTCCTCCTTCCCCGCCCATGGTGCTGTGGCCTCCACTCCCTGGGGGACGGCTGTCTCCTCACGACCCACGCACCTGACCCGAGGCTGTGCAGCCCACCTGGCCCCTCTGCTCAGCCCATTTCTGAATTGCTTCCCCTCTGGCCTGTGCCCAGGAGGTTCAGGGATGGAAATAGCCCTGGCCTCCGGCAGCTTTCCTGCCACTGAGCACGCTGGGCGAGAGAAAGGGAGAGTCCTCGGAGCCTGGTTATACCAGTCAAGTGGAATCTCGATCTGGTGACTCAGGCCCCGGGAACCTTTCCGCTGGGTAATGGCCCCGTCTGACAGCAGGAAGACATGGGGCTGGAAGGCAGGTAACTGCGTGGCTGACGCTCAGAGAGCGGGGCTGTGTGTCACAGAGCAGGCTGAGTCCGCCGGCTGCCGCCCTCGGTGGCCAGGCCCCTGCCTTAGTGCCCACGGTGGGCTCCCATGTCGTGCCTCCCCTGTAGTGGATGGCTTTTGCCTGGCTGTACCTGGGCCACAGCTTGGAGGGCGGGGGATGGTCTCATCAGTGCCCTTGCCCAGGGGCCTCATGTGGGGGGTGGGTACGGGAGCTCCTTGTTCCTGCAGGGAGGTTGAGTGCGGGACCAACACTGTCACATCCCTCACCCTCTTCTCTTCCGTCACATCAGGCACTTGCTTCTGCTTGGCATGAGGCTGCCGGCCATTCTTGTCCCCAGCCTGTGGCCACATGGGCTATACCGCTTCTCGGGGAGCACCTGGCCCCTCTGGGTCCTGACCTAGGCATTCTGTCTCATGCCATCCCGGACTCAGGCCCTAGAGTTGTACAGAAGCCAGGCCTGGGGGGACGGCTCCCCAGAGGGTAGATGGGTACCTGGGACTTGCTCTGGGGGCAACCAGGTGAAAGTTGCCATAGCCGTTTGAGTCACGTGAGGCCTCCACAGGTGCAGGTGCCTTTCAGCAGCTTCTCTGGCTTTACCTGGGCCTGGAGTGCCCCTGGGGGAACTCGGCACCCCTCCCTGGTGGGGTGTGAACAGGCTGCAGGCCCCTGCCCCGCCCTGCCCCCCGGGTCTGACCGAGGGTTGGGAGGCCGTGGGACGGACGCAGGGCTGCGGCTGAGCCCTCTCTGGGTGACTGACTGACGAGGCTTTCAGTACAAATTCCGGTGACAGATAAAGCTGCGGGGGTGCCACCCCTGGACTGGTAGCAGCGAGGGGAGCGTTCCCTTCATCTGAAGACAGCCATGATGCTCACTGTCCGACTCCATGGCCACTGGGAGGAGGAGGTGGGGGTGGGCCAGGCAGGGTCGGGCAGGGCACAGCTCGGGACAGTGGAGAGGCCAGTGTGGCCGAGTGCTGGTCAGGTGGGGCAGCCAGGGCCCAGGGCTGCCTCGCTGTCCTGTCCCCGTGAAGCCCAGGGGTGTTATTCAGGTCTGATGGGAGGGTTTTCAATTTAAAAGAAAAACTCTGGTTGCTGCTAGATCATAAACCCGCAGGACAAGAATGAAGCAGGGTGCCAGGTGGCTGGAGGTGGGGGCAGGAGGCCAGCCTCGGGCCCCCGGTGGTTGGAGGTACCTGGATGTGGGGGTGGAGGGTGAAGCAAGGGGCCTCGCTTGCCAATTCAGGGAGTTTTGTGCGCTGGTGGCTGCCTGTCTCTGTTCCTCACCAGCCCTGCCTGGGTCCACAGCTGTCTCTTCAGAGGGTGCTCCTTCACGGACTTGCCTGGGCTGTTCAGAGAATGCCCCCCCAGCAGGTGGTCTTACTTCTCATCCACACTCTGGAGGGGCTCCACCCAGGGGGAACCTGAGGCCTCTCCGGGGTGCAGGGCTTGGAGGCCAGGTTGCGGTGGAGGCCGCTGCCCCTCCCAGCTCAGAGGAGGTGACCCTGGAGGCCCAGGTAGGAGGGGCGGTGAGTCACTCTTACCTGCCCTGGCTCACCCAGCCCTCCTCACACAGCCTCCGGTGGTCAAGTTCAGGGCTCAGCCTCTAGTGTTCTCTCACTCTGACGGGTTCATACTGTTGGGGGTACCCAAGGCGCCATGACCCTGACCCTTGCCCTCTCTCTTCCCTCAGGTCCTGCACCTCCGAGGCAGAGCGGAAAGAGAGAGGTAAGCAGTGGCCAACAGATGCTTTCACCCCCACCCCCGTCCCCTCCCCATGGCCTGGGTCCTGGATGGGACACAGCCAGCCCAGGGGACAAGGGGTGGTGCCCAGTTCTGACCCATGTCCTAGGGCGTGTCCTCATGGTCCTCGGTCAGTCTGGCTCTGCCTGCTGGCCCAGGTCTGCCACAGGACTAGGACTCTTCCAGGCAGCAGCGCGGGTCCAGGACCAGGTGGCACTGGGCACTGGCAAACAGCCGGCTGCACAGTGTGGGGGAGCTGCAGGGCATCTTGGGTGCCGAGCCTGAGGTTGGAGCCGGGTGCGGAGTTGGGTCAGTGCTCAGGCCGTTTGCAGGCGCTAGTAAGAGAGAGAAGCAGTACCAGGCCCACCCGGCCTTTGGAGACCGCAGGGACGGCGTCATCAGTGCCCGCACCTACTTCTACGCCAGCGAAGCCAAATGTGACAGCCACATGGAGACGTTCCTGCGCTGCATTGAGGCTTCAGGTGGGGCCTCGCTCTTTGCTGGCTGTCCCCTGGCCAGGCCGGGCCTGGGCCGACTGGCGGCAGGTGGACATGTGGTGGGTGAGCGGGAGGCCCAGATCGGAGTGCTCACTCAGGGCTCCCTCTCTGTCTGGGTGGCCCTGGTGGTTGTGTGGATGACCTGGGGTGACCGGGTGAGAGGGTGACAGAGGAGTCACAGGCGAGACTTCAGTCACACTGGGGTCACTTCTGCATCCAGCGCCTCCACAAAGAGCCTACTTGCCTCCAGGAGGGGGCCTCCTGCCCCTTTCCTGGGTACCAGGTGCCTGGGGTGGACCTTCAGGAAGGCTTTCGGTAGGTCGACGGCCCCCAGCTCTGGCAAGGGCAAGTTTCTGGTCGCACACCAGTGCGCCGAGGGCTGCACAGTTCAGGGAGCTGGTGCCGGATCCTCTTTAGTGGAGAATTCCTCTGCACACAGCCTCGGGGCCACAGCACCTGCCCAGGGAGGCGGGTATTTGGGGGGTCCCTGAGGCCTTCATGTCCTGTAGTCTTTCGAAAGCCACCAGGTCACACTGTGTCCCCCCAACTGTGCATCCTCAGCAGCCCCCCCTGTGATGGGAAAGTGGGGTCCGCACTTTCGGAACACTTTAAGAAGTGGGAGCGAGTGATGGTCAGGAGCAGCCTTCTGAGAGCACTGGGGAGGACCCGGCCGGTCAGGCCCACACCTGGCTGTCCCGTGCCCAGTGCCGGGGCGTCTCAGTGCCTCCCTACCCGCTCCGCCTGGGGACAAATTGACAGGGGGCTCACATGGAAGCGGAGCTGCACTCTGGAAGCCAGAAGAGAGATGCAGATGCAGGGGTTGAGTGACCCCCACGCTGCAGCCTGCTCTCTGCTCTGCGGCCGTGTGTTCTGTGAGCCCGCTGGGGCAGGGGGGTGCTGATGGCATGGGAGAGGAGACTGAGGCAGGGAGAGGGCGTGGTCATCGGGGCTGGGTAGGAATGCACAGGCCTCCCCACTGCCTTCCTGACCCACGTGGCAAATGCCAATGAGCCACTGTTCCCACCTCCCAGGTAGGTGTGGGGAGCAGCTGTGTGCACTGTAGTTATGAGTGAGCACAGGCTCCTGGTCCTTGATCCCCAACCCCCGCCACCTGAGCCCTAAGGGCCCTTCCTGTGGCTTCCCACAGGTGGAGCTAGCGATGATGGCTTCACAGCCATTAAGCTCACCGCGCTGGGGAGACCCCAGGTTCTGGTAAGTGCTGGAAACATCTACGTGCAGAGAGAGTTTGCAGGACCTGAGGGCAGCCATGAGCATTAAGTGAAAGCTCACGTGCCTGTACCTTTGGGGCCGGGAGCCAGGTAGACAGGTGGGCTGGGGAGGGGGCGAGGGGCTATGCGGGGGTCCTGGGGGCAGGGAGCTGGGCATGCGCCTGAGATGGCAGCCCAGGCCTGCACTTGCAGCTGCAGTTCTCAGAGGTGCTGACCAAGTGGAGACGGTTCTTTCACCAAATGGCCGCCGAGCAAGGGAAGGCCGGGCTGGCCGCCACGGACACGAGGCTGGAGGTGGCGGCACTGCAGGTGGGCAGCCCTTCCCTAGTGGTGTGAGCGGGTGGACCTGGTGGGGCTGGAGAGGCGCCCTGCCCAAGAGGGACTGGCTGGGCCGTATCTGAGATGGGTTCCTAGGGCTGCTCCAGGGCCTGGGACCCGCCCAAAGCTGCTAGGGTTTGGCTGGGAAGGAGTCTGACCGGAGGCCGAGGACAGGAGAGTGGTGGAGGGGTGGGCCCTATGGGGAGCAGAGTGCTGTAGGCTGTAGGGATGGGCGCATGGCATCGGTACCTGTGGGGATGGACTCCGCTGTGGATCAGCAGCCTAGCCTGAACCGCATACTGTTCTCACTAACATGTAATCAGGTCCAAGCAGATCACAAACCAACAGGCAGGAGAACTAAGTGTTAGTGAGTGGGGCTCGGGGTACCAGGGGACTGACACCCTCTCACTTCTCAAGGAAAGCGTGGCGAAGATGGGCATCGCGTCCAAGAAGGAGATTGAGAGCTGGTTCACCGCAGAGACCCTGGGTGTGTCCGGGTAAGAGCAGCCCCTGGCTGAGAAGGTGGGGGTGTCGGCCCCTCTTCAGCTGTGGTTCCAGCTGGGTCCCTGCAGCCTGCCCCAGTCCTGGTCACCCTGCTCAAGTCTGTGGGCCTTGAGGTGATGGCGCCGAGGAAAACGTGCCCTTGAGATGCACAGAGTGGGAGCTGACAGGGAACCTGGAGGCCATGGATGAGGGCCAGCGGCTTGGGCACGGGGCCAGGTGACTGTGCCACTCGGCAGGAGTGCCCGCCATCCCTGGGCCCCTCCCAGCAGGCAGGTGAAGGGTCAGGGCAGTTAACGCCTAGAGAGCCCCTGGCTTCATCCTTAGGGCGCTGGGGGCTGGGACTGAGGTCCCTGGGGCCCCTGGGCTGGCAACAGGATGCTTCGTGCTTGCAGACTGTGCGTGCTTCTGTTCTCCCCTGTCCGCCACCCCTCCCCGCAGCCTGACGTGGCCAGTGGTGGTCTTCGCACAGGCCCTGCGTTTTCCTAGTTGCCATCGCCCCTCTGCAGAACACGCGCATGTTTTGGTTTTCATTTGTTAAACAGAGGACGACATTTACATTTTATCTGTCTTTTGAAACTGAACACTGGGGCAGGTTCTGCGGGGATTGGGTCTGGGAGTGCTCTTTTCAGGGGATGGGCTGGTTTGGGGTCTAGGGTCCCCAACAGATCCTGGCACCGTGGGTAAGGCTGTCTGGCTGGCTGGAGAAGCGCCCGTTGCCGCTCTGCTGACCCACGGTCTCCCGCAGCACCCTGGACCTGCTGGACTGGAGCAGCCTCATCGACAGCAGGACCGAGCTCTCCAAGCACCTGGTGGTCCCTAACATGCAGGTGCGCCGTGCCCCTCGCCACTGAGCCCCGTCTCAGGGGATGCCGGGCCGGGAGGGGCAGTGTTCCCTGTGCCTTAGCCTGCTGTCCTCCCGGATCCCATGAGACCCCGTGGTCTAGGGGGAAGAAGACAGGCCCACCAGTGCCCCACAGAGAGGGACAGAGACCCGCAAGGACAGGGGTATCTGGGGAACCTTCCCCACGTCATCTGCCCTTGCAAGCTGGGTCACCCCAAACCTCACTGACCTGAAAGGGCAACACATTTTATTCCTCTTCGAGGTTCTGGGTGGTTCTCAGGTCTCCCTGCTGTTGTATTCAGAGGGTGGCAGGAGCGGGGTCGCTGTAGAGGGTCCCCACCCACATGGCCAGCTGTTGGCCAGGGCTTCCTCACCACATTAGTGTCCCCAGGAACCAGGCAGTTCTGTCACCTCTTCTAGCCTAGCTCAGAAGTCCCACAGCATCACCTCTGCTCATTCCCATGGTTAAAAGTCCGTCACCGGGCGGGCCTGTGTTTGCGGGGAGGGATGAGACCCCACCTGCCCGTGGGAGGGGTGTCTAGGAATTCGAAGCCGTGTGGAAACCACTTCCTAAGCCGGGACGTGAACCAGCAGCAGAAGCAAACACTGCCTTCCACAGACCTCCAGCCTAGGCCACTGAGAGCCCAGCCCTACACTGAGACGCTGAGGAGCCCTCCCCCCGGCACACCCTGGACAGGGTTGTCGGGCAGGTGGGGCGGGCAGAGCGCCCAGGGCTGCACAGGCCTTCAGAGCGCGTGCCCACTGCCTCCACACGCCAGACCCGTGCCAATCTGCCCTGCTCCCTGAAGGCCACCACCAGGGGGCGGTGCTGCCATCCCGTCAGTCTGTGCTGAGAGCTGTCCCTGTCCTCCTGTAGCCGTGGTCTTTCTCTGAGTCCACTCCCTGCTTGGGGCTGAGCCTTTCCCGGTGATCAGATGGGTCAAAGGTAGCTTCCTTAGTTGTCTGGGGGCAGAAGGAGGACCCTCAGCTCACTGGGGAGGCTGTGGGAGCAGATGCTTTGGGGGCAGGTCTCACCTGAGGCAGCTGACTGGCTGGCTGGGAGGTTATGCCTCCAGGTGGCCTTGTCGCTGGGTCACCAGCTGGCCTCAGGGCAGGGCACTGACCTTCATGCACAAACAGGGTGGAGGAGAGCCCCAGGTGAGGGGGTCTCGCTGGTCCTGGGGACCAGGCAACAGGTGTTGGTAGGCTCTGGGCGGGGGGGGGGGGCGCTGGCTTCGAGAGCGGTGTGGTCCAGGGCCCTGCCGTGGCCTGACCGCGTGCCACCCCCCAGACAGGACAGCTGGAGCCTCTGCTCTCAGGGTTCACCGAGGAGGAGGAGCAGCAGATGACGCGGATGCTGCAGAGAATGGACGTCCTGGCTAAGGTCGAGGGCCTGGGATGCGCCCGGGGGCTGGGGGGCACCTGCCTCTCCTGAGCCCCCGACAAACCTTCTCTCCAACCCCTGACCTCTAAGAAAGCCTCGGAGGTGGGGGTGCGGCTGATGGTGGACGCTGAGCAGACCTACTTCCAGCCGGCCATCAGCCGCCTGACGCTGGAAATGCAGCGCAAGTTCAACGTGGAGAAGCCACTCGTCTTCAACACGTACCAGTGCTACCTCCGGGTGAGGCCCATCTCTGTCCCACTAGGACCATAGCTGCAGGGAAGGCTGGCCCCTCCCATGGGCCCCTGGTCCCAGACAAGGGTGTTGAAGGGGCAGGAAGATGAGGAGGGAGCTTGTTTAGGGCCCACGTAATAGGCTTTCACCCCTAGATGTCGAAGCCTTCAGGAATAAACTTCTCCCATCTTGGTAGGGTCCCTCTGAGAATCTGATGAAGGCTCTGGCCCTTCTCGGGAAGACAATGGGGCTAGAATTGTGCGGCTTCCTCAGTGACTCCTCAGGGCAGGCGCCCCGCACACAAACCGAGAATGGGCCACCGCTGGGGGCCAGCGAGGCATTCGGAGGCGGTGGGGTAGAGGCTGTGGGGGCAGGGGGTTCTCCAGGCCGGTGCCCACCCCCAAGTCAGCCTGAGGAGACTGCCATGTACCATGGCTGCGGGCACTTGGCCTGTCCCCTCGAAGGACTGCCTCTAGGCCAAACTGAAGAGGCTGCAGGTGGTCCCTCTGTCAACATTCCTGGAGGGCAGAGGTCAAAGGGCCCCTCACCCACACCTGTCTCCCAGATCCCGAGCACTCATAGGGTATCGGGCGCCTCAGCTAGCTGCTGTTGTCCTGGTGCCCTTGGCAGACTATGCCCCTGATGCTCTTGGGCCCAGGAAGGCCCTGGGGGGATGCTGGCTAGTGAGGGGCTGACCTAGTTACTGACCTTTGACCTTGACTCTGCAGGATGCCTATGACAATGTCACCCTGGACGTGGAACTGGCTCGCCGTGAGGGCTGGTGTTTTGGAGCCAAGCTGGTGCGGGGAGCATACATGGCCCAGGAACGGGCCCGTGCCGCAGAGATTGGCTATGAGGACCCCATCAACCCCACCTATGAGGCCACCAACGCCATGTACCACAGGTGCGCCGGGCCTCCTTGGCTCCCAGGGCCTCGGCCACCTGGGGAGGGGAGTGAGTAAGTGGTGAGGGAAATGTCCCTCCTTGGTGCTGGAGCTGAGCCGATGGACCCCCATCCAAAGGGGGAGCAGCCCTGGAGGTCAGAAGCTTCTGGTAGGAGCAAGGCTTTTGCCCTGAGGCCTGAACTGATTATTTTCTCTGCTTTTGCTTTACTTTTTTCAAACACATTAAGGTGGCTTTTTAACATAGAAAAGTCAACTGGACCAAACTAAGCTGGCCTGGGCCCCAGCAGCTCCTGCTGGTGCCCGAGTGCCCTCCCCACACTGCACTTGCCTTGTTTCCCGGGCCGCCTGTTGTGGGGTCTGGTGCTGCGGGGACAGGCCAACCTCGTGCCGTTTCTCTTGGAGGCTGTGTGGACGGTTGTGAATTCAGAGACCGCAGCATCTCCCCTCACTGCCTGGCATCTGCTGGCGCAGCCCACGTGGTGGCTGGCGTGGGGCACTCCCTGCTGTCCTTGCTTTTCTGGAAAAGCTGTACCTGGATCCCCCAGGTCAGCAGCAGACCATCACAGCCATTGCTGGAATCGGAGCTGCCGGGTTAGACAGCAAGCACCCGGCGGAGTTGCTTTCACTGCCAGACAGAGGTGCTGCCCCCGCACACCCACCCTAACTTTCCTAGAAGACCCTTTCCTGAAGCTGAAGCCGCACCTGTCTTGGGCACACAGGGCACTGTGCCTCAGCTCAGTCCCTCTGAATGTCTAGCCCCTGAGCCGCTCCTTTTCTGTCTTACTCACAAGGTGCTAAGGAGGGACAGGTGCTCCTTGCCTCGGTCCTGTCACCATGGGCACCTATGGGAGGGACGGGCTCACTGGACAACCCTGGGCCTTTGCTGCTGTGGGGGCACTCCAGGCCCAGGCTCACGTGCCACCCCCCCCCCAGGTGCCTCAATTACGTCCTGGAGGAGCTGAAGCACAACGCCAGAGCCAAAGTGATGGTGGCCTCCCATAACGAGGACACGGTGCGCTTCACGTTGCGCAGGTAGGCGCCCCCTCCCCCGCCCCCACATGGGTCCAGGTGCTCCCTGGTCAGGGCAGGGCTGGGGCAACCTCTGCTGGGCGAGCTGGAGTGGTGGCTTTGGTGCCTCCCAGGGCCCCGCCCCGCCAGGGCTGCCTGGGCATTGGCTCTACTGTAGCAAAGGCTATTTGCAGTTAATTTGGTTTTTGAAATTAAAACCTTACTTACTGAAATTTCAAATTCAAGTAAGTTTATTAGGTGACTGAAATAGCTCATTAAAATGCAGACAGTGTGAAATGTTGGAACGCCTCAGGCCTCTGATGCTTGGTCTCTTTATACACAATCCCCCCGCCCCCCTCACTGCCATGGAGCAAAACTGGCAGAATCCTTACAAGTCAAATACACAAATAAGGTGAAGCAAATCCTTGTATGTTCCATGTTCTTCTACCTCATGTCCTAACCCAAGCGGCCCACACCAGAGCTTCTAGTTCCCCTGCCTCTCCCCAGCCTCTGCCTTCCGGGGGCTTAGGCCCAGGACTGGCCCTCGTTTCCCCAGAGTAAAGCAGGGGCCCTCATCCCACAGCGGGAGCACTCCAGGCCCAGGACTTGCTGCCGTGGGGTCTCCCAAAGGAGCAGTGAAGGTGCAGGTGGGGTGAGGTGCAACCTGGAGAGCTGGCTGCTTGTTCTAAACCCATCCAGTGACACTGCTGTCCATGCTTTGCTCACGGTGGTGCTGCTTTTTCAGTCTGAAGTTGCAACTGAAAACCCCCATTTCTAACGCACGGCAGTGGCAGCCATCTCGGTCGGGAACCTGAGCGCCAGGGCTCCCTCCTGAGCGTCGCTGCCAGGGATGGGGGTCTGGCTGTTTCCGGTGGGGGCCGAGCAGAGTCCCGGCTGTCTTCTTCCCTTCATCCCTGGGGACTTCTTAGGTCCTCATTTCCCACCTTGGAAGCCCCAGTCTTGTCGCTGGATGTAGGGGGGACAGCTTTCGTGCGCAGCAAGGATGAGTTCTGGCTTCAACTGTTAAAATGAACACGATGGAGCTGCAAATTTTAGAGCGTGTCTTTCCCTTAGGATTAAAAATGGTATTCTGTGAAGGAACCTCGACCAAAGTTTGATCCCTCGGGTGCCGGGGTCCTCCGCTGGGCAGCGGCGTGCGCGTGAGGCCGGAGGGTGGAAGGTGCCGCTCTGTAGGCTTCAATAACGAAGGCAGTGGCCTGCGCCGGAGCCCACCTTTACAGCTGGGGACACGGGCTCGTCTACGGGGAGGTGGCTAGGCGGAGAACTAGGACACTTCTCAGTGTGGAGCTTGCCCTCTGCAGGGCTCCCTGTCTTCTGAATCTTCCCGCTGGGACACGTCACAGCAGCCCCCTGCCCCAGATGCAGTCTCCCCCCTCCTGGGGGGCCCCACCAACCTCTGAGCGGCACTAACAGGAGTTCGAGCCACATCTCTTCACTCTCTGGGCGCTGGTGGCCACGTTAAAAGAAAAAACTGAGGTTGATTTCAATAATACATTTCAATTAACCCAACACATTCATGCTATTACCATCTAAACACGCATTTGGTGTTTGTGGAACATGACGAGACGCTCTGCATTCTCCTTTCACACTGTCTTCCCAACCCCACGTGTGTTTCACACTGGCAGCACCAGCCACCTTCCAAAGGCTCTGTGGCCACTGGTCGCCGCCTTATGGGACAGAGCAACCAGCAGGGGGTGACAAAGGGCCTGGCTGGGGTTGGGGGGTGCCAGGCGCGAGGCACTGAAGTGCAATGGCTGGAGGAAGGGACAGCACAAGGGCTACAAGCTGCCACACCTGGGGCAGGCTGCTGCGTGGGGCCCTCTCTTGGGCCAGAGCACCAGCAATGGGGGTCTGGGCCAGCAGGAAGGAAGGGGCCATTGGGGAGTGAGCACAGCAGGAGGGGAGGCTGGCTAGGGAGGGAGGGAACTCAGTAGCCGCAGGCTGGGTGGGAGTTGCAGGGCAGAGCTCCTGCCCACGCTCCACCCTGAGGGGTGGAGGGGAGAGCGTGTGGGTGGGGGTCTGAGGGTGGCAGAGGGGCTCAGAGCCAGCACAGGGCCCAGGGGGCTCACCTGCCTCCTTGCCCCATTACAGGATGGAGGAGTTGGGCCTGCACCCCGCTGACTGCCAGGTGTACTTTGGACAGCTGCTGGGCATGTGTGACCAGATCAGCTTTCCGCTGGGTGAGTGAGCAGGCCTCCTGGGGTGGGGGTGGGGGGGGCAGCAGCAGGATGGTGTTGGGGGGCTGGGCAGGGCCGGGACTCATGGCCTCTGCCTGTGCACGCAGGCCAGGCAGGCTTCCCTGTGTACAAGTACGTGCCCTACGGCCCTGTGATGGAGGTGCTGCCCTACCTGTCCCGCCGTGCCCTGGAGAACAGCAGTGTCATGAAGGGTGCCCAGCGGGAGCGGCGGCTGCTGTGGCAAGAGCTGAAGCGGAGGCTCCGCACAGGCAGCCTCTTCCACTGCCCAGCCTAGTGCCTGTCGGCCACCAGTGCCACCAGACTTGGCCTCCGGCTCGGGCAGGGGTCTGTGGGTCCCGGTGCCCTGGGCCAAAGCTGTGCCAACCCAGCCTCACACGCATTCACCTCTTGACACCTAAGACTGTGAGACCTGCTCGAAGTGGGGCCTGTGCGACCCCAGCCCCACCCAGGATGGGGGCACTGGGGTGTAGGCCGAGTCTGACGCCTGCCACAGCCAGAGACGGCCAGGAACCACCCTTTGAGTGGCATCGCCCCGTCTCTGTCTGCCCCTCTGACCCAAAGCCCGCCTCCCACCAGGGTCTAACCTACAGAGCTAAAGGCCCTCAGGTGGAGGGTGGCCACACTGAGGAAGGTGGGCTGGCCAATAAACCACTATTTCTGCAGTTAGGAGCCTCAAAGCCCTTTCTGCGGGGGTCAGCAGCAAGGAGGGGTGGTTCCCAAGGCCTGAGAAATCTCACCTCGGTCTCTGCCTCTCCTGAACCCTGTGCCCCTGGGGGCCAGGCCCATGCCTCCCTTCGGGCAGTACCACAGTTCCTGCCATGAAGGGTGCTGGACACCCCCACCCCCCAGATAACAGCAGGGCCACCAGACTTGGACCAAGGCAGACAGGATGTTCCCAGGGTGGGTGCTGCCCCACCCTGGGTCTCTCCCTCCTGCAAACCCTTCCTGCTGCCTTGAGCCCATGGCCCACAGCAGACTTTTGCTGTTCTGATAGGAGTGGGCTCATGGCTGCCCCCCAAACCCCCCATCCCTTCAGCTGCCAGCCCCATGGAGCAGAGTAGACGTGGCCCCAGTACCCCAGGGGAAAGGTGGTGGGCGGGGCCTGGGCTTCAAGGGAAGCCCCAGGGAGGGGCCTCTGTAGGGGGCATCCTCAGGCAGGCCTTCTGTAGGCCCTGGAGTCACTGGGTGAGGGCTGCGGCTATGCCCTGGTCATGACAGGCACCACAGAGCTGTCACGCAAGCCACATGCAGGCCGTACTGAGGTGCCTTTATTTCCCTGGGTCACACAGGGTTTGGGTGCTGGGGCCTCTCCTACTCAGGGGCTACACCCACCAAGGGTGGGGCCAAGACCAGAATAGGTACGAAGCCTGGGGCGTGGCAGAGATGAAGGTGTGCCTGGTGGAATGGGAAGGCGCAGGCACCTCCAGCTGCACCCTGTGTCCCGCCCCAGGGCAGAGAGCCAGCAGACTGGGCCTGCCCACCTTCTACCACACAGCTCTGGCTGACATAAAATCCCAGACAAAGGTGGATGGCAGACACAGCCAGGGTCCACCCTGCCTCTCCTCAGAGGGTGCGTGACCCCTGCTGCAGGCACCTGGGAAGGTGGTGGCCAGACGTCAGGAAGACGAATTCCTTAGCCTTCTGCTACTTGTGGGAACAGTGGGACAGGGTTGCCTTCCCAGCCAGGAAGGGCAGTGGGCAACTGGCAGGAGCCCCACCTGGTCACAGGGCTGCCTTCCCCGCCTGGCAGCCCCTTTGCTGCAGCTTCCGGATGAGTTCCAACAGGTTCATCTGTAGGGTCAGCTCCTGGGATGCAGAGGGGCCACTGTGAGGCCACAACAACACCCGGTCCCACGTGGGGCAAAGGCCCCAGGCAGAAGCCTCCTTTCCCAGGGGCCCGAAAGCAAGTATCAGGGCCTAGGGTGTGCCAGGCAATGAGCCCAGAGGGCTGACTCCAGTGAAGCCTGGCCACAGCCTGCCAGAGGCCGGGATTCCACCATGCAGCAGCAGCAGAGTGCGCCGCAGCGCCTGTTGGAGCAGGGGTTGGTGAGCACGCCCCCAGCAGCCCAGCTTGCCTGCCTGTGGGCAGACGCAGTGAGACCGGCCTCTGCGCTGAGCACTGCACAGAAACCCTTCCTGCAGCCTAAGCCCTCTTCCCCCGAGACCTACCCCAACACCTCACCCAGGCAACCAGCCCCAAACCCCAGATGGAATCTGGCCTTTGGGGATTAGTATCCCCTGGGCTGTGCCCAGACAGGCCCAGGGCGCTGACCTGTGGGTTGGTGGTCACATAGAAGCCAGCGACCCCTGCCTTCTCCAGTGTGCTCTGCTGGTCCGCCACCTTCCGATCTAGCTCCAGGATGATCTTCTGGTCCATTGCCCGCTGCTCCTCCCGGATCCGGTGCTCCATTGCCTGCCACAGTGAGGGCCGCTCAGGGGCATGGTGCAGGGGCTCAGCCCGACCCATCAATGCCCCAGATACAGGATCCCAGCCGGCCACCTCCCACCCTCCCAAAAGCTCAGGCTCCAAGACCACTGATGGCACCCTTACTGCCCACAGATCACTCCCTGGGCCACAGCAAACCCTCCAGAGGGGCCTGGCTGCCCGCACCCCCCCGCCAAAGGCTCTTCCCCAGGATCTCCTGCCCAGCATCCTCCCTTGGCGTGCCACGCCTTGCCCAGTGCTGATAGCTCAAGACTGCTATGAACTGGCCAGTTGCCTGTGCCACCCCTGCTCACTAGTGAGCTGGCCGCCACCCCAGGGCCTTTGTGTGCATTGCTTCCCCACTGGGGCCAGACTCCAACTCGGCCCCTCCTCCCTGCACGCCCAGCCTTATAGCTGCCTCGAGCCCTGCACATGTCTCCGAATGCACCCCCACCACCCATAGCTTCTAGGTTTCACAGAGGCTTCCTGGCTGTCCCTGAGTAACTGCGGAGCAGGATGGACCCCTGCTGACTGTCCCTGTCACCCACCATGGAAGCCCTTGCACCTCCAAGGCCATGTGCACAATGGTCCCTACTCAGCACCTGCCCTGCACAGGCCCAGGCCACCAAGAGCTGTAGTCTCAGGGAACAGGTGGAGGGGACTGCACTGTCTCTGCTTGGTCCTGGCACACCCCAACACCCCAGGTGAAAAGCCACATACAAGAACTCACCGGGCCTCCAGCAGCCCCCAAGCCACCCTGAACCCCTTTACCATGCCCTGTCAGCAAAGCCCGCACCCCTACCTCCTGCTCGCGCTGCTGAGCTGCCTGCAGCATGGGCAAGTTGTGGGGCCGGCAGGCCTGCTGGGCTTCCTGGTGCTTCTGGCGCAGGGCCTGCCTGAGCACTGGGTGGGAACAAGACCAGAGAGTCCATCAGGAGGCAGCAGGGATGAGATGGAGGGGCCTGGGAACGCCTCCCGTCTCAGCACCTGCCCCACCTCGGCACTGGGCTGAGGCCCAGAACAGCCAGGCCAAAGGCATACATGTGAGGCCCCAACTCATGGCCCAGCCCACCCAAAGCCCTGCACCAGAAGCTGGGTGGTGCTCCGGGGGACTCCCAGCCACCCGGCCCCCTTAGTCTCGCCCTCACCCATGGCAGGGCCTTTCTCCAGCAGTGGGGCTCCAGGGGACTGAGGATGGGTCCTGGGACACAAGAGGAGGTGAGGCAGGGCAGTAGTGTGGGGGTGGGGCCGCGGCTGTAGCCTCAGAGACCAATGGGGTGGGAGACTTTGGTCTGGAGCCTTCTGGGTTCACATGGCCACAGGCCAGCGGTCCTAGGTGCGACCTGCTCATCATCCATGGGACATCCATGAAAATGTCCAGAAGACCACCCAGGCAAAGGTCTGGGATAGGAGGGTGAGGAGAGGGGTCACTGCCCAAGGGAGTGTGGCACAGCTGCTCTCCACTTAGCAGTGCCCTTCAGGTGGGCAGAGCCCCCCACCCCACACAGCTCCCAGAGGGAGTAGGGTGGGCCCAGACCTGGGAAGCCCCAGGCCGGGATGAGCTGGGCAGACTGTGTTGCCAGGACAGGGCCTCACCTGGGCCAGCATGCAAAGCCCCTTGAACCCCACTAAACCGAATCAGTAACACAAGCACGCGCCCATTGCCGACAGCACTGAAACCGTTCTGAAGGACGCGCGGCAAAGGGGCTAGAGAATTATCAAAAACTTCCCACTGAATGGAACCGAGCCCCGGGCTCGCGTCAACAGCACGTACACTAAAACTGCAACGCTACAGAGATCAGCGTGGCTCTTGCACAAGGATAGCAGGCGAATTCATGGAGCGTTCTGTGTCTTTAATAAATAAATACAATGAAGTACAATTTATAAAAAAGGGAACCAAAGCTCTATGGAGAAATGGTGGGCTTCCCTTTCACAATTACTATTATTCTGAGTGCTTTACTTGCTCCCCAAACTACTAACCTCTGTGGAGATAAGCAAATGTCACCAAAACCAGAGCAAGCACAACTTACTGACAGCAAGAGTGAGCCACCACCACTGCCTGCATTTGGCAGAGACTCGGCCAAAGGCAGGAGGAGTGGAAATGCTTCATGGTGGCCAAAGGGGAAGGTCCATCCCAACGGGAGGCTGGCCAGTCGGGGGACGCTGGAGGCAGGCTGACTAGAAGAGGGGCTGAGGCAGGGAAAGACAAGATGAGCCTGAACACCTTCCTCTACCAGAAAGCAAGGGAGGACTCAAAGAATGATGGGGACACATCAAAAAGACTTGGGAGCCGGGCTGAAGTTCCCTCACTGGCCACCTGTGGCACGATTTGAGCATTAAGAAGAATAATGAGCCCTGGCTGGCTCAGCTGACTGCAGCACCGTCCCGCACACCCAGAGGCTGCGGCTAGTGGTCAGGGCACATATCGAGCATGCGGGCTCTATTCCTGGTCGGGGAGCGGACAGGAAGCAACTGATCAATGCTTCTCTTTTTCCCCCTTCTTCCTGCTAAATTAAAAAAAAAAATCAATAAACATATCCTTGGGTGAGGATTAAAAAAATGAGAATAATAATAAGCTGTGTACTTTGGATCTGTATTTGTGAACGCATGCATCTTATACCCCAACAGAAACGTTTACAAAGACAGCCGCCCACTCAGGAAGAGGTAATGCCGATCCTACACAAATGCTTCTGGAAAACTGGAGAGAACACTTCCCAGCTCATCCCACGAAGCCAGCAGCACCCTGACACCCACACCAGATGGACACACCACAAGAGAAGTACAGAGTGATGTTCACCATGGACAGAGGCGAAAATTCTTGAGAATTTAGCAAATCCTGTCCAACACAGACAAAAAGGATATACATCATGGCCAAGCAGGATTTATTCCAGGAAGATAGTTTGGCCCAGAAATTAAAAACTCAGTGCAACTCACCACAGCAACCAAAAAGCTACTGATCACCTCAAAAGATGCATAACAAGAATCTGCTGAAACCATCACCCACTTCTGATAGAAACACTCGAACCCTGGGGCAGACGTACATCACCTGTCCCCCTAGGGAGTGGCCTTGCATCACGAGAAGAATTTCTGGCCAGGAACATTTACCCTGCATACCACCAGGCCCTACCTGCTGTCCTCTTCACAGGACACACAGAGGGCAGAGAGACAGGTTAAATGCCAGCCCGAAGCAGCAATATGACAGAGCCAGAGTGGGGACATGGTGCAGGTGGAAGGCCCTGGAGTCTTCAAAAAGTCAATGCCGAAATAAATGCTGGGGACGGTCCCAGAAGCCGAGAGACCGAAGTAACCAATGGCAATGCACAAACCTACACTAAACCCTGACAAAGAACAGATGATCTGAGACAAGTGGGCTCGTGTGACCATGGACTGAAGGTCGGAAGACACCCGTGAATGATTAGTTTCTCAGGAGGCTACCCACTGTGGTCACACAGGACAGTGTTACTGTCCTGGACCACTGGCTCTCAATCCTGGGCTAATGTTGACCCCCCAAAGAGGTCTGAAGATGTTTTTGGTTGTCATGACTCGCAGAGGGAGGTCCTGTCATCTACTGGTGGAAGCCAGGGATGCTTCTACATGTCCTGCTATGCACAGGACAGTCTCACCACTAACAGTTGTCCAACCACAAACATCGTCAGTGCTGTGGTTGAAAAGCGTGGTTTAGAGGAATTCTGACCACTCCTGGTGAGGCCCTGCGATGCTGCAGAGATTTAGGGGTATAAAGAACTTTGGCAGAATGTTAATTATTGAATCTGGCTGGAGCGCATATGGGTGTTCATTATACTATTCTTTCAATGTTTCTAGATGTTTTCAGTTTTTTAACAAATAAGAAGAGGAACAATAAAATAATAAAAGTGGGAAATCTGATGGGGCAGGGAATGCTGCCCAGAATACCTTGCAGGAAGGGGCTCGCCCTGCCCAGTGAGGATGCCTGGGAGAGGCCGAGATGCACGGGGCTTTGGCTCCCTGTGTGGCTAAGTTTTGGGATCCAAAGGGTACCACAAGACACAGTGCACGGGAATCCGATGCACAGCTGGTGTGGGGTTCTGCACCACAGGAGAGGAAGCTGACCAGAAAGGGCGCTACACAGCTGTCAACACTTCGGGGCATCCCTGGTGGCGGCCAAGCGCTAGGCGGACCGCGGACCGCAGCCACCAGGATCTGCCCCTGGGTCTTGGGTCATCCTGCCTGGATGGGGGTGGGAGCACGGAGAAGCCCGAGGAAGAAGTTTCAAGTGTCATGCTAAAAAGGGACCGGTGCAACTGAGAAAATGAAGCTGGCTTGACCCATTTGTCACCAAAAAAACCCTAGCAAAGCCTCCGCACCCTTGATCCGGTCAATTTTAGGAATTTCTTTCGAACGACACCCAGGGAAGGGCTCGGCCCTCAGAGACCGAGAGCTCCCAGGCTGACCTCCCGCAGGAGGAGCATGCGTCGTCCCACCGCCCCCTACCCTGCCCCGCGCACCTCGGTGCTCGTTCTGCAGCCGCAGGCGCTGGTTGTACAGGCTCTTCTCGGTGAGGTGCTGGATCTCCAGCAGCCCCTGAACGATCTCGAACACGGTGCCGTCGAGGAGCGCCAGGGCCAGGTCGCTGAGCGTGGTGTAGGACAGGCGCTGTTGGAAAGAGCTGCGGGCAGGGGGGCGCGGTGAGCGCTGGCAGGACCTGGAGCGGCCTCACCCGCCGCCCTGCGGCCGCGTACCTGGGCAGCTCCTTGACCAGACTCTGCAGCGCAGAGAGGAGCTGATAGTGCCGCTCCTGCTGCCGCGTCCCATCCACCGCCTCCTCGAAGGCCCCCGCGTAGCGATCCATACCCGTTTCGCCCCACTATTCACGCACCAGAGCGACGCTCCCCACCGCTACGTCCGTCCGGAGCGCGGAGCGCCCCGCCCCTTTTACGACAGTTCTGGGCAGGGCGCACCCAGCTTTCTGCGTCAGCCAAAACGAGGCTCGCCCTGCCCCCTCCCCGGAAGCGCCTGGGAGGGTCTCGCATTGTCCACGCCCCTTACCCTGCGGTCCCGGCCACGTGGCCACAGGGGCGTGATTCTGCAGCCTAGAACTCAAGAGATTTCCAAGATACTCACAAGCACGTGTTCCCAGCCTCTCCCCTACTTCTGGACAGTTTATGTCCTAGCTGGGCTTTGCAGTGCGGCGGCCTCATCGTGCTCCTGCATGCGAATGTGGGGACGGCTTGATAATCCTGCGGCCCCAACACGGTGGCTCCCCGCCAAAAGTGCTTGAGTCACTAAGCTCCCTGAGCTCCACCAGTTTGAAGTGGTGTGACCTTGAGCCGCTTTTGTCACCTTTGGGTTCAGTCTTCCTGTCTTCCACTCTTGGAATGCTTGTCTGGGACCCTTGTCAAGTGACTGAGTCCCAGGCACGGCAGTCTCCAGGCACGGCTCGTGCCCTGGAGGTGACGGGGGAATTTCAGAGTTAGAGGTTTTAGCTGTAGTTTTCCTTGATACGCTTAAGTGATTAATGCGTGTGGAAAGCTGTTTTTCCAGGAACTAGTCACAAGCAATTCTGCCTTTGTTGGGGGGGGGGGGAGGGTCTGCAAGTGATGGAGATGTTATCTGAGCCATTGTGTTCCAGGGAGGGAAAGTCAGAGAAAGATAAAGAATTGCTGATAGGCAGATAAAGAATTACTAGGAAAATCGTCCTTGACAGCAACTCTTATCTGATTAACCTTTTTTCCAAACCCCATGCCTACCCTTTTCTTCTCCTTTTATAACCTACGACTGGTGATGAAATGTTAAGACAGTTTTGAGCATACATAACCTGCTGTCTTCTCAGATCTCTGGCATCTGAATAAAGTTAAAGTGCCCATAAAGATTTAATCCTTGTCTCTACTTACTGGTTCTGGTAGTGACAGGTGGCACTAAGGTGGTTTCCACAGCCCACCCCACCCCCCATTTTCAGAGGCAGTGCCTGGCATTCAGCTGCCATCCATAGCCCCTCATTCTGACCTTGACAATAAATTATTGGGAACCCCCAATTACACTTTTTATAAAATATAAAAACCTACCAAAAAGTTGGACTGCTGAATATTCTAATGGGCTCCTGGGGGCAGGAGGTGGGGATTTCCTGCCTTAGAGAGAACAAGCCTTGTCATGGGAAAGGGACCAGGGGAGGCAGGTCTGGGATGTGTGAGTTCTGGACTTTGTGTGGGAAAGAATTCAACACAGAGTCCAGGGGCTTTTGAGACTGCGTTTATTAAAGCTGGGGACAGTGAGACAAAGGATGGGCTTAGGACAGAGGAAGCAAGATCACAGCAACAGACGTGAGCCTTGGCTGGGCTGCCTAGACTTGGGAAAGGAAACCACACTAGCAGGAGTGAGCCTCATTAAACCTTTTGGGTCTGTGTTTCTATTTAAAAAAATACCTAGTAGAGTTTGGGCTAAAAATTTGCTGTGCAGAAAGAAAAAGAAGTGAAAGGAACCTTGTGAGTAATGCTTGGTGTGATTCGTGGGAGACACTGCTGTACAAACGTGTAACTGGTTTTTCAGTGTGCACGGTGGGTGTTTCCGAAGTTAGAAACTGTCCTCTGACGCTCAGGTGTTCGCTGTATAAATGATACCTTGCTGGCTGAGCAGATTTTCTTGAAATAAGGTCAGCTGACTCACAGCACTGCCTCCCTCGGGCAGGCAGAGAACATTTTCTATCTTTTACAAAGTGAAGAAGTTTATTTATGTTCCTGTTGCTAAAGCTGCACCTCCGGCAAAAGTGGGCGCATCTGTGCTGCAGAAAATAGGCCACACGCTAGGGGGCCTTGTCCTGCATTCTCCCAACAGGTCAACACCATGGGGCCTTTCCCTCTCCTCCTGGAGGCTGGCAAGGTCATGAGGCTCTGGAAAAGAGATAAGGGAGACCCTGCAAGCTGGCTGGCCAGATGCAGAGCATAACCCTTCAGGCTGTGGACCTGGTCACTGAAGTGTTTGGTGACAAGAGGCAAATGGTCTTTGCCGTACCAGAAACCCCTGATGAGTTGTACTGATGGTTGGTTAGAGATAAAGTAGAGGACCCCTAACGTTGAGGGAAGCACTCCACGGTTGGTGCTCACCGTCCTGCGCCATGGGGAAAGTGAAACCGTTTCACTCCAGCTGGTAATGAAACTCTTCCTGGGGCTCAAGGGCGTCGGTGACATGGAGATGTGCTGAGTTCTGCACTTAGAGGCAGCAGGAAAGGAGGGAAACGGGAGAGGCTTGGCTCCCCCACAGCACAGAAGGAGTCTGTGTGTCCGCTGGACGACAAGATGCGGACCTCACTGGGTCGCCTAATGACCATCCTATTCTCCCTGCCTGCCTGGCCACAAGCACTGTGCCAATGACCTGGGCCTGGAGGAAGAATCAGCAAAGAGCACGTGGGACTCATCACAAGTGGTCTTTATACCCACAATGACACTGTGCCCCCCGACCCCACTGCATTTCTGTTATCTCATATGTGCCCGTGGACAGTGGTAGGGGGATGTCTGCCTTTCCAGAGCCTCTGTAACCAGGCCCAGCTTTATAATGGAAACATGAGTGCCCAGAAGATGAGATGGTCACTGGATTAGTGTGCTTGGGCTGTCGGAACAAAGTACTGCATAGACTGTGTTATTTAAACCACAGAAACTTATTTGCTCACAGGTCTGGAGGCTGTAAGTCCGAGATCATGGTGTCTGATGGGTTGTTTTCTCCCGGGGCCTCTCTCCTTGGCCTGCAGATAACCACCTTCTTGCCGTGTCCTCACACGGTCTTCCCTCTGTGTCCCGTGTCTGTGTGCCGATCTCTTCTTACAAGGACACCAGCCATATTGGATTAGGTTCCACCCTAAAGACTCATTTAAGGTAATACATCCTCCAAAGGCCCTGTCTCCAAATACAGTCCACCGACCTTGATCCAGGACGTGGTTACACTGGGAGATGGCCGAACGGGTCTCCTGCAGCCGGACACACTCTTCCTTAGCTCTACTGCCGAGCAGAGTCCGATTTCCCATTGGTAGGTGGTATTAGCACTGTAACCCCCTTCTTTGCTTATTGATTCAGAGGTATGAGGAGCCCCAGATGGCCCAGTGGCAGCCTTGACTTCCTATTCAATAGAATCACTGTTGTGGCCCCTCGTGGAAGACTTTCTCCCTCCTGTAAGTAAGTCCTTCAGGCAGCAGAACATAGAGTTTGTGAGACATGGGTGTGGTGCCACTTCTCTATCCACCCTTGATGTCCGGACCCATGAAGCCTGGCTATCAGAAACACAGCTCCCCAGACTGGACACTGATTCAGAGCTTGTGCAACCTTCTGGAGAACGCAGCAGCAGCCCCATGAGGTAGTGCTTCCCGGCTGGTGCTGTAGCCAAGTCCTCAAAAGGCCATTCTGCTGCACCATGAAGCCAGTTGGTGGGGGAAATGGCAAGACTAGCGGATTCCAGAGCGTGGCTCCGTTGCTTCGAGGTGAGTTCCTTGATTAGAAACAATACTGTGTGGAATAGCAGGATGGTGAATAAGGCATCTTGCAAGTCCATGGGTAGTAATTCTGGCAGTAGCATTGTGTGCAGGGGAGGCAAGTCCATATCCAGAGTAAGTATGTATTCCGGGAAGAATAAAACGCTGCCCTTTCCATTTGGAAGGGCTCCAATGCAGTCACCCTGCCGCCAGGTAGCTAGCTGGCGGATCGCCCCAGGGAACGATGCCATGCTGGGGACTCAGTGTTGGTCTCAGCCGCGGTGGGTGAAGCCAGGTCTGCCCTGGTGAGTGGGAGTCCATGTTGCTGAGCCCATGCATGACCTCCATCCCTGCCACCGTGACCACTTTGTTCACGAACCCACTGGGTGATGGCAGTAAGTCATGGGGTAGCATAGTGACAATAGTTGATAATAGTGTATCGCATATTTGAAAGTAGATCTTGAAAGTTCTCATCATAAGAAAAACAATTTTGTAACAGAATGATTCTGTCCTTGCAGATAGCCTTCCAGGCTCTCTTGCAGACACTGGGCTGGATCAGATCCCACTCCCGCTTCCACCTGAGCTAGAGAAGAAAGCTACATAAAGTGGCCGCCAGGTGGCGCGCAGCACGGCACGCGGACCGCACAGGGAAGTGCCTGGGTCCCCAGACCTGCTGGAGCGCACAGCTGCGCCCTGGGGGCCTGACCTCAGTCCTGCCCTAGAACTAGACAGTGGGAAAGAAGACAAAGAAGCTGTGCGAAGTCCCCTGCGGGCCTCATCTTATCGGCCATACTGCCAGGACGCAGCTCCAGGGAGGGGACTTGGAAATATCTGGGGAAGTTCCGACCACTGGGCATCGTGCACGCACGCACACCCACACTTGGGATGGGCACTCCACACAGATTTAACCGTCCAGCCTGCGCTGGTTCCCATCTCCGGAGCGGGACTAGGAAAAATTGGTGGGAGTCCGGTCCTTTGGAGACGCCCTTCCAAACCATCCCGCGGGAAGGAGCGGGTCTGGTCTCTGAAGTGGAACTTGAAAAAACTCCTTGGACAGCCGGAGCACTTGTGGGACGGTGTCCGGGAGCAGGAATCCTCTCCCTTTAACTCTTGACGCCCCTGTCAATCCTACAGGCACCGGGTGTGCTCGTCGACCCCCAACCCCGGCAGCCTCATAACCTAGTCCGGGAGAGTGGCGAGGGAAACCCCTGGACGTTTAAGCTCGGGGAACAGATGATACGCCGATGACCCGGCACCACCAGGATGATCCCGCTAAGGTCACCGGCCTCCTCGAAATAGGCAGCTGACACCAGGGCCACATCCCATCCGTTGCAAATTTCGCTGGAGCTCCAGAGGGAAGACACTACATAAAAGTGGCCGCCAGATGACGCCGGACAACTGGCACGAAAGTCAGTAGGACGCACCCCAACACCCGGGCTGGCGAGGGTGCCCTGCGGACCACCTGGACACCGGATCTCCTCGGAGTCCACCTAGGATAGGGTCTCCCCGCCCCTGGGGCGGGTGGCACGTGGCATTCGCCACGAAGCTCCCAGCCGGCAGGGAGCGACCCCAGCAGCAGAATGGAAATTTGAAAATGTTTTTAGGTTGCTGCCAGGAATGGGATAGAATTCCCCCCACGTGACTCCCGGAGTGGCGCTGGCCATTTCTGGGCTCTGGAGAGGACTTGTAATTCCCCTAGACGCCAGTTCAGGCTTCCCAGAGCTGCTCCCCTGCTCCAGAGTGACTTCATCAGTTCTTTAGGGACTTGGCGGGGCGGGACTGTAAAACTGAAAACTTGAAAGTACTCAGAAACACTTGAACAAAGTTAGAAACAAAATTGATCTTTGCCTATACTACAAGCAAAGTCAAATGGGGAACATTTGTGCAAACACACGTGCAATATGATTATTGATTTCATCATTACGTATTATAATAATAGAAAACTGGGGAAAAATAGTCATTAAGAGGGACCAGGTTAAGTAGATTCCAGTACATCAGTACAATGCGACACTATGAATTTATTTCTGGTTCATTTTTATTTTTACTTTTAAAATGAAATAGATCAATAGGTATCAACATGGAAAGGTATTGATGATGGGCTGTTAAATGAAAAAAACAAGTTGTAGAACTCTTAAAAATGAAAATATGCACTTTTCTTTTAAAAAATACTTATAAGGAAAGGCAATGAGTTAGAATAACAATTTTGCAAAATCAGAATAAAACCTCCCCTATTTTAACAGTTATTATGTAGCCAAGAATTCTGTGTGATGTTGGCAGAGGTAAAGACAGGTCGATCAATGGAACAGAGTAGAGACCCAAACAAAGAAGCCCAGCTGATTTTTAGCGGGTGTGCAAAGCAATTCATAGGAGAAAAGACGGCCTTTCCATTAAGTGGGAGTAGGGCCATCAGATATCCATATCCACAGGCAAACAAAACGAAAAGCCCTTGCCGTAAACACCTACACTTCTCAGCTCATGAAAACATTAACTCCAAGTGTATAACACGCTTATATGTAAAATGCAAAACACTGGGGAAAATTCTATGAGAAAAACTGGAACTCTAGCGCCAGGCAAAGGGACTTTAGACTTGATCCTCCAAATGTGATCTATCTAAAAAGAAATGAATAAATTATAATTTACTAAAATTTAAAACCTAGGCTCTGTGACAAATGAAATGACAAAGCGCACACTGGACGGAAATATTTGCAAACCACATATCCAGTCAGGGGGCAGTCTCTGAACGTACAAAACCCCTCAAAACGCAACAGAGAAAACAAACAACCCTATTAGAAATAGGCAACAGACATGAACAGGCATTTCACTAAGGAGGATATACAGACGGCAGAGAAGCAGATGGAAAAGTTGAAAGCACAGTGAGATAGTATGACACACATATCAGAAGCCCTTAAAATAAATGTAAGAACAGTCAGTCCTGCGTGCTGGTTGAGGATGTGGAGAAACCGGTCATGAGCTGATGGTGTTGATGTACAATGGTATAGCTGCTCTGGAAAACAGTATTGCATTAGGAAAAAGAAAGAAAGCAGACAACAATAACAAAAGCATGCCCTCATTGCACACCCCAGCAACACAACCCCCGGGGCATTTATCCCAGAGAAATGAAACCTGTGCCATAAAGGGTTGACTCAGCAGGACTGGGATGTTCAGCACTTGCACGTTACAAAGAAAGGTCTGACCGGCTTGGTTCCAGAAGGAAACCTCCAAGCCCTTGGAACATTCTGCCTGGTAAGTGCCTTAGGTTAGCCAGGCCTTGGGTAGTTCAGGCCACATGATACATGGTGGGGTGCGGTGGGGTGGGGGCCTGCGGGCCGTGTGGTGGTGTCGGTTTGCCCTCCAGGAAGTCACTCGGTGGAGTCCTGTGAGTCCCCCCAGGGAGTTCAGCATCACATTCTGGAGGACTCCCCTCGGGGCCCGACACCACTTATGTTCACTCAAAGAGTCTTGGGCCGAAAGTTCATAGCAGCTCCATTTTTCACAGTTCAAAACTGGGGGAAAAACAAAAACAAAGTGGTTTAAGGGGTAAGGGAGGCGTTGTTTGTCTTGCAAAAGGAGAGAAGTGTTTGGAGGTACCTGCCAGAGGGAGGATAATGAACAGTCCCAGGCAGTGGACCCTCTGTGACATGGGGAGACACGGGGTGAGAAAATGTGTCCAGAGCAGGGACCAGGTCCCTCGGTGAACAGTGGCACTGTCCTTTCGGGTGCTATGTGTGGGGCTCAGCCAAGGTGAGCAAGAAGGAGACCAAGATTTCGGAGCTGGACCCTTTGTGCTGTGTCAGGTCTACAAGGCATCCAGGTCAGAAAAGAAACCCAGTGAGGTGGGTGGAGATCTAGTTCCGGATGGAGAAGAAATCTGGGGTGTGTAAGCACTGAGTTCATCATGAACACCGTGGAGATTGGTAAAGACTAACTGGAACTTTAAGAAAACATAACCGTTGTGAGAGTCTGGGAGGCTGTAGGATTTTGATGGAAGCTCTTGCACTCTGCCTAATTGTGAAAACGCTACATCCAAGAACCAAACAGGAAGAACTGTCTCTAATAAAGCTCTATGGTTCTAATGTCTCCTTACCTCAAGTTCCATTTTCCCTCACGTAAGCACCCCTCCATCTCGGCACCCAGGCGAGAGTGCACACGTGGCTTGCCGTGTCTGCACGCCCTGGGTCGCAACCCTTTCTTTTTCCCACATATGTCCTTTTTGGTGATGAAACCCCTTCCTTACAGTAGCCTTGGAACCCTTGAACTACCCTTCTCGTCAGTATGATGCTGCTCCTTCCACGTGTGCGTCAGTAAGGCGGTAAGTGTGAGGAAGCCCTTACTTCCCTTTGCTGCCTTGTTTCTGGTCCCAAGACACACTTGGAAACTATCCAGTTTTAGGGAAGAGTTGGGGAAATATAAGCAAAGCAAAATGTATAAACTCAGTACTTTACACAACTCTTCCCATATCCAAAAAAAGTATGAATACTCTTGACAGAGGGTTGCCTCGAGGACACCCCACGTTCTAGCCTCTGCTCAGAGTGGGCCCCCTTCTGACCACACGAATCTTCACCCCCTCCTCTCCACATGAGTTGGTCTGGTCCCAGGTTCACCTTCCTGCCTATGCAAGGGGCAGTTTGTGGGGAAGTATCCCTCAAAATCGGAGCTATTCCACACAGAAGAGAGCACCTTCAGCAGAGCAGTTCGGAGTAATCTTTGGCACTCAAAATCTGGATCCCTTCCAAGTCTCCCTGCCAGTGGGGAGTGTAATATGATTCCTCTTTCTCCCTGACTCTTCTAACTGTAACACATACACGCATACACATACATACACGCTTAGAGACAGTGAAGTCTAAATTTACTGTGAAGAATAGAAGGATCTCCCCAAATGTCCCACAGTGTACCTTCAGGGCAGAACAGAGGCAGCAGGTGACATACTCACGCACATCCACAGAGCTTCTCCTTTGTTTTTCTTTTGCTTTCAGCCTTAGTATCCAGAGCCCCCAACTTGACCCAATTACAAGACTGCTTACCCCATGATTACTATCCCAAGGCCAAAGAGTTCTAAAATTGGAAACGAAATATTTTAGCTTTGATTTAGCTTTACATTTCAGACCCTGGCGAGGTGGCCCTGTTGGCTGAAGTGTCATCCCATGCACCAAAAGGTTGCAGGGCACATACCTAGGTTATGGGTTTGATGCCCAACAGGGGCAAGTACAGGAAGCAACTGGTCAATATTTCTCTCTCACACCAGTGCTTATCCCTCTGTCACTCTCTGTTTCTGTCTGTCTCTCTCTGTCCCATCTTCTCCCTCTAAAATTAAAAAAAATTTCAGACCACATAAGGGGCTCTTGGGTTAAGCCTTCTCTTTTGTGTATGAAAGAGATGATTTATGATCTTTCCAGACAAGCAATCTCTCTGGGAACTGGAAGACAATCTTACCTATGGTCCAAGGCTGCTCCCATAACTGAAGAAAACCACATTCACTCTTGTGGACTTCATATCACCACTTGCCCCACCTCCCAGCCAGAAATGTCACTTGGATGAGCCCATTTAGCCTACCAAGAAAAGGACAAAGGCATGGGGCCTCGTCTTACTCATCTCTTGGGCCCACATTAGAGTCAAGTAAGTAATAGCCACTTAATCGATGCTAAATTGCATGCAATGAACCCATTTACGTAGTACAAAATATATCCTATTATACATATATCCTCAATAAGAGTATAACCAAGAGACTTCCAATTTTTAAAGTGGAGAGAAGACCCTATTAGAGAAAAAATGAAAATTCCCCCATCTGTAGATAAAAAGATACAATGATGCTTCCCAGTAATTAACTGATACAAACAGAATCCTCACAACAGCACTCTTTTCAGTGTTTTACCCAGGGCAAGTTTAACGTCCTTATTCCTCAAACTGTAGATCAAAGGGTTGAGCATGGGAACCACGTTGGTGTAGAAGACGGAAGCATACTTGCTCCGGTCCACAGACCCAGGGAGAGAGGTTGCTAGATAGGTAAATGCCCCTGACCCAAAAAACAGAGCCACAGCAAGGACGTGGGAGCCACATGTGCTAAAGGCTTTGGCCCTTCCCTCTGCAGAAGGGATACGGAGGATACTGCGGAGAATCAAAGTGTAAGAGATGAAGATGCTGACACTAGATGTCGCGATGACCGCTCCAACAACAACGGAAAACACCAGACTGTTGGACCGGGTGCTGGTGCAGGAGAGCTGCAGGAGGGGGAGCACTTCGCACAGGTAATGGTTGATGACATTGGAGTCGCAGAAGCTCAGTCTCAGCATGCTTCCAGTGTGGGCCATGGCCCCCGCGAACCCTGCCACGTAGGAACTGAACATCAGCAGAGCACAGACCTGGGGGGACATGGTGACCGTGTACAGCAGAGGCTTGCAGATAGCCACATAGCGGTCATATGCCATGGCTACCAGCACGTAGCACTCAGAATTGACAAAGAAACAGAAGAAAAATAGTTGAGTCATGCATCCCATGAAAGAGATGATATTTTCAGACACAAAATCATTCAGCATTTTGGGGGTAAAGACACAGGAGTAACAGAGATCTATAAAAGACAAGTTGAAAAGGAAAAAATACATCGGAGTGTGAAGGCTAGAATTCAGCCCAATTAGGGTGATCAAGCCCAAGTTGCCTACTACGGTAAACACATAGATCCCTAAGAACCCGAGGAACAGGGGGACACGGAGCTCCGACTGTTCTGAGAATCCCACAAAAATAAATTCGGTCACTGAGGAGCTGTTTCTCAGAGTCATTCTCTTCTGAGGGGTGCTCTGTGGAAACAAGGGAAAATGCATCAACTGATGATCAGCAGAAGCATGGATGGTGAGAGAGTTGAGATGGAGCTGGCTGCCCTCCCTTGCACCTTGCCTTCTACAAGTGCGAAACCAGCTCAAAATGGTCCTCCCCTGTTTGATGAGGTGCTCAGTTGTTACTCAGAGACCACAGACCAAAACCGCAGGTCATGCAGCTGGAGCATGCGCAGATGGGAGAAATCTGGCCTCCAGCTGCTCCTGGAACCAAAGCCCCCTACCCTTGCCCCGCCCCATAGAACCAAAGGACCAGGACATAACTGGAACTTGGTCTGTTGTCCAGGAAGATCTGGTGTTGACATCCCTTCACCATGTGTGGCCAAGTTCCAAGGTCCTCCAATGAACACTCACCTCACCAGCACTTCTGCACACCTGTCCGCCTTAGCCCCTTAAAAACCCTTTGCCTAGTCTATTAAGCAAGACGGATTTGAGGCACCAGTAGGTCTCCCATCTGCTTGATTGGTACCTTTTCGATCGATAAACCCTTACTTATGTCAAACACTGATGTTTTGACTTTTGGCTTTTGGAAGCATCAGGCACACAGACTGGTTCAGTAACACTCCTTGATGCCCCCACCTGAGCACTGTTATGTGCCTGTGACTGAGTCTCAGTGCCCCTGGGCTGACCCTGAATCTAGGCTTGAGTCCGTGAGCATGTGCGGCAAGAATTCTGTCCCTTCTTCAGAGATGAGGAGATTGAATACCTGTGTTGGCTGCTCAAGGACTCTCAGAAAGACACCCCAAGAACGGGGAGTACAACCCGAAGCCCACTGCCTCAGGATGTACTGAGAGCTCTCATGTACCCCACTGTCTCCACCCACCCTCTGCCTCCTTCTCCCCACCAGATATGGGGTCCTCTCCCCCGCCCACCCCCTGGAGAGAAAGCCAGCAGTGTCCCCTGCTGTCTCTGCTCATCCTACCTTCTTCCTCTAAGCCCCTTCATTCCATCTTTTCAGACTCAGTGTTGAGAGCAGAGGCGGGATCGATATACCCCAGATCTCTTGGTTATGGGTTTACAAGAAACTCATCAGAGAAGATGGGATTCAGACATTCACCTCCCTTCTCCCTGGTTCCCTCGGTGCTGGGCCACCTGCATCTCTTCTTCCATCAGCCCAAAGGAGAGAATGGTGTTAGTGTGTAGAGCAGACAGCCTTGTGTCAACACTTCTGACTCCCTAGTGCTGAGGACCAGAGCTTCTGCAGACCCCGGTCTCCAGGTGCTCTAGGAATAGACCAAGATTTCTGTCTGTGGGTATTCTCAGATGGTCTGCATTGACTTCAGGAGAAAAAGTAGCAATGCTCATTTTCCCCAGAACCCCAGCTAGCATATCACAAAGAACTCAATGCTCTTTGGTGATCTTGGGACCTCATTAGGCGCCATTCCCCCTAGGCATTTTTCAGACTGTCCCTGCAGGGAAGATATTGCACTCTTTGCTTAGGGTGAGGATGATGATTCTTACCAACATCTTGGGACTCTGGTGTGCCATTCAAAGTTTCCTTTTACTCCAGGGATTTCAGGACTTCCTGTGTGAGGCTGGGGACCTCATTTTTCCTCTCTTTCATTAACTCAGACACTTAAGCTTGACTTTAAGGAAGAGTGGCCCCAAACTTATTTTGGCCACCATTTCAAAATTTTCAAAGGGAGATTTGAAAATAATACAAAAAAAAAGTTAGATCGGAGTTGTAGGTGCTACAGAAAGAGCACCTCAGACAACAGGCTTCTAGCACCTTGAGCTGCTCAAAGCAGTGGAGACACCCCCCGACCCCATCTGCTTTTAGCTCTGCCAAGGGTCACAGCAGGCCTTTGCTATATATGAGAAGGTCAAAATACGACACTGATATGTAAGAAAGCACACACACTCATCTGCATCAATTTACTTTATAGATACGTGCAGGCTTCAGGGGTAACAGGGGTTATACCTGAAGTTTTCAGTCCCATGATCCTCCAGTGACAAAGCTGCTCTCCCTATGATCTGCTACAAGAATATTCTATGAAACATTCAAAGACGTGTGAGCAACTGCATTATAAGTTTCCACTGAGACTGATTTTCATCCCCTATCACTATAATTATTAGTAGCACACCCTATCACTCTCAAGTGTCTGGGTTCGGATAACAAGCTATGTAGTCACCTTCCTGGAATCAGCGTAAGCAGCTATTCAGACTCTCTGGTCTGCTATCTCCTAGACCCACTGACCTCCACCCCAGTTCCGACCACGGGAATCTCTCTGTCTTTACCTGCCTTGCCCTCTGAGTTCTCATTAACTGAACTTACTCTCTCTGGCCAACCAATATTATCTCATCAGTAAATTAGGCTTTAAAAATAGGTAGAGTATTACTCCAGGGATTTCAGGACTTCCTGTGTGAGGCTGGGGACCTCATTTTTCCTCTCTTTCATTAAGACAGCAAGCTGTTTCTGGTTTATATGTAGCCCAAAACCCTGAAGCAAAGAATTATAAACACTAGCTACCTGCCTAAAATAGGTGGAAGAGGAATAAAGGAAGAGTAATTACATCGGTACAAGGAATAAATATTGATATAATTTTACATTGTAGCCATTGGTACAATAGTACAACATTATTGTATATCACTATATATTGTATAATAAATTATTAGTAGTACTATTTAACAAACTTGGGCAAATATATATATTTTAACCCAGCAATTTTTACTTCTTGGTATATACCCAGTAAAAATAAGTACATGTGCTTACCTAAAGATGTACCAAGAAGGTTCATCTACCATTGTAGATAATAGCTCCAAACTAAAAACAATCCATATTTCAATTGACTAGAGACTGGATAATAAATTGTAGGATATTAAAAAAATAGAATTCCATGTAGCTATGACAATTAATAGCACAGATAAATGTCACAAACCTATATGGAACAAAAGAAGCCAACCACAAAAATCATACTTAATGATTTCATTTGTATAAAGTTCAAAAACCAGGAAACCAATTTTTGGTGTTAGAAGTCAGATAGCAGTTATTCGTGGTTGGGCAGCTGTTTCCAGCAATCTTACAAATTTTGTATTCAGAAAATCTCTACTGAAAGAACAAAACTGAGAATTCTGGATAAGATATAAAAGTCATTTATTTGTTCGTGTTTGAGCTGGCAGAAACAAAGTGAATTCTCAAGAGAGCAAAAGAGAAAAGATTTAAAAGTGAGAATCCAGAGGGAAGCACAAGCGCGGGACTTGGGTCTGCCCTTGGGGGACTAGTGGAGTCCCTGGGGCTCAGAGCCAGGGTTAATTGGGCTGCCTGTGCAGGACATAAGAGAGAAAGTCTGGGACTCAAAAGGTTGGGGGTTTGGAACCATTACTGGCTAAGCATACTGAATCCCAAAGGGAAACATCTTCCACGGCTAAATTAGAGGAAGAAAAAACCCACAGAAGAAGGCAAAGAAGGAGTCTGACTTGGCATTGGCTGTGGAAGGGCAGGAAAAGAAAAAATATCCTCTATGAATTTCTAACCACCTCTGTGTTTCAGGTAAAACAATTCATATTATACATGTAACCAAAAAAAAAAAAAAGAAAAGAAAAACAAACTCCTCTCTGGAGAATAAAATTTAAATCCAGATATCAAATAATTTTTTCCAGGTAACCATTCAAGGATCATGAACTCTTTTTTGTCTTTTTTTTAAATCCTCACCCAAGGATATGTTTTTAAATTGATTTTAGACAGAGAGGAAGAGGGTGGGGAGAGAGAGAGTGAGAGGGTGAGTGAGAGAGAGGCGGGGCAGGGGGGAGAGAGAGAGAGAGAGGGAGGGAGGGAGGGAGAGAGAGAGAGAGGCATTGATTGGTCACTTCCCATACGCATCCCGACAGGGAAACCTGCAACCTACATATGTGCCCTGATCGAGGATCAAACTGGCAACCTTTTGGAGCACAGGACAATGCTCAACTGACTGAGCCGCCCAGCCAGGGCGAATCATGAGCTCTTAAAGAAACCACTAGACAAGCACAAAATAAAATGCTAGGAAAGAGAATCACCATGAAAGATGAAGCTACAAGCTACACCACAAGCTACAGAACCAGACCTGCAAAACTACTAGGCTTATCAGGGACAGAATACAAAATAAATGTACTTAATGTGTTCAAAGAAAAAAAAGAATAACTCAAAAGTACAATAAAAAACAATAAAATTAAGAAGGCAGACTTAAAAAAATCAAATATAACTTTTAGAAGTAAAAACATAATAGTTGAAATTAAAAACTCTCTGAATATGTTAAACAGCCTATGAGACACAGGTGAAGAGAAACTAAGTAAACTGGAGAGTAGATCTAAAGAAATTATCTAGAAGTCAGTATCAGCTGCAGAGGGGTGGGGAGAGACTGTAAATTAGAAATATAAGAAATAGAGAAATAGAGAAGGTCAAACAGATATGGAGAGAGCCTTTACCATATTCTAGGCCCTGTACTTTGCTTTAGGAATAAAGCAGCAGTCACAACTAACATAACTCCTGACCTTTCAAATGTGTAACCTAGGTGGAGAAACATGGACTAAGCAGATGCCTACAGATAACTTATTAGGAATACAGTAGGTGTGCTAGAAGTTTTGGGGTGCTATGAAACCATTTAACAGGGTGTCCTACTGAGTGTGGAAAGTCAGGGAAGGCCTCCCTGAGGAAGTGAAATTCAGGTTTAAAACTAAAAAGTAAGCAGGGGCAATACTTGTTCAAACTAAAATGTAAGTAGGGATAAAAAGAGATGCTTGTTTGTGACTGTCCAGCATTGAACCTCCATCTGTGCCTGGGAAGGACTGAACCTCCCTGGGAATCTGGTTGTGTATGAGCCTCGGTGGGAGCCAGGACTTGGCCTCCTCCTGTGAAATCTCTCCAGAGAACATAAGACCTGCGCTCAGCTAGCCATGTTCCCATGCAGGACTCTGACTGTGGGACAAGTGACACAAAGAAACAGAAACAATTTCCATTTCATTTTGCAAAGACAAAGGATCTACCAGTCGATGACACATGTTGGGTGGGTGTCGGTGGGGCCAGCAGGAGTGGGTAGCACAGCCTGACCAGCTGGGTCCGTGGTGCAACTTGGCTGCAAATCCACCACCTGGCTTCCTCTAAATCCTTCCTGGCTCGGAGAGCTGGTTCCTCCGCTTGCTCTAAGAGTCTGTGAACTAAAAGTCCCATTTCTTGCCAATTAACACTCTTTTTTTTTGTCCAAAATTAACCAGAATCAACTCCCGCTGTTTACAGTCAACAGCTCTGGATGGTATAATAGAGACTGGAGATGCAGGGGGCTGTGGGCAGGAAGTGGAAATGGGGAATCATTCCAGCCTGTGGGGCAACTTTCTCATACACCTGTGATGAAGGCAGGCACACCTGCCAAAGTCACCTTCTTAAAGGGGTATAACTAACTCTACCCCCAAGTTTTGCTCTATTTTAAACAATCTTTCCCTTTCCAAGGAAATGTTGTTTGGAGGATAAAATAGATAAACATTCCTAATTTCAGAGACCATTCTTTATATTCCTGCACAAAATTTTTAAAACAGTCCACTCTTTGATGACTCCTCTTTTCTTTAATAAGCTAAATTATGCTGGTTAGTAGAATGAATAAGTTTCTAGGCTGGGTAAACAGGAATGCATTCAGTGAATTATCTGGCTAGCTTTTTTAATGCAATGTAAACCATACTACTACTACTACTACTACTACTAATAACATCAAAGGAACTAATGACAATAATTATTTTTATTAATGGTTAAGAGCTAGTGTATAACTAGTTGCTCAATGTTACAGTAGGGTTCTATTTTTTAAATTTTATTTATTTGTTTTTAGAGAAGGGAAAGGAAAGAGAAAGAAAGGGAGAGAAACATCAGTGTGTGGTTGCCTCTCACGTGCCTGTCCCCCAGGGACCTGGCCTGCAACCCAGGCATGTGCCCTGACTGGAAATCGAACTGGTGACCCCTTGATTTGCAGGCTGGCATTCAATCTACTGAGCCAGGGCTAGGGTTCTATTTTCCATGTGCTCTAAGGTCTGTTTATTGTCTTTGAGATTCCTAATAAAATCAATACATGGAATAGCTTTAAAAAAATTTTTTTAACACCACCACCACGATTTGACACAAGGAATAGCTTGTGCATGCTTTGTAAAACTTGGAAAATAAGTTTACTCTTAAAAATTATTTATAGAGTATTATAGAAAGTGTGTATTTTATAACAGGTTATTTCATGCTAGATTTTTATTCAGAAACAGCCTCTGATTATTACATTGTTATTATGGAAGTAAACAATATGTTTTAGGATATGGTTTTAGAAATGCATTTGCTTTTAATCTTGATGATAAGTAGAGGTTTACAAGTGGAGAAAATCAGGACATTCTGAGCAAAGGGAATCACAAAGGAAATCTAAAAGGTCACAAGGGGGAAAAGCACTGCAGATTTGGGGGATGGCAAGTGATAGGGAGACTTGAATCGTTGTACGCATGGCAGAGAGGGGTAGGGGATGGTTGTGGTGAATTAGCGATGACAATAAATCATATCACTACTTTTTTATTAGTCCAGAATCAACAGAGAAATTAAACACAGAAATCAGATAGAAAAAAAAGCCAGCTTTACTGCTGAGAAAGTTGATTGGAAGACCTAGCTTGGATGTGCGTCCACAACGGGATCTTGTGATTCCCTATAGTGCGTGACATAGACTGAAGTTATGAATCCAGGCCTAAACTGAACTGGACAATGGTTGGTCTTCTCTACAAAGGGTAAGGGTTGCAAATGAAAGACATGGGCAAAGACCCAACAAAGTGCCTGTCTTAGCTCAAACTTTGGAGAGGGCCATAACACGGGGAAGGACCACACTGAGCCACATAATAAATTCATCCTCCCAATTTCTCATCAGCCCTTTGGGGTGGAGTTTGGAGAATAAGAGGGAAGAGAAAGGGCTGCTCCTTTATTTACCTGCCTGGGACCTAGGAAGGCCTCTCCCCTGCTACAGAATGTGAAGTGCAAAGCAAACATAAATCTAGAATCACAGTTTGAGCACAGACTGGTTGGCACCAGAGTCTGGACTTGACTGTGGTCCATGGTGAGCAAAACACCAGAGATTTTACAGCTTGAGACCTCCCTTTTGAATTTTGGTACAGCATGGAAAAGAAGGATGTGACTGGAAACAAGGAAACCTGAATTAAGGTGGTAGGAGGGATATGCAAAATTTGACACCTAAGAATAAATCAAAGAGAAAGCCACTCTTAGAATATAGAAAGGAATTTAGGATCATCAGATGAATACATCACTGTTAAGAAGCTCTTTAAAAAGTAGGAAGTAGCTGTGGCCTGTGTGGCTCAGTTAGTTGGAGCATCATTCCGTAACTGAAAGGTTGAGGGTTTGATTCCCGGTCAGGGCGCATGACTGGGTTGTGGGTTTGATCCCTGATCTGGGTGCATCCAGGAGGCAACCAATCAATGTTTCTCTCTCACATTAATGTTCCTCTGTTTCCCTTCCTCTCTCTTTCTCTAAAAGCAATGAAAAAATGTCCTCCAGTGAGGATGAAAAAATTAAATAAACAAAAAAGAAGGAAACAGGGTTGTCTTTCTGTGCAGCAAACCAAATGTTTCACATCATTCCACCGACCTACCAGGTTTGAACACAATAAGGGAAGTCATTAAAAATCATGATTTTCATATACATTTAATCACAGGGGAAGCTGTTTACAGTGTGCTACAGAATGAAAAGAGGACTTACAAAGTCCTACTGAACAGGATCACACCCGTCTGTGCAGCACACACCTATGTGCTACTGACACAGCGCGCACGCACATATATGCACAGAGTTCTCGCCACCCTGTTTAAGCCGTCACAAGAACACAAGAGAAAAATATGCCAAAATGATATAAACAAGAATGCTAAGAGTGCTTACCTCTAGGTGGCAGGATTATGGAGTTTTTAAAAATAAAAATATTTTTCTTGTCTTTACTTTTACATGTTCTTACAACACTCGAGACTTTCAAGGTAGGACATGAGTGAAGGACACAAGTGGGACAAGCGGTCGTGTCTTTA
>CM052546.1:49162551-49178415 GCA_028533065.1 Trachops cirrhosus | reverse complement strand
AACCTTGAGTCAGTCTCTGGTCTGTCCAACTCCAAATTTCTGAGGGACCAGGGACCTGCTGGCCTCCTTAAGCAAACACAGGTCCTTAATGTGTGTTACTGACAGTACCCTTGTGTGTCCAGATACCAGTTTTGGCTACTGTAAACTGAACACTTTGTCAAATTGTCTCAGAAAAAATTCATTTATGTAGGGACTAATAAAATTTTGTGTGGCAACTTGCAGTCTATGCTCCTTACCCAGGGCTTGTATATATTAAGAATGAAAGATTTTATAGCAGTGGATTAAATAGGTTTTTTTTAAAAGATTTTATTTATTCATTTTTAGAGAGAGGGGAAGAGAAGGAGAGAAATATCAATGTGTGGTTGCTTCTCCCACATCCCGTACTGGGGACCTGGGCCGCAACCCAGGCATGTGCCCTAGACTGGGACTCAAACTGGCAACCCTTTGGTTCGCAGCCCGCACTCAATCCACTGAGCTACACCAGCCAAGGTGAGGTTTTGATCCTCTGTTAATGGCAGGTCTTCTTAGAGAAGTTAGGAAATCAAAATACAAAGGCAGAACCCATCTTCCTCCAGGCAAGTTCAACTAAAACCACTGCACACAGGACTGTATGTGTGTCTGAGTGCATACACATACCACAGTGAGGACTTGCCCTCTCCCCGCTAAGGCTAAGCAGTGATGGTGCCTCATCTTTCTACTTACTCTGTTTACACTGAGAATTGTACACTGCCCAGAGTAATCTAATGGATCCCCATGCCTGTTGTCAATTCCACTAAACAAAAGGAGAAAAATAATTCATTAAAATGAAATTAAAATAAGCTGTACTTGATAACTAAGTGCAAGGAAGACGTTGTGGGTTCTCTGAAAGCTCTAGGGGGATTTTTGGCTTCAGAGAGTTTCCATGACAACCTCATTTCCTAATTCATCTTAAGCAGGGCTTCTGTAAAGCCATGTTACCTGATGACTTGTTGCAACACAAGAATAAAAAAAGCTATTTTGTCTTTCCATCTGTGCAGTACTGTTGCCTTTCCAAAACTTGAATCTTTGGAAAATGGCTTCCTTCTTTATTTCTAATTGAAACTATATGTTATACATGCCACATTATGGGGCATGTGAAGTACTACATACAATAATATCTTTGCATATACATCTCACATATATGCACTAGGTCTCAGCTTTCTGGTAGATCATCAAAGTTGCACAAAGATGGTACCAAACCAATCCCTACATATCATAGTATTCCCAGCTTTAATAAAAAGAGAGCTGAAGTGACGGCAGCTGAGAGGCCTTCATGCAAAAGCAGCTTCGATGAGCTTCTGAAGGATCCTGTTCACTCCCATGTCTTGAATTACCCTCTACTGATTACTTCCAAACCTCTATTTCTATCCATGTCTGACCACCCAGCAGACAACTAAAATTCCACACATTAAAAAATTATACCACTTCCTTTCTTCAAAAATTTTCTCTCCTATATTCCCTCCTTTAATAAATGACACATTTTCTACCTTATCAGTAATAAAGTCAAATTGATTCTAACTAAAGAAGTCATGCCATTTCCCTGAAAACTGGTTCACAAAAGCTAATTCACTAACAGGTCAATTTATTAAATGTTGATAGATATGTATTTATTGCCATTTTATTAGTCATATTTTTTACCTTTTTTCTTTCTTTCTTCTTAGAGAAGACCCTTTAACATTTCTTATAATACTGGTTTGGTGGTGATAAAATCCTTTAGTATTTTTTTCTCATCTGGGAAGCTATTTCTTTTGATCCTTTTTAAAAAAATATATTTTATTGATTATGCTATTATAGGTGTCCAATTTTTTTCTCTCCTTTATTTTCCTACACCCTGTATTCCCCTCCCACCATCATTCCTCCACCTTAGTTCACATCCATGCCTTATACATATAAGTTCTTTGGCTTTTCCATTTCCTATACTATTAACCTCCCCCTGCCTATTTTGCACCTACCATTTATGCTTCTTATTCCCTGTACCTTTTCCCCCATTCTTCCCCTCCACCTCCCCACTGATAATGCTCCATGTGATCTCTATTTCTGTGAATCTGTTCCTATTCCAGTTGTTTGCTTAGTTTCTTTTTTGGTTTTGTTTTTTTAGGTTTGGTTGTTGATAGTTGTGAGTTTGTTGTCATTTTACGGTTCATATTTTTTTATCTTCTTTTTATTAGATAAGTCACTTTAACATTTCATATAATAAGGGTTTGGTGATGATGAACTCCTTTAACTTGACCTTATCTGGGAAGCACTTTATCTGCCCTTCCATTCTAAATGATAGCTTTGCTGGATAAAGTAATCTTAGATGTAGGTCTTTGCCTTTCATGACTTTGAATACTTCTTTCCAGGCTCTTCTTGCCTGCAAAATTTCTTTTGAGAAATCAGCTGACAGTCTTTTGGGAACTCCTTTGTAGGTAACTGTCTCCTTTTCTCTCACTGCTTTTAAGATTCTCTCATCTTTAATCTTGGGTAATGTAATTATAATGTGCCTTGGTGTGTGCTTCCTTGGGTCCAGCTTCTTTGGGATTCTCTGAGCTTCCTGGATTTCCTGAAAGTCTATTTCCTTTGCCAGATTAGGGAAGTTTTCCTTCATGATGTTTTCAAATAAGTTTTCAATTTCTTGCTCTTCTTCTTCTCCTTCTGGTACCCCTATGGTTTGGATGTTGGAATATTTAAAGTTGTTCCAGACCCACTCCTCATTTTTCTGAATTCTTGTTTCTTCATTCTGTTCTGGCTGAATGTTTCTTTCTTCCTTCTGCTCCAAACTGCTGATTTGAGTCCCAGTTTCCTTCCCATCACTGTTGGTTCCCTGTATATTTTGCTTGTATTTCACTTTGCATAGCCTTCACTCTTTCCTCTATTTTGTGACCATACACAACCATTTCTGTGAGCATCCTGATTACCAGTGTTTTGAACTCTGCATCTGATAGTAGGCTATCGTTTTATCGCTTAGTTGCATTTTTTCTGGAGTTTTGATCTGTTCTTTCATTTGGGCCATATTTCTTTGTCCCTACACACCTGTTACATAATATGGAGCGGAGCCTTAGGTATTTGCCAGGGTAGGGCACCCACTTTGCTGAGTTGTGGTGTTATATGTAGAGAAGGGGTCTGAGAGGGAACAATGTCCCTTGCTCAGCTCTCAGCTGGCTTTCAGTCACTTCCTTCACTACCCACAAGCAAATTAGGCCCTTCTGGTGCTGATTCCCAGGTGGGTGGATTTCTGTAAGTTCTAGGGCCCTGTGGGTCTCTCCAAGGAACTCTCCTGTGAGGCTGGGAGTTTCTCCTGCTGCCTCAACCCCCACAGATTTTTTCAGTCAGAGGTTTTGAGGTTTTATTTCCCCATGCTGGAACCCTGGGTTGTGCAGTCTGTCTCACTCCCCAGTTGTTTCTCCCAGTTTATTCACATGCAAAAGTGGGACAGCCCACTCCACCAGCTGCCACCTCACCCAGTCCACCAGCAGATGCCTCTCCCTCCTTGGTCTTCCAGCTGCCGCCTTGCCGCAAGTCCTCTCCGCGCCAGCTGCCTGTCTCTGCCACTCCTACTGGTCTGGATGAATGTTTCCTCTTTAACTCCTTGGTTGTCAGACTTCCATACAGTCTGATTTTCTGGCAGTTCTGGTTATTTTTTGTTTTTAAATTTGTTGTTGTTCTTCTTTTGGTTGAGTGAGGAAGCACAGTGTATCTACCTATGCCTGCATCTTGGCTGGAAGTCTCTATTTCTTTTGATTCTACATGGTAACTTTGCTGGATAAAATCATCTTGGTTGTGTTACTGAAGAAAATAGGTTCTTCTATGGTGTCACAGGAAATTAACTCCAGGGAAACACACATAGAAAGATTTTAAGCACTAGTGGCAAGATTTACTGGAGTGAAAACAAAGAAAGTGCTTAGGATAGAAGAGGCAGGATCACAGCAAGAAGAGTGGGCATAGATTGGGCTGCCAAGACTCAGGAAAGTTACAAAGGGAAAAAGGAGAGTCTTTAATGTCCACTGCTTCCTTGGTTGTCTCATGGAGACCCTCAGAGCTTAAAAGAAAAGAAAGCAAAAGTACAGCCTGAGAAAAGGAAGGGTATGCAGGGCAGAGATACCTCTGAAGAGGCTGCCACACTTTCCGAGGCACTCTCCTGGCACTCAGTTAGTAGTTCACATTCCAAAGCCAAATGCCTAGATACATTATGCCAAATGCCTCATTCAAGACCAGGTGGTTCAGCTCCATCTTGCTGTGGAAGAAGTCCAACTTCCAGCACTGCAAGCCCATACCCATGCCCACCAGGACCAGAGGGCCAGGGCCCAGAGTTACCCAGCACCCAAAGTTCCAGTAGTCCAGCTTGTCCAGTAGTACAGCTCAGTCTCTGCTCCCAACTGTGTCCTGGTCCACACAGCTGCTGAAAAGAGACTGGGGCCTTTATTCAGCTTCCTGATATTTCCTTGGTCTTAGAAGAGAGCAGGTTTTCTTTCAAACTCTCCAATCTCCTTCCTGACTTTTCCAGGCATATGTCCTTATCCTATCCATTCTTTTCCCCAGATTTTTGCAGATTAGTCTCCTCCCATTTATGGTCACCATTTTGGCTTGTACTACACATGCACCCAGTGAAATGACTTTAACCTGCACCATCTTCTGCCTTCCCATGTTGGTGGGGCAGACTCCCCAGGGTGACTGTAAAGCTTAAGCAGCTTTAATCAGTTATCTGCTTCTGATTGGTCCACTCTCTCCCTTTTGGTTAATGTCTAACTAACTGCTTATGATAATATTTGTACATCTTTGCTTTTATCACTTTGAATATTTCATGCCAGTCTCTTCTGGCCTGAAATGCTTCTGTTAAGAAATCACCTGACATTCTTATGGGAGCTCCCTTGTAAGTAACTAACTACTTTTCTCTTGCTGCTTTTAAGATTCTCTCTTTGTTTTTAGTCTTTAACATTTTAATTATGGTGTGTCTTGGTGCAAGTCTCTTTGAGTTCATCTTGTTTGGGACTCTCTGGGCTTCCTTGACTTGTATGTTTATTTACTTCACCAGGTTAGAGAGGTTTTCTGTCATTATTTTTTTCAAATTGGTTTTCAATTTCATCTGTGTCTCTTCTCCTGTAGTACCCCCGTGATGACAATGTTGTCATACTTGAAGTCCCAGAAAGTCATTTTTTGTATTCATTTTTCTTTTTGCTGTTCTGATTGTGTGTTTTCTGCTTTCTTATCATTCAAATTGCTGATGTCGTTCTCTCTTCCACCTACCCTACTGTTGTTTCCCTTGTGATGTATTCTTCATTTCAGTTATTGTAATCTGAATTTCTGACTGGTTATTTTTTATAAGTTCTAGCTTCATTTTTATGTTTTCTCTCTCTTTGTTGAAGTTCTTGTTCAGATCATTGAGCACAATCAGTGTTTTGAACTCTGATCTAGTAGATTGCTTGTCTCCGTTTTATTTAGTTCTTTTTCTGGATTTTTGTTCTGCTCTTTCATTTATCTCCTCATTTAGGCCACCTCTCTGTGTTTGTTTTGTATGTATTAGGTAGAGCTGTTATGTCTCCTGGTCTTGGTTGAGTGGCCTTATATAGTAGGTGTCCTGTAGGGCTCAGTGATAGGGCCTTCCCAATCACCTGAGCTGGGCACTCCAGGTATGACTCCCCATGTGGGTTGTGTACACCATCCTGTTGTAGTTGAGCCTTTATTGCTGTTGGCATGTCCATGGGAGGGATTTACCCCCAGGTCAACAAGGACTGACTTCGACCACCAAAGAGGATCAGCCGTGCAGGGCCCCACCCTACAGAGCAGGACTTACTTCAGCAGGGCTCTGATGCCTGCTCAGTCTGCCCCTTAAGTGTTTCACTTGTGGAGGTAGTTGGGTGGTGGTCTGAAGCTGTCCACTGGGTCCACTTGCTCTGGGTCCTCCCATGAGGTGCAGGCCAAGGTCAGACACTGTCTGTGTTTTGCCTGGGGCCAGCTGACATGAGCTACTTGTGCTGGATTTGGAACTGCTCAAAAGAAGACAAACTGCTAACCATGGCTGGCTGCCTCTTGTGCCAGGCCCAGGGCCACTTAAGAACAGGTACAGGGAGTACACCAAAGCCAGATGCTGCTTTTTTGAGAGATTTGAGGAAAGTCTACAGTATGAATCAAGACAGGCCATTTGTATGGAAAAGCCAGTGGAAACAACTTGGGTGGGCCCAAAAGTTGAGTGGGGCAGAGTCTCAGGGAACCACCACAGGGCTAACAGTGTTAGCCAGTTTGATGGAGACTCAGATATGGCACTGCCTGCAGGCTCCATGGGGAGAGAACTCAGTAAGGGAAAAACGACCTCTGCCAGTACTTCTGTCTGGGAGAAAGCTTCCCCTCCAGCTCTTACCCTAATGCCAGATAATTTACTTTTTCCTCATATGTCCCTGCACTCAGAATGGCTAAGTCAGAGTAAGTCAGTGTTTGGGTCCTTTAAGAGGAATACTTGGGACTTCTGCAGCCCTCTGTCTCATTCAGTCCCAATTAATGCTGGTTTTCACAGCCAGCAGTTATGGGGACTTCTCTTCCTGGCAGTGACCCCTGGGCTGGGTGGCCTGGTGTGGAGCTAGGACCCCCTTGCTCCTTAGGGGTCCTCCACTGCTGAGATATCTGTTCCAGTTTTTAACTGGCACATGTGGGTGTGGGACCAGCCTGCTCCACATCACTGCCCCTTACCAGTCTCAATGTGCCTTCTTCTTTATATTCTTAGTTATGGGACTTCTGTCAAGTTAAATTTCAGGTGGTTCTGAATGATGGTTTTTCTGTAGTTTAGCTGTAATTTTGATGTGATTGTGAGAGCATTTACCTATGCCACCATCTTGACCAGAAGCCCTCTCACTTCTTTTTTGTTTGACACTTTATTATGTACAATTTTCACTAAGATAAACACTGCTGAGTTGAATATACATTTTTGCACATTTATTTTCTGAGAATAAATTCACAGAAGCTAAATTGCTAAGTCTAATAATATGCTCTCTGTTAAAAATACTGCTAAAGTGTTTTCATGAAAGGCTTTTTCAATTAGGCTCACACCAGTAATGTATAAATGTGCCTTTGCCCCCATGTCTTTCCTAACAAGTTCATAACAAATCGAGCCAGTGTGATGCTAAAAATTGCCATCACCTTACTTTAACTCATATTTCTTTGATTACAAGTTTTGTTGGGCTTCAGCAATTTGATTTCATGTTTCTTGGCCTTGGCTGTTGACATGTTGTATTTGAGTACATAAAAGTACAGTTGACATAATAAAATGAGCCCAGTTTATGCATATATATTCAGTGGTTTCTGAAAAATTTATATGCCCATGCAATCATCACTCAATCAAGAAATATTAAAGTTTCATTGCCCTAAAAATTTCCTTGGTATAAATGAATGACTTCTAACCCTGGTGCTGGAAGAGTCTGCCTAAATTTAGTCACTATATATTATTTTTGCCTGTTTTGAATTTTAGAGAAGTGTAATCATATAGCATGTCTTCTTTGGGGTTAAGTTCCTTCCATTTGGCATAGTTTGAGATTCATCCTTTTGTATGTCCATACAAATTTTAAGATTGTCTTTTCTGTGAAGAATGCCATTAGAATTTTGATAGGATTTTGCTGACTCTATAGATGGCTTTGGGTAGTATAGACACTTCCACAGTAGTAATTCTGATCTATGAACACGAGATGTCCCTCTGTTTCTTTGTATCTTCTTTGACTTATACAGTTTCTATTGTACAGATTTTTTTACTTCCTTAGTTATATTTATTTCTAGATATTTTATTGTTTTTGATGCTATTGTGACTGGGATAGTTTTCTTTATTTCTTTTTCAGATGTTTCATTATTAGCATACAGAAATGCAACTGATTTCTATATGCTGATTTTATATCCTGCAACTTAACTGAAAGCATTGATTTGTTTCAACAAAAGTTTTAGCTGAGTCTTTGAGAGTTTCTATATATAAAATCATATCTGAAAATATTGATGTCTTTGTTTTTCCCTTCTGATTTCAATGTCTTTTATGTTTTTGTCTTGCTTAATTGCTTTAAATAGGACTTCGGTAATATATTGAATAAGAGTGAGGAGAGTGGGCATTCCTGTCTCATTTCTGAAATTAGAGGGAAAGTTTTCCATTTTTCTTCATTGGTTATGTTAGATGTGGGTTTGTCATATGTGGCTTTTATTATGTTGAGTCTTTTTCTTCTGTGCTCAATCTATTATATTTTAATTTACAGGAAGGATTGGCAGGCCTGACTGAGAGTAGCAGCAGACACTGGGAGGAGTTTAACACACTCTAACAGCAGGTGAGTATCAAAGCTCAAGGTGAGGTCTGAAGGGGCCACATCAGTTTGTGCTTTACAAATCTCCAATCTAATTATTCAGAACTCTTCTCCAAAGCAAACCCCCACACTGATAAGAAATTTCTGGGAAAATAATCCAAACTACACAGCACAGGGACAGTAGAGATTCTTAAAATAAGCAAAGGTATCCAGGTTTTCAAGTTCAATATAAAGTTATTATATGACAAAATATACATATTAGGTAGAAAAATGTCCTTAAAAATGGGAGTGAGAGGGAAGAGATCATTAAAAAAAAGCTATAACAAAAAAAAAGAAAAAAAAATAAAGAAAAGCAAGGCTGCAAAATATGCCTAAAAATACATAAACACTCAAATTTTTTTTCAAAGAGCACTAAAATAGTTTAAATAAAATAAGGTATGAAGAACCATATAAACTAGAATGTACACAAACTCATAAATTAGGCAACAGAACTCAGAAAATAATTAGAAACTAAAGAAAAATATTTTAGAAATGAAGACTAAACTGAAGTAATAGAAGAGAAAATAAACACAATAAATAACACCATTAGAAAAATAGGATGTAGGAAAGGAGGGACAATTTAAGATCAAAAGAAAGAATTCAAGGAAAATTTTAATTTCAAAGCTAGACAAAGATGATCCAGTATGCAGAGAACAGCAGACCCAGAAAGATAACAAAAGCAGGGGAACAGAACAAATAGTAATTAGTGTTCAAGAAAATTCTCCTGAGATAAAAAAGGATTAAAGCACATATTGAAAAGCAACACAGCATACCACAGACTATTGACTAAGAATGAAAAACAAACCATATTCTAATAAAATTACTGATCTTTAAAGAAAATGAAAAGAGAGAGGAGTTCAAGCTGGCAGAGCAGGTGAAAGCTACACTCAGCTCTTCCCATGACCCCATCAAAATTACAACTAAATTTTAGAACAATCAGCCTAGATAACCACCTAAAAAGTAGCTGAACAGAAGAAGTCCTACAACTAGCAATACAAAGAAGCCACACTGAGATTGGTAGGAGAGGCAGAGACTTGAAATGGGCTGTCCCCACACCCACCTACTGTAGTTAAGAATCCAGAGAGACATCTCAGCTGCAGACTCCCCCTCTGAGAAACAAGAGGTCTCAGTCCCACGCCAAGCTTCCCAGTCCAGGGCACCAGAGCTGGAAAGAGGAGCCCACATAATAACTGGCTGTGAAAAATCAGTGGGGACTCCATCAGCCCAGGTGAGATGCAGGCTGCTGAAAACCCAGGCACCCTCTCAAAGAAAAAAAATGCACAAGTTCTAGCTTGCAGGTATTTACCCTGGGCTCTGGCAAAGGGGTGGCAGCTCAGGAGATGCCCAAGTCATATGGGGAGACCCTGACTTGTGGGGTGAGGGCTGGAGAGACAGCCTCCAACGCCCCTCAGTGGAGTCCTCCTGCTGCACAACCCACAGGCACCTTCTTTCCTGGGTTAAGCACTCCCCACACAGGGCATTAGCCTGGTGAGGTACACTAGTCCCACCCTGACCATTCCCTGAGGCCCTGCCCTACCCAACTCACACAGGACCAGAAGCTCTGTCCATAGTGGCTGGCCTGGGCCCACTTTGCAATCTTTCTTGAAGAACTCCTGAGGGGTTCCAGTTGGGCTTGGGAAAATGCAGGGACAAGCAAGGAGAGCCTGAGTTGTCCAGCTTTGGGTTTGGGGCCATCTTCCTGTGTGGCCGGTGGACACCACCTTTCCTGTGTTAAGCCCTCCCCACACACAGGCGAATCTTAATCTTCTCTAGCCTGGTGAACTCTACTAGCTCCACCTTGATGACTCCCTGAGGCCCTACCCCATGGCAAAGGTCCACAGGCATCTGTGTACCCTGAGACTTTTGCTCAGTGGCCTGAGACTTGGTACTGGTGCCACATTTGAATCTATATTAAACTGGTGAACATCACTCAGCCCCCCAACATCCCACCCCTTTGGTAATCATCAGTTTGTTCTCTGTATCTATGAGTCTTTCTTTTTTGTTCTTTTATGTTGTTCTTTAGATCCCACATATAAGTGAAATCATATGGTATCTGTCTTTCACTGACTACATATTTCACTTAGCATAATACCTTCTAGGTCCATGCATGCTATCGCAAAATGTAAGATTTCATTCTTTTCCTTTTTATGGTGAGTAATATTTAATTGTATATATGTAACTGCAGCATCTTTATCCACTCATCTACTGATGTATCATAGAATTGTGTACTTGAACCTATATAATCTTATTAACTAATATCACCCCAATAAATTAATTTGAAAAATAAAAAACAAAAGTTAAGCCTATGGAAGAAAATAGGAGAGTATCTTCAAGACCTTAGAGTAGAAAGAATTTCTTAAACATGAAAGGTACTAACCATTTTTAAAAATTCTATTTTATCAATATTTAAAACTTCTGCTCTTTGAAATACAGCATTAAGAAAGTATAAAGGCAAACCACAATTAGGAAGAAAATATTCACAATACAAGTACAAGATTAATTATGATATATTGCAAGTTCAGTTTCAGACCACTGCAGTAAAGCAAGTGTTGCAATAAAGCAAGTCCTAATCTTTTTTGCTGGTGGAAGGTCTTGAATTCAATTTGTAAAAGCACAACACCTAATATGCACAATAAATCAAAGTGCAATAAAATGAAATATGCCTATAATTGTCAAAGGCCTCATCTACATTTTATAAACAACTCCTACAAATAAATTAATAAAAGATTAAATTTTTTTAATGGGACAAAGATTTAAATAGATACTTCAGAAGATATTCAAGTGGACAGTAAGCATATAGAAAGTTGCTCAAAGCATTACTTATTAGAGAAATGCAAATTAAAACACAATGAGTTATCACTACATACCTATTACAATAGCTAAAATTTGGAAGACTGATAATACCAAATGTTGGCAAGAATGTGAAGCCAATAAAACTCTCTTTTATTGCTACTGGAATATAAAATGGTATAACTATTTGTACAACTGTCAGTACCTAGTAAGGTCAAACACACACCTACCCTATGAACCAGAAACTCCAATCCTAGTCAGATACCACACCCCCAAATGCATATGTCCACAAAACGTTTTATACACAAATGTTCATAGCTGCTTTATTCATAACAGCCAAAACATTTCCCTTACTGAAAAATAACCCAAATAAAGATCAAGAGGAAAGTAGATAAAGGTAAGCTGTGATTTGTTTACACAATGAAATACAACTCAGTAATAAAAAATAACAGACTATTGATATCATGCAATAACCTGAGTGATTCTTTTCTTTTTAAAGATTTTTTAAGTTTATTTTAAGAGAGAGGGGAAGGGAAGGAGAAAGAGAGGGAGAGAAACATCAATGTGTGGTTGCCTCTCCCATGCGCCCTACTGGGGACCTGGCCCACAACCCAGGCATGTGCCCTGACTGGGAATTGAACCAGAGACCCTTTGGTTCACATCCTGGCATTCAAACCATTGAGTCACACCCACCAGGGCAACTTGAGTGACTCTTGAAAGACATAAGAAATTAGTCCGGCAGCATACACCAAGAGCACACTAACGAGAGTGTAGAATGCTGAGCCCAAAGGCAGTTTGTTAGCCAATGAGTAAGCTCTAAGAGTCTTTGAATAACACAACGACATTAATTAAGTCATTCAAAAAATTCCAAGAAACTATGTGTCTGGAACTGTTCTAGGGACTGCACTACACAAAACAAAGCCCCTTGTCCTCACCGAGCTTTTACTCCAATGGGGGGAAGACAGGCAATAAATAAAACAAGTAACTGATGTAATATTTTAGAAAATAATAGGGGCTATAAAAAAACAAAGAAAGGGCCGTGGGTTGCGGTTGTGTGTTTAAATTGGATGTAGACTAAGTGTCCTTGTGAAGAGGCCAAGTCTTGAAAGATTATGGTCAGAGCTGTGCTGTTAGCATCAATGACTCTGATGGCTCAGCCAGTGAACATATCACTCCCCACAGGCAACGCATTATTGCCCTGGGCTTCAGTCAACTGCTTCACCATAAGCACTGGCTCTAGTGAAGGAAATCTTGCATGTAGTGACAAGTTAGAGAAGGCAAAAGACCTTTTAAGCTTTTTATAAAATCACAAGTGACAGAATGAAGGTCCCCGCCCACACATATTTCTGGTCTTTAAATAGTCCAGCACCAGCTATTCGAGATTCCATTAATTTTCACAAGGCATCTGGTAAACTCCTTTGTAAAGGGACTGATTGAGCTCATGTGTAGCTACCTTTACTCCAGATACAATCACATAGCATCTATGATATTTTTAGCCAAAGCAGGGGGATATCTCTGGAGAAACTCAAGCCTCAGTGAACAAGCAACTAAGCTATGTTTTGAATCAGGACATCTCATGAGAAGTTTATCAAATCATACCACAAACGCAGATACAAAGCTTCTTGTCAAGTCCGATTACAATCGCTGCCCCTGTCGCTACGTTTATGTGTGTGCACACATTGATGCCTGCTTGCCTACCCACCTCTGAGAGGCATGTTTGGCTAATACTCCATAATAATGGTGCTTTATTTGCTGATTTACACTTAGAACTTCGCTGTGTCCTCCAGTGACTCTAATGGATCCCAAAGCCTGACCTTAATCCCACTACACTTAAATTACAAATGGAGAAAAACAATGAACTATCGTAAACTCTCTTAGGAATGCAACTGCAAAGAAGACCTTAGGGGTTCATTAAAAGTTCACTTTTCTCTAGGAGCCTTAGAGAATTCTTGTCTGCATGATGCAACACCAGGAAAATTTCCTCTGAGTTGATGTCACTTCAGAGACTGCCGTGAAAACTGGATTTCAAGTACTTTTCACCTGTGGCTTCTCCAGGATCGAGTTCACTGACAACTTGCTTTAACATAAGCAGGAAGCAGTACAGAAAGAGATATTTTTGACCATGTTCATTATGGTACAAAACCTGAATCTCTACTTAATGATTGCTTTAGTTATTTCTACCTCATATCTAATGCATATTTTATCATGTGTAATATAAGTTTATGTTCAGTACTTAAACATGTATAGTGTCTTTACATATATGTCTCAGAGTCCCTCAAATGGCACTAGTATAACCTGCAGTGAGTTGTTCATCACTGTCCACCAGAGAAACACAGGAACACACATTATTCCAGGAAGAAGAGGCATAGAGACTGGCTGGACAGAAAAGGTGGCAGCAGAGAGATCTTTATTTAAAGTGGTGTTAAATCTAAGAAAGTGGATAAATTAAGGTGATTAAATAAGAGTCAGATGGGATGGTATTCTTTTTAATACTGGTCTGCACATAGTCCCCTCAACAGAGAACTCTCAACACCCTCTGCCTTGATCTCTTTGTTCTGCCTTCACTCTCCCTCCTTATAAAACTTCTGCCTGTACTTCACCAGCATCTGTTTCACAAAGTTTGGCTTTTGTTGCAGCAGGCAGCTGGACCTGCGTTCAGGAAGAGTTGTTGACACAAACATCTCACATTCCTTTATAAGCTCCGATAATTAGCTTATTATTGCTAATAATAATAAGCAATATTTGGCTTGAAGTTCCCAAGTATTTGTTCTTGGCCCAGCTTAATGGAGTTTTATCTTAGAAATGCATAGCTTAGTACTCAAAGGCACAAGGAGGCCACTATCTAGATTTCTGGAGTTCTCTGTGTGGTTTCTATATGCTTCTCTACATGTTCCAGGTACTTCCGACTCCAAAAACTCTGGACTGCTTCTTCTCAACTGACCAAAATGCTATGCTGTGCTTGTGTATACATTCCCTGGGACATGATCTAGAAAGTACATCCAGACAAAAAAGGTCAAGGCGAATACAGGGTTCATCTCATTTATTCCTCTTATCATAGATCATAATTCAGCAAAACCTGTTGTCAACTGTCTGAAAACAATTATTTTATATATTTTGTCCAGCCTTTTAATTGCTTATTTGGGACGGCTTATGCCAGAGAACACAATTCAGTTCATAGCATATGCCCACAAATAAATGAATACTATTACATTATTTCAAAATGAGCTAAAAGACTTTTTGAAAATGATACAAGACCCTGGCTGGGTAGCTCAGTTGGTTAGAAAATTGTCCCTGATACGCCAAGGTTGAGGGCGCCATCTCCCGTTAGGACGCACACAAAAATTAACCAGTGAATGCATCAATAAGCAGAATAACAAACTGATGTTTCTCCCTTACTCTCTTCCCACTTCTTTTCCTCTCTCTATTTAAAAATCAATTTTAAACAATGATACAAGCTATGAAAGAAAAATCAGAATTAAAAGACTCATATAGGTAATGGAACGCCGTAAATTATTAGAAATAAAAGAAAAGTAATTTAGGAAATTAAGACTGAATTAGAAGTTAGAGAACAAATAAACACCTCAGATAATACCTTAGGGAAAACATGAGGAGAAAAAGAGGCATAAACTGTTGATTTAAAAAACTGAAGAGGATTTACAGGAAAGTAACAAATGCAGATACAAGGCAAAGAGGATCTAACTCACCTAGACCAGGAGCCCCCAAAGAAGAAAACCAACCAACAAAACCGACAACAGAATGTATAATTTAAGAAAATTTTCCTAATAGTAAAAAAAGATTCAAAATGAGATATTGAAAAGAAATATACCTAAGGAAATTGCCTAAGAATAAATATCAAAACATATCCTAGTAAAATTACTGGTCCTTCTTATTTCAAATTTAAAAAAGATCCTTTGAGAACCATGTAGTCCACATTTCCTAGTTCTTTTTTTATTTTTAATTTTTTTAAATTTTATTTATTGATCTCAGAGAGAGATCATAGGACAGAGAAACAGGGAAACATCAGTTTGTTGTTCCACTTCTGCATGCATTCATTTGTTAATTCTTCTATGTACCATGACTGTGGGTTGAACCCACAACCTCGGAGTACCTAGACAATGCACTAAGCATCTGAGCTACCCAGCCAAGGTTGTTATTTTTTCCCTTCTAATTTTTTTATTAATGTATTTTATTGATTATGCTATTACAGTTGTCCCATTACCCCCCTTCATTCCCCTCCACCCTGCACACCCTCTCCCACCCACATTCCCCCCTTTAATTTATGTTCATGTGTCATAAGTTCTTTAGCTTCTTACATTTCCCATTCTTTACATTTCCCATTCTTTACATTTCCCATACTATTCCTGCCCTCCCCCTGTCTATTTTCTACCTACCATCTATGCTACTTATTCTTTGTATCTTTCCCCGCTCTCTCCTCCTCCCACTCCCCTGTTGCTAACCCTCCATGTGTTCTCCATTTCTGTGGTTCTCTTCCTGTTCTAGTTGACTGCTTAGTTTCTTTTTGTTTTTGTTTTAGCTGTGGTTGTTAAAAATTGTGAGTTCGCTGTCATTTTACTATACATGTTTTTTATCTTCTTTTTCTTAGATAAGTCCCTTTAACATTTCATAAAATAAGAGCTTGGTGATGAGGAACTCCTTGAACTTGACCTTATCTGAGAAGCACTTTATCTGCCTTTCCATTCTAAATGAAAGCTTTGCTGGATAGAGCAATCTTGGATGTAGGTCCTTGCCTTTCATGACTTGGAATACTTCTTTC
>CM052546.1:49124781-49162051 GCA_028533065.1 Trachops cirrhosus | reverse complement strand
TTTCCCCCAAGCAAACTGGGCCCTTCTGGTGCTGATTCCCATGTGGGTGGGCCTGTGTATGTTCCAGGACCCTGTGGGTCTCTCCAATGAACTCTCCCATGAGGCTAAGAGTCTCTCCCTGTGCCTTAACCCCCACAGGTGTTTTCAATTGGTGTTTCGAGGCCTTATTTCCCGGTGCTGAGGCCCTTGGTTGCATGGTCTGTCTTGCTCCCCAATTTTGCCTGGTTTATCTGTGCACAAATTTGGGACCACCCAGTCAGCCAGCTGCCTTGCACACAGTGCGTCGCTTCACAATCGCTGCCTTGCTGAGTCTGCCAGTTGCCACCCCATGACCAGGGTCTGCCAGCTGCCGCCTGCATGCCCAGGGTCCACTGCTGCAGTCTTGTGTGCCTGGGATGCCTTGCGCACTGGTGCCACCTCGACCCCCACTCTGCCAGCCACGCAACTCTGCCCCGCCTACCCGTCTGGATGAATGTGTCTATTTTAACTCCTTGGTTGTCAGACTATCATACAGTTCAATTTTCTGTCAGTTCTGGTTGTTATTTTGTTTCTAAATTGTTGTTTTCCTTATTTTGGTTGTGCAAGGAGGTACAGTGTGTCTACCTATGCCTCCATCTTGGCTGGAAGTCCCCCCTAATTCTTCTTCAAAAGGACTTAGAAACAACAATCCAGAAGCAATGAGCCTCTCTGGTGCCCAAGCTTTGGCCCTGAAACACCATTTTACCACTGAAAGAAAGCATGTTTCTTGAGGAAATGGTTGTTTCCTGGTCTAAAGAATGAAATGTGTGATATGAGCTCAGAACACCTTGTCATATCAGAACAAGGGAGGTATTAGAGACTAACAGCACTGTTTCTCAAGAGAAAAACTGAAGAGAATTCCATAAGCCAAAGAAAAAATTGTGAGCAACCAAAAGATAATAATTGCAATGGACTGAAACACATAAAATATGTTTTAGTGAGAGTATAAAGATGCTAAATAACTAGTCACCTTTGCAGGATTATAAGAAACCAAAATATTATTTTGAGTATTAGAAAATGAAAATGATGTGTTTTTATTTGAACTGTGTGGTAGTTACAGGAACCTATGCATGTGATAAAACTGCACCAAACTAAATGTATGCATACACATACAGATGAGTATTGGCAAAGCTGGGGAAATCTGAATGAGATCAGTGAATTGTATTTGGCAATATGCACTCTCCTGAGTGTATTGTCATATAATTTTGTAAAATGTTATCACCGGGGGAAACTGTATAAAGGATACAAAGGATCTCTATATATTATTTCTTACAACTGCATGTGAATCTGTAATTATCTCAAAATAGCTTTAAAAATCTTCATTAGCAAAATTTTGTGGATTATATATTATACAATATATTCTTGAAAAGTACATTTTATGAACATATTTCACTTATGAATGAGAATATATGTATGAAGAGTTCCTATAAGTCGATCTTCTCATGCTCCTCAACCTCCTGCTATTCTATTCTGTCAGTGTGCAGGTATGGTAGCAGGTTGACAATTTAATGTACATTATGACTTCAGATCCCTTTGCTAAAATTGTATGATTGGCATTAGTAAAATATTTGAATTAGCTTAAAGACCCTTCAAAATTAACATTTTAAGCCAAGTTGATTATGCCTAATGATGAATAAGCATATGATGTTGATGATAATGACTGAGGTGGTTTTGGTGGTGGTGGTGGTGGTGATGGTGATGATGATGGTGATAGTGATGATCCGGATGACTGGGTCATTGTTCGTGAATTATTTGCATGCTGGCATTAGATTCTAAGTTTTCCAACCTGCAAGATGACTCTCAGTAAAAGGAAAATTACCATACCTGGGAGACAAAACTTGATTCAGAGCAGAGGTATAAACCAACACTTTAATTGCCCCTGTAGTAAGGGCTCCAGTCTCTGCAGTGACTTCATCCCATGAGAGCTTCTGCCCATGTACGTATAAAGACACCCAGGTCTCCCGATCTCAGTGACCCCCTTTTTTATTGTGATAGCTCCTTTGAGTAAACGTAGAACTAGAAATAAATCTGTATGTCCTCTCATTTTCTGATATTTACTTCCTGATTGTTGAAACCAAGGACATCCTCTAAAACTTCCAGGAGACTGTCCATTTTGCCTCAGCACAGGTACTTACAGATTTAAAGCAATTTTATGAAAACAATATTTCTTTCATGAACTCCCATTTTTAATGCAGGATATTTCCAACATATGTTCACCTTCATCTCTAAGTGTTTTTTGTGTGTGTGTTGTGTTCTCGATAGTAGTCATGAGCCTCTGATAATGGTCTGGTGAAACTGGAGGTAATAATTTATATCCAGTGTGGGAGTCATGTCTCCCTGTTTATGTCATTAAATGACTGTGGGAGTGAAGATTAAATCAATGCTATCTACGATTTTCCCATTTGCACTGTGCTGGGTGAATGGTATCAACTATGCAGTTTTCTAAACCACTCTGAATTCTGGTATCGGTATATTCAGGTGAATTTTCTGTCTTTCTGATTGTCTTTAGAGGTGGAAATTAGGTAGAAGGGGATATGTGAGAATTTTTAATATATTGTTATCTAGAGGAAATTTATTTTCTCCTTTGTAATAAATGGAAATAACAGTCAAATAATCCTAGCTATCTCTGGTAGTAGTTATTACAAAGTTAAATACCTCTTAAATACCCTACTGCTGACAAGATAACAAATAAAGGTCACGATGCAATGCAGATTTTCTTCTCTTTAACCATATCCTAAGGATTTAAAGACTCTCACACCTAAGTAAATGCAAAACAGTTAGTGCCAAAGTTATTATTATAGGACCCAAATGAGACAAAGGATTTTAAATTGCTACATTAAAAAACAGGTTAAAATGTTTTAAAGCTATTTATACACTTATACATGTGTAAATACATACATGCATTGAAAAATGTAGAAGGTGGTCATTGCCAGTGTTGATCTCCATGGAGCAGAAAAATGGTATTTTATTTTTGCTTATTTGTATTTCTTTTCCTTCTTCTTTTAACTTTTTATTTTTTTACTTTCCTTTTTTAATTTTGATACCTATTTTCTTCTCTTTTCTTTATTTATTCATTTATTAATTTTCCTTATTTGTATTTCTCATTTTCTACAGTGCAGATATACTACCTTGTTAATTTTCTTCAGTGTACCTAAAATTGCCAATAAACTCTTTCCTCTACCTCTGAAAATTCAATAACTTAAGATTAGTGAATGATAAATTTCTACAAAAAGGGAAGCTACAGCAAAACAGAGCTTAAGAGGAACAGGACAAACTGGTAGTCAGAAGTTCTCGGTTTGGGGCCCAGTTCTGCCTCTTGCTCACTGCATGATAAGGTAACATATTTAACTTTAGAGCTTCAGTTTCCTAGAGAATGGAAAGATAATAGAGATTACCCTTATTTCCTACTCCGTGCACAACCTAAGACATCCGGTGGAAAGCACGCTGAACAGCATTTCTTAGAGCTGGAGGTGTGCAGGTACATAAGGCTGCACATGTGGGCCGAGGGGAGAAGCCAAGGACCAAGGAAGCAGTCTCAGTCCCAAGTCCCAGTAATTTTGAGTCTGATGCTTCAGTTTTCTCAACAGGAAAAAGGAAATAAAAATCCTACTCTAAACGTGTTTCTCCTCATACCCAAAAATTGTAGCAGGGGTTAATAATATGGACCTTTGAAGAGCACTATCAAAAAGTTAGTCATTACATAAGGAAGCATGAAAATGCTGAGGGTTTATGGTTTTTACCTTAGGAAATTCAGCTCAGAGACAGTTTGTCTACAAGTATCATATCTAGCAATGAAGATCCGTGCTTCCTAGGTTCATGTCTATAATTTGAGTACTATGCCAGTAGGTGGATAATGGGGCCACGGTTTATTCAATATTATGGTCTGAGGATAATGATAATAATAATAGTAATAACAATAATAATGGCTGTTGGGCACTTAATCTGGAGTATACTATGTGCCTGGGCCCAGGCTGCAATACAGATCAATGAAATCAACCACTGTTGGTAGAACCCACACATCATTCCTCACTTTTAAAGGCTCCAGGTACTTATAACATACAGTCAATGTTGAGAACCATTGTCTCATGGCCTCAAGTTCAGTGAAAAACAAAGAAACAATTCTAACAACCTAATGACAACTCACATTTTTATAGCAGCTGAGTGCTTGAAAAAATTTTCTGAATGATCATTGACCAATATTAGTTTTACAACTACTTTTGGAATTGATATCACTAATTTCTTCATCTTTCAGATACAAAAATTGATTTGTAGTCAGTGATACAGATTTAACTACTATATCATCCTGACACTGCATCAATTTGAGATGGGCATTCATATATTCATATGCAGTAAATAGGGATTGGATAGATTACAGATCAATTTCATTTTTTAAGCAAAGTACATATCCAGCTATAAAATATGAAATATACTGCTTATTACCTACAGGGAAGAGGGTCTCAATCTTTAGCATGCATTGGCATTGCCTGGAAAGAATGGTGAGCCTAGACTGAGGTGCCCCATCCCCAGAGTTTCTGACTTGGTAGGTCTGGGGTGAGGCCTGAGAGTTTGCCCCTCTAATGTACAGGTGATGCTGATGCAGCTGGTCTGGGGACTACACCTTAAGAAGAAATGCTCTAGGATATTTGAGAAACATGCAAGTGTTAAAAGACCCAGATCTTGGCCTCCCATCTCCTTGAACTTTGGAACACCCAGGATCTAGTCTTTCTCTCAGAGACAGCAGGAGGAGGGAAGGATGCATCCAGAAAGGACCCAGAATCATTCAGCTGGTTCCAAATGCGCAAAACTAGCTTCATCAAGCCGTCCCAGATGCATCCTCTCATGGAGTTCTCTCTTCCCCTCACAGGGCTCCCAAACGAAGGAGAATGGCTGCAGAAAATCACTCTACAGTGGTGTTCATTCTCGGGGGATTAACAAAGCAACCAGAGCTCCAGCTCCCCCTCTTTCTCCTCTTCCTTGGGATCTACTCGGTCACCATGATAGGGAACATGGGCATGATGACATTAATTGGTCTGAATGCCAAGCTTCACACGCCCATGTACTTCTTCCTCAGCAATCTGTCACTCGTGGATCTCTGCTACTCTTCTGTCATTACCCCTAAAATGCTGGTGAACTTCTTGTCAGAAAAAAACATCATCTCCTATGCAGGGTGCATGTCGCAGCTCTACTTCTTCCTTGTGTTTGTCATTGCTGAGTGTTACATGCTGACAGTGATGGCCTATGACCGCTATGTTGCCATCTGCAGGCCTTTGCTTTACAACATTATCATGTCTCATCACGTCTGCTCCCTGCTGGTGGCTGTGGTTTACGTCATGGGGCTTGTTGGCTCAACAATAGAGACTAGCCTCATGATACAACTGCCCTATTGTAAGGTCCTCATCAGTCATTACTTCTGCGACATCCTCCCCCTCATGAAGCTCTCCTGCTCTAGCACCTATGATGTTGAGGTGACAGTCTTCTTTTTGGCTGGATTCAACATCATAGTCACCTGCTTAACAGTCCTTGTTTCCTATGCCTTCATCTTCTCCAGCATCCTCCGCATCAGCACTGCAGAAGGAAGGTCCAAAGCCTTTAGCACCTGCAGTTCCCACCTTGCAGCTGTGGGGATGTTCTATGGATCTACTGCATTCATGTACTTAAAACCCTCCACAGCCAGTTCCCTGGCCCAGGAGAACATGGCCTCTGTGTTCTACACCACCGTGATCCCCATGCTGAACCCCCTAATCTACAGTTTGAGGAACAAGGAGGTAAAGGCTGCCATCCAGAAAACACTGAGGAGAAAAATGTTTTGATGCAAAAGTTATTATTCTTCCTTATTTTGAAAAATAATTGTTATAAATACCCACAAGAAGCCCTTTGAATGCCCAACCAACAATGGGGAACAATCACTTTTCTGCAAGGTTGGGTGAACACCTCCTTTGCTTCTTCCCTCTTCCTTCCACCCGTCTCACTACTCTCATTGCTTTTTGAAGCCAGCTGATTTCAAGTTCGCGTTTTCTTTCACTTGGGGTCCATTTTCTCTATCCTGAACCTTTTGCATTGAGTTTTGAGAGTCATCATTGTTTTATTATCTTTAGATAGAAAATACTATTCAACCCAATTTTCTCTCTCCCTCTCTCTCCCCCCCTCCATTGCATTTAGGAGTACACAAAGCAAAGAGAGGTGAATTTGAAAGTCACCAAGACCTGATACACAGCTCATTTCTCAACTCTTACTCTCCTTTCTAGTTATTCCTGCACAAGAGTTTCTACCTGGTCTCTTTATGTAATTTCCTTAGTAACAATAATACTAGCTGTTAACATGGTTTTTGTGCTTATTCTGAGTCTACAACTCTTCTCAATGTTTTATATGAATTATTTTCATTATACTTCACAATAGTGAAGTATTTTTGTTATCCCACTTTGCAGATATGGAAACATGGTTTAGTTACTTATTTAAGGTCACATAGCTGGTAAACAAAGACACTGGGATTTACACCAAAGCCTAAGTGACTCTAGAGCCCACACTACTGGCTCTCAATCATTACCCCCTTTGCTATAGGTGAACACTCCCTTTGACTATCCAATTAAGTCTGCCTAATTATGTTCTTCTAATTCCAAATGCCTCCTGAAAATACAAGGTCTGGAAAAAAGTCCAACCATTGTTAATAAAATGAGAATGATTTGTGTGACATGGATGCAACCTGGCAGTCAAGGAGATTGGACTGGAATGCACATGTGTGAACAATGATGACTTCTCAGTGGGGGCAGTAGATGCCATTGAGTGAATATGTGTATGTAGTGTGTGGTCATCATACTCAAAATGACTGAACAAGAAGATCAACGAATCTGCATCAAATTTTGCATTAAGCTTAAACATTCTTCTGTGGATACTATTCCAATGATTCGGAAGGCTGCAGCTATGGGCAACTGGTGATTGTAGCTTCATCACAACATATTCACTCATTCATCACATTGTGCAAAGTTTTTTGGAGAAGCATCAAATCAGCGAGATGACTCAGCCCCTCTACAGCCCAGATTTGGAGCCTTGCAACTTCTGTCATTTCCCAAAACTAAAATCTCCTTTGAAAGGGAGGAGATTTCAGGCCATCGATGAGATTCAGGAAATACCACAGGGCAGCTGATGGCGATTGGGAGAACTGTATGAGGTCCCAAGGTGCCTACTTTGAAGGGGACTGAGGTGTCATTGTCCTATGTACAATGTTTCTTGTATCTTCTTCAATAAATGTCTCTTTTTCATATTACATGGCTGGATACATTCTGGAAAGACCTCCTATTTTCCCAGACTCCCACCTTTTACAATCTGCCCTACCCTCTCCCATTCATGAGAAACTTCTTCAAGATGACTAAGGAAAGCTTACACTAGAGTGACCAACTCAATCTGCTTTTAGAGCTGAAAGGCCCACCACATCCTGGGAAACCCTCCATCCCAAACAAACCCGGCTGCTTGTTCATCCTACATTACACATGCTGCAGAATCTCTTCCATGCTTAAGTAACTGATAGATCTACTGCCAAGCTCACTCAGCAAATCCAGTGGCCATCGGACAAACTCTGTCCCCTTGTTTATAATGACATCAAGGATGCTTGTTTTAAAATTGGCAGCCTGATATAGTGCGAAGCATTTGTGGACATCCTCTTGTCATTTCTAGCTATTTCTGGTATAATATTGTATCAGTCAGTGGTTTATTATGAGAAAGAAAACTAGTTTTCTCAAGCAGAAAGAGATTGCATACAAGGAATAACTTGCTTACAGTTTTTTTAATGACTGAAGAAGGGGTGAGGGCCCCCTAAACTGACTCCACAATAGGTATGACTCAGAGGTCAGGAAGCTCCTGCTGCCACTGTGACCCCTGCCACCATGAAAAAATGCCTGTCACACTCACAGAACAGATAAGTAAACAACTGCACCCTAGTTTGAGTATTACATGGAAACTTGCTGGCAGTGAAAATTTGGGGGCCCTGCTCCACACCTACAAAATTACCGGGTGGGGGCCTCCAATGATTCTGATATGTACTGAAGTGTGAGAGCCACCTCACACTCTTCCCAATCCTGCCATCTTCCCAATCTCACACAAGTGCATGTAGATACTGGAAACTGATTCACATCCAGGGCTCCAGCTACAAGGGAAATTGGGATATGTAATTTTAGCTTTTTGACCTGACTACTAGGAGGGTGGAAGGGATATTGAGACAACTGTTATTGACAAATGGCTATTCTGCCCTTTTTTCCTGACCTCCTTCCAGCAGGAACTGAGTCATCTACCACTATAGATCCCCTCTAATTAGAAGAAAATGTAGGAAAATATCTTTGTTATCTAAGGATGAGAAACCAGAAAGCCAAATAAATTGGTGAATATGATACTATTCAAAATTCAGATTTTTGTTCAGTAAAGGACACCAGAGATAGACTTAATAGAAATACAACAGAATGGAAGAATACATCTCTTTATTAGAAACTTCAATATCAACAAAAAATATAACGGGCACGCTATGTAAAACAAACAATTTACAGAATAGAAACCTTGAAGTGCCACTCAGTATACAAGGAGATGCTCAAACCTATTGCTATCAGAGAAGTACAAAATAAAACAAGATCTATCTTTACACTCACCATGGGATAAATAAATAGGTAAAGTGTAGTGGAGATTTTGCAGCAGTTAGAAGCAAAGGATTAGCCACAGGCAACATAGCTTAGAGCCTTAGAGTCATAGTGACTGACATGTGAGAAAAGAAACTTAATGAGATGTAAAACAATGTTATTCATGTATATTAAAGTTACATACACACAAACCAGAAAAAAAAGCATATTTAGAAAAAAACTAATAAAATGCTCATTAGGCAGGTTAGAATAGTTACTAGAGAGCTCAGACGCATGGAAGTAGGGAGAAAAAGAGAAACAGAATCAAAAACTGCTTTTCCTAGATCCACCCCAAGGTGCATATGATGTACAGCGAGCGAAGCCGAACACAAAAGCGTGTATACACATGACTCCACTTCCACAGAGTGCGATGAGACAAAATTCATCTGTGCTGTTAGACGTCAGGATATTACCCTTTGGGGAGTGATAGTTATGAGAAAAGAGCACACAGAGGGATTCTGGGGTGTCAGTAACATTGTTTCCTGATCAGATGAAAGCTGATTGAACTGTCCACTTATGTGTCTATGAATGTATGTGTTTCATACTTCACTCAGTAAAAATAAACTATTTTTTAAAATCAAAAGAAAATACATGGATACAAACCAATAATAAACATTTGGCAAAAACACACATGATGAAAAGATACAGAAATGAGAGTGTGGAGAGGCTAAATAAAGCGAAAGGAAATAAAGGATTCCTGCTCTTGCGCCCATGCCAGGTCACTCCAGTTAGCGCGCGCAGGGCAGCCGTGAATCAGAGCTGGCCCCTAGCCTGGGGATGGGGAGAGAGGCAGGCCCAGGCCAAACGTTTGTGGGCCCAGGAAAAACAATTCAAATAGAGGCCCATATATTATTCATCTAAAAAATTAAATTCTAGAAATAAAGCTAGCAAACTGTTAAGTAAAATATGTTCTATCTGCTTACCTTGACATATTTAGGCACACACACACACACCCCTTCATAATGATCAGGGATGCCAGGTTTAAATTTAGAATTCTCAGACTCTCAAGGTCCCTTCCCAACCCAGCATAAGTCCCCATGTTGCAAGAAGCCTCATAATTGCATGTGTAGGCATCCCAGCACTTCTTAATTCCACCTGAACTTCCACAAGGAGCCATTCCTTAGTCCCAGGGGTGTACACCAGTGACCAGATTTGCCCACGAGAGGATGCACCCAAGGAAAGGGCCTGCACAGGCCTTGGAAACAGGCTGGTGCCTCCTGGGCATGGAATTACAGCACCCCAGGTGCCAGGAGTGGTCCAGAGCAGACACATAGGCTCTGAGTGGGTATATCCCTTTGGCCCCACGGACTCTTTGCCTTGTAGAAGGTCACAGCCAGAGGGGACCAGTATGAAGGCCAAGGTCAGGGCCTCTCAGGGCAGATGCCCTATGCCCTATGCCCCAGTGCTTTCCCACAGATCCCACCCCACCAAATGGAAATAAGTTGACATTTGCCCTACACTTCACAGTTTATAAAATACCTTCACATATAATACTCTTAATCAATCCTCTCAAACTTGTAAGATTACAATAAGATGCCATTTGATAGATGAGAACACTGAGCCAAAGTAACTTCCTGAAGTCACACAATAAAAAAAAAAAAAATGACTACTGCTAGGTCTCCAGTGGAAGACTTTTCTTTTCCAATGTCAAAAATCATGTTCTTCCACTATTCAACACTGCCACCCGTCCCTCAGTTTTCTAAAGAACAAATGGGGGCTTAAAGTGATAAGTATATGGAACTCATAAATATGAGGCAGGGAGGGGACTTTAACACCAAATACAGAGTCCTTTCTGAGAAAGAGCCTGAGCCCAAAGCAAATTTCATCACTGGTACAAACAATACTATGTAAGATTAGCAGTCCTTGCTGAGTCTTGGGGTCCCCACCCCCACCCCAAACCACAAAATGAGGACCTTCAACATAACTAAGCAATCTCCACCCAAATTCTGCACCAATTACATGGGCGGGGGGGGGGGGGGGCTGGTCACACAGCCTGCCTTCTCTCCACCACCCCACCAAAAATACTTTATTAATAAGAGGGCAGCATAAAGCCACGGGCCTCCATCTGCTCAAGGACAGTCCAGAGAGAGCAGCCTGGCACCAGCCCTGGCTGATACCCGACCCTCCTCTAGCAAGGACCCACTAAGCTATGCCTCCCTCTAATTACCAGGTGTCTGGCCCAGGGCCTGGCCAGTTATTTAGAGAACCAGCGCCTGCTCCTGGCACAGATGTCTATAAGGCTGGGGTTGCAGGCACTATCTGCTCAAAACCAGCTGCTTGAAGCTGTCATCTCCTCACACTACTATCCCAGGACCACTCCTGCTGCCTGTGCACCCCAAAACTCAGCAGCATCATGTCACTTGCACACACAGCTGCAGAGTACATGCTGTCAGATGCCCTGCTGCCCGACCGCAGGGGCCCTCACCTCAAAGGACTGCACCTAGAACTACCCCTGGATCGCATGGTCAAGTTCGTAGCCGTGGGCTTCCCCCTGTTGCTGATGTCCCTGGCATTTGCCCAGGAATTCTCCTCAGGTAAGTGGCTTCCAAGACCCAGTGTACAGGATATTCTACCTTGTTTCTCTCTTTACATCATGGGTTCTGAAGCGAGGCAGCTCCCACATCATCTAGGTGTTATGACTGGCCTGGGCATTACCCAAAAGTCTAACTATGCATGAGTTTAGAGTACCAGCAAAGGCACCAAAATTTTTTGAAAGTCATTTCCTAAATTTTGCAAGAAAAAAAAGATTTATTTTAAATTTCAGTATTCATGTATTTTATGTCATTGCAATAATTAAACTTTTGATTGTATATGGATGAAGGAGATTGGGGGCCCCATAATCTTTTCAGGACTCAGGACTTCTAAAGGTCTGGGTCATCCACGATTTTGATAAGTCTCTTATCTTCTTGGAGCCTTCTTCCTGCTCCCCACCTCCCAGGTTACTGACTTAAGAACATATGTTAAGTGCCCAACAGAGCTCAGCACATCACAGGTGAGTAAGTCCATTCCTTCCTCTCCATACACTAACATTAACACACACATGTATGTCGTGTCCTAGGGGAAAGATTAACTCAGCAAATCTGCCCCCTCTATTAAAGAGAATTGGGATTTCTGGCTTTCTTTCCTGGCTGTGTGAGTAGCTTACTACATTTCCCAAAGTGTGCCAACTTCCCACCGCCTCTCCCTTTACCCACGATGGGGAGAAGAACCGGTTCCCACTTCTGCCTCTTTCTAGAGAATGATGGGAAAACCAAAAACGAGAGAGACCTCCCTCCAAGACCACTTTCCTTCTAGCACTGTTTGTCCACCTTTTCTCTTTAGGACCAGGAATTCAGGCAATTGCTCCTCTAAATTTTAGAACCCAAAGGTGTCAGCTCTCTTACCACGAAACTGAAAGCCTTCTGGTGTCAAACTGCAAGATTGCAGGGAGCCTCTTCTCTCTTTCCCCCCACACCCCCTACCTCTGACCCTGTGACCCCCTGCTGCCTGCTTGTCTGGGAGTCCAGGGGGAGCTCAGAGAGAAAAAAAACTGGTGGGCATTAAAGGGAAGTCAGTACATGGGCAGGCCTGAGTCAAAGAGCAGAGCACTGTCCTGTCATGCCCGTCCGACGGTGACACGGGCTTGCCAGACCTGGAAACTTGGGCATGGGAAGAAGAAAGTGCCTACCAGGTACACAAATTGGCAGATCTGTGGCAGCTGCTCTGAGAAAGCTTTTAGCTGAATGTCCCCTGGATTCTGAGGGCTTCCTCAAAGGCGTATTCCTGTTCCAGGGTCTCCCATCAGCTGCTTCTCTCCCAGTAACTTCAGTGTTCGGCAGGCAGCCTATGTGGACAGTTCCTGTTGGGACTCACTGGTTCACCATGAACAGGGTGAGCCTGGGCAGTACAAGCTGAAATCCCTCTGGCCTCATAAGGTAAAGTGGGCTCAGACTCAATCAAGCCAGCTTCATGGCTGAGTGGGGTGGGCCTGGGCTGCATCATTATACACATTTTCTCTCTTTCTCTTCACAACCCTTCCCCTTTCACGTGTTGGCCATTGATGTTCACATTTCAGGTGTTCTTTGAATGCCTGGTGATCTTTGGCTTCTCACTGTTATCTGATTGGAGGTTTTGTGCTGATGGATAAAGCTTGCTGACCAGCAGCCTTCAGTTTAAGGAGAGCCCTTGGGCCATTTCATCGGGAAAACCTCAAATGTCAACATCTGTAATTCAGTCTCTCAGGCTGGTCAGTTTTCACAAGGAGAATGACTCAATCCCTAATTTGTGTGGAGGGGACAGGGTGGAGTGGATGTCAGGCTGAGCTGCCAACCCTGTGGGAACTCAGATGTGGTATCAGCATTCAGTATCCATTTAACTTCCGCCATGTTCTCAGTGTGGTCCCCCTGCCCTCGATGGACCCAAGTGCAGAATCTCCCTGGTTTCATGTTTCTGAGGAGTAAATCACGGCCTTCTGCCAGGGCAGGGATAGGGCAGTCGCTGCGTGCGTCCCGTTACGGGAAGACTCTGCAGGGCTGGATTTTCAATATTCCTGTGTTCAGCCCCACTTTCAGAGGCACCTGGAGTCTCTAACTCCTGAGTCTTTCTGGTTCTGCAGTGCAAAAGAGCTTGCTCGCTCGCTCCTGCCTCAACTCCCCATCCACCCGCGGGCTGCTGTCCTTGGTCACGCAACTGCTTTTCAGTTTTCAGCGTTTTGTTGCTCTTGTGTCCTCTCCTGTTTTCTTGGTCCTCACAGGATTATGTCATTTTGATCTCTTTATTGTTGTTCAGGAGCAGAAGTCATTTATACATCCAGTTCGCAATGTTTAGTCAGAAGTCACTCATAACATTTTGTTGTTATGGCAGGTTTACAAGGTCTCAAAACTCTGCAAGTTCTCAGACCCAGACAAAACCAGAAAATTAATGCAAAGAGGCCACGAAGTCTCTGTCACTGGAAGTGTTTGAGCAGGATCTGGAGGGCAACAGGTTCAGGACAGTACAGAGGGAATTTGTGTCAGAAAAGAGTTCAGTCTCTAGGGGTGAAGAGTTTGTTTTTAAGAAATGTCATTTTTTCAACGGGCGTCAAAAGGTTCTAATTTTCTCTCACATACCTTTCCCAACATGTTTCTCTTGTTTAGTTCTGAAACTCTCTCTCTTACACATACACACACACACACACACACACCATGCCCCTCTATCTAGATGCAACCAAATATGCGCCTTCCCTCTTGTTCTTCAAACTCTCCCCCAAAATCAAAGTGCCCTGGTTCAGAGAAGCTGTAGCCAAACAGTCATAAGGGAATAAGCTCCAAAACCAGACTGCTGGGTCCCAATTCCCATTTGCTTAACTTCTAGATATAAAACTTATACAAGTTACTTAATATTTTCACATTTCAGTTTCTTTGTGAAACAGAGACACTAATAGTACCTACCTGATAGCACCCCTGTGAAAATGAAGTGAAACTATGTGTGTTAAGCACCTAACACAAATGTGGCTTTAAAAGCCTTTATAGGTAGTTTTTACTGTGGGCAGGATAGTGGTCCCAACCTGGTAGGTATGATAAGTATGATGAGGAAGCAAGGAAAAGTCCCTTATCTCAGGTAGCTCAAGTGAGAGGGAAGAAAAGGAAATGGGATTTGATCTCTTCTCTGGAGAGTCTAAATGCAAGTCAGCAATGTTGGGGCCTTTGGCTGGACTTAGCTAATGGACTCTAGATGTTTGGTGATAAGAACCTGAAACAGTCAGAGAAAGAAAAGTGGAAGACTGAGAATAAAGACACCCTCTCCTGGGATGCCGTGAGCATGTTGGCCTCCATTTCAGGTTAGCTGCCTTGGCTGACATGCATGGGGGACGGGGAGCCCTCTCGCTCTCTCTACAACCCCCTCCACTGCCGCTCCATCCCCCATTTCTCTCTTACCTCCTTCCTTCCTTCCCTTCTCTCTCCCTTCCGTATTCTGTCTCTTTCTGCCTCTTGCCTCTCTCCGTCCTGGGAACCTACACAGACCCCAGATCAGAAAAGCAGAGCTGGGGAGTGTGGAGATCCACCATCCCTTCTCTCCTGGGCCTCACTGTATTCAGCCAGGTCAACAGAGAGCCTAGCGGCCTGGGCCTGCAGCAGCTCTTCCCCCTTCTGAGGCAGAAGCCCCATAGTCAGAGCTCTCCCCACAAGGCCCCAACACCCTGGGCCTCCCTCCTCAGCTCACTCTCACCCCGCAGGCCCTCCCCTACTCCCTGCTGGCCCTGGCCATGGTCATGTACCTGCCAGTTCTGCTGTGGCAGTATGCAGCTGTGCCGGCCCTCAGCTCAGACCTGCTGTTCATCATCAGCGAACTGGACAAATCCTACAACCGCTCCATCCGCCTGGTGCAGCACATGCTGAAGATCCAGCACAAGAGCTCGGACCCCGATGATTTCTGGGATGATCTGGAAAAGTGAGTTGTCTCTTCCACTCCTTTCTGAAGAACTCCATCAAACATCAATATGATTTCCTTGCAGAGTAATGTTTAAACTATCCTCACCAGGGGTGTCCAACCTGCGGCCCACGGGCTGCATGCAGCCTAGGATGGCTGTGAATGCAGCCCAACACAAAATTGTAAATTTAATTAAAACATTATGAGATTTTTTTTGTGATTATGTGTCACACTGTATTTAATGTGTGGCCAAGACATCTCTTCTTCCAGTGTGTCCAAGATGCCAAAAGGTTGGACGCCTCTGCATACCCACCTTCTCTGAGGTGCAAACTGACACACCCTCTCACTCACTTGCCATCACTGGCGCACAGGGAGAAGAGAAAGGGTCTGCCTCTAGTTTACAGGTGAACACAGAGTCTCCAAGGGATTAAATGCTCCAAACTACTACTTTCATGTGCCACTCCCTGCTCAGAAACCTCCAAGTGGTGCTCCCCTCACGCCTATAGAAGAATATCCGCGACCTTCCAAGTGTTTTTCCAAGGCCCTCTACACATGCTGTCACCAACCACTTTCTCAAACTTCTAACTACCAAGTGACAGAAATCTTCCACTCTACCTAGGGAGTCTCCTTCTTTTCTCCTGACAAACCAGTCAGCCACCATTAATGAGTACCAGGCACTGGTCTGGGTGCTTTAGAGATACATGTCTGTGTGTGCACTGGGGGCAGAGGTGGGGAGGAGACAAAACTACACCGACCCATATGGGGCCTATTCTCTATAGAGAGAAAACACAGATGAATACTCATAACACATGCGTAAATTGTATGGTAGAAAATAACTGGTTTGAAGAAAAAAAGTCAGGCAGGGTGAGGGTGGGGTGATCAGGAAAGCAGGATGGCTGTGGAGTGCTGCAGTTTTAAATAGAACGGCCAGGGTGGGCCCCACCAACAGGACAGTCGAGCTAAGATCTGAAACCATATTCTGTCTCGTGTTTGTGCACGTACTCCTTCTGAACTCTATCTTTTGAAAGCCAGCTCTGCAACAACATTTTCTGTAAAGGTCTCTGAACACTCAGCCCATACTGTTATCCTCCCTCTCCTCATTTACAGCTACCATGGGTTGTACTCATCATTTTAACAAACCGAGCGCTATTTTTACTTTATGTTTGTATATCATATCTGTCCCTTCCCCACAAGTCAGACTATAAACGTCTGCAGAACAGACTGGCTTATGTGTACCTGAACACCACAGCTCTCAACAAGTACTTGTTAGCACATTTATTTTTATGAAATAACTGGATTGGCCTAAATGTCATACAGAGTATATAGACCAGGAACCAGAATATGCTTATTTAGACTCCCCGTCCAGTGCTAATTTAATGAGCCTTACTGCTTGCTAAGAGATTTCTTCTTCTGCTTAGAGGTTTATTCTGCCTTGCTGGGCAGAAATAAACCAGAGTGACAACTGATTGTTCATTGATCATTTACTGGGTTTACTGCATTGCACTCATTGCTTGGAGAATTAAGATATACTTACTTGCCTCCTTTTGGGGAGAGGGGTGGTTACACTCAGAGAAGGCAGATGTTCAGGAGATGAGAATGCCATGTTGGATAGGCAGATTCTGTGGCTTTCCCACATGGCTCCACTACGATATGGTTCTAAAGGGTCCCCCCTAACCTTGCCTCATTTCTTCTCCACCCAGGGCTCGGAAAGAACGATACTTTGAATTCCCCTTGCTTGAGCGGTACCTGGCATGTAAGCAGCGCTCACATTCACTAGTGGCTACCTACCTCCTGAGGAACTCCCTCTTGCTCCTCTTCACCTCAGCCACCTACCTGTACCTTGGCCACTTCCACCTGAATGTCTTCTTCCTAAAGGAATTCAGTTGTTCTGTCAAGACAGGGTTGCTAAGTGATGAGACCCACATCCCTGATCTAATCACGTGCAGGCTGACCTCCCTGTCTGTTTTCCAGATTGTTAGTCTCTCCACTATAGCAGTATATACCCTGCTGGTTCCAGTGATAATCTTCAACCTCACGCGGCTATGTCGGTGGGACAAGCGACTTCTATCCATCTATGAGATGCTCCCAGCATTTGACCTCCTTAGCAGAAAGATGCTGGGGTGCCCCATCAATGACCTCAATGTGATCCTTCTTTTCCTCCGAGCCAACATCTCCGAGCTCATCTCTTTTAGCTGGCTGAATGTTTTATGTGTGTTGAAGGACACGAGCACCCAGAAGCACAACATTGACACTGTGATCGATTTCATGACTGTACTAGCTGGCTTAGAACCCGCAAAATCTAAACACCTCACTCACCGGGTATCTGATGAAAACCCATAGTTAAGAAACCATGGGGTGGGAAATTTTATGGGTAAAAGTCTTTCTCCTTCTTCCCAAGCCTCACTCACTAACATAAAAAAAAAATCCACTTTTATCCTGCTAAGCTTGGATTCAGCTGAATTATATATATCCTGTACTGTGTTATCCTAAAGCTAAGAAGATAAAATCAACACAGAAACAAATTGGAAAGTTAAAGCTAAAGACTTGAAGAACTAAAAAATTAGGTCTAGAGCATAATATGATAGAAAAAAACCTACAACTAAAATTAAAGTCTAGGCATTCTACAAGGAAAGAAGGTTCTAAAGGCTATTTATGGAGGCAGGTGCTTCTTTCTATATTTAATATTCCATGGCCCTTCTAGGATACATACTCAGCTTACCCCAAAGAGCAAGTGGGTTAATCTGGTAAGAGAATAAAGATATGAAAGCCCTGAAAACCCTTTGGCGTGGCATCAGATCCTAGGAATATGCCCACCTTGCTTTGTGGAAGACACAACCTTGCCCAGGCCCTGTGGCCTGCAAAGTGGTCAGGAGATAATGATGGCAGGAACTTGTGATATGCTCTGGGGGCTTAAGGACAGTGTAGAACATAGTCAGAGCCATGCATCAGCTATGGCTGGAGCCACGCAGTGTGTAGATATACCTTGTCATCATTTAAATCAGGGACACACTTAACCAAGGGCTGGGGTTACAGGCTGTGGACCCCTTCACAACTCTTAGTGGGCCCACGTGTGCTTTTAATAGCCTAGGGGGAGGTGATACATCCACTTGCAGCCAATCACTGAAGAGCAACCACTTAAGTAAAGTGCTGGTGATCCCCTTCTCTCTCTCCTCTGACTCATCACCCATCTTATGCACTAACTCCCATCCCTGTGTCTGTATTTAATGAAAACTTGATCCGACTCCAAAAGCCACACTCACCCACAATACCAATGGACTCCCAACTGGTATTTCTTTTTCTAGATGCATATTATACCCTTCTTCACACAGGTATGTAGAAAAATGACAAATCTGTGTAAGTTTACCTAAAACAAGCAAAGGGGCTGACACATAAACATTCCTTAATGGCTTCCTATTGTCGTTGGTAAAGGTCTGCCTCTTCAGATTGCTACACAAGACCCTTTTCTAGCCAAACACTGCCTGCCACTTCGGTCCTCTTGCCCCTCTCCACATTCCTTTCTCACTCTAATCAACTACCTGCAGTTCCTATGCTTCTCATGATGCTAAACCTTTGGATGCACTGTCCCCACTGCCCAAGATGCCCTCCTGTTCTTCTCTCCTTCAGGGTAAGAGCAGGCACATTTCCTTCAAGAAGCCTTCCCTAGCTCCTCCCCCTTCCCTAACTAGGTGCTGCCCTATCATCCAATACCTACCTTTGAGATAAAACTTACTACACTGTGTTAATATGGTCCCTTTTTTCCCTCTTAAATAAGTCTCCTAAATGTTCTGCCATAATAAACACTATTTTTCTGAATAAATAAGTGACTCAATGAATTGTTCAGGAATATTACCTTGTTTGGGGCACACAAACCCAGCCTCTAAACAATCCTGTGTGGAAAAAGCTTTGTGCACAAAGATGTACTCTGCAGCAATTGATGACCAAAAAGTCAAACAACATGAAGATAATCATGTAAAACGACTATGCCATAACTGAAATATTAAGCAGCCATTTAAAATTATAAAGAAATCATAATAACATTGCAAAATGACTATTATAGTGGTAAGTGAACAAAAAGAAAACATTGTGTTTAGTATATAAAGATGCATGGAAATATTCGATATGATACACCCTGTATAAAGAAGCATGAAGACACACAAACCGACGTGTTAAAAATGGTTCATTCCATGTGGCAGCGTACGGGATTCTTAAACTTTTTGTACTATATTTTCTAAGTTTCAAAAATTTGCAAGAAATGTTTTACCTATTGTAAGGAGATGTTTCTAACGAAGAACAAACAATAAGTATTTTAACGAAAATTCCACTGAAATCCACTGGCCATAACAGCCTGCAAACTAAGGCAACTGGTAGCACTTTTCCTCCCACTAGGTATGAAGAGGAATAATGAAAACAAAGTCAGCTGACAAAGCCTGCAATGACAAAATACAGCTGGGCAGCCAAAAACCTGGCAGTTAGGGAATAGGGGTTTACAAAAGAAAAGAAAAATACCCCAAACCTCTGCTGATCAATCAGAACTATCTGTTTTCAGGGTCCAAGGTAAAGTGCCAATTTATAGCATCAAAGGCATGAGTGTGGATATTTTGTAGGCTAAAAAAATTCCTGGCAGTTTCGAAACATGAACTTGTGTGGTTGCCTTGAGTGTGTTTGCAGAGGCACACTGGCACCAGGAGGGGCTGCTCTAACCCAGCCAGGCCCCACAAAGGGCAGCTTACAACATGGATGGACATAAAAGGACTTCTGTTAAATCCATTTCTGTCAATACCCCGTCACCATCTTTACAATTTTCAGAAATGAAATACCTGGGTCATCGATTCTAAACCTCTCTTTGGAACTCTGATTATGTTACTTATTCAGTATTAGATTTTTCTACAGTAATTTAATAAATATTACTTTCCTTAATTTCCATATGCCACTCTGGAAGTCTGTATTTTTAACCTGTAATATTTCAGGTTAACCTGAAATATTTATATTTCATATAAATAGTGCCTTACAGTTTAGAACTCTCGCTCACATCCATTACTCCACAGCATGTTCAGTTTTCAGAGGAGGAATCTGTTGGCCCAGAGACTCAGTCAAGTAGCTAGCGGCACTGCTGTGAGAATGAACAGACGCTTCTGTCTTCTGGACGGGTGCATTCACCACTACTGCATCCTCTCTCCATTTGATTTTAGATAGACCTGGATTACACATAAATAAACGTAAAGGTACAGAAACTTACTTTTGGTGCCATCAGGCAAACTATGACTGAGTGCCTACTTGTGCTTGCGTATTATTAAAGCTGTTTGTTAATTCTTCCACTTTTCCTGCTACATTCTAACAGGTGGGAGCAGAGGCTTTTTGCTATTCAGCCCTGTAGTCCGGACTCGCACTAAAATCACGGCACTACGGGAACATTTACGCGAGCTGCCAAAATGTAAGGAAGCCAGGAAGACAGCAGGTCCACAGCTTGCGTACGAGCGCGTACGAGTCCTCCCTACGCTGTAGCGCCGGCAGGATTGTAGGTACCGAGTGTATAAAGCTGGTGTCGGCCGCAGTCGGCTGGGGGAGAGTGTCACACTCGCGCGGGGCAGGTTTTTGCCGGCTCTAGCGTGAGCCCAGCAATCACACTACTAAGCTAAGCATGAGCACGTGAGTCAGCGAGTGTCACTACGGTACCGGCCCCCTGCCGCGCGCTCGGAGCAAACCCACGCCCAGCACCCGGATGTTACGCCAGTCGGCGCCGTGACGTAACTTCCGGGCGGAGTTACTTCCGAGGCGGACGCAAAAGTACCGGAGTGCGGGGTTTGATTGGGAGAATTCCGTGCCCGCCGATTTCCTTGGTAGCGTTCTTGGAGAGGTCGGTGCTTCAGCGCCCGGTTCCGCCAGCGCAGACCCGACGGGGCTGATGTCCCGCCGCCCCTCGGCCGGGCGCTGATGCCCGCCGTGCCCGGGAGGCCCAGCAGCGGGCCGGGGTCATGAGCCTGCTAGGCGGCCTCACCCCCTCTCCGCGGGCCGCGTCGCAGTCCGCCAAGGCCAGGATGAAAAAGCTCCCGAAGCGGAGCCAGAACGAGAAGTACCGGCTCAAGTACCTTCGGCTGCGCAAAGCCGCCAAAGCCACGGTGTTTGTGAGTCTGATGCCGCTCGGTCTTTCCCCGTCTCCACACTCCGGATTTGCGAAATCTTTCCCTAAACCGTCCCCCGTCCGAGAGTGGCAGTGGTAGTGTCGTGTTAGCTTTCGCAGTTATACATCGCTTCTCGGTACCCTTGTACCCTTGGACAGGTCACGTATTTCTCTGATTTTGTTTCTTATCTGTGATAGTTAATAACTATCTTGCTGAGTTGTGAAGGTTAAATGAAGAGAGTAAAGTGTTTGGTGTCTAGAAGATGTGCCAGTACGTTTTAGCCATTGTCGTTATAACCGCAAAGCTCTTGGAAATGCGTTTGATTCTCAGGAGAACCCTGAGAACGAGGCACTATTTTTAAAATAACACTGAGTCGCAGAGAGATGATTCGCTTAAAGGCACAGTGTCAAGAGTCTATGTAGACGCCGCGATTCTAGTTTCTTTATTACTTTCACTAACCCAGCCTATTTCCTAAGCGCCCTGTGTACCCCTTCCCTAAACAGACACATACAGGAAACTTTCAATAATTTACTCCCTTCTAACTTCTTTTGAGTCTCCCCAGTATTTCTGCCATTTTTTTCCTATTGTAGAGGCACTGAGTTTGTTGAATGAATGAACTGGTTGGCCAGCCCCACACTTTGTGTTAACATGTTCTGACTCGCTCGAGTTTGCCTCAATGCAGGGAAATACGAGAGTGGAGTCCCCAAAGGTCCTCCCACGTCTGAACCACCCCCTCACCTCGTCTTTCTGCCCAAAACTTGAACATCTCTGGGCTTTTTTTGAAAGCATAAGGAAAAGTTTGGGACTTAGCACATTCATTCCAAAAACATTTATTTAGCACTTGCTGTGTGCACTGGAGAGAAATAAGAAAGGTATAATTAAGAGGATTTGATACCTTTCTCTTATTCCCTACATGTCAAAGGTACATGAAGCTTGGAGCCTGTGCTGTTAGAAGGACTTTGGTTCCATTCAGTACTGCATGAAGGTTTTGTGAAGAAAATGGCTGTTGTTTTCAACTCACAGGCAGAGTTTGAGTTCCCACCTGTGGAACACCTGGATTGCAGCATCTCCCCAGGACTGCCGCTTGGGAGGCTGAGTCTTCAGTAAAGAAAGACAGTGCTGGAATAAATAGATGAGGAAGTCTAAGAATTTTGCATACTAGGGTTGATTTGGTTCCAACCAGTTTTTCTCTGAGGTTCATATTGCATGGGATGCTACGGGTTAGGCTGGTTTCGTAAGCTCCCCCAAGAGTCAAGGTACTTGGGAATGGCTGGTCCTCATATTCGCAAGGATTGGACTTAAACATCCACGGAGTTAAGCAGGATGCCCTTTTCTCTGCCAAAGGCGACCCTAATTAGGATGACTGCACGTGTTGGTTTGCCTAGAACAGCCATAACCCACCATATTGTTCTGGCATAATCACTAATAGTGCTCCCTTTTCACTCAGAGGTGCCCCAGTTTTGATAAATTCCGTAATTACCCTGCATATAGTCGAACTGAACTCCAGTTACCTATAGGTTCTTTTGTAGTTTGCAAGGTAGCCTAGTTCTTCCTTCTTTTCTAGCAACAAAAGACTTCTTTGGTTTGAAATATAACTCATCTTCCCAGCATAATATTTTGATCTTTTATTCATTTTATGTGATTATAATCAATTTTTTTCTTAAAGGAAAATGCTGCTATTTGTGATGAAATTGCTCGTCTTGAGGAAAAATTTCTTAAAGCAAAAGAAGAAAGACGGTGAGCTGAGTTCATTTTGTGTTTAGAGTCACAGTTTTGGTGAGTGATACGCCATTACTGCTCTGGGGATTTTGCTCCGGTGGGATTGTTGTGCACCACTCACCCTGCTGGCCGCTGGCAGCACAGAGAAACAGCCTGTGGTGTCGGCTCCCGTTTATCCTAGCTGCGTTAGATCAGTGATGAGACAGCTCTCCATTCATCTCTCTGATGAAGCCCTCTTGCCACAACTAATAAGTAATCTAAAAATATAGCTCCCCAGTTATAAAATAAACTGTCTCTCATTCTGCAAATTTGTGTTCAGTATGTACTAGTCTGTGCAAAGTCGAGTGGGTATGTGTGCATATGCAGTTCATGGTGCATGCCTTTCAGAAGTCTAACACCTTCCAACCTCAAGTTACAGCCACTCTCCAGGTGCAAAGAGACACACTACAATTCTTTATCCTTCGCTTCTGGAGTATTGCCCTCTGGACCTTCATTATTCTCAGGGTCCAATAAGAATGTTATTTTTATAAGTGTAGTAATCTTGTACATAGTTTTGACTTTTCCCAGTACTTAAGTAAAACATTGACTTGAGATAAAATGGAAGCTCACACCTCTGCTTCCTTTCCTTCCCAATCTCAGGTACTTGCTAAAGAAACTCCTCCAGCTTCAGGCTCTAACTGAAGGGGAAATACAGCCTGCAGCTCCTCCCCACAGCTCCAGTTTGCCCCTGGCTTATGGTGTGGCCAGCTCTGTGGGGACTCTACAGGGAGCTGGGCCCATTTCTGGGCCTGGCACTGGGGCCGAGGAGCCATTTGGAAAGAAATCCAAGAAGGAGAAAAAAGAAAAAGGCAAAGAGAACAACAAACTGGAAGGTACCTGGAGGGGATATCAGTTGTGCCGGTGGCTCAGTGCCTGTTGACAGAGACCTGATACTAACTGGTGGACACACATGGCCACGGCCGTGCTTAAACTCTCAGCCGGTCCTTAAGCAGCCCTAACAGCCCTTGGAAAACAAGCATATCAGCGCCATCTTGAGGAATGCCGGTTAGACCTGGTTAAATGCGCAGGGAGCAGGCTAAGGCTTCCACCTTCTTCCCTATCCCCAGCTCTCTGAGCTGCCTTCAGTTCACTCTTTCCTAGAGGCAGGAAAATGAGCTAGGTGGCCTTTGGAGCATATTGCTGGCTTGGGAAGTTTCTGGTGTGTGAAGTAAGAGGCTTTAAAAAGTATAAGGCTTATGGGTCCTGAGCAGTAATATTCAAATTGGTTACTGCCAGGTGGGTGGCTTAGAAGGATACTCGGGGCTTTGGGGGAAAAGCCCATGTGCCCATTCAATGAGTGTGTAGAGCCAGGATTGGCTTATTGCTCTTATCATTTACATGTAAATTTTCCCCTTCCCCTTAGCATTGGGAGGGGCCTAAAGTGGGTGACCCCAGATTTGCGTTTCAGTTCTGAAGAAAACATCCAAGAAAAAGAAAATGGAGGGAGGTGCTCGCAAGCTGGTTCAGCCCATTGCCCTGGATCCCTCAGGACGGCCTGTGTTCCCCATCGGACTGGGGGGTCTAACAGTATATAGCCTGGGGGAGGTGAGTGAGACCAGCGACACCTAGAGAGGAGCTTCAGAAAGGTGGGAATGGGGTTGAGCCTTCCCTCCCCGTTCCCAGTAGTAGCAGCACTTGCTGTTCCAGACCAACACCAGGAAATCTCCAGGCCCTAGGAACCAGGTCAGTTTGTTCTGCCACACAGCCTGCACACTTTCTGTGACTTGTATCACTCTTTGTAGCACCAGAGTGGTTCCAAAGGCTACCTGTGGCACACTGGGCTTCTGGATTCTCCGGTGACTTCATTTGCAGGTTGGGGGAATCTTTTTTGTAGATCATCACCGACCGACCTGGCTTCCATGACGAGAGTGCCATCTACCCTGTGGGCTACTGCAGTACTAGAATCTATGCCAGCATGAAACACCCAGACCAGAAGTGTCTGTATACCTGTCAGATCAAGGATGGTGGTGTGCAACCTCAGGTATTTTTCTTTGCAAAAATCTTATTGAACTTTATAGAAAACTGATCAAGGAATTAAGTTGGCTAGAAAGCACTTATTACAAAAATTTCTCAGTATAATTTTGATAGAACCGTTTATAAATAGTTAAGGTATTCTGCAATTCAAAAAATACAGAAAATTAATTGAAAAGGGGATTTGCAGTCAAAATGGTCCATGAGATATTGTAAGGTTAACCAAGATTACATGGAGAATGATCTCATTGGTTTTTAAGATACCATTTGCTTTTGTATTTAGACACGTAAGTGGATCGAAAGGGGTCTGGAGAGGCATGGAACCAGTTCAGTGTTGACCTCTGGAGAGCAGTCCAGCTGGGAGTATAGAATTGAAGGAGTCAAAGGACTTTGTTTTCTTGGATTTATTTGAATTTTTAATGGCACTGCAGGAAACTGTACCCACCTCCTAGTGTGGTACACATCAGCTTCACATTCCCGAGTGAAGAACAGTTACAGGACAGTGTGACTTCCTCTCTCCTACCTCTTCCTCGAAGGTTGCTCTCATGGCTCCTTTGTCTTCCTCAGTTTGAAATTGTTCCTGAAGACGACCCCCAGAACGCCATCGTCGGTTCTTCTGCAGAGGCCTGTCACGCAGAACTGCTCACGGCCGTAAGTGCTACTGCGTAAGTTGGCCAGCAGCTTAAAGACAGACCACTTTGGGTACAGCTACAGTGAGACCTTTTCTCCTGCACTGAGTAGAGATCTCTTACTGTATAGAATGCTCTCTTTCATCACCCGGCCATTGTAGCAACTGAAGTGTCCAGAGTATCCAAGCCAAGAAGGCTTGCCATGGCTGTTCGTGCCCACGTTCCAGCCCGAAACCCATTCTCATCTCCCTCTAAGCTCTCGAATTAAAATTCTCCCTCTCCTATTCAGGGGAAAACCAGTGTCTAACGTGCTTCCATCTGGAGCTGACTTTTTTGGGTTTTCTCATCCAACCATCCACAACCTGATCCAGAGTTGCCCTGGAGCTCGAAAATGTGTCAAGTAAGTGTGGTCAGATTCACTCCCTTGGGAGAAGCTATACAATAGCAGGCCAGGGACATAAACTGTTTTGTTCATTCATACGCTTACTGAGCTGCTCCTGCGCACAAAGCATGCTTGCTTCTTGACCACTGTGCCTGAGTATTGCCTTAGTCCTCTGCCCGGGCGAGCAGAAGCCAGTTCCCCACTATACCATAATCATCGTTTTCTTTGTGTACCATGACAGCAAGAGGAAGTCCTGCAGAATAATGTGCCACTAATGAAGCCTATATGTCTTTTTAAAGGTTTTTGTGTTGTTAATGTGTTTTTAGATATATATTGGAGAGCTCTACAGAAAAAAAACGGGTTGTGGCTAACAGCTCTTGATAACGATGCCCTTTGGTCCTGCAGTTACCAGTGTGTGAAATTTGATGTGTGCAAACCTGGAGATGGGCAGCCACCCCAAGGCCTGCTGGAGAGTGAGGTAGCTATAAGCTTTGAAGCCTTTCAGAGACAGACCTTTGATGAAGATCATACTGATCCCATGCTACAAGGTATCTTTTAATGTTATCTTCTGGTTTGAAAATTGACCATATTCAGGCTGCCCTCCCCTCTTCATCTATAGCTGAGTACCCCAGATGTCTGGGCAGAGGTACAAGCTTTCACTGCTCCAATCCTGGCGAGTCCCGAGCCAAGAGAACCCGCTGCCCTGTGTGGCTCTCCAGCAGTCCTCACAGAAGTCACAGGGCACAGCTGGGATCCTAACAGTAAGGCAGGGCCCACGGAGAAACTAAGGTTTCTCATTTTCTCTTGAAGTTGAGACCTAAGTGGAACTCCAGGAGCAAATGTGCTGTGCAGGACTAAGATTCCAGGTGGGGTAAAGGGGATCGGGTCACGGTCTCAGTCCCGCCTGTGTCCCCCGGATTCCCTACCGTAAATGCATGGAGCAGCCAGGGTATCAGCAAAGGGATCATACCGGCAGAGCTCTGACCTGGAAATGAGAAAGTGGAATTAAAATTCCCCCTCTTTGTCTGATGTACTACATCACCAGGTGAGTCCCTTAATCTACTTCAGACATAGTGAAAGCAAGTATCTTCATTGTAAAAGTACTGTCGTATCTTACGAAACAAGGGTGAAATTGGGGTGTTAAGGATTTGAAAGAACATACATGTATCTGATCAGTCTCCTGAGATTCCCAGACAACACTTGAACTTAAGGGATTTTTTCCCCCAGGATCATTGGACCTCCCGGAGCTTCAGCCTGCGGCCTTTGTGTCTTCTTACCAACCTATGTTCCTGGCACACGAGCCCTTGGTAGATAATCACCTAGAGCACTTGAAGTCTCCGGCGCAGTGTAGCCCAACGCAGTCTCTAGACTGAACGAGAAGGGGTCAGCTGCCACAGCATCTTCACCATGACGATTTTTTTAACTTAATCTAAAACTTAGAATATATAGAAGGAAGCAGCAGTTCAAAAGAAATTATTAACACGTTTTGTTGTGGAGCTTCCCATGGTGACAGTTTTCCGGAAAAAACTTCACCTACTTTATTTTTAGTAATAAATTTCTCTTGACAATTCTGCTTATTTTCATCTTGTCATCAGATATAATCTGTTTTGTTTAGTTCCACGTCAGGTAAACTTAAACCCTTTGTTAACCAGGGTAAGAAGTGGCTGCTGACTCAGGAAGGAGTCAGTACAGTCTGACAACCTTCTACCCTTGGTTCTGGTCCTACTTCAAGGACTGTTAAGCCCCAGCCCCTGCACCCCAAGCAGCCGTTTTATTTCTGTGTCATTATCATCGAAATAAAATCCTGCTCATCCCCAAGCTGGCGTCCAGCCCAAGGCACACTTTGCCCATTCACATTTCCTCCAAGGGGAGCAAAAGGTTCGACACTTTCTACATCCTCTTTGTGGTTTCTTATCAGATGTGCTGTTAGCCAAGTACACTGAAACTGCATGCTAACACATTTAGATAGGACTGGGGATCAGCTTCCAGCCTCCATCACAGGCTCACCCTGTCACCCCATGAACCGTGTAACAACTCTGCATTTGGCACAGCTGAATTATCTGGACCCCGTGTGTGACATTAGGGTGGAGGCTTACCGCATCACCTGATCCCAACCACTCCACAGCCGCTGGCTAGACGGGCAGTGAGGGCATCACAGGGAGCGTCCATCCTTGTACCACGGCTGGCTGCAATGGAAAGGGACAAAAGGCCCCAGGAGAAGACTGGGGAAGGAGAGGTGAGAACTGGATCGTCACTGTGCTCTGACTCAGCTGCCAGCTGGGGACAGCACGAATGGGATTGCCATTTTAGAGGAACGAATGTGGCCGGCCAGGGGAGGGGCTCGGGCAGCAGCGTTTGGAGCACCCCACACTGGTCACTAATACATATCAGAAGCTGAAGTAACGTTAATTTTATGACTCTTAATTACAGTCTGTTTATATAAGTTTGTAAGCTTTTACAGTGCAAAAAAATATAATTTGGATTATGGCAAATCAAGGGTGGAAAGGGTATTACTCAAAGCTGTTAATATTTTAATATTTTTCTTTTTTCTCTAAGTTGCCTGAACGTATCTGTACTTACACAGAAATGATATATGCTGCCTTTATCATATAGAGAATACTTTTCCATTCTCTTACAGCTTAAGTAAATCACATATTAAAGCTTCATTTTAAGAAAGACATTTAAAAATGTTTTAATAAGTTAGTGTGCACTTTGTAGCTTTCCTAGAACAGAAAGAACCCATTTGTCATCCTTAAACTTAGGGAGTCAAGATGTACTCTTTTAAAATTAAAGTAATCAGACTATATTGGAATGCATCATGTGCCGAAAGGTTAAAACTGGCATCAAATATAGTGCGTATGTATGTACCTGTATAAATACCACACATGCGTTCACATGTATGGGAATACATGGAATGTCAGATGTTTTTCTTATGGATCATCATGTTTAAAGACTTGAAAAACAATGCCATAGATCTGTCATTTACTGGGTTGTTAGGGATTTCCTAAATTTGACCACATGCAGTATCGGTGAGAACGAGATAAAAAACGGGACTGCGCCTGGGCGGGAGTAGAAACTGTTGGACTCCTGAGAGGGTGAAGCCGCAGGTATCACAATTGTAAACATACTTATCCTTAAACCTGCTCCTGCACATTAAGGGCCCTAAGGAAATGAAGTGTGGTATGATGTTTGCAAGTAACAACTATCACAGTATTAGTTTAATAGTGAAAAAGTAGGAGAAAACCTTAGTCCACTACTGGGCAATTGGTTAAAACACGGGGCTCCCACCAAACGAAACACTCAAATCTGTATACAGTTTAACAGGGAAATTATTTTGCTGGAATAAATGGAAAGCACAGATTACAAAGTAATACCCAATGTAGTATGTACAACACAACCCAGACAAATCAAGTGCCTGTTCACCAAAATACTGTTTCTCTCCAAATGCCGGATTTGGGGTGATTTTTTACTTATATTTTTGTTAGCATCCAAATCATCTACAGTGATTATAAATACCATTTTTCAAACAGTAAAATGTTATTTGGGAAATAAGCTGAGTTCCCACAGAATGTTTTAAATTATTCAACCATTAAAAGTAAATCACCTTTTACATGACTTTTCATTAGTATGTCCACTCCCTACACCCCACTTTTTACACTGTGCACAAGGTTATTGGGGATGAAAGGAACCTCAGCTTCTTGGCTCAGTCTAGTTTAAAAAGTAAAGTTTTGGTAAGCCAAGGTTAATTTACTGTGGAAGAAAGACATTTTTACATAAATTCAGAGCAGCCTAAGAGCAGTGTTTGTGAAGTCGACAGTGGAGAGCAGCAATGTCCTTGGCCTTCACACGCACGCACTGCCTCGCCCAGAGCGACTTATGGTCCTGCCAGCCCCGTCCACGGTGAGTGCCCTGTACAGGTGCACTGTTTTTATCTTTTATCCAGTGATTTTACTGTATCTCTCGTATGCTTAGATATGTTCAGGCAACAAACACCACTGTAGACTGCCAACAGTCGTTAGTACAGTAACATGCTGTATGCAGCCCAGGTGCAGCAGGGAGGCGGCACCACCCAAGTTCGTGTGACGAAATCACCGAATGACACGCTTCTCACACTGTGTCCCCATCAAGCAGCGCGTGACTGTATGCTTTTATTTCTAACTTCTAACAGACAACGCACAATTACAAAGTGCTGTTAACTGTTTTTAATCAACCAATAAATATTATGATTCTTAATAGAATACACAAAAGCCTTCTTTCACATTTGTCCCATGAGGGTTATTTTTCTAAATGCTCATCACGTAGCTTTACTCTGAGCCTCCCTTTTTTCTTCCATCTGGACTATCCTTTTTACAGTTAAAATCCTTGAAGAGCCTGGGATTTCTGTTTAACTGTAGTGGCCTGTTTGCCCGTCAGCGACCTCCAGAGTCACACTCCTAAGCTTGTGATCCCCCTAGACCTGCTGCTGGCAGCCGGGGTGTCTTCGTTACCACGGCCTCGCCCTTTCTCTGTGTTCCTGAGGCCGGCCTCTGCACCTCCTGGTGCATACACCTGGTTCTGCCTTGCTAGCTGTCAGTGTTCACACTGCCACTACTCAGACTGAAGGAGGGGCAGAACTGCTTTTGGCGTGGGGTGCAACATCTAACACTTTGTCCCCCCACACCTGGAGTTGTGGAAACAAGGCTGGAAGGACCTGCAAGGCCTTGTGGGCCAGCCAGATGTTTCACCCCAATGAGGAGAAGTGAATGACACTGAGGTTCTATTTGTGGTCTGGCATGAGTCCAGTATGGACACCTGCCTAACCACAGCAGCGGTTCCCAACCTTTTGGGCACCAGGGACAAGTTTCGTGGAAGACAATTTTCCCACGGGAGGGGGATGGTTTCGAGATGGTTCAAGCACATGACATTTAAGCTCACCTCCTGCTGTGTGGCCCAGTTCCTAACAGGCCAGGACGGGTACTGGTCCATGGCCCGGAGGTTGGGGACCCCTGAATTAGAGGACAAAAGGCAGGCATTTCATTACCAGCCCTGGCTCACCTCAAAATATAGAAACAGCCACGTGCTCACTGGGAACTGTCCAACAAGTTTCTGTTAATTTCCTTTAAAAGCAAGTGTCCTCATTTAAACTCCTAAATGCCCATTCCTAAGGGACCCATGTCTGTGGTCGCACCGCATCATTTGGCAACCCTGCTGTGAGATCCAGGCATCTGGTCTGCCATGAAAGCAGTGAAGGGAGGAGCTGGCAGGGCACTGCTGGGGTGGTAGAGGGGACACAGCTTATATTCACAAGGCCATGCGGTCCAGGCATAGCGGACAGCAACCAGAGCGCCGGAACACGAACTGGTATTCAGGGCCAGCGTCCAGGTGGAGAAAGTGTTCATGGGAGCTGGAAGCCACGTGCACTGCTGGTCACCACAACATGACACCTAGTGAGAAAGCCATAAAAAGGGAGGGTCAGGTCGGGCTGAGGTGCTCCTGGAGGCTGGGAACTGCCCTTTCAGACAGAAAGAGCTACTTTCAGCCAAGAACCCGCTTCCTCTGGTGACCAGAGCAAACCTGAGTCTGGGTCTGGTGAACACGGTCACAGGCTGACGAAAATGGTCATGTGATGAGCAAGTGACTTAAGTCACTAAAGCATGAATTACCGAGGGAGACAGGAAGCACAATCACAACCAGCATGTGGGGAAGTTTCCCCAGGCACCCTCGCTGTCACCCTCCCGACGGAGGGCCAAGCAGGAGTCCGAGCGAGCTGAGCACTCGCGCTGCTGTTCCCCTCGGGCCCTCCCCGGGAGCTGAGGAGTGAAGCAGGGGCACAGAGACCCGGGGTACTGGGCCCTTCTGCAGTCAGAAAGCACTCCAGGGAGGGGAGCGTGAATGGTCCGGTGCCCAAAGGTGAAGTGCTGACTCGACCACAGCTGTGTTTCTGGGGCCAGGAGATGGACAGACTGCCAGCAACTGATGGAAGTGGAGAATGCAGAATCTACCTAAAACCTGGTGTCCAGGGTCTAAGTGGCATAGTGCTGACCAAGCATCTGAGGCAAGTGGATGCTGAAGTCGGGACTGCAGAGGAGAAGCTGCCCCAGATCGACTGTGTCATTAAAGTTTGTTTCCAATGTTCTCTCACCTCCTCCAGGGCCCTCTTTTCGCACCCTGCCAATCCCAGCTTAATGGCATCTTAGTTCCCAGGCACTCATACAAACATTCTGTCTAGGAATGCCCTCACCCCACCCCCCAACGGTGGAAGGCTCTTCAAGGAACCTCTTTAATCAACAGCCCAGCACCACAGTGGGATGATCCTTGCTAGGTGTTAGAAGAAAGTGGTTTCACTATATATTCACACTAAGCTACAAATCACCAAGCTTACACCTCTCAAAAGAGACACCAAACTCAAAAGAGTTTCAGATTTAAGTTAAAAGGCATCCAAGGATGAGGGAAATATTCTGGAACAAGGGTCCTTTCCATGTAACCTACGAATACAGTGGCAGCCTTGCCCAGAGCAAAGATGGTTGCTCTGGTAGGGAAAACACGAGAGGCATACTATTTTAACTTGGACGCCCCTCCCCTTCCTTGATTGTCCTGACTATCAAAACTGCCTCTAAGTCAGTGATTTTCCACTGGTGTGCCTGCTGCAAAAATGTTTAAAACACGCAACACCTGACTATTTAGTCAGGGGCACTGACTCTTTTCCCTTAGACTGTCAAGGAAAAAAATGACGACAGCACAGCTCCAGCTGTCCAGTGTGAATGAACCAAAATTGCACCTACTTTTTTGTCAGACTGGCAAAAACTTCTTTTCCGGTGTGCTGCAGGATTTTGGTAATTTATGTGTGCCATGAGAGGGAAGAGGATGGAAATCGCTGCTCTAAGCAAATGAATTAATAGCGGCTTACCTGCCCCTCTGAGACAAACTCAGCCCCCACCAACGAAGCCCTGCCACACAGTCACTTCAAGTCAGAGACAGGCCTCACTGTGGAGGGGATCCTGCGGCCCCAGACAAGAGGGCCCCCGTTGTTTCTGTCATCCTCACCTCGAATATCCCGTCATCCTGCCTCTGCACCAGGATTTGCTGGGAATACGTGAGGTTAAGCAGCCCCTCGTCCGCCAGGAGCTCTATCTTCTCAGGCAGCGGTCCCTGAAAGGTCAGCTGCTTCTCACCATAGGCCACAGCGCGGGCCCCCAGGTGCAGCCGGTAGGCCACGGTCTGTTTATCTCGAGGGTGGATGCTACGGGGTAAACAGGGAGAGAACCTTGGGTTTGGGCTCAGTAATGACTACATTTAAAAAAAAAGAAGAAGAATAGGGTGGTGATTGTGGGGGTGAGGGGAGTATAAGGGGGATAAATACGTGTTAACGGGAAAATACAATAAAAATAAATAAATAAACATAAACATAAAAAGAAATAATACACAAAGCACCCTTTAAGAAGGTGAGAATAGAGCTGACTCAATCTAATAGCCAGCGATGCGTGGCTGCTCAGCTTGAGAGGCGCAGCGCGCTCTGGGCCTTCTGCGGGTTGGGAACCTTGAAATAACAGATGACGTGGGAGGAAGAAACAAAGGGAGGCGGGAGGATGCTGGCACTGACCTAGGCGAGCTAACTCAGCAGACTATTCCAACTAACATATCCTGTGTTTCCACCTGAATCCGCTGTTTATTACTTGGTCCCCTCCAGGTTTTATTGGTTCAATAAATATTTATTCACTCAAAAATAAATTAATTATTAGTTCAAGCTCCTACTAGTAACCAGACACTGCGCTGGGCTGCTGCTTTGGAACCCCCTCGCATCCGACAGTTAGCACGTGGCAGTCGTGGGTAGTCACACACCAGTATGCCATCGCTCCTCCTCTGAGCCCACGGCGGCACCACGGTTCCACTCCCTGCAGCCGGGCGTGGCCACAAGGCTGGTTCGGCTAAAGCAGAGTGGGCAGAAGTGACTGGTGCTGTTCCAGGGAGAGCCCTTCATCTCCAGTGTGGCGCTTTAAGGTGACTGGAAGTACAGGTCAGTGTGGTGCCTGTTTCCCTGGATCTGTGAGTGACTGGTGGACAGCCTCTCTGTTAGCCTTGGGACATGCAGCGTGAACAAGAAAAAATTTCTGTTGCATCAAAGCCCTGGGATGTGAGGGTTCTTTTTTATTACTGCAGCATATCCCAGTGTAAGCGATTGCAAATAATGCTTCTATGGTCCGATCCTTGGGCCATCTACTCTCTCCCCCTCGCAAGTGAACCAGCGTCACAGTGAAGGCCACAAAGAACACACACTACTATTCAAGCAAAGCCCAAGAAGCACCCATACCTGCCGAAAGGCGAGGTCCTGTCACCGAGATCCATTGCTACAGCCATGAAAGTGTTGGGCATCCTCAGGTTGGGGACATAGCCAACGTCTGCCGTTTGATGCCAGCGGATCTGGGAAAATCCGTCATCCAAGGCTGCACCAGACAAAACAGAGGACAACTAAAAAGAAGAGAGATTATTGCATCAGAATTTTATTGCATCAGAACCCTGCACTGGAATCTTTTTTCACCAGCAAACCCTGGCTGTGCTTCCCTCATTTGTCCAAATGTTCATCCAGCAAGTCTTTGCTGAGCTCCACACCGCAGTGGCAGAATCCCTCTTGTCCCACCTGCCACAGGGGAGTTCTGCCACCCCTTTCATCACGAGGGGGACTCTGGGTCTCCTCCCATGGAATCTAGGCCACGTCTGTGACGTTCTCTGACCAATGGAATGCTCATAAGTGTGTGTGGCTCCCATACCTTTGCCTCAAGCGCCCTGCCTTCTGATTTCATCTTCCTAGAACCCTGAGATGGCCGGGTTAAGAAAACAAGTCCAGCTACCCTGATGGAGGAATGGCACAGATAGAGGAGTCCTGGAAACTGGAAGATCGTGAAGGAGATAGGTCTCAATGTCCCAGCAATCCCAGCAGAGGGGCCGGTCATGTGAATTCTAGAGCCTTCGGTTCCAACTGCAGCCACACAAGCAAGCCCACTGGTAGCACCAAGAGCAGAGTGAGCCATTCCAGTTGGGACCACCTGGCCAGCCCATGGAATCATGAGCACAAATAATGGCTGCTGTTTTAAGACACCAAGTGTTGGGACAGTTTGTTACGAAGCAATAGGTAATGGACACACCTGTGTACAACACAGGGCTGGGCACTGTTTTGATAGGGGAACTCAAGATTTGGAAAAATTTTAGTTTTAAGTTACAATTAATAAACTTATTAACTATATACAATAATTAATGCATGTAAAAAGCTATCGTTTCAGGAACTGAACAGATACCCACCCTGACTCCAGGAGACCACAAGCAACTCAACCTTTGTGCCCCTGGAGAACTGCCAGCCATCGTGCGTGCTCCAGGGAAGAGACATCCTGCCATCCAGGACACAAAGAGTCACCGGCCAGCAGAGGAAAGGATTGAGAAATCCTAGGGAAATTGCTGGACCGCAGCTTTTATGTGATTAACCTTTTCCCTGAATTCCACCGACCATCAGAACGAAGTGCCATAGAGATTCAATCCTTGTCTCTACTTATTGGTTCTGGTAGTGACAGGCGGCATGAATGCTGACTTTCCCCGTTTCAGTGTAGGAAAGCAAAGAGGCATCTGCCTTGGAGTGTGTGTACAAATTGCATCAAAGATCCCAATTCTTTGCACATTCCTATATCCACACCCTCTTGTCATGTGACTTTATGGCTCCTCCTATGAAGAGAAGAAGTATATTTACTTCCCCACCCCTTGATTCTGAGCTCAGCCATGTGGCCTGCTTTGGCCAATCAGTGAAAGAGAGAGTTATAGTGGGTCGATTCCTAGACTAGGCCTCATTACTCTTTGGCATTTCTGCTGTTACCATGAGAATGACATGCCCGGGTTGGCCCACTACTCTCGAGAGAAGGATGACAGCTGCGGAACAGGGCTGCCTCCTCTAGCGCAGTTCAGCCCAACCTGGACTGCACAGAGCTCCCCGGCTGACCCACAGAGATCCCTAACTGCCCAAGGGAACTTAGCCAAGAGCGATCAACCCCCAGCTGCCCAGGCACGGAAGCTAACATAATAATTGTTATTTTAAGTCACGGAGTTTTGTGGTCATTTGTTACCTAGCAGTAGCTAACTAGTACAAGTACTTCAGAGCTTTGCTGGGGGGACAGACCTGCACATAAGAAATGTTAATAAAGCCCTGGCTGGTGTAGTTCAGTGAATTGAGCACAGGCTGCAAACCAAAGGGTTGCCAGTTCGATTCCCAGTCTGGGGCACATGCCTGGGATGTGGGCCAGGTTCCCAGTGGGGGCCACATGAGAGGCAACCACACATTGATGCTTAAAAAAAAAAAAAGGAATGTTAATAAAAACTCTATAAAATAGTATGGGTTAAATGCTGCATTGGTGGCACAGACAGCAAGTGCTCTACATTTAGAACAATGTTTATTATTACAAGAAAACATAACCTCAGAATATGTTTAAAAAGTGAATGGGTACAGAAAATATGAGAAGTCACTGCAAACAGGACTGCTCATATGTCCCATGTTAGAACCTTATGAGATGCAAAGGTAAGGGATAAAGGTAGTTTTGAGAGAGAGAGCAATCCAGTTGGAGTAGAGAATTTACGTGGGAAAGACAAGGCTGGAAAGGCAGTCAGGCAAGTGTTTGGACAGAGCTTACACTTTGTAAGTGACAGGGAACCACTGGAGAGATGGTCACAAAACACTGTGAATGTACTACATGCCACTGAACTGGACACTTTAAAATCCGTATGTGAGAATTTCGCCTCCACTTAAAAATTAGAGACACTGAAATTATTAACACGATAAACAGACTACTTCAAAAGATTCATCTGGTGGTCATACAAATGATCTGTGAAGAAAAAAAAGAGACCCATTAGTTCAGAAGGCACTATAATATTCTAGACACAGAAGAGAAAAGGCTAATCTAGAACGATAATAGTGGGAAGGGGATGGTTACAAATAAGGCAACCTAAAAGACTAACTGACAGAACCAGGCATCCAACTGAATGCAGGGGCATAAGAGAAAGGGTAATATCCAACATGCAGAATCTGTAACATCTGAATTGTCTGCTTGGGATTCTGCAGATGTAAGTAAGTTCCCTTATCACAGTTGCTTTCAAAATAACCAAAAGCTAGAGTATTGTGGTGAAGACAACCAGTTGTCAGAGATTCTCTCCTGCTGGCCTTCAAGAAGTAAGCTGCCATGACTTCTACAGCTTCAAGGAAATGAATTCTGCCAGCAGCCACATGAGCCTGGGAGAGAACCCTAGGCTTCAGATGAGACCCCGGCTCCATCCAACACCTTCACTGCAGCCCTGAGCAGAGGACTCAGCTGAGCTACGCCTACCCAGACTCCTCAGCCA
>CM052546.1:49110437-49124281 GCA_028533065.1 Trachops cirrhosus | reverse complement strand
TGTTCGCAATTTTTATAATAAAATGTTGAAAAATAATGACATCTTATATTTAGACAGCAGTTTTCAATTTATGAGGGCCTTTGAGAGACAAAAAATATATAATTTACTCTTCCATAATGGTCCTGTAAATCAGTTAGGTCGAATATAATCACCGTATCATAAAAACAAAGCCTCAGACATTTAACAAAATTCAACATATTTTCATGACAAAACCCCTTAGACAAGTAGGAAGAGAGGGAAAATGCCTCTATGTGATATAAGACATTTATGAAAAGCCTACTGGTAACATCACACTCAGTGGTAAAAAAATGAAAGCTTTCCCCCTAAGACCAGACAAGACAAGAATCTCTGCTCTTACCACTGTTATTTAACATTGTACCACAAGTTTGAGCCAGGGCTTTAGACCCCCCAAAAAAAATGATTGGGAAAGAAAAGAGGTGAGAGGTAAAACTATCTCTGCCTCTATATGATATGCTTGTCTATATATTGAAAAAATCCCAGAGTCCACAAGAAAACTACTAGAGCTAATAAATGAATTCAGCAAAGTTTCACAGTACAGGGTCAACATGCAAAAATCATTTGTTTCTACACACCAGCAATGAACAACCCTAAGAGAAAGTTAAGAAATTCAATTTATAATAGCATCTAAAAAATAAACACTTGAGAATAAACCAAAAACTATGAAACATTGCTAAAAACATTTAAAGACATTAATGGAAAGACAACCCATGTTCACTATAGAAGTTAAAATATCAATACTACCCAAAGAATCCAGATTGAAACACAATACCTATCAAAATTCTAATAGCCATTTTTTAAAAAATGCAAAAGCATATCCTCATATTCATATGGAATTTCAAGAGACCCCAACTAGCCAAAAACAATATTGAAAAAGAAAAATGAAGTTGGAGGACTCATACTTCCCAACTTTGAAACTTATTACAAAGCTACAGTAATTAAAACAGTATGGTCCTACACAAGAAGAGACCTATCGACCAATGGAATAGAAAACAAAGCCAAGAAATAAACCCTCATGTGTATGGTTAATAACTGACAAGAGTGCCAAGACCACTCAATGGGGAAAAGACAGTCTTTTCAACAAATGGTGCTGGGAGAACTGGATGTTCACCTGCAAAAGCATGACGTTAGACTCTCACCTTACACCATCTACCAAAACTGATTCACAATGAATCAAAGACCTAAACTTAAGAGCTAGAACTATAAACTCTTAGAACACTGGGGAAAATGTCCATGACACTGGATTTGGCAACAATTTCATGACTATGACACCAAAAGCAGAGACAATAACTAAAAAAAATAAATTAAACTTTATCAAAATAAAGAACTTTTGTGTATCAAAAGACACCCTCAAGAAAGTAAAATTACAACCTAAAGAATGAGTTAAAATATTTTCAAATAATTTTCATATACCTGACAAGTGATTAATATCTAGAATATATAAAGAACTCCTATAATTCAACAACAAATAACCCAATTCAAAAAATGGGCAAAGGATTAGAATAGACATTTCTCCAAAGAAGTTTTACAAATGGCCAATAAATACTCGATATCATCAGTCATTAGGGAAATGCAAATCAAAACCACAATGAAATACCACTTCACATCTACTAATATGGCTATGATAAAAAAAAAAAAGGAGAGTAACATGTTAGTGAGGATGTAGGGAAACTAGAACCTCAGCATATTGCTGGTAGGAATAAAAAATGGCATAGCCACTGTGGAAAATGGTTCGGTGGTTTCCCAAAAGTTAAACATGGAACTAGCAGATGACCCAGCAAGTCCATTCATGGGTATGTCTCTAAAGAATGAAAGCAGGGACTGGAACAGGTATCTGCACACCAGTGTTCACAGCAGCATTATTCACAATAGCCAAGAGGTGGAAACAACCCAGGTGTCCATCAACAGACGAATGGATAAGCAAAACAGGCATATACAATAGAATACATCTAGCCGTGAAGGGGGTAATATTTTGAAAGATGCTACAACATGGGGGGACCTTGAAAACATTATGCTTAATAAGTCAGATGTCAAAGGTCAAGTATTGTACAATTCCACTGACACGGGGAAACTCAAATTGGCAAATTCACAGACAGAAAGTGGAAACAGAGGTTACCAGGGCTGGAAGAGGAGGAAGGGGAAATTACTGCTCCACAGGTACCAAGTTTACGCTGAGGATGATGAAACAGTTTTGAGTATAGACAGAGGGTGGGTACACAGAGCACTGTGAATGGGGGGTGGGCAAAAGTAGGTTTACAGGTGAGTACGCAAAACACAGAGTTTATTCTTGTATTATTATTTATGAATTATTGTATTATTTTCCATACAAATAACTGTTAACCTATTTTTGCCCCACCCTGTATATTTAATGCTACTGAATTATGCACTTAACCAGAAAAAGCATAAGTATGTTATATTCCTTTAAGCACATTTTTAAAAGGATGTTTTAAAAACAAAGTCTCAAAAGTGTCAAGCGATTTCCTCTCTGAGCCATACCCTAGTAAATGGCAAAGCCAACATTCAATCTTAATTTTTCAATCTCCATGACAACAAAAGACATAATAGTGTATTAGCTGCTCAGCATTAAAGCAAAATCGAATTGTTTTGATTCCCTGGGCTCTCTCCAGAAAATCACCTTCTAAGACCAGTCAAGAAGAAGAGTAAGCTACTTAGTCTTCACTTTGTTATGAAATCTCCATTACCAGGAGATATACATGCTCTAGCTTCTGCCTGTTGCCCAGGAAGGTGGGCAAGGCGTGCCTGGCACACTGACCGCACACTTGCCCTGACTAAGAACGCAGGCTCCGGAGTCGAATCACCACCTTATATCCTGGCTCCCCTATTAACTGTGACCGGAGGAAGGCAGTTTAACCTAAGCGGTCCAGTTTTCTTATCTGTGAGATGAGAATACTTACCTCATAAAGATGTTAAATCAAATGTGCAAAGCACATGGTAAGAAAGGTTTCTATTGCTTTCTCCTACTTGCCCCTTCCTCCTCCTCCTTTTTCTTCTTCAACATCAACATTCCTTATTATCACTGAGACTCTGCAAATTACCTGGGAGACCGTCATCTGCATGTTACTCTGCCCACTGCAAAGCCAGACGTCTCCAAACAAGACATCATGAACGCCGAGGGTCAGGTTCCTTCTCCCGAAAGTCTGCTGTGCCAGGACTTCATAAGGTCCGCCAGGCTTCACAGGGTCCAGCACCACCATCCAGGTGTTCGAGTGTGCTGAAATAATAACAAGGCTCCAAGGACTTAGTCGGTCAGTTAATTAAAATGAAATTAAAGCCCAGTCCTGTCAAGCATTGTACTCATCTGTGGCCTTTCCCCACTTCAGTGATCGACTGAAGTCAAAGCTGTACACACTGGCCAAATTTCAGACAAGCAAATACAAATAACAGCACTGGCGGAACTTCTACCCTCTATCTGTGCTGATCCCTCCTTACTTTTGACTGAGGTGTTCACAAGAGAAATAAATTAGCCAGTTATAATCCTAAATGAGGAGAGACAAAAATACAGAGAAATTAAAATTCAAGGGCGTTTACTAAAAGCAAAATAGAACTTCTTATCATACTATCCAACTGTCAATATTAACATAATCATAATCTAATAGACTGTCGAAGTGCCCCCAATGTGAGCACAGGTTAGAAAAAATCAGTTGTAATCTGAAACCTTCCCTTGCCTGACAGTATCATCTTTGTCATCACCCCCCACCTCCTCCCCACGTTCCTACCAAGGATTAATACTAGCAGTAGTTCTGGGTCCTCCTGTCCTGGAACTGGTAAAGGGTGAGTGAGAAAGTTTCATATAAAGAAGTAGTGGGAGACATAAATTAGTAGCTCTGTGAAGAAGATATTTAGATCTGCCCAATTAATTGCTTTCCCAGAGTTATTTACCAGACTTAAGGTTTTCACACTCAAGTTAGAGAGATGAGAAAGCTGCCCAAGCCCCTATTTCAGAGACTCACGGCGTATTCCTCGGGAACCACCTCCCCACCACCTTCCTACCTCTCACCCACTCACACTGCCACCCGTGCAAACATCACGCTCAGAAACTTAAGAAAAATATCTTCAAAGTGGCAAAATTATGCCCAGGAGAGCCACACCACATGAACGAAGCTGAAAAATGAGAATGAGAAAAGAAATAAAGTAGAGAAATAAGCATTTAAAAGGAAATATTCTTGGCATGATGCAGATAATACAAAGTGATTAATAACTTGTGCCCATTGGATCAGCGTAAATTCAAAGAAAAAGAATGGTAAAAACTGGAAGTGAGTTTCAAAGTTTATGATGCCAGCCTGCAAAAAAAATAATAATTATAAAAATACCACCCAAGTGACTACTACATGCTAGACAGTGTGCTCAGTTCTTTGCCATCAGTAAGAGCTAAGCAGAAGCGTACACAGTCTGGATGCATGACGGGAGGTCAGTAAAAGCTCCAACCATAAAGGGCTGCTCAGTCGGGGGGCTGGGGAGGGAATGTCCAAAACCGCCACGGTGTCAGTGAAAGGGTGCGTGTTTGCTCCTCTAGAAAGCACAGCCGACTCAGTCTGCTCCTCCCGGCCCTAAGAGGTCAGTCAGGCCCAGGACCACACGTCTGCTATGGTTTTTATACCACTGATAGCCAGACACCAACACAGCAAATGCGTAATTTGCCTAAAGCAGAAAAACCACTGCTTTAGCAGCGGCGGGCAGCCGGTGCAGACTGTGTCGCACAGGTGCGCGCGCTCCGTGTGTCCACATGGCTCGCACTTCTGAGCAGGCAGACACTCCAATCTGTCCCCGCTGCAGTCTTGCCAAGGTCTTTCTAGGCTTCTTGCACTGACTTATCTCACCGGAGCTCTGTCCTTCTGCCACCGTTACTCACTCATACTGATGAGTTCAACTCCCAGAAAACCAAACATGGCAATTTTTTAGCCTTCTACGGCTATATGATCCATCCTCATCACTGCTGTTAGGCAGTATTTGCCCTGCACCTCAGCCCAGGCAATGTGGCTGGTCAAGAAGACTGCCTTCACCAGAGTTTCTGAAAGTTTTGCTGCTCAGCAATAAAAAGACAAATAAAGGAAGGGGGACGTTTGGGCAAAACATGACAATACCATCCTACCACAGCGGGAGATGAGCTCTCCCTACAGGAGTGGAGAGGACTCCACATCAAGGCCTGAGCCTTATTCCCCGGAACCTCTCACATCGCTTGAAGACCTGGAAGAACTTTCTTCTGTTCTAGTCCCCAAGTTATAGTTTCCAGCTTTTTCCTGCTTCCACTTGATAGAAAAATAAACTCTGGTACAGTCATGAGTGTTAAGTAAAAAGTTAACTGCCAGGCAAGGAAGGGGAAATCAGATCTACTACAGAGAGGTTACTAAGGGTCAAAGTTACTCAGAAACAATCCACTTAAAATAATGAGAATTTACGTTCCTACGTAAGTTTCTTAGATCAAAGGCAAGGGTGGGATTATACAGGCAGAAGCCACCGCATTTCACAAAGAGAAGTGACTGGTCCTCGGCCTGTCAGTTTAGGACTAACTGGACCTCACCACAGGATGCTGCAGTCCAAGTTATAGTTTTTAGAAACTGCGCTGCCCCACCAAGTCCAATAGGTGACTCCAAATAATAAAACTGCATCACTGACCAAAAGGGTTTGAGGTTCACCATCCAGCCGGCCTCCCGCTGGTCCCGGTGGGCTTCCTGAGCAGCAGTTGCTCTGGTTCCTTCCTTTGGGCCCTAACCACGTGCCACGTTGTAACGTCTTTCCCTGTCGAGGCCCAGGCTGCTGCAGATGCTCATCATGTTGCCGTCTCTGCTTCCGCACATTCTTTCTTCTCCCATCTGGGAAGACTCATCCCCTTCCTCCGTAACACAGCTGGAGTGTACCAGAAGCTCCATCATGTAAAAGGCAAACAGACCCCGCCCTCGGCTACCCTGACAAGAAAGCCTTGCAAACTGACTAGGGCTTCGTGTTTCCACGTCTGCCGGTTAGCCTACCTGCTGGCCCCTCTCCTGTTCCTCCTCTCTTCACGCTCCAGTCAAAGACACAGGTAAAGACCACTCTGTCTCCATTTCCTCTACATCTCCCTCCCCAACCCCTATCTAAAACCGGGAAGAACAAACAATCAAAGGGAAAAAAATCCAAATAATTTGTCTAGAGACATGATTAGTCATAAAGTGCTTTCTTTTTTCTTTCTGCTATTCACATCAGATGTTAATTATTTTTCAGGTTGTTGTGCCAAATCTCAGATGCCAAGAGCAGAAAAGGGAAAATTATCCACAACCTTTCCCTTCCCACGAGGAAAAACCTAGAGCTGGAAGAAGCCACTCTGTTCACTTCCCACGCAGAACCCTGGCACTCACCAGCTGCAAACGGGTTCAGTGACCTGTGGCAGTGCCTGGGAGGTAAAGAAAGCTTCACGGGCCAAGCAGCCCCTTTCTGGCCTGCATTTGTTCTCTATAAAGTCCACCTCCACGACCACCAAACATAAATGTTAAAAAAAAAAAAAAAAAACTTAAGTACTTATCTGTTAAAACAACTGTTTATGCAAGTCACTTCAACTGTAGCACTGCTGTGGCAGACACACCCTAAGATGACCCCCATCAAGTCACACCCTGGTCTAACCCCTGCCCCTCAAGTGCAGGCAGAACCTGTGATTTGCTTCTAACTAACAAAAAATGGCAAAGGGGATAAGATGTCATTCTCCTGATTAGGTTATGCTATATGGAAAAGATAAAGGGGTTTCAGAGATGTGATTAAAGTCCTAAATCAGTTGACTTGAAATTAATAAAAAGGGAGATTACCCTGGGTGAGCCTGACCTAACATGGTGAGCCCTTCAAAAGAGTATCTAGAGGTCAGAGGTGGGAGGCAGCCACAATGCAGCCGTGACTCCTAAGGCACAAGGCAGTGAACTTGCCAGCAGTAGACAGAGCTTGGCAGCGGATCGGCCCCCAGCTGGGCCTCTGGATGCAGCACAGCTCAGCTGACGCCTGGGTTTCAGCTCGGCAGTCCCTGAGAAGAGCACCCAGCTACACAATGGCCGGGCTTCTGATCTACAGAAACTGTGAGACAGTAGAAGCGTGCTGTTCTAGGCACCTAAGTTTATGGTAATTTATTATGTAGCATAGAAAACAAGTGTGCAGGCTAACACTGCAACCAGGGACTTTTCATTTTCTAAGTTAGAGTAAATATTATCTGTTTCCTTCAATGAGGCTGACAAGTCCAGGCAGACACAGCCTCATCCTGTCACGCACATGCGCATCCCTGTGTGTGTCAGAGTGAGAGGATGTGTCCTATGCCCCAGTTCCACTCCGTGTGCCTGAACCGCACTGCGTCCTCTGACGATGTGGCCTGAGGGGCCCAGTGCCTGACCGTACGCCCAGTCACCCGTCGGGTTTTACTTTCCCCAATGCTTAAGAGTCAGTCTCCTGAATAAAAACCTTTATGCTGTTAAATTCCATTTTGTTGTGGGCAGCTAGGGGGTTACAAGTAAAGTAACAAGTTAAACATTAACAGAGAGACATAGAGTGGGGAGCTGAGGTAGTCTGTCTAGCTGAAAATTCCCAGAGTCCTCGTGGATGTGGAAATAGATGCCAACCCTTAAATATACCCTGTAGTGTCTCCTTTGAGAAACATTTTCTTTTCTGCCTTCTTCATTCCAAATAACACTTTATTCACTTTGCTCCATGGGCAGGACAGAGCAGGATGCCCCATGAAGTAGGCTTGTGGATCTACACAAACCAAAGCCTGACAAACAGATCGACCCCCCACCCCCAGCACCAGCACCTTTATCTCCTTCAGACAGAGGCTCCTTGGTCAGGCTGCTAAGTCTCACCTTCCTGACCGTCCTCATAGCAACCACCCCGGGGCAAGCCGCCCCGTCTATCCTCTGAACATATAACGGCCTGCTAACAGGTCCCACCACTGCCAGTCTGACCCATCTCCAATCGCCTTTCCCCAGTGCTACCAGAGCAACCTAAAATACCAATCTGACTGTGTTCTTTTGTGCTTGAAGTTCACCCATCCAAAACAGAGCACTCACTCCTTAACAGTGACGAATGAGCCCCGGACATTTCCAACCTCGTGGCTCTTGTCATTCACCATCAGTCACATGCCCCCCTGCTCTAGACAAACCCACCGGCTTGCCACTGAGCTCAGCTCCCTGGTGCCTCCCTGCCTTTGCCCAGGCTCTTCCCTCTCCCTGGTTTGCCCTACTCGTCTTTCAAGGTAAACCTAAGACGAAGTTAATTATCCCTACTAAGCACTCCCACTGCGCCTTGTACTTCGCCACTGTGGCACTTACCACACTTAATAGTAGTTGCTTGTTATTTTTCTGTCTCTTTACCTAACCTATTAGCTTCATTAGGGGAGAAATCACATCAGTTTTGCTCATTACTGTATCACCAGTACCTAACACAGTATCTGGCACATAGTAGACCCTCAATAAATATTAGAGTGACTGGATGAAATAATAACAATAACAACAGTTAACATTTATTCCGTACTTAATGTGTGCCGGGCACTGTAAAGTACTTTATATGTATTCATTCATTTAAAATCCACACAATCCCAAATACTATTATTATCTCACTTTGCAAATAAATAAATTGTGACACAGAGGTATTAAATATCATGTCCAAGGTTATATAGCCATTAAGCGACAGAGTCAGGACCTGAATCAAGACAGTGAATTCCAGAGCCCAGGTTTGTAACCGCTCCTCCATACTGCTTCTCACTGATGCACAATTCAGTTCAAAGGCCACCTCCTGTGTAAACCGTCCCTCACCATCCAATCTGAGGCAGATGCTGCTCCTCTGTAGCCCATGGCATCCCATGTCCACCTCCATCACAGCAGCTATCACACTCTATAACTGGGTGTCTACTCCCATTATTCTATCAGCTCCTTGAGAACAGGCCACTTGGCTCAGTCTTCATTTTCTTTGTATCCTCAGTGCCTAGCACACAGGAAACGCTCACCTTCTATGGATGGGTGGACGGATGGACAGCCTGAGCTGGAGAGGAGGCTTTCATTCTCAGACAATCCAGCAGGTGGCAGAAGAAGACAAAAGCTGAACAGAGAATGGGGGCTGCCTTACCTTTCACAGGAGTCACTTTCTTCATGAGGACTTCCTGGTCTTGATGAAGAGTCACTGTCACTGTGGCTCCCGGTGTGCCATAGCCCCAAATCACTGCCCCAGCGGGCTCCTTCTGTAGCACCATGTGATTATGGATGTGTGAAGCAAATCGAAAATCAGCAGCTGGAAATTTAGCAAACAGAAGAGCATCACTAGGAAGACATCACTGATAGGATCTGGTTATGAGCGAGGAACACACCGTCTTTATACCAGAGAATTTGCATATACTCAGTACTTCTAATCTTCTAAAGCTAGATCTTATCCCTCCTAATTAAGTAAGCAACATCACAAGAACAGTTTCCAACAATATGCACCATAGTACAAGACCAACAAGGAAAACTCCAAGAGCCTAGGGCGACCGATGTACCGCAGACCTCTTCCCCTTCGGAGCCCGCGATCTGCCTTTGCTCTCAGGCTTGGCCCTAATGTTTCACTATCTCCTCCCAAATCACTAAAATGCTCTCCTTTTATGCACCCTGCAGATGGTGTTTATGAGAAAAATAAAGCACTTCCTTCCCCTCCTTTCCTTTACCACCCCCACTCCGGAGTAACTGGGAACTAAGAAGCCTGCTTCTCTCCAACATAGCCCTTTCTAAATCGTCCCCCCTTTCACCCTACCAGTGCGAACTTCCCTCAAGTAATTCTCCTTATTGTGGTTTTTTGACAACCCACTGAAAATTCTAAATAAGCATGTATGAATTATCTGTGACAAGTCTGCTTCCTTCTAAGGTAAATTCAGATAAATCAAGGTGCAAAAAATAAGGTCAGTGCAAGTTAGAAAGTCAAGCTGTCTGAACAAAGGTCTTTTGTCATCATTTTACCCATTTCACAAGCTAAATTATGCACAAAGAACAAGAGGAAGAGCACTTGAAACTGAATTCTATTCTAGAGTCACTAACAAGACTGAATAAGAACTCATTTTAACAAGATCATTCCTATTTTTAACATCCAGCCTATATCAAAGTATTTTATTAATAACCAGTATCTATCCATATTATCTGTGAGTTCCTCATCAAAACTTCAAAGGGAGGAAAAACCGCTTAAGTTATAGCTTTGTCTAAACAGACCCAAAAAATCCTAGAAGAACATAATTAATACAATTAAGATTTTGAAAAATGATAGGCAGGAAAGAGAACCAGACCTAACAAGGCTGACATTTCCTTCCCTAGAAGCTACAAATGATGATGGCCCCTCAGGCTATATTCCCGAGCACACAGCTAATGGGGCCTCCTACACAGACTCAGTGGCCTATTTTGTCCCGCACTTCAAATAACAGCCCCAGTCCCAAAAAAAACAGCCTCGGCTCTCTCTCTTAAGAGTTAGTTCCATCATGAAACCTACGTGACAAAGTTCACCCAGAAGGCCCACTGGGCTGGCAATGCATGGCTGCCTGGAGCAAATGCTCTAAGAGATTAATATCACACCAGGGGGAATTGCATAAGCACCTTGGCAGCCTGCTGGAGGGAAGGGGAAAAGCACGTGTGTGGGAAGGCCTTGTCTTGGGTAGGTGCTTCTTACAGAACAAAACTGAAAACGAAAGGCCCGAAGAGGGAACGGAGTGAAGAAATCCGGCTGCCACTGGCATCGGAGCCGGTGCAAATGGAGGGTTCTAGTTGCTCGAAGCCACTGTCCTGAAGGCTGGGGGCAACACCTTCCCAAATCAGTCTGTCTTCTCCAGCACACACTTACTGAATCTCTTTGTGTATGGCTCTGTTCTCAATCAAAGAATTTTAGATCCTTTAGAGGAAGGATCATGCATGCCCTTCCGTATAATCATGTTATTTACTGATCAACAGACTCAGACCTAAGGAGATTAGATAATTCTTTAAAATAGCTTGCATTCTTATTAATTAACTCAACAAATATTTATTGATGCCTACTATGTGCCAGGCACCATGTTAAGCATTGAAAAAAACAAACACACAGCTTACATTCTACTGATGGCTTACTTGCGGCAGGTACTGTACTAACCACCCTGCAGATACTAAGTTTCTGCCCAAAGAAACTTAGTATCTGCAGGGTGTTCAGCACAATGCCTCCCAAATACTGGTATCAAATGAGCCTTCAACAGAGGAAACTAATAAAATAATGGTCCTGCTCTTCTCTTTATCTTCTCCTCACCTCATATGCTACACTCATATGTCCCCCTGTGAGGAAGAGAGAAAAAAGATTCATTTACACTTTGGTTAAACCCAGAAAAACCACCTATGTACTGCGGTTTGTCTGCATCGGGGTACTTTCTGGATTCTTAGGGGGAGCCGCCGTCGTATTTCTGCACTCCAACAGTCCTCCCACCTCAACTTTCATTTCTTAACAGAGATTTTTGTGGCCCACTATTTGAGTGTTTGAAGGACAAACTGGGGCCAGCATTATCACTTTAACTTCTATTAGCAGACAGAGCTTCCAGTTTTTCCATAGTGGTAACCCAGTGTCCAGCCTTGTGTAGTCAAATGACAGGAGCTGACTTATGACTTAGACAATAGTCAGTGAGTCACCCTCCTCCCCAGCGCCACGCATATTATCCCACCACCAATATCTGTAAGCTGCACCAGAAACCAAAGTTGAGCCTGAAATATTCTGAGCTAGTGAGGGGGTTGTACTTCTTAACCCAATTAAACTAGTAAGATTTAATTCCTTGCCTGAAGCAAACGCTCCCCCAGGGTACCACTGACGGGGCTACACTGAAATGTTTTGGATGACTCACGCACCTGTTTCCAAATATTACCTAACTGGCTCTGACCCTCCTCTTCCAGCTCCGCAGCAGTAATTCAAAGACCCTGCGGGCCTCCCCACTCAGATAAACGCAACTATGCATCTGCCTAAAGCACTGCATCCTAACGGCGGGACTGGAGGGAGGAAGCGGAAGGGCGGGAGCTCCAGCCCAACAACACCGGCAGTGCAGGCCTGGGTTGAAGACCCCTTCCCCGACCTTGAGAAGGGTGTGTGTGGGGGCAGTGGGGGGGGCAGGGTCCGAGCACGAAGGATGTCGGACCACGCGCAGGCTGACTGGGGGTCGGGTCGATCCAGGCCGCCTCACCTGCCCTGGTGCGAGCTCGCAGGATTAAGGGCAGCAACAGTCCCAGTACAAACCCCGGCGCGACCATATTTGCTAAGACCCGCCTGCCGCCGCGGACCTCGGGACCGCGACCTCCGGGACGTAGAAGCGGAATCCAGTCGGGGCGGGGCCTGGCCTGTGCGGGGCGGGGCCGTAGGGCGGGGCAGGCCTGGCCCCACCCTACCAGGCCTGTGTCCGCGAAGCGGTCGGTGAGAAGGGGCAGCCCTTCTCGGCCACCGTAGTTGATTGAATAAACGGTTCCTCGGCAACGAGAAAAAAACAACTAGAACCATCGGCACCAGCTCTGGGAGAAGCAAGAGGTGAGGCGGTTGACCCCAGTTCCTGTCCGAAACCGAGACCTCCTCCTTTCCCTTCGCCTCTCGTAATTTTCTGAGGGTCCCCGACACATTCAGAGAACCCTTGGGCAGACGGGGAGCCCAGGGAGCCAGCCGGCTGTGAAGCCCCGTTCCCCGACGTCCCACTCCCTCCCACGGCCCTTCGCTCCTCGGATCCGCTCGGGGGCTCACGAGTCCTTTTCACACCTCGAAAAGGATGTAATACCTCACCTCCTGTGCCCTCGAAAAAGGGAAAAAAATAACACCGATACATTAGGCCTCATGAAACCGTCTAGTCCCCTTATGCCGCGTTGACTCACAACAGGTCGAGTCCAGAGTGTGTTTTGCTCGCCCCGCCGCGCAGCCCGCTGCCTGGCAGCCCTCCTTCTTCTAGCCGTCCTGTGCCAAGGCAGGAAGGCAAGACCTGGTAAAGATAAAACCAGAGAAATAAGAATCCCAAGACTTTGGAGGCAGGGGTTGCAAAATTAGGACTGCCCCTCGCTCGTCCTACCGCCCTTGCCAGAATGTATAGGTGTTACAAGGCACTGTAAGTCATGCTTTAAAAGTGTGAAACTTAAAAAATTAGAAGAGTGATTTCTAGAACCAAGACCAGTTCTGACTTTAATTTTTTTTAAATTTTAGACCTTAAACCGGATCTTCTCAGCAATTTATGGTGAAGTTTTGACAATCATTCTCTCTAAAGCCCTGTGAGATAGCCAAAAACAAAAAATAAAAAACCTCACCTTTTAAACACAGACATCGAGACAAAAAGTACTAATGTTTTAGTGAAAAATCTGTGATTTTTGTAATTAAAAGAATGACCCGACCCATTAAATAGGCCTGTATTTGTAATAGTCTAATTAATAATGGAGAATTCAAGAGTCTTTAGAACCAATGGGTGGGCTGGGATTGTGTTGGGAAAAAATGTTTAAGTCCAGGAAATTTGGTGCTCAGAAAGACTGTTGCCGTAGTTGGGGTCGCGTGGGTAAAATCGGACACATTTAAAGACAGCGCTCTCTAATAAATCTCCAGGTACAGTAGGCAGTTCCTTCCAAGGAGATGTCGATCCCATTCTCCAACACCCACTACCGAATTCCACAAGGATTTGGGAATCTTCTGGAAGGGCTGACGCGTGAGATTCTGAGGGAGCAACCGAACAATATACCATCTTTCGCAGCAGCATATTTTGAGAATCTTCTAGAGAAAAGAGAGAGTAAGCTTTTTAAAAATAGGCACTTTTTAAGTAAATAAGAGACTGAGCCCTCGGTTATGGTGAAACTTGTTTAAGACCATCCCTGTTCCACAGACAC
>CM052546.1:49093451-49110337 GCA_028533065.1 Trachops cirrhosus | reverse complement strand
AGGTCTACTGTACAGGCACAGAGAAGCCGCTTTGAAAGTGAACTTCCAGCCTGGGAAGGCGGTGTATATTCCGCTTCTGTACCTGCACGGCCCCATCCTGCCCGGAGACTAAGATTCGGGCCGACAGTGGCTCTAGTTGAGGGCCAAGCAGTCTCTTCACTTCCAAAAGTACGGTTTTCAAATTTCCAGCCTTGGAGGTTCACGACTATCCAGACCCGACCTAATGGTCAAAATGGGAATTATCACAGCTATAAATTTCTGTTAAAAAACTTATAACTAGAGCAACCATTTTAACATAAGCTTTTGTGATTACTCTTATAGGGGAGGATGTAGAAATCTCAATGTATTCTATTTATTTATTTTTATTGAATTTACTGGAGTGACCATGGTTCACAGAACCATACAGGTTTCGAGTGTACAACTCAGTAAGACGTGATCTGCACCCTGAATCGCGCGCCCATCATCCCAAGCAAGGTCTCTTTCCGTCCCCACACCCCCTCGCTTTGTCCACCTCCACCTGCCTCCCCACCCCTTTATCATTACTTTTGGTTACAGTGTTCTAACCAAGTGCAAAGGTGCCTAGAAGTAGCCACAAGTAAATAAACCTTCCATTTTAAATCGATTTAGAGGGAGAAAACCCCCAGGAGCAAAGCTTGGATTGAAAGAACTCCCATAGAGAGGGCAGAACTCTCCGTCCCCTTGTCTTCCATGCTCTGCCCTGGCAGAGCTCAAGGTCTCTGCCAGTTTCCTGAGTGTTCCTGATCTTCTCCTGATCCAGTCACTGTGAATATTTGTCACACAATCTAAAACTTAAATGCCACTAAAAAGCTATTAAGAAAAATCCTTTAGGTTTAGAGGTGAATTGTAATGAACATTAATTTAATTTTGTTATTTTAACTTTATTTTACAAATTCATGAGTGAAATGTCTTTAGTCATTTGTTTAATTTTAGACCTCAGAAACATCTCATTACAAAAACACTTGAGTCATTGTTACTGGCTCATGACAATTAAAGCAATCGGTGATTCAGAGTGATAGTGTCGGAATACTGGCTCTCTAACTAATACAAGTGGGTGAAACTATCTGAAAAGATCGTAAGCATCATACCCATTTTCACTCCTGTAAAGCAAAGGTGAGTTATTCAACTGATATAAGTGTTGGAATTTAGTCTCTCCAAAAGGGAAGCATAAAATCCTCTGGGCCAGTCTCGCACACAAGGCAAGAATCTCCTTACCAGCACTCCTCCCAGTGATCACTAGTCTTAATTCTTACAGGAAATGTGGGTAAGTGAAATAAGGGGTATCTCAAAATCACTGGGAAAGGGAGGGCTTTTTATTAAAGATAAATTAATAAAGATGGAAAAAGAAAATTTACTCTATTCTTTACATGGTTCACCAGGACAAGTTCCAAATTGATCAAAGATTTAAATATTTAAAACAATGAATCTATACAAATATTGGAAGAAAATATGGATAAACTTCTCTATAACATAAAAAAGGGAAAGATGGCTAGCTAAGTTGCTATAGTTGCTTTAAAAATCCAAGAGCAATCAAAGAAGAGATGGATAAAATTGACAATATTACATGACAAAAGTTGCCATAAGGGAAATAAAACTACACATGACAAACTGAGGGAAAAAGAAGGTGTGCAATTAATATCACAGCTGGTCAATTAACCTAATAAATAAAGAGCTTGTAAAAACAGTGAAGAAAAACTAACAATGCTGTATTTTAAAAATAGGCAAGTGATACGAGGCAACAGGTCACACAAAAATAAGTGTAAATGGCCTTTAACCCATTAAAACATATTCAAACTAACCCATAATAATAGAAGCCCATATCAAAACTACACTGAGGCACCACCACCAACCCCACTCATCAGATTGGCAAAAAGCCAAAAGCTTGCAGATTTATTCTAGGCAGGGCTAGAGGGGAACAATTATTTGTGTCTATTGCTGGAGGAAATATAAAATGATCCAACCCCAATGGCAGGGGAAATGGCAGCATCTACCATAATTATATATATATTTAACCTTTGACCCAGAAACTCTACTACTTTACTTTTCACTGCATTGTTATTTGAGGCAGCAACCCAAATACCGATAATAGGGATTTATTGACTAGAGTACATCCACACAATGGAATATTATACAGTGTTTAAAAAACAGGAGGAGGAAGATCTCTGTGATGCTATGGAGTGAACGTCAAGATAAATTAAGTGAAAACAGGTGGAAGCATACATTAGGGTTAGTATGCTACTCATTGCCTGATGAAGGGGTGTTGCTATGAATACATAATGTTCATTTATATTTTTTAATGGAAGAATAATTTTTTTTAAATAATACCTCTTGGGGCAGAAGGAACAGAGTGGAGGGAACAAAATAGAAGCTAGATTTCTCTGAATATATCTTGAATTTGAAATCATAAACATTAGCATAGTTATAAGATAGAATGAAATTTAAAAATTATTAAATAATTTATAAAATTTAGAAGCAAAGTGCAACAGACAAACCCAACTAGTATTGAATGGGTAGTATAACCACGAGAATGGAATTATTTCAAGTGACTTTATGATGAAGTAATCTGACGGTACATCCCTGATGGATATAGCCTAAAAGCAAAGTGAGAAAAAATGTTACATTATTTTTAACAATTACTGTTAATATTATAGTTATTCTGTAATTATTGTGTATAAATTGTAGGACATAGCAAATAAGTATCTGTCCTACTGTAATTAGGAATAAGATGTTTAGTGTGAGAAAAATGGCTTACACATATAAAAATAGTTAATAAAATCATGTAATTCTCAATTTGAAATGAAAAATATCACTTTGACCTCATGATATATTTTCTCTTTAAAAATAAGTTTTTTCTAGCTTTATACATTTTTTAATTTAATGATTTTAGAGAGAGAAACATTGATTTGTTCTATTTTGTGCATTCACTAGTTACTGCTTTTTTAAAAATAACTTTTTATAATTATTATTGATTTTTTTTAAAGAGAGGTAGAGGAAGAGAAAAAGAAACAGATTTGCTGTTCCACTTACTGATGCACTTATTTGTTGATGATTACATGTGCCCTCACTGGGTATCAGACTTGCAACATTGGTGTGTTGGGACAACTCTCTAATCAACTGAACTACCCGGCCAGGGCTCTATACATTTTCAGTCCTCAAAACAAAGACCATCAGAGTACCAGTGAGCACCAGGCTTCTTGGAAAACTAGGTCATTCCTTGAACTGGATAAGAAATACAAAGATGAGCCTGAACATCTTGCCGTACCAAAAAAAAGGAAACCATCAAAGATTACTTGAGTTGTATCCAAAGGACTCAAGAGCATCTGAGCACCCTAATAAGCCCCTGCTGGCCAATTTTTGATAGGCATTAATTAGAATAAGAACTACACTGGGCTAGAATTCATCTAATTTGTTAAATATTCATGAGCTTACAATGATTAAAAAGAAGAAGCTCCTTGAGGATCCTAAGGAACCAAATGATTATTTTGAAAACTGGTAAATAAAGGGAAAGAAACCTTTTATCTACCTTTTTTGTAAGAACTGTATTTCAGGGTAACCAAATAGGTGATGAGGGAAAGTTTTTCTTTATTGAGTGCTCCAGAGATGAAGTAATGATAAAATTTGAACACTACCATTATGCAACACCTAAAGAAATTATCTAAGCGACCCTCATCATCAATGGGCCCATAGAAAATGTAAAGACAGACGACTAGGTGTTATATATCTCCTGACAGAATTACACTGCACTGCTTGTATTTTTGCCAAAAACAGTCAAACCTGAATCACTGGAGATCTAACTAGCAGTGTACAGGAAATTCAAAAACAGAAGAACTTGTTAAAAATCACCATGGAAATGGAATAAGAAATATCTAGACTATGGGAAACTCCAAAGAAAAGGACCAAATTTTATCAACAAATAAATTGCAAGGAAAAAAGATGGGTGGGGGGAGGTAGGGAGCTTTCAGTGAAAAGAGATTTAAAAGGCATAAGACAAGTCTGTGTGTGCCCATTGTTTAGGTCCCAATTTGAGCAAACCAACAGTATAAATAAATAAATAAATACCGAGAAATATTAGACAATGAGGGAAATTTGGATAGTTGATACTAAGGAATTATTAGTATTTTTAGGTATGATAATGGTATTGTGGTTTTATATCTTAGAGACATATACTAAAATAAATATCGGTAGGTAAAGTAATATGATGCCTAGGATTGGCTTGAAAGTAATCAGAAGAAAGAGCAGAAAAGTGAGTGAACCTTCAGATAAAGTAAGATAAATTATAAGTTTATAATTGTTGAATCTCAGTTATGTGCACATGGGAATTTGTTACATTATTCTCTACTTTCTAAGTCTGCAATTCTTCATAATTAGAAGTTAAAGAAAAATTTTGTTTAAATATAAATACTTGTTTCTATCTATGTCAACTGCCCATATAATATGCCTCAATTTTAAAAAACATTCCCATCCTTCACTTTTCCAAACTTTCTCACTATTTAACATTTATTTTTATACATTTTCCTGTGTTTACTAATTTATGCTTATAAGTTTCTATACTTATATTTAAGTATTGGCATTTGTTCTCTCTCCTCATTTTGTTATAAACTTTATGAAGGCAGCACTTAACGGTTTTTTACTGCCTTTCTAAATATACCCAACGGCTCATCCGATGTTTAATTCATCAGCATCTATTGCATGATCACTGGTTAGATCTGCAGTGCTAGGCTGTGCTCAACAGCAGTGAGATTTTCAGCTAGCAGTAATGAACCTGGGACTCGAAAAAAACTTGTTTTGTGTTATTCTAGATTTAATGAACTCAAAATAAGTCTAAAATTATTATATTTGTATTACTTAGAAACCAACTTCGATCCAGCAGAATGGGGGGCTAAGGTAGACGACCTCTTCTACAACAAGCATGCATTCAAGGTATGGTCCTCTGAAACTAGTGGGTCTGGTTACTTCTCCCTGTCTCCGGAACAGAGATTATTGGGATCTCCCCAGAATCATGAAAATTGTGAGAGGCATCCTAAATATCTCATTAAACCTTCTTAATTGTAATGTTCTTTCTGATGAGGAATTCTTTTCTAAAGTATATCTGAATCACATATAGATACATAGTTTAAATTTTAGATGATGACCAGGAAGAATGTAATGGAAAGTTATAGAATAATTCAGATTTTATTGGGCATTACAGTGCTTAGTGGTAGCAGATAAATATCTGTTGAGTTAATGAGTGATATTTCATAAAATAAAACACTATTCACTTAGTTATTTTGTTATAGTTGACATTTTACAGAAGACTGAATAGAATTAAAGATGGTAATGGTAGATAGAGTTTTCTTTACAAAGCTAATTTGTTCAGAGACTGAACCTATCTTCTCTCTAGTAGCATTCTTTGAACCAGTCTTTCTCAGCTAAGGTTTCTCAAAATACTAATAATTAAGCACTGAGCAGAAGGCACCCATTGCATGTAAGGAATCACTGTCTCTCTTTTGCATCTAGAGTGCTTCTAGTTATGTATCATCCTTTGGAGAATTGAGGAAATAGTCAAAGTATTGTTTTGTGGTCCAGATCAGGAATACTGGTTGAGAAATGCCAGCATAATGGACATCAACTGGGAGCTTGGTGGAAATTCAGTCTCAGGCCCTGCCCCAGGTCTACAGATCAGAAGTTGAGTTTTACCGAGATCCCCACAGTAAAATGTTAGGTACAGTAAAGTCTGAGAAAGCACGACACTAGACAACTGTGATAAAGCGTTAGCCGCAAAGCCCCTGCAGATACTTGAATTAAAAGGAATTAACAAAGTTCAGCTTTTGATAGTGTTCCACAGTAGATTTGGGGGATTTCCTGGGGAAATATCTGTCACTTATTCCGAGTTCAAAAGTGAATTTCTACTCATTTGTGTCTGCCAGATAAGGGGGGAGGGAATCTGTTTATATCCATTTAACTGGATTCTTTGTGTTCACGCTTTATTGAAATCAAAGGAAAAATGTTGAAAATTTTAAAATATTTGTGTGATATCAGCTGTTTCTTTTTTCTTTTTTGAATTCTAAAGACTTGATTTGATTAGCTTATATGTCCTTTCTGTTTTGTGGCTTAAGGAAGCTCTTCCCATAAGTTGTGAATTAGCAATGTCTCCATTTTGGAGGAATATTTCAATAACATGTCAACACAGGCAGGGCTGGTTTCCCTTTTTCTATTTGAATCACTCCCCACAAGAAAATTTACTTTTTTGACTTAGTTTTTAATCTACAAACTTCATTAAAAAGTCACCTTGATTTCACACTATAAAACACAATGACATGTATTTCGTTTCTGCTTTAGAAAATACTGGTACCTCTTTACACTTTGTTCAGGACTCATTACAGCATCTTACCAACCTTCAGTATAAGACAATGACTTGTTTTTAATGTAAAATAATGTTTCATACATTCCAAAAGCAAAAAAGCGATCATTTTGTTTACCAGTTCTTTCATTTTTAATATTTGCTTATGCACATTCCTTTAAGAGTGTTCATTTATTTCTTTTGTCATCCATTTTCCTTTTTTAAAAAAATCAGTATTGTTTAAATTTCCACTTCTTTTCAGTATCTTAAAGTAATATTGAATCACCTTCAAGCAGTCTGATCCAAGACTTTACTATTTGGAAACATTGCCTCTTTGGTCTCTCCCTCCTCTCCAGGAGCAAGAACCACCTGAGAAAGAAAAGTCTCAGACACCTGTGACAGAGGAGACACCAGTCACAGTCGTGGTAAGTTATATTTCCCATATACTGTTGGATTCTTAGAAAGAAGTCACTCCATCTAAAATTATACCCTAAATGCGAATCTAGTCTGTTATCCATGTTGTTAAAATGATTATTTTGCTTTCTAGATAACTAACATCAGTGAGAAACTAACTGGTGGATTATTTTTGGCCATGCCACTTATAAAGGAAAACTCATTTCCCCTCAGAAATAAAATCTTATTTCCCAAGAATGTCAACAGATGGATAAATCTCCTCAAGGGGAAGAAAGGCAGAACTCACCAGCCCCATTCTCCATCCTTCAGATTCACTTCCCAGTTTGGGAGCTTGTCACTGCTTGACGCCGTTACCACCACACAGTGACACAGGTTCGGAGATAACAAAAGGAAACGACACACAGCCAGACGAAATGGCTTCACACAATGTCTCGTTCTCACCGTGCATGCGTTGCCCTCTGCAGAAATGACCTCCTGCCTGACAGCCTGCATCTTAGTAGTAAATCCCGGGTGGACACCTGCACGAGTTCTGTATTCTGTGTGCTAGAGCCAGCTTGCAGCTTTCAGGGAAGGGCTGAATATATCTCTACACAACCCTGTGCTCAGTAAGGGCACTGTGGTAGCTTGATATCAGCCATAGAAGGAATATTAAGACCGTGAAAATACTGTAAATCAGGACTTTTTCCTGGAGAGCCAGTTTTTAAAGCATTTGCCAGCACATTACTACCCTTATTTTTCATAGTTCAGACTCAAGAGGACCAAACCTAGTGAGAGCAAAGAACTCAACTCTCCACAATACTGAAAGCCAAACTTTTGAGTTCCTTTTCATGTCCCAGGTAGTCACCCAATAATTGACACCTAAAATGGACATCCCCCTCAGGGAACACCTTACTTCCTACCCAGTGGGGCATAACTTTTCCCTAGAATCTTTATAAATTGTTCCTGCATCATATCAGCCTGGCATAAGAGACAGTGGGAGGTCAGGGAAGAAGGGAGTATTGTTTCCTTTCAATGTCAATAGCTGCCCTTACACGGGTTTCACATGTGTGTGAGTTGAGATCTCATTGATTTCCAACCTCAGAACAATTTATTCGCCCATATCGGAGCATCATCTCGGAGGAGTTTACACCATATTGTTTACATTTGAAAGTTGAAGAGCTAGCTTTGCCTCATTATTGTAATGCGGGGGGAGGGGAGGGAAATAACCCAGAGGTCTGTCAGTAGGAGGCAGAGTAAGTCAATCAAAGCCCAACAATACAATGTAATGCAATGGTGTCATGAAAAAAAAAAAAGAATGGGCAGAGCTATGTACTGAATAATAACATAGATGACAAGAACCAAGATATGTTGTTACATGGAAAACATAGTACCAGAACTCATTCTTAAAAGATAAAAAGGCATATATGTACCCATATAAATACTCTGTCTATTCAGAGGTTTCGAAAAATTATATACACTCATCCATAATAATAGTCATCTCTTAAGAGCAGGTTTTGGGAATGGGGAGGGAAACTTTCACTACCGGTGATACTTAAGATTTTAAGTGTATATGTATCACTTTTATAATTTAAAATATTAAGAGCTACATACCTATTGAATTTTACACTTACTGTGTATTTCACCCTCTGTATATAGTACCTAAATTTAAACAAAAAAGGAAGCTGGACACAAACCTTAAAGCAATCATTTTAAAACTGACATTATTGGATTAAACAGGCTTCTATTTGGCACTCCACTTTAAATGTGTGCTTTTGGTTAGCTCCTTACTGAGAAATTAAGAGGTTAACACTTTGATTCATTTTATGTAATCATGATTATTTTGAAACAGCACATTTGTTATCTTCTCAACATTTTTACCATGCTTCAAGGATTCTTACTTATTCTCCACCCCCCGAAAGTCTTATTGCTCAGGAAACTTAAATACAAGCTATTTTGCTTTGTAATTTTTATTCAGTAACTTGATAGAGAAACATCGACCTGTTGTTTCACCCAGCCATGCGTTCACTGGCTGATTCTTTTATGTGCCCTGATTGGGGATCAAACCTGCAACTTTGGCATGTCAGGGTGACATTCTAACCAACTGAGCTACCTGGCCAGGGCTGAAATAGGAGTTATTTTGGAGGGGAAAAGTTGGCAATGTTGATTTATTGCAGAGACATATTAAAAAGTGACAAAACAAAATGCCTACCATTTTGGCAATTACCATTGGTACATAGACAACCTGACAAACATATAAAATTCCCTCGGGAAGCAACAGAACTCGACTGTTAGACCAAACACTAAATTGATTAAATGTATGCATTATTTTTTATGGCATCAAAATACTGTATGGAATGTTTACCAAGTCTCTCTTGCTCCTTTCCGTGAAGGAACTTTCTGAAGAAGACAAGCAAAAGGAGGAGAACGCTGCCGTCAAAATCCAAGCAGTTTTCCGGGGCCACTTAGCCAGAGAGGAGGTGAAGAAAATGAAAGATGGTGATGTTCAAGAAGAGAAAACACAGGAAGACAACTGAGGAGACTGGTTTTGCCCCCAAAAAAGCATGAAAAAAGAATCCAAATCCATCAACCTTGTTGTGATTGTCGTTTTTTTCCTTAGTAAGGGAGATTCGATGTAGTGAAGTAACATTTGTTGCTGTTGTGAAAATCTGTCGTGAGCGTTTGTTTAATAAACATGCCATTGAACACATGCTTCTTAAAGATGCCTCTGAGATCATCGGTCTATTTATACTTCTCCCGAGTCTATGTATAGAGACCCCTGGATTAGAGGGGCAGACCGGGAGCATCTTGGGTTCTCAGAGAGCTCAGAGGGCACGCGGTCTAACCGTCAGCCCATGGCCACGTTCCATCACAAACCTGTAAAGTGGTCTTTCAGCTCCCGTATCACTTGTAGTGAGAGAATGCCACTGCCTTTCGAGAGGAGCCCATTTAATTTTAGAGTAACTTGAATTATTAGATGAGCTGAGTCAAAAATCCGTCTCCTTGTAAGTTTTCGTTTGTCATGCCTGCATTCAGTCCTTTATTGAAAAATGTATTGTGCAGAATTCATGTGCTGAGGTATAGTAATGAATATCTTCTTATATTTATACAACTGACAGTTTTTTATTATCTTGCTCTCTAGAATGACACAGAATAAGACTAATATATTTGAAAAAAATGAAAGGTTTGATAACATCATATACAAGTATACTCTTCTCCAGCTAAAACTTCTCGTGTTTCTTTAATGTATCAATGGTAGTACCTTCATCACGAACTCACAGACTTCTTTCAGTAAGCCACTCAAGCCCTATTGCCTAATTTTTAGAAAGTTCAGTCTCCTTTTGAGGCCTCCCTACCCTTGAATATTCAAGAAACTGCAGGGGTTTTGTCTTACACCAAAAACTGCAGTTCCCTTCCCAAAAGAAAATGGAAAGAAAGTAGATTCTTACCATTTAATGCTATTGCCTTCTCCCACAATGAGGCAGCCCAGTCCAGCAGACTGATGTCATATCCTGGCTGGTTGCAGCACATTGGACGCCCCAGGCTTTGGTCCTAGCATTACACCTCTCTTAGTTCGCAGCCACACAGGCATTTCCATAAAGCTCTAACACATCTGGGTGGCTTGGTCTTGAGGAGCTTCCAAAACCAGCCATAGTGTATGCATAACAAATGGTCTGTGGCAAACACTTAGATCTCCGCCTTAAGCTCAGACCTTGTCCTTCTGCAAAGCAGTGTTACTTCAGGTGTCCCACACCCCCTCCCGGGCACTGAGCCCTTGTCAAAGACTCCACGACAGCAGCTTACCCAAGTGACCACCACTGAAATACAGGTGATTTACGCCAATGCTTTCAAGATGGTGGTATTCATTCTCTAATCTCCACTCACTGCTGGACAGCCATCCCCCTTCTGAGGTCCTGCTGGCATAAGAGAGCTGCTTGCCAGCTAAGCCCAAGTCTCAAATATCCATTGGACTCCTTCCTCCGATTTTTAGCCCCACTTTTCCAGTTCTGGAGAGAGAAAAAAATCAACTCTTCCAGCATTCCAGCTGCTCATTTCCAGTTGGGTTCACAGTACCAGCCTCCAACCCCTTTCTCCTTAAAGGCATCCTGCTTGGGGGTTATCAACAGGAGCCAGAATCAATGCAAAGACTTAGCTTCTCAGTCCTGAAAAGCAGACCAGAAGGAAAAAGACGTTTCCACCCTAGTGAATATGTAGCGTGGCGGGGGGCGGGGGGGGGGGTGATGGGGAGAGGGGAAGGTACCAGTTAACTTTTACAATAATTCTGTTACACATGTAAAGTGATTAACACTGTGCTTTCCAGTACACACACACACACACATCTAATGACCTCATGGCAGTAATGAAGTTTTTGGTGAGGGAGGAAAAGGAAGAGGAGAAGGTAGGGAGGAATGACTGTGGTATTGTAACAACACAGGAATATCACTTTATTAGCACTTACTGCTTTTCATATTATCTCTCTGGCTGCCCCTCAATCTCCTCTGCTGGTAACTCTTCAAGTCCCCAATCACTAAATGCTAAAGTGACCCCAGTGCCAGTCCTCGGACCCCTTTTCAAGCAATCGAACTTAACTTGTTGATCTCATCCAATCTCATGGCTTTAAAAGCCATCTGCATGCTGATTACCCCCAGATGTGTACTTGTAACAGTGGACCTTTCTCCACTCCAGCGCCAAACTTGTGGATTCAGCTGCCTACTTAACATGACTGCCTGGACGTCCATAGGCAACTCAAAGTTAACAAGTCCAATAACATGTTACTGCTTCTGATAACAGCTCCTGATATTACCCCTCAAATCTTAAATTCCCTCATCTTCCCATCTCAGAAAACGACCTTTCTATTCTTCTGTTTGCTCAAGCCAAAAATGTAGAACTCATCCTCAACTCCTCTGTTTCCCCCACATCTCATTTACAATTTATCGGCAAAGCCTGTGTGCTCTATCTACAGAATCTGACCACTTTTATTTTTACTACCCTGGTCCTAGTTCCCATCACCTCTCGTGAATTATTGCAGTCACCTCTACATCCGTCGGTCAGCCCTTGTCATCCCAAAGTCAGTGATTTCTTTTTCTCATGGGTCTGTGGATCAGAAGCACTTTAGCTGGAGCTAGGCTGGACTCCAGGCTTCAGGTTCAGGTCTGCTCCAAGCCAAGGGTTTGTGGGTTGGCTGGGGAAGGTCTGCTTCCAGCTGTGAGCCCAAGGGTGAATTATGGCACCCCTCGTGTGTGTATCCTACTCGGAGCTGGTGCTGAAAGTGCTGTCCAAGGCATGCTCTTCTCATGGTGGCCACAGGAGCACAAGCAGGGAAAGCGTAATGAAAGAATATTCCAAGCTTTTGCTCATAACACTTCCAGCGACATCTCATTCACCAAAGGAACTCATCTAACCAAGCCCGAAGTCAAGAGGTAAGGAAATACACTGCTCGCCATGCAATCACAGCAAAGACCTCATGTACGCACGATGCTTCTATGGGATGGTGGAAATTTGTGAAGAACCAATAATTCAGCTGACCACAGTCTGCTCTCTTGGTTATAATCATTCACATCCTTTTCACGTGCAAAATACATTCACTCCTATCCCAAGACCCCTAAAAGGTCCATCAAATCCTTGAAATTCAGGATCTACCTTAGGTCCAGGTATGGCTGCTCTTGATGTACAGACCTACAAATTGAAAGAGGAAGCATTTTCTCATACACCCAACACACAACAAATGATGGACAGGGACAACACAACCAAAACCACAATAACTCTTTCATTTAAAAAGGGGAATGAGTAATGGAAGCAAATACCAGTTACTGGATCATATGATTGATTATTAAATACCACTGAGAAAAGATTGTCACGTTTTTCTATTTGGGGAGGGGAGATGCTGTTCCATGATTAGGCATTGGTTCTCCTCCCTATGAATAACTCTCCGGTCCACTCTCCATAGCTCTTGGTTCTACAGTCTAGAAAATTATCTTTTCTTCATTTGGAAAGGGCATTGGCTAATATGCCCTTCCTGGTGGATAAGGGAGTTTCTCACCCGATTCCTGCCCATAGGAAATTGAGAGCCCAGAGGTCTCTATGTCTTGCACATCTTTGGTCTCTCCTAGTTGTTAGTAATGCTTTTGCCCATAGTAGACTTTTCTTAAAAACCTTGCGAGTTTCCTCTGTGTTTGACTCCAATCAGCTCCATGTGCCAAAAGCTGTACCCACAATATTTTTCAAGATATGCCTCCCTCTCTCTAGATTTAATTCTATTAAGAGTGACAAATCAGAACCAGTATTTTAATGTCCTAAAGCCTCATACCTGTCATAAGTAGTCTCCCTACTCCCACCCTTTCCGCCTGTCAACACAGCAGCTAGAGTGTCCTGTTATAGTTGAAGCCACACCATGTCACGCTGCTTGAAACCCCCACTGGTTCCACGTCTCATCCAGAGTAAAAGCTATAGTCTTCACAGTGGACTAGAGTTCTCTACAGAGCTTGCCTCCCGTCACCTCTCTAAACCCCTTCCTTTATCTTTTTATTTTTCTCCTTGGTTCTGAACACCATCTTAATATATCTTTCTACTGCCCGCTTCTTCCTCCTAGAATGTACACTCCAGAAAATAGAGATTTGAGATTTTGCTCACTGCCTAGCGCCTATTTTACATGCAGCAGGAAAGACTGAATCATTTCTAGTGGCCCATACTGCCGTGGGAGGAGCCCTAACAAATAACTTCTTCCATCAAATTAGCCTCAGTCGGGTTATATAGCCGTTGCTTAAGGAATCATTGAGACGAGGAGGAAAGAATATGCCAATTACCCACCTGTGGAGTAGAGGGTCAGTTCTATGAAAAAACCTAGCTGAAGTCAGGAAACTTTAAAGTTCCTTCTAGAAGATAGAGTAATATAGTCAGGAGGAAGGGTTAGTGGATGCTGGACAGACAAGCGACAGATACCCACCACATGGCTCCTCGCTGTAGTGTACTGTTTGTTAAACTGTTGGTCAAAACCAAAGGCTAGGAAAGTATTAGCAATGAAAGGAAAAACTTAAAACAGCAAACGAGGGGTTACACACAGGACTGTGGAGATCTGAGCAGCCTGCTACATAAATGGCAATGTGTGGAGCTGGGCGGTGCAAACGGGAAATCTCTCCAAAGAGCGAGCTTTGGAGGCTAGGAGAATGTGAAAAGTCATGTGAGGAAGAACTTAAACTGTTTTTTAAAAGATTTTATTTATTTATTTCTAGAGAGGGGAAGGGAGAAAGAGAGGGAGAGAAACATCCACCATTTGCCTCTCACACACTGCAACCGGGGACCTGGCCTGCAACCCAGGCATGCGCCCTGATGGGGAATCGAACTGGTGATCCTTCCGTTTGCGGGATGATGCCCAACCCCCTGAGCCACACCACCCGGGGAGGAACTTAAACTGTTTTTAAAATCTATGCAAAATTTACTCTGTGGGAGGCTAAGTGTGAGAGTTTTTTAATGTGAATTTTTCATAAAACATTCTTATGAACACTTGCTATAGAAAAGGAGTCTTCTGTCAAAATCATCAATCAGTCCCTTTTAGTAAATGGAAGCCGAACATCACCTGGAGGGACCTGCTCTCCGCTGCACTGTGGGAGCAGCTCAGTCAGCGCCTCTGAGTGGATGGTGAACCCAAGATGAGAACCTGAACCCCTGCTGTCCTGTGTCCTTTAAACACAGGACCGAATTCACCGCGGCTGCTGTTCTCAAGCCCACACTCCACAGCGTCTTCCTAAACTTCTCAATAACATTAGCCCAGCAGTCTCTCTCTGTTCCTCAAGTCCACTTGAGTTTTCTAACGCTGGGAAACATTTCACTGCGTATCATCTTTTCTTAAACTGTGGGTTTTCTCCTGTAAAATGATTCCCATGTTTTTGACTGTTGGGAGGGTGACAAGGTTATACAGGAGCCAGGTACTAATTTCCTACATGCAGCTCTCTTGGCCTGAGGATATTTCTAAAGAGCACATTACACACATAGAGTTAGGAATTCAGCTCTTCATTTTTGCTTCTGTTTTCCCTCTCCTCTGTATCTATAATAAGCGTATTATGATGACCCATTTTGTATCAATTCATGATGTGGGTAAACTCATTTGCAAGCTGATGTGCTTTTGACAAATATAGCTACTGAGACTGACAATTATTTATATCTGGAAGGCTCTCAGGAGAGACCGAACATGCAAAATACAATACTTCAAAATGTGAACTTATTTTTGTGAATGAAATGTTTTGGGGAGTAAGCAGGGTTTGTTGTGCAGAGCCAAAAGATAAAGGACTGCTGGGTGGAGGTGACATGGTAACTGAAGTCTCAAGGGTCACCACACTCATTACTAGTCACCTGAGCAAAGGACAGTCAACACTCCAGCACCAGGAGATCACCACAGGAAGTGTATAAACACCCTGTCCCCAAAGGTCAGACATAATGGAGAAGGTGTGAAGTCTGCCATTATTCTGTCCCTGAAGACACTTGTCTCAGAGGTTTCTGACCAACTAAACATTCTACTACTAAAAAGTAGGGCTCAGTGTGATAAAGCAGACCTTAAACCAATTTTGAAAGGTATCAAAAAACTTGGCTTTGAAATCCTGAAACAATAGGAAAGATGCTAGTCTGGAGACGGGTAGAGAAGCCTGCTCACTGCCGTGCTATCCCAATAATGAGTCTGGAGTCCCTGCTTCTAGATTGCTTGGGCATTGTCACGAAGGCTGTGGCTTGTTGCCCAGACCTGCCCTCACCCCGCCCCCTTTTTTCCAGGACTAAAGGCTACTTCCTTTCTAGGAATTGCCTTCAGCATGAGGAAGCTGCCTCTGCTGCATTTTACCCTGGGGGCAGCTTGCATGTGCTGACTAGTCACTGCCCTAAAAGGGCCTGAGCCCTTGCTTCACGTGGAGACAGCTCTACTCTCAGCCATAGGATGTATCCCAGTTCAACTTCATCTTCTGTCCAGGCCTGCTGTCCTACTGTCCTTTCGGGTGTTGTTCCTGGAGGTGCGTGCTCCAATAAACCACTTCTACTCAAACTCTCAAAGCCGTTGGTCTCAAAAACCATTCCCAGGAACCTGACCTATAACAGGCAAATTGAAAATCTCGGACATGCCTGCACATTTAAAAACTCTTTGTTTCTTGTAATGTCATCTACATAAAAATTCAGTGACGGGCATACCTGTGGATCAGGGGCTACTCTATAACAGAAAAATATACATTTCTGTTTCTTCTCTAAATGAATTATAATTACCAAAATCCCAAACAGTAATACTATGTACTGAACTGTGTCTCCAAACTTCACACGATGAAGCCCTAACCGTCAATGTGATAGTATTTGTATAAAAGATCTTTGGGAGATAATCAGGTTTAGATGACATCCTGAGGGTGGGACCCTCATGGTGGAATGAGTGCCTTTATAAGAAGGGACACCAGAGATTCTCTCTGCACCATCTCCTCTCTCTCTCTCTCTCTCTCTCTCTCTCTCTCTCTCTCTCTCTCTCTCGACTAAAATGAAGAGTTAATGGCAAGAGCTAAGGGTTCATTGATTATCATATGTGAAAATGGGAGACAAGCCCTGGCTGGTGTGGCTCAGTGGATTGAGTACCAGCCTGTGAACCAAAGGGTTGCCTGTTCGATTCCCGGTCGGAGCACATGCCTAGGTTGCAGGCCGGGTCCCCAGTAGGGGGCATGCAAGAGACAACTGATCCATGTATCTCTCACACACAGGGACTTCCTTGTCTTTCTCCTTCCCATCCCTTCTCTCTAAAAATAAATAAATTCAATCTGTTTAAAAAAAAAGACAAAACATGAACTCTCTTTTAAAAATTTTTTTTAAAAAATGGGAGACAACTGTACTTGAACAATAAAATAAAATAAAACTAATACAGATTAACACCGAATGTAAACCATAATTGAAAAATTAAAATATACATATTTTAAAAACTGGAAAATTCTACTTATTCCATTTTTTTCCCATAGGGAAAGTCATTTGAGAATAACAAAGATAGAGACTGTGGTATCTGGAGAATACAGTAAATTTATTGATCCATAAAACCTTTATCAATAGCCAGTTACTATACTAAAAGCTGGTATACAAAAAATGAGGAAGAAAGTTACTTCAAGGTGTTCACAGAGGGATGAGGGAGTGGGTATGAAAGAAGAAAGAAAAG
>CM052546.1:49054554-49093351 GCA_028533065.1 Trachops cirrhosus | reverse complement strand
AGAAGCTCTCAAGCAGTGGTGACTTTACCCTTCCCCCAGAAGACATTCGGCAATGTCTGGAGACGCTTTTGGTTGTCACAGCTCAGGGTGGGAAGGAGGGTTGTTATCGATGTCTGATGGGTAGAGGCCAGGGATGCTGCTTAACATCTTGCAATGCTCAGGACAGACCCCCCTCCCCTCAAGAAAGAATTTTTCAGCTCCAATATCACTATTGCCAGGTTGAGAAACCCTGAGTTTGAGTTAGGCATCAAACCCTGAATATGGCTGCAAGGGAGGACAAGCTTAGAGAATAAAGTTGACCCAGCAGGAAGTAGGACAAAAGACACAGATACCATATCTGTCCCTTTAATGATCGTGTCAATGAGCTGCAGAATCAAAGCTGAAGTCCGAAGATTCTCCACTTGAGTGAGTCTGTTAATCCCCTTAATCGTTAATAGTTCTTAGCTGTAACTGATATTCTCCTAAACTTGTGAGTCCTGCATAAAAGATTGGTAAGGGGAAAGACAGATATGAAGAGAAAGGAGAAGAGAGGAAGGACAAAAGGTAGTGACTCAAGGGGGCAGTAGCTAGAGCTGGAGATGTAGAGAAAGACAAGGGACTCTCCACCAGTCTGGTCTTTCCGCCCACCCGTTGGGAGTTACTGGAACTGACATTGCAGAGGATGAGAGAAGTATATAAACCGTGACCCTTTCCCCAAGGGAGCACAGACTTTCAGCAAGAAGAGAAGACATGCAATCACAAAAAGAGTGCAGCAAAGATAGAAGAAGGGTTTTAAAAATACAACGCAAAAAACACAAACTATGAAAGAAACATCTGATAAGTATGGTCGTCACATTAAAATGTAAAACTTTCATATATCAAAATGCACCATAAGCAAAGTGAAAAACACAGCACAGAATGAGAGGAGGTATTTGCAATTCAAAATGCATAAAATTAACAAAGGATTAGTATTCAGAATATAACTCCTACTCAGTATAAAATCTTTGCATGGGAATGATAAACACGAAATTCAGGATAGTGATTACTGGGGAGGAGAAATAGAACTGGGGAAAGGGGCCAAAGGATATCAAGTATAGATATTTTATTTCTTTTAAAAAATCTGAAGGAAATTGGATTATGAATGAAGAAGACAATTTAATTAGGCTGAGTGGTAGGGACATTAAGATTTTTTTATTTTGTCCTCTAGTCTTATCTATATGTTTCAAATGTATTTTATAAAATTTTTAAATGAATTTCAGCAAATCATTAAGAAGAAAAAAATAGAAAAATAGGCAAAAAATATGAGCAGAAGAGCAAACCTGAGGCCAACAGACACAGGTAAAAGAAGACGTTCAGCCTCTCCCATAAGAAAAATGCAAATTAAACAATAGTGAGACACAATTTCCCGTTTGTAAATAAGCAAAATGTAAAAGTTTGACAATATAAGTGGATGATGTGCAACATCTGGAACTCACTTATATTCCTCTCAGGAATGGATAATTGGCACAGTAGCTAATAAACTTGTTGAGGATAAGCATACGTTCACGTTTAAGAAGGTCAATGTTTAATACATTGACCCAAATGTATGAACCAACTGAGGGAAACTAAGGAAAAAAATTAGGATCAAATGATAGTGTTTGAAAACAGAATATTCTGATGGGACTACAATGAAATTTGATCAGTAATTAATATATTCAGAAATAGTAAGACTATCTCCCACAAATACAATTGCTATTTGGATTTCGTGGCTCCTCATTTTGGAAAGTGAGAGTGATTTTTGTAAAAAGGTGGAAACGTGGAGTTGATTTTGTTGTTATATGGAAGTCCTGACATGCTCAGTAGGTGCACGTGGCTCTGAGCCCGAAAGGAAAGACTATGCCAGTTAAGTTGTTGTCCCTCAGCCTCGAGCCCACCTGCTTGTTGGCTTCGTGATGCTGGGATTGGGCTCTGAACACCACGTTTCCCCTCTGCCAGCTGGATCTCTTTGAGACTCTGACAATAAAGGCCATAGGGAGGGACTATCTATTCCTCTGGTAGAGGAATGGATAATCCTCTACAAAGGCCACAGATCTTGCCAAACAGCCCCTCCTAGAGCTACTCTCTCCTGGTTCTAGTAATCTCTTCCTCCCCTTGGTGCTGCAAGCCTATATCTACAAGCCTCTGACCCCTGAATTGTTTAATGCTAGTGTATAGCTAGCTATTGATACATTAATGCTGCATATTCACCACTCCAAGGTCTAATATCTTAGAGCAGCCACTTGTTCTCCTAGATCTGCAGGTCTGCTAGAACTTGGTTGATTTAGGCTGAGCCAGCTGGGCTCAGCGGGGCATTTTTTGTTTTTTAGAGTTTTATTTATCTATTTTGAGGCAGAGGGAAAGGGAGAGAGAAAGAGTGGGAGAGAAACATCAATGTGTGGTTGCCTCTCATGTGCCCCCTAACCAGGGACCTGGCCCACAACCCAGGCATGTGCCCTGACTGGGAATCAAACCGGCAACCCTTTGGCTCGCAGGCCGGCACTCAATCCACTGAGCCACACCAGCCAGGGCTGACTAGTTAATTTTTCAATGGGTATACAACTGGGAACTGGGTTTTAAAGTTATGGTTTGGGACTCTTGGGAAGTGGTATTAATAGTCAACAAGGTTGGCCAATCTCAACAGTAAGCTACAGCCAGCAGGAGCAAAATTCCAGAACTTCCCTGGCATATTACAGAGCGAGAAGTCTAAATGCTAAAGAACATGAATGCCAAAATGGATATGTTACAAGCAACCTGCCCAACCACCCCCTAGCCATATTCCCTCAGGAGGTCTCAGAGGATGCTGTACTCTTCCAGGCATTAAGAACTAAATTGAACCGATTCTAATTGTAAAACCTGAAACACCACCTTGGTTCACTAGTCAGAGTGTGAAAGTCAACTAAGAGATACAGTTTTCATCCAAATCTAGTGGGACCAGGGATCTATTTCATATATTTGGAATAGAGATACTTAGGAACTGGAAGAATCCTCATGCTGGTTCCCCGACCCACAGAGTGAGGGCAATTATGGCCTCGAACTACCTTACCCCAACACTCCCCACCCCACCAAGCTAGTAATCCAACAGCAAATCCACTATCTTAGAGGAATCACGGAGTTAGTACCACCATTAAAGACTTGAAAGAGGCAGAGGTGTGATTCCAACCCCATTCCGGTTTAGCTTCCTTCCTGGCTCTTGCAAAAGCCAGATGGTCTTGGAGAAAGGATGCAGATAGATTATCACACACTTAATCAGTGGTGCCATTTGCAGCTGATTATGGATGTGGTAACTTGCTGGAGCAAAACAACAGCAACACTTGGAAGCTGGTATACAGATACTGGCCTAACGAAATTGACCATTCCCCATTCCTATCGTCAGAAAAAATCAGAAGAAATCTGTCTTCCCATGGCAGGGACAACAACACTCCTTCCCTGTTAATTCTACTCTTTGTCATAACCTTAGAGAAACCTTGATTGTCTTGATATCCTGTAGAACATCGTAGTAGTCCATTACATTGGTGCCATGGTAGAAGGCTCCAGGGCTGGCCACGCTGGTGCGGTTCCTAAGGACGTAGTGGTCTAGTTCACATCAGCATATACTCTATAGTAGATAACAATTGGTTGCATACCCACAAACAAACAAAAAGTGTTTGGAAGGACTGTTTGGATCTAAAGGCCACATATACCACGTAAGAGTGTGTTGCTTCTACCCATTTCTCAGGAACTCATAAGAAGGCCGTCAGTTTTGAGTGAGGTCTAAACAAGAAAAGACTTTGCAGCAGGCCCCTGAGGGAGCAATCCTGCCACTTTCGATTGTATAAGACAACGCTAATCAGTGTTAAGTAAATGAGACAGGTAGTGCACTCTCCACGGTTATCTGGCACAGCTATGGCCAAGGAAGTCTTGCTGGGGGAAAAAGAGGCCTGGGTTCAGATGTAGGGAAGGAAGGGTGAGTTCACCCTAGTCAGGGAAAAGCTCGTGTATTTGCATTAGCTTTATTTCAAAAACTCCAGCCTCAGGAAGAAGTATCGTTCCCACTTTAGAGAGGTCACATGAAGCTCCAAGTTGCCTGTCCTCTGGTGACGCAGCTAGGATTAGGGACCACGGGCTTCTGCTACCCAAGGTCTTCCAAACCCCATTGTATTGGTCTGTCTTAAAGCAAGTCTTTGCCAGCAGCGCCACCTCTGGCCAAAACGGTATCAGGCGGTGAGACAAAATGGGGAGAAAGAACGTGATACCCTGGGTAAATCTGCCCAGTGTCGTGGCTGTGGCCATTCCTGCCTGATATATCCAAGGGTGATTTTTAAAAATTGTTTTTCGTTCTATAACAATGGACTCCTTCCTAGAAGCAGCGTACGGCCATCCCAGAGGTGGTTTCTCTCTGGACCAGTCCTTAACGTTGGCACTGAGAGCCAGAGCGGGGGAAGAGTGGAAAGGGCGCCCTGTTTAGCTTCGCCTTTCCCCGGCTGCTGCGGTGGCCCGTGCCCCCCTCTCCCCGACATCTGGGAGCGTCCAGCGAGCCGTTAGTGTATCCCAGGTCTCATTTCAGGACCAGCAGAAAGGGATGGAGACACAAGCTGCAGTCCACCCCCGCACCGCCCCTGCCCTTGCCGGGATTTCTCCCGGGAGAAACGGATCAGAACCCCGTCTGCCAGTCGGCGCTGCGATGGCCGGGGAGGCGGGAGCGCGGTGAATCCTGGCAGAGCGCCCCCTTGGTGGAGGGGGTGGAGGGGGTGGAGGGGGCGGAGGTGGGGGGTTGGAGAGCAGCAGGGGTTGGGTGGCTGAGCGTCCTCCTAGCTCCAGCTCCGAGGAAAAAGAGCAGGGTTTCCAACGCCGCCTGCGGACCAGGCAGCGTCCTCTTCCCTGAGGGCCCCGGTCCCTGGCAGCGGGGCCGCCGCCCTGGAGGGAGAGCCGGCGTGGGAACAGCGGGGACAGCGGGGTACAAAGGGGACAGCGGGGACAGATGGGAGACAGATGGGACACACCGTAGATAGCTGGGTGACAGCGAGGGATAGTGAGAACAGAGGGGTGGCTGGCTGCTTGTCCGGGAGAGCGAGGGCGGCGCCCTGTGCTTGGGACCGAGATGATGCGGTTTGGGGAGGAGGGAGCATCAAGCAGTATAATGACTTGTTTTTTCTCAACCACACAGTTGTTGGCGGCGTGGCTAGCAAGTGGCAGCCCTCCCCTCCCTCTCTGGACCCTGAGCAGCCCTCCCCGACCTGGCCCGCGGGGACCTGGGCCCCAGCAGGCTTTCGATGCTCGGTCTCCTCTTCCCTACCCATCCCCGAGACTGCTGCGGGGGAGGGGAGGCGATGCTGAGGTACTCATTGTATTAATGAAAGTGGCAAACACATCCTTCCCATCTGGCAGCACAAAAGGAGAAGCTGTTGGGGGTGCGATTACCCACTACGGGAAAGAGTGAAATATTTGTCAGGTTTAGCAATAAAACTAATATCCCCAATTACTAGAACCTCACTAATGAGATGAATACAAAGTGCCTTTCCTGTTTGCAAAAGGAAGAACCTGTGGCACAAAACCCACAGTGTGGTGTTTCCCAGGAACCTCTGCCCCTGAGATGCGCAGTTTCCCTGTTGGAGGACTTAGGGTAGTAAAGCTGATGACGGTGCTCAATGGTTGGTCACACACACCCTGACACTGCAAACTGGGATTGTGTGGCCTGGGTGGGGGGAGGGATGTCCATCTAACGCCTGTGCCTCTAGGACCCCAGAAGGCTCTGGACAATCCCCAGACCTGCTTGACCGGATATCCAAGAACCCCACGTGCCTGGGTCACTTTTTCCACACCATCTCTGCAACCTTCCAGGTCTCCTGTAGCAAGTAGTTGTAGCCCACTTACAGCCAGATATTTCTGTAGTTTCCGACATTTTTTTTCCTTCATGAAATTTGTATATAGCAAAAGCTGGGTCTGCTTTAGGCTGAGCATATGCTTCATATTTATTGGAATAAGGTTTTTAGTTCCCTTAGCATTCTGTTCACTGATATTCCTTATGTTAAAAATATCTCCGCTTTCCCCCCTGATACTCAATAGTAGGCAGCTGCAGTTTTCCTCTGCAGGTTTGGGGAGGGGGTTAGAAATCGGAGCCTGCTCTCCACAGTCCAGGGAGGTATTCTGCCCCTTTGGAGAGAATGACCTGATTTCCCACCTGTGAAGAGAAATACAATTTTCTTCCTCTCCACCAGTTTCACAGATAATGATATCAGGCAGCCTGATTCCGGGAAGTGAAGATTCTTGTTTTAGAAATGAAAAAGGTAAGGCCAAACACATTGTCTCTCACTGAGGGATTCTGAATTCTGATTCCTCTCGTAGGTCTACAGTGCATTTGGTGTAGGAAGCAAAAGAGGATCTGAACAGCGCAACGAGTCTGGGACTCCAGGTGATTGCAAACAAGCTCAGTGGGCGCGCCCTCCCCAGGAGGAGTGGGCTGATGCCCCGGGGACCTGACAGACTGAGCCCACAGCTATCACAGCCTCCGTGATTTCCCAGAGGTCCAATGGGGAGGCCCCCGTCCCTGCCAAGCTCCCAAGAGACTCGAGGAGCTACTGTCTCAGCGATGGGGAACTGACTTTCGTGACAACTCCAGCAATGAGAGAAAAATGAATAGGCCAGACCTCTACACATTTCAAAAACAGATTTTGGAGCTAAAATGGTAGAATTAATATCCAAACTCATATGTATACGCATGCCTGTGTGTGTGTATGAGAGAGGTCGGGGGATAAAAGCAGAGGAAGAGACTGATGGGCACAACGAAGAGGCAAGAACAAACCACTCCTTGGAGGAGACCTCAGCTGAATGTGCCCTCGCCTGCTGGGAGAGTGGGATGGGGATGAAGTTGCCAAGGTCAAAGCTGATTCTCCATTTTACTGGTCCCAACAGCCCCTCAGAGATTTCCTTGGAAGACCTTCCCCCTCAGAGCCATTTCTACAAAGGACCGCAGCTTGTTGTCTGTTTCTCCGAGCCAGGAAGCTGTCAGACCTGGGATCCAGGTCAAGCATGGCTGAGTGGACGGACCCACTAGCAGGTCAGGTACCTTCCCTGGATGCTGACTTGACTTCTCTGGGCCTGGCCTCAAAGAGAGTCTGCAAGAAGAACAAACTTAGGAACTCCTTATGTTTCGAATACTCTTTTGTAGGCCGGTTCTCTTTCATTCAAAATGCCTTCTCTCCCATAAACAAGATGAGTTTGTCCTCGCACTCAGCTATCGTTCCTTGAGTGCCCACTATGCCAGGGGCTGGGGACACAATGGTGAAAACAGACCTAGAGGTTACATTTCCAAATCGGTTCATTAAAAAGCTATCTAATCAATAATGAAGGCAAACTGTTCTTTGTGTGGGAGAACTACATTCTGAGCTCCATCTTGGGCTACCTGGAAAATAGCATTCCCAGTCTTGGCAAGAGCAGCTGCAGTTCCCACCTGGTCCCGGAGCTCCTCAACCACAGACAAGCAGCTCAGAAAGCGCTGTGTGTTCCATGCCTGCTGTGCGTCTGTGCTAGCGCCTCACACACAACCAAGTCTGACTCCATAAGACAGACACAGTTGCTCTCAGTTTACAGATTTAAAAAATCCAGTTTTAGGAGCTAAATAAGTTGCTTCAGATGCCCAGGCTGCTGACACCAAAGACCATGTTCTTTCTTCTAGTCATCAACTGACTGCCTTAGTTGGGGCTGTGGCCCAGAAGAGTGGAGTAGTTTGGGAAGGTGGGGACTGAGGGCACGTTCCCAGGGCTTTGGCCACAGGGTGCCTGCGGGCCACAGGGAAGTGAAGCATGCACTTCCCTGCATGCATAGATGCTCTGAGTCAGTGATTCTGAAACGAAGCTCTGAGGACAGTGGTGGATTCTGGGATGCGGCTTGTAGCTGTAACCACCCTGCTGCCTATCCTGGAATCCTTACAATGGACCATGTACTCCAGTCGCCAAGACTCAGCTGGAACTATGAAGCCTTTTCCTCTGCTGTGTTTTCCAGGTGAGATACTGTAGGAGACTCACAGGAGGAAGCGAAGTGTGAGTAATAAAAGAGTTGCTTCTGTCGTAGGAAACCACGCCGCTGGGGGCCCGGGCTGCTCCGGAGCCAGGGAGCCAGGGAGCCAGGGAGCCAGGGAGCCAGGGAGCCAGGGAGCCAGGGAGCCAGTGTGCTGTACCAAGTTCGCCACTTGGATCTGCCCCCTTTAGTGAGCCTCGAACCCTTCTCCAGTTTCCTCCCACAGAACCTCAACAGGGTGGCACTCTTCCTCCCCTTCTCCACTGAGACACTCCATGGAATGACAGTGTAGCAGCCACCAGTGACATCCTTCTGTTTCTACCCCCTGCCCATAGCTCTCTCACCCTTGGGAGCTCACTCTCCATGGCACGCCACAGGGGTGGTTCCCATTTGTCCCTCAAACATCTTTCGACTTATCTGATGTGCCTGAGACGACTGTTCCTCCCCCTACCCCCAGGGGCCCAGCAAGGTTATCATGGCTCCTAATTCTCTAGCTGTGTGCCAGGCAGGGTCAACAGCAGCTTCAACTTAAAATGGAATGAGCCCTGGCCTGGACACCTGCTTTCTGGTTTCACCTCTGCCGCTAATCAGATCCTGGGGAAGTCACTCACCTCCCTGGGCCTGTGTCTTCATTTGTAACAGAAGGAGATTAAACCAGGGGTATCTAAGAGTCTTTGCAGTTTCTTAGTTTTGGTCCCCTTACCTAGGAATCTGAGCATTTTTGTATACTGCCTTTTATTTCATAAGCTTAGGAAGGACACGGCTCCACGGGCTAATTCCAATGGACACACCGAGACATGTGCTCACACCCAGGCCCTATCTAACTGTGCGCTGGGTTAGACGCCTAGTGTCAGCTTCTGAGAGGCAGCCTTCCCACCGCTGCCATCAGGGCACGTCTTAAACTAGGGCAGCCGCTGTCTCCCTGGCCCTGTACCTTCTCCCCAGCACACAGTCCTTTGCCCTGGTCCAGTTCATGCAGGGTTTCTTCTGCACAGCGGGTGCCTGCCCCCCAGACAGTCCCTCTCTGAAGTTAGAGGGGCAAAACTGTCACTCGGAGACTTCCTCGCCCAAGCCACCCGCATCTCAGCCCCAGGACAGTTTCGCTTTGCTCCGCACGCCCTACGTGGGCTGGCTCCTGTTGCTAGGAGAACCTGACCATTTGCATTTCCGCTGCGTTTATTTAGATCAGCAGCCACTGCTGCGGGAACACAGGGTATTTTAAGAAAGACGGAAAAGGAAAGGGTGAGGGGAGCACTCTGCGTGAGACCTCCTTCCCAAAGGCCTCCGAACATTCAGACAAAGGTAGCAGCCAGCCAGACCCCCACCCCGCTCAGGCCTCTTGCCTCCTCTTCCCTGAACAGAACCATCTCCCAGTCCTGACGCCTTCACAGGCACCTTCAAGTACAGGAACAAAACAGCACAGTCCTGTACTAACAGTCCTGACGATGGTCAGGCCTGTGCTCATCCTCACACACACAGCACCTCCGTTTCCCCCACCTGAAAACAAACACTGAGAAACACGTCCAGACTCCACGGCAGTTCTCCGACCATGCCAAGGCTGGCCCTCCACAGACAGCTCCTGTTTTCCCGCTTCTCCCCGCCCCCTCTCTCCCAGGCGCTGCCCCCGAGGTGGGGCCTTGATTTTCCTTCAAGACCTCGAACAAGTCTGTTACCTTCCCAGATCCCTCTTCTCTATCAATCTCCTGTCCCCGTTCTAAAAGTACCTGCCCATTTATCCCCATTACCTGTGTTTTGGATCAGCAGGCAGTTTTCCTGTTTCCCCTACAAGATTGAACGCCTAGAAGCCAGTGTCTACATAGTTTTTAGTTTTTAATCCCCTTCTTACCTCTAGAATATTCTTCTGACAGTAGTTGCTCATTCACACCTTTTAAAATTTGTTCATCTGCATCAGACTTGTGTTGAGCCCACCAAGAGGTGTCTACCATAGAAATCACAAGACCGTCTCTGTTATTCAGGAGCTCTTAGCCCAGTGGAGGAAGACAAGTACACAAACAGTTTGAAACAACGTGATGAATGTTGTAATGAAAACATGTTCAGAATTGTGAGACGTTTCCTGAGGCAGGGGTGGGGGTGGGATGGAGTATGAGCAAAGGAACCAGGATGGTTTCCTGGAGCTAACTCATGCAGAGGATTGAAAGTCCACCATGGGAGCCCTGACTGGTGCTGGCTGGTATGGCTCAGTGGGTTAGGCGTCATCCCACAAAATGAAAGGTCACGGGTTTGATTCCAGGTCAGGGCACATGCCTACATTGTGGGCCAGGTCCCTGATTGGGTGCGTGGGAGAGGCAACCGATTGATGTTTCTCAGGTGTTTCTCTCCCTGTCTTCTCCTCTCTCTAAAAATGAACTTGACCTTTACTGAGACAGAGACTGCAGCAGAAATCCTCAGTTGTCTGCCATTCTCTTCTTTTCTCATGAACAGAAACACTGATTTTATGTGAGGCTACAACGTGATTTGCTAAAGGCCTGCGTCTCCCACCCTCTGTTGCAGGGGTGTGGACAGTAGGGTGGGGCAGATTTCTGGGACAGCTCTTTGATAGGGGGACAGAAAACTGGAGCGGAGCACTTTTGCCCCACTCCCCCACCCTGCCTTTCTCCTGCTTCCTACCTGGAGGACAGACAGCTGTTCAGCTGACTCTAGCCGTCTTGCACCACGAGGTGACCACAAAGACGGCATCACATGCTGGGAGTGACACTGGGCCATCATACCAGTTCTGAAGGAAATTCACAACGCTCCCCAAAGTACTGTTTACGTGCACACGTGCAGTTTTGCAAACAGCTTCCAGGGCTTCTGGAGCACCGAAACCAGTGCACGCACCCCAGATTAAGAATCCTGCCTTAGAGGCATGGGGAGAGCCAGCTCTACCCAACTTCTTAGATCATTTCTGTTAAAGTGGGGAGAGACTAGGACTGAGTTGTGACCGTCTTCCACAACATGGCCAACGTTTTCCTTCCCCCCTTGATTTCTAGCCTCAATACCTCCATCTTTCCGTCATTCCTCATTCTTCAGAATGGCTCTGAGGCAGGGCTGCCCAGCTCCCCTCACCTCCTCTCCCACCCCTACCCCCCAACTAGTCTTCCTGGGCTGCCAATCCTACTCCAAAGTCACTTAATACCAGGAGGGGAATTAGCCATTTGTGTTGGGACAGAAAGTGACACTGTCCAGCTCTCATTGTCATTCTGCTCTTTTTAAAAACTTTATTTATTTATTTATTTATTTATTTATTTATTTATTTATTTTTAGGGACAGTTGGGAAGAGAGAGAAGGAGAGAAACATTGATCGGTTGCCTCTCATGCACGCCCTGACTGGGGACCGAACTTGCAACTGATGTATGTGCCCTGACTGGGAACCAGAACCTGAGACTTTTCTGTTTACGGGATGATGCTTCAACCAAATGAGCCACACCAGCCAGAGCTGTCATTCTGCTCTTAATTAATATTTAACCTCAGAGAGATTGTGTCGTAGATGGAAATGGCTGATGGGAGAACAAGGCCTGGGCTGCCTCCCCCACTTCCAGCTCCCTGAACCTTCGGGCTCTGAAGGATGCAGCCAGCCCAACGGGAAGTGAGGAGTAGTGGCAGAGGACGGCCCTGAGGGCCCTCGATTGCACTTTATGAATTTGCTTCCTTGGATGTCTTGTGTAGAGAACCCTCCTGCAACCGAATGAGAGCAGCTGGTGCCCAGAACCCGTTCCCAGTGCCCAGAGCTAGACCCCGGCCTGGCCTGCCCCGAAGGATGAAGAGACAGGCGAGGGGGAAAAAAAGCAATGCAAATGTGCCCCTCAACAGATTATATATAAAGCTCTATTTTTAGTTGCCTTCAATCCCTTGGGGCTGTCAGGGCGGTTGCAGCCCCACTCCCCCGGGAGAGGAAATGACAGGCATTATTACCCAGCCCAGAACACTGGTGCAGCGCGTGGTGGGTGGGGGAGGTGCTGCCTTGCCAGCTCCAAAATTTGGGAACTTAACTTCCAAGGGGAAATTCAGGACACAGGAGAAAGATCAGGTTATGTACAGAAGGCCCACAGGACCCCCTCCTCCATTCCCAGCTGGCCTGCCAGACCATCCCCGAATCCACAGCCACTGGGCCCAGACCAGGAGTGTGGGAGTCTCCTCAGTCCCCAGGCGGCTGGAAAAGTAGGTTATACAACACCCCTCACTGCCAAGTTCTTCCTTCTCTCTAATCTTAGTTCTGCCTTCGGTCTAAGCCCATTTCCCCTTGCGTGCAGAGGCACAGGAGGACAGCTGGTCGCCACCCCCCAGCCGGAGAGCCCTTCTTCTCCTCTGGGCTTTCTCTTCTCCAGCCTCTGAGTCATTCCTGTTCCTTTAACCTTTCCACACGTGTCGTGTTTTTAGTTCATCTCCTTGTCACTCCTCTAACTTTGCTCTAAATATATTCCCAGGTTCCTCCTTGGAAGCTGAACAGGCATTGCACCTGATGGGGGAATGGAGAGTTGGAAAATTTTAGCTTTAAGTAATAGTTAATAAACTTAGTAATTAGTGCATGTAAAAAGCTATTGTTTTAGGAACTGAAGGACCCATTCTGACTCCAGGAGACCACAAGCAATGCCACCTTTGTGCCCCAGGGGGACTGCAAGTGATCAAGTGGTGTCTGAGCCACTGTGCTCCAGGAAGTGACATCCCTACTGCCCAGGACACAGGAGACAGGTAAAGGATTGCCCAGGAGATAGATGCCCAGGACACATATAAAGAATCTCTGGTCAATGGATGAAAGGATGCTGGGAAATTGCCAGACTGCAGCTTTCATCTGATTAACCTTTTTCCTGAGTTCCAAATCCCTTACCTTCTCCCCTGAATACCAAACCCCTTACCTACACTTTTCTTCTCCTTATAAAAAAAAAAGGCTGGCTTGAAATGAAATGTAAGATGGTCTTTTAGGGTACATAACCCACTGTCTTCTTAGATCTCTGGCCATCTGAAGGAAGCGCAGTCCCTGCCTCTGCTTATTGGTTCTGGGGGTGACAGGCAGTAAGAACACCGACTTTTCCCATTTCAGACCTTCTCCAGGGAGACTCCTGCTCCAGGGAGCACCCAAGCATCCATTTGAGCGGAAGAACTTACCACATCCTGTCTTGAAAGGTTGTTTTGGTTGTCTTAGTTATCTTGCCTCACCGCAAGACCAAACTCTCCTTATATATCATGTCCTCTGCTTCTGTGAGCTCCCTCACCCTCCTCTATACCCAGCTAAGTTCAAGGCTTATAAGAAGCGGTACGTACACTTTCATTGTGTTTAGATTTAAATGAGATGCATATATAAAGCATTTTCAGCAAAGTAGTTATCATTTACTATGCTTTGTAAATTAGACAGTGGCATCTAAACAGTAACTTTTATTATGTGGTGCTTGTCAGACCTCTGTGGACAATGCTTGTTTCTAAACCATAGCATTGCAAACCGTGGCATTCTCTTCCATTCATTCATTCATTCATTCATTCAATAAGTATTATTGAGTTCCTGCTCTATGTCAGGCATGACGCCATGTGCTGAGATGTCAAAATGAAAGACCAGATCCTGGTTTTACAGGGGTTCACAGACTAGGGAGGAAGATGAGATGTAAGCCATGACTGGACAGTGTGGTAACTGCTAGGAAAATGCGCACAAAGTGCCAGGGGATGTGGACAAGGACGGGACTGACCGCGACTCTCCAGTCATGATTCCACTTACTGGACACTGATGGGTACGCGTTTATGACAGCCAGCATCTGGTCTCAGCGTCGGCCTGGTGCGTTGTCCTGGAGTCAGTTTCCTGGGCACATACCCAGGAAGGGCTGTGCAGGGCCCTTTTTACACAATTGGGATATGGACACATGGAGATGGAGAATCTCTTTCCTTAGGGGTTTTCAGCCCATCTGCAAGCTTCTCAGCAATCTGAGGGTCAGCCTAACCCAGACAGACATGCGGGGGAAGCCCTGTCGGAAGGTGGATGGGGGACAGAGATGTGACAACACAGTTCTGAGCCCCTGGGTCCAGCTGTGCTAACCCAGTTAAGTGGCTCAAGAAATCCCTGTTGTTTTGTTTTTTAAGTTAGTACCTCCAAGAGAAAACTGAAGCCTAAAAAGAGTTCTCAACACCAAGATGGCCTTTCCTGGAGGGGAAAAGTGGGGTAGAAGGTGGTTGCTTAATGGTTTCATGACCCTAATTAATACGCACAGAGTGAGGAGAAATCCCTCCAGGCAGGAGAGGGAACCACTTAATGGAGTAGCTTCGAGTTAAACAGACTCAAAAGGAATCCCAGATTTACTGCCTACCAGCTATGGGACCGTTTTCAAATTCCTTAACCTGTCTGTTTGCCCACGTGTTCCTTGCCTGTAAAACATGGATAAAAGTATCCATGGGCTACTGCGAGCCTCGTATGACACAGAGTCCTGAGATGGGCATACACACTCAGTCAGCCTGGTCTGAAACAACCCCCTTTGTGTTGTGGAACGGCTCTTCGGCCACTCTAATCAAGTGGTTCCGGAGGGCACTGCCCGTCACCTAAGGCAGCTGCCCATGTGGCTGTGCCACAGGCTGGTCAGCTGTAACACCGCGTGCTCACAGCCACAGGGCTTGCTGCGGGGATGGCACACGGCCCAGGTCTGGTTGGTCAGAGACTCACCTGGGAATTTTGCAATGACTATTGATGAAGCTTGGATTGAAGAGTGATCCTTCCTCTATGTCCCAGAGCTGCCTGCAGCCACAGTACCGTTATTGTGGGGATGGCAACATCATGCAGAAGGAAGCAGAGACCAGAGATAAAAAGGGAAAAAGAGAGTCTTTTTTGTAAAGTTCTGCTTTTCTTTTTAAAAAGATTTTATACTTATTTTTAGAGAGAAGGGAAGGGAGGGAGAAAGAGAGGGAGAGAAGCATCAGTCGGCTGCCTCTCATAGGTACCCCGATTGGACACTGAACCTGCAACCCAGGCACGTACCCTGACCAGGTGTGGAACGGTGACCTCTTGCTTTGTGGGATGACACCCAACCAACTGAACCACACAGGTCAAGGTGGAACCACCCGGTCAGGGGAGAAAAACAGAACCTTGGTAGGATTTTGTATGACTGGACCTGGTTGTTCCTGAAGCTCCACCTCTGCCCCTGCCATGAATTAAGATTATGCTAATGTGAGTTGGGTTTCTGTTCCTTACAACCGAGAGTCTTGATCAATACAGCATATTGTATGAAGCAGATAGCTTGTAATAATGCTAAGAATAAGTATTTGGTACAGAGGTGCTCCCAGGAAAATGGTTTGGAGTCTTTCAGGCTTATGAAATCTCTGGTTCATGCCAGTTGCCTTGAATAGGTTTATGTGTTAATGACTTCTGCCTACGGAGCTAAACCAATGGCGTGTTGGGTGGATGGAGACCAGCCCACCACTGCCATTTGTAAGGGATCGAGCCTCTGCCACCCGCTGCTTCTAAAAACCAATACAGATCAGTCATCTGATTAGAGATAAAATGCCCAAACCCACCCAGTTCTTATCTCTGTTTTTTTTTAAAAAGAAAAACATGTCTATTAATTTTAGAGAGGGAGTCAGAGAGAGAGGAAAAAACATCTACATCTACGTGAGAGAGAAACATCAGTTGTTGCCTCCCACATGTGCCCTAACTGGGAACTGAACCCACGACCTCGGTACATGCATTGAGTGGGAATTGAACCCCCAACGTTTTAGTATATAGGATGATGCTCCAACCATCTGAGCCACAGCAGCAGGGGCTTGCCTCTGACTTAAAGAGGTTTTCCTTAATCATCAGTGTATCTAATTATAGCAAGCCTGCACAGCAGATGTGCAACAGCTGGGAGAGGCTGATGTGATGGAGGTGCCGAGAGAGACCAAGGCACAAAGGCTTTGGGCATGACTACAGAAATCACAAATGGTCACTTAGCATCCTACACTGGCACCTCCAGTTAAGCAGAGCCAACCTAGGACAACCAATCAGGAAGGCAAGCAGTACCAGATCACAGAAACTAGTCTGAAGCATCAACTATGATTGGAACTTAGAATTTTCAGGGTCTGCCATCAAATAACTTGCAGTCCCCATCTTGTCAAAATGACAGGTGTGTCGATCTGATGCACCAGAACCTCTCTTATTATTACAGCATCTAGGAATTCAGTTGTGTAATACTTGTAGAAAGCCTGAATGATGATGGCTTAAATATATATATATATAAGTTTTTTTCTCATGATTTTAGCATTTGACTTATCACTTCATGTCAAAAGACAGCTGTTGCAGCTCTAGACTTCAGGTATTCGAGGCATAAAGAAGGGGGACCAGTGGTGCCAGCCACATCTGCCTCCTTCTATCTGGAAAGCAAAAGCTTCTCCAGAAGAGTTCTCAGCAGAAATCTGTTTATACCTCATCGGCTAATCTGGGTCTCATGACCAGCCCTTGCTGTCATCAAAGCTGAGAAAGGGGAGACAGGCTTGTTCTGTCTCTGATTCTGAAGCTTTTTTGGGTATAGGTGCATGACTGCCCCAGCAAAATTCCAGTTCTCTTAGCAAGCAAGAAGGGGGAATGCATGCGTATTGGCTAGGTAACCAGCAGTGCCTGCCTTCACAGTTTTAAGATCTACATGTCTTGCCCTGGCTGGTGTGGCTCAGTGGATTGAGTGCTGGCCTGCAAACTAAAAGGTCGTTGGTTCAAAAAAGGTCACTGGTTCGATTCCCTGTCAAGGCACATGCCTGAGTTGAGGGCCAGGTCCCCAGTTGAGGGCATGCAAAAGGCAACTGATCGATGTTTCTCTAGCACACTGCTGTTTCTCTTCCTTTCTTTCTCCCTCCCTTCCTCTCCCTTCCCCTCTCTCTAAAAGTAAATAAATAAAATCTTTCAAAACAAAGATCTTCATATAGTATTCCAAATATAGAACTTCGCTGTGAACCGACATACACTTAGCAAAACATAAACCGGCAGAGCTCAGCCACCCTGTTCCAGTAGAACAGAAAGTGTTCCCTTCCTTAAAGGCCAAGCCTTGTCTCTCTGTGAAGAACATCTTACGTAGGACAGTGTCTGCTGGATAGATCTTCGATTCTGGCTCCTCCATATATGTGAAAACTGATTACCTGTAGAAAGACTATTTAAATACCTTAGGCTTCGGGGTCAAAAGGACAAGGTGGTTTTACCCGACTTGCCTTCTCCCTAAGCAGCAGGAACATTTCTACTAACAACCCAATCCAAAAACAGCTCATGTTCCAGCACTCCCCACCCTCACCCCACTCCAACACACAATCCCACGGCAGGCAAAGCAAAAATAACAAAAGTGTATCAACCTAAATACCGATCAGTACTTACCTCTCTGAACTTAAGGGCTCCACCCAAATGACAATAGAACGAAAGTTAGTGGTTATTAACCCTTGACTTTCCAGTGCTTCAGTCTGACCAAAAAAAAAGTCAAACAAAACAAACATCGCTTCCCAAGGTTGGAGGCAGGGTTAATCTGGGTAGAGCTACTGAAAGACACTTAACCAAATGACCAAATTCTGTGTCCTAACCTAGTCCCCAGGGTGTGTGATGGGCTTTTCATGTTGAATGGTGCCCGTGAAGGAGCTCTCTCTTACAGGTGGCTGCCACCAGGCCCTGCAATGGCTGAGTTCTAATACCTGTTCCCCTATACCTTGGCCATGCTGGACGACAGGCTGCTAGGACAATTCTATCAATGTCCCCTTCTTTTTGCAGTCCAAAAGTGAAATACCTTTTCATGCCCACACTTAACTGTCCTCACAGAAGCTCATGTGAAAATTCAGTAGAAGACCATGCTTGGTAACACCTTTGCCAGCCAGATGGCTGATCTGTATTGGTTTAAAAAAAGTAATAGGGCCCTGACTGGTATGGCTCAGTGGATTGAGTGCTGGCCTGTGAACCAAAAGGTTACTGGTTTGATTCCCATTCAGGGCACATGCCTGGGTTGCAGGCCAGGTCCCCAGTAGAGGGTGCATGAGAGGCAACCACACAGTGATGTTTCTTTCCCTCCCTTCCCTTCTCTAAAAATAAGTAAATAAAATCTTCTTTTAAATAAATAAAATGTCAAATGTTTTTTTTAAGTAATAGGTATTAGGCTCTTGATTCGTATAAGTGGCAGTGGCAAGCTGGTCTTCATCCACCCAACAGGCTACTGGTTTGACCTGGTTGGCAGGAGCCATTAACACATAAACATATCCAAGGGGATTCAGGTCATCTATGCCAGACCACCCCAATGAAAGGAATGTCCCACTGTTTAAGTAAAAAGAAAACCCTCCAAGACTGTCAATGGAAAGAGAGATTCAAAATAGGACAGAGCGCCAACGCCACAACCCTGACCTGATTCCCTAAGGGCCAGCTTGCTCTTGAGACACTTCACTAATGACAGTTGCCACCGAGTTGCTTGTTTCGCCTTGGGCTCTCCCATCTAAGCCTGAGTATAAAACTCTTCCCTGCTCTGACTGGTGTGGTTCAGTGGGTCAGGCGTTGTCCCGAAAAGTGAAAGCCCACTGGTTCAATTCCTCAGTCAGGGCACATGCCTGGGTTGCAGGTTTGATCCCTTGTTGGGTCTCTGGTTGAGGCACATAGGAGAAGCAACCAATCAATGTTTCCCTCTCTCCCTCCCTTCCCTTCTCTCTAAGAATAAATAAATAAAATCTTTTAAAAAAACAAAACACACAAAAAATTTCTTTGTTAAATGTCCCTTTGTACAGCTAAGACAAAGTGGAAATGCTTAACAAAGATAAAGGAATAATAAAACGGAAACAGAAACGTCATACTAGATAAACTGGTTTAAAGGCATGGCCTCTTCCTGGACTCGCAGGCCTTGTGATGCTCTATCTCCCATGCTGCTCCGTGAAGCGGGGCCACCTCATGCATCTATAAATATAAACATGTATCTGTACATCTCAGCTCCTCGGAACGGAAGCCCGGAGACCGAACCTCTGGGAGATCAGAAGTTGCCTCCCTATTTAAGGCCCACCTACTGACCTCTTGCTGCAGACATACATGGACCTCTAACAGATTTGTGGCCCACTGCACATTAGATCATGCTTGATCACAGAAATATGCATTTCTCTTTACCCCTTTCTCCCTCTTGGCAATATTATTTTTTCAGCTACTTATTCCTTCCATCATTCAAAAATATTTATTGGGTATCCACTATGTCCCAAACAATGCACTAAGGCTACAGTGGTAAAAAAAAAAAAAAGATCTAATCTCTTTTTTATGAAGCTGTCACTCTAATGAACATGTGCTTTAAAAATAGGTATCAGGCCCTGGCTGGTGTTGCTCAGTGGACTGAGTGTGGGCCTGTGAACCAAAGCATCGCTGGTTCAATTCCCAGTTAAGGTGCATGCCTGAGTTGCAGGCCAGGTCCCCTTTGGGGGGCGTGCGAGAAGCAACCACACATCGATGTTTCTCTCTCTTTCTCTCTCCCTTACCCTCTCTCTAAAAATAAATTAATTAATTTAAAAAAATTAGGTATCAAAGAGTTCTTATATTTAAAAGACACATACTTAAACATTTATGAATTAAATGATCATGGGGGAGTCATTAGGAGTGTAGATTAAATAAGTTTGGTGATGAGCTGAGAATTATTGAATATGGGTGATGGTACAGTGGAGTTCATTATAGACTATTTATTTTTGCATGGGTTTAAATTTTTCTAAAATGAAGCAAAGGGTTAAAAAAGTATTACTATGACTATAAGTGCTAGAGGCCAGTGAGCGTCAGCTGTGACCAGTGGACCCAGATCCAAACCACCTGCTGTGTTCTCTGATGGGAGCAGCAGCCTGGGGGGGGGGGCGGGGCCAGGATACTGAGCATGTACACCCACTCCAAGAGATGCTTGTTCTGGGTGATGGTAAGAGGGTCTGCATCTCTTGAATAAGAGTTTCTCCCTTCTGCCCTGAGGGAGATGAGAGGGGAGGATGGCCTGAACCCCACTTGACACACCTTGCTGGTAGAACCAGGAATTTGTATGTAATTGTCTGGCTGAACCACAAAAGGAGAATGGGTCTTTAAATGGACTAAGGAATAAGATAAGAATTATACCTCATGTAAATCTTTTTAAAAAAACTAATTAAAACAAGAATTTGTCTGGACCAAAACTGAGGTGGTTATTAGGTTTGTGCTAGAGTCTGTTACTAAAATATTAACAAGATGGTTGTTACCTTGTTATAAAAATGATTGTGTTGGTCCAAGGTTCACAGGCAGGATGTGTAGGCCCAGGATTGCTTGACCATCACCAGCTTTTATTTAGAGGGAAAGGTGGGAAAGCAAACTTAAGAAAGGGAAGTGGAGCCCTGGTTGATGTAGCTCAGTGGACTGAGTGCCAGCCTGTGAACCAAAGGGTCAGTTCGATTCCCAGTCAGGGCACATGCCTAGATTGTGGGCCAGGTCCCCAGCAGGGGGCACACAAGAAGCAGCTTCCTTTGCTCCTCCTTCCCCTCTCCCTTCCTCCCAGGGGGGAAAAAGAAGGGAAGTGGAGTGTTATAGCACAAAGTAGGTAGAACAAGTATGTGTTTGAAGCAACATAGGAACAAGTTGCAAACCAGACCCAGGACTTTGAACTACGCTGAGACACAGGGAGAAAAAGGGTGGGGGTGAAGGAAGCAGACACCTGAACACCAGTAGGAGAAGAGGTAGGTGTGTGTTAGAGCTCCAAGGAACTGTGGGGCTGTGAAGCAAGCATGAGTAGCCTTGTGCTATATACCTGGAGGTCCTGTGGGCTCCAATATGTCACCATAGGTAAAGTCAGGGCACTGGGTTTCAGATGTAAAACCCCACGTGAGGGGAAGGAGATTTGGATTGCTGTCCTCGGGGCCCTTCTGGACTGGGGGAACATAAGCTAAGAGTGACACTCCTTGTAGTGCCTGGGTCACAACACTTCCCCAGCCTGAAATGTCCTCCTGACCATTCCCAGCCCCCTCCACCTCTCTGGGTCCTGTTCTTCCTCCCAGCCATCCTCCTCCAGGAAGACCTCCTTGATCATCCAAATTCTCAATTACTTATCTCACACCTCAACTCCCATAACATTTACTGTGTGCACCGCTCATCTGGGTCCATCATTACTTTAGAAGATATAACCCTATCTCATACACATGCACATAGATATATTTTTATACAGACATATATGTGCACATGCACAGGTATTCGTATCATCAGACTCTCAGATCAAAGAGGGAAGAGACAATGTCTGATTTGCACCCACCATACTAGGTCACTTAGCCCAGCGCAAGTGCTGAGAGTAATAATACAAAGCAGTTTAAGGGCGAAAACACACAGGATTTAAAGTCAGAACTCCTAGTCCCGCAGCTCACGAGAGGACTACCGTTGGACAAGTCACCAGTCACTTCACAGAGGTTTCCTAGGCTTGGCTTCCTCCTCAGGAAAGGGGTTAAAAATACTAATACCCGCCTCATGTAGTTCTCAAGAGCACAAAATTAAACATGGACGTGGGAGCACTTTGTAAAACAATATTCGGATTCAGGATAATTTTATTATTCTGCTCAGAGCTTTAATCTGGACTTTCCCATTTGATGACTGTGTAGCTTTGGGCAAGTCGTCAACCCCCAGAAGCCTTCACTTCCTCAGCTGTAAAATGGGAGACAAAATGCTAGTTCACAGGTCTGTTGTAAGACTTACGTGAACCCACATTGAGCAAAGTGGCTAGCACAGCGCACGACACCCAGGACTCAGAAGTGTTGGTTCCTTCCCAGCACATTCTATGCAGCTTTCACACCGTGTCCCTGCGCCCTACACAAGGAAGTTCAGAAATATTTACTCTGCTGGATCATGCTGCTGGTGATAATGCTGCTGCTGAGGGTTAATAAGAACTGTTGGTGAAGATGAGTTATTAGCCACCTAATGTCCAGCAAGCCTGATTTTACATTTGAATCCACCCACTGAGCCCTCTGTTTCTCCCCCTCTCCTTGAGGATATGTGGGTGAGGGGGGAGGTGGCCTCCAGTCTGGCAGAGGCCCCTTTAAAAGTGTGTCTAGGCTCCTCCTCTGCCAACCGAGTTGCTAAAAATACTACTCCAGCAAAGCTGAAATATTTGCACAGAAAACTGAATTTCTTACTACATCCACCCCTTCCACTCAAATGGGTAAAATCCTGACCTGAGAAGCCCCCAGATCAGCCCCACCGAAGGCACAGGCCTCTTCTGCTCACGGAGTCCCGCTGAGAGCTTGTGCGGCGATGTTTCGCTCAGAGCGTGCCTACTCCAAGGAGGCAAAGCCACAAGTGTTGGCAAGTAGCTTACTGTGTGCCTTGGTTGTCTCTCTGCTTACGAGGGCCAAGTCTCTCCAAATCTCCTTCATCTGTCCCGAGAAGGATCTGTACTGGACCCCAGAAGCTTCCCACGAATCCATCTTGCATCTTCTCTTTTGCTAACCACCTCCTCCTCTGCTGGCCTGGGCTCCTAGTCAGTGCCTCTCCCCCTCCATGCTCCTGGCTGGATCCAGCCCACCCACCCACTCACGCAGCTCCCTCTCTGATCTGGCCCTTTCAGAGTTCATCTGCCTTCCAGGCCTGTAGTCCTTTTCCTTCAGTAGCTGTTCGGTCTGAGAGTTTTTGAGCAATGACAGGCCCAGGCCCAGCTAGTTAATAGGTAATGATCCGTAAGGTGAACTTGACACCAAGGTCCTAGGACACTCTGTAGGGAGTGTCATCTGGCACTGCTCTGCCATGGTCCAGATCCTCATAGAGTGAGGCAGCCTGCTTGTCACAGCAGCTGGGCCCAGGTATTCCATGCTGCTCTGGGTCCTGTTTCCTAGCTCATCCATTTGAGAATCAAAGGCTCAGAGTTCCACCCAGGCCATCTTGCTGGCAAACCCAAGCCACCTGGTCCAGAAAAGGAACCAACCCCCTACCAGGGGGAGTATGTGCCCTTGATTCATGGTGGAGGAGGGGTCCACTTCTGTACATGTCTTGTAGCAACGTGCCCACAGTGCATGTCTATAAATGTGTCTGAGCTTCTGCATCTATGCATGTATGTGTCATTTAAACGAGGACATATGTGTTGCTGCTTCTGCCTCTGGATATCTGAGTCTGTGAGTGTCCGCCTTCTCATTATGGTCTCTATCCGTCTCTCCTGTCTATCCTTTTCCCTCACCTCGGCGCCTGCCCATCCCCCAGGGCACGGCTCTGCGGCCAGTTCTGCGTGGGCGCCTCAAGTGGGCTGTTGCTGAAATGGCTGTGTTGCGGATGAAACGGACAGTTACCGTCCTGGTCTCCCATGGGCCCGCCAGTGTTGAGAGACACCTCACCCCACACAAAGGTGTCTTTTAGAAAGAGAAGAGGGCTGCGCTGCCTGCGTGGGAGTTTGGGGGGAGGCGCGTTGTAAAGATACCCTTCAACTCTGACCAGCAGGAAGGGGGCCCAGAGGCAGCGCAGGCTGCCGAGGGACGTTGCCTAGCAACTTGGGAGACTTTACTGCAAACTCACTAAATCCCGAATTCTAAATTAGGAAGAGAAAAGCACAGAGTCCAGGCCTGATATCCACTCTGCCCCCCAGTTTCCTCCTTCCTTTCCCCTCTCCTCTGTGTTCCGGAGTTGAAGTCCAATGAGAGCTGGCACAACTTGAGGGCCCAGATGTGCAAGGGCCTAGTTCCCGGGACTCATTTGGTGGAGGTGGGGGATGGAGGATGTGCCAGGGACAGATTGGGGAACAGATTTTCATTTATAAGGTGGGTGGGTCCCAAACACACTGGGAGAAACACCCTTACACCCCTAGCCCTGGAATCCCAGCCAGCCGCCAGCCCAGTTTGGGAGCCCAAGCTGGCAAACCCTGTCCCTATCAGGAGTGGCCACTGGAATTGCCCTCCCACTCATTTTCCCTTTGGCAAGCAAAACCCATGGCACAAACGGTCAGGTAGGGAGGAAGCATGGCACACCTTGCTGTGGCTGGCCAGTGACTGTGGGTTCACTGCAGTGCCATTTCAGAATCCCCTGCCCCAACCACAGCCCCAGGGTGCATTCCCCTCCTCACTCCGTTTCAGGCAATGAGCCTGAGTAGCAACCATCCTTTCTTCCTTCCCACTTATGGGACTTCAGTGGAGAAAGACTTTCCAGTTTTCTCAGACACGGCTCATCCCACCCACATACCAGGCAGGCCACACTGCCAGCTCTAGAACCCTGACCGGTTGGGGGAGGCTGGTGTCCACAAAAGTGGTGGCTGCTCCTTCTAGATGCTTCTGCCATATCACCCCTTCCCAAATTCCCATGAAGCCCACATCCTTCCCCTCTCATGGACCCAAACAGCCATGACTTTGGGCATTTCCCTGTACTGGGGTTTAGGTATTTGTCTTCCCAGGGGCAGGAGGGGAGGGGCCAGTGTTCCTCTTACTCTGAAGCAGTGGATCTGGAGCTTAGGGAAGCTCTGGTACGGAAAGTGGGAGGGAAGGGTGTTTTTCCCAAGTCAGTATCCATATATGAATACTTACAAAATGAGTGTTGGGCACATCAGACTTTGTCTGGAGAAGGGCATGCAGATAGATGGAAGGGTAGATAATAGATGTGTCAGGCAGACAACTCGGTGAGGGCGATTGGTCATGTGGGCTCACACACAATCTGCATTTATCTGCACACTCTGTACACGGTCCGTGCAGTTATATTATTTGCAGGTTGTGTCTGTAGTGGCTGCATGCTGAAGTGCTCGCTTAGTGAGCCTGGGAGAATCATATACGGACACGGGGCTTGTAAGCATTTGTGTTTTATGTGCCCACCACCCGATTGTGTACCGACAGCGTTCTTTATTCTGAGTGGAGTGTTGATGAGTTTTTAATCGGGTGTCTTTGGGGCTTTTCTTTGAGGACCGAGGGTGGAGGGAAGCTAGAGGGAGCCCTATTTGGGACTCTGGCTAGGTTGTGGAAGTAGGGGGAGGTGGCGATGGGTGCACGGTTTTCTACAAATGAGTGGGAGGGTATTGTGCCCAGATGTGTGTGTTTGTGCCCGGGATGTCAGGGGCCTCCATCTGCCTGGCAGTCTGCCGCCTCAGCAACAAGGGGTTGGGTTTGGGAGGATGCGTGTGTGGGAGGGGTGGATGGCAATGTGTGGGAGGAGGGGTTCGGGAGGGAGCAGGAGCTGGAGGGGGCGTGGTCATCCCCAGTTTCCCCGCCCACTCTGTCCGAAGCGGCTCCTGATTGGCTTCCAGACTGCAGGGCTCAGGTTACATTCGCAAGCAGAGCGGAGCGCGGGAGAGCGACCGGAGAGCACTGCTGAGGGTTCGGAGCAGGTCAGCACGCACTGCTTGGCCCCCTACTCTCCTCCCCGCACCATACGGACCCATCCCCGCCCCGCACCAGCTCCACCCAGCAGAGGACCCCCAACACCAGTATGGACTGCTGCACTGTAAGTTAGAGGGCCTGGGGGACTGGCACCTTGTTTGGACTGGGGCAAAGGCTCTTCAGAACCCCTTGGAGGGTGTGGGAGAGAGGGAAGTGGGTGCAAAGACCTAGGAGCAATAGGTGTGCCTGCTGAGACGTGGTGGTGGGTGGTGGGTGGTGGAAGGCACCCGGCCTGACTTGGAAGCCCTGGGAAAATGCTACCCATTTGCGGGGGCGTCTGGGCGCCTCTCCTCCAGGCGGTCTGGGTTGGACTGGGAACTAGGCAGGGCTCTGCAACAGGGAAGCTGCAGGTTAGAGGAAAGGAGAAACTTACCCCTAAAGAGACACTGGAAACCATCGCCTAGTGATCCTGCAGCGACTCCCTTCCGACTCCTTTCACCTGGCATTCAGCCCCCGCCCCATTCCCCATCCCGCTGCCGCGGCCAGCGGCCATCGGTCTGTGAGACCCTGGAGCCAGCCCTGTTTGGTGCAGAGTAGGATAGTCAGTTTATATTGGTTAGCTTAGTAGTGATGATAGACAGCAAAGAGTCTAGTCAGTGTGATTCTGGGGAGGGGTTGGCCCGGCCCCCAACGCCTTCTAGCCCCAGAGGGGACTGGGTGACCGCAAGAGAGCCCTGCTGGCGAGGGAAGGAAGTGTCTGCAATTTGTCAGCGCCCACGGAGACCTGGATGCGCAAGTGCCTGACATCAAACTAGGTTGCTGTTAAGAAGACTCTGGTATGAAAGCGTCTGGCTCGCTAGAGGAGTACAGTGCTCATATATACATAAAATTCATTTTTTACAATGTTGTAATGATTGATTTGTAGCCCCTACATGTGGAGAAAGACTGCTGCAGAGACCCCGAATTCTCACCCGTTCACTCAGCCCAGCTGATGATACCGGAGCTTATGACTTTGCTGGCTCCCCACCCTTAAAAAAGAAAACAAGAAAGTGAGGTTTGGAAGGAAAGGATAGCTCAGATTATAGGGGAGGAGACTTCCTTATTACTGGGTACCAAGAGGCAGAAAGAACTTAGGACCAAGACGTTGTGGTTTCTTTGATGATTTTAGCTCAGATTAATATGAGTAACAGTTGCCAGTTTGTGAGTGCTACTATGGACCTAACTCTTTGTGTTTAATCATCACCATAGCCCTGTGAGGCAGATGCTATTTTCTCCATTTTACAGATATGCAGACTGAGGTGCAGACGGATTAAGTGATTTGTTTGAGGAGGCACAGCTTCTAAGTGTGGAGGCAGGATTCAGACATAGCCTTCTTGTCTGATTCAAATACTTCACCTCCCCTTTCAATATTTACTGTTTTTCCTCATTATGAAGGTAATAGGCTCATCATAGAAAATGTAAAAACTGAAGATAAGCCTAAAATAGAAACATGTCAATCATCCACAGTCCCACTCCCTGGAAAAGCCTTGATAACGTTATCTCATTCCAGTCCCTTCCTCTGCTTGTTCTTCTCCAGGAAGTGATTTTTGGTTGTGGAAGGAGGAAGGGGCTCTTAATGGAGGTTCTTGGGTTCCCCTGAAGAAGAGCTCCTTACCCCTAGCACTATTTTGTAAAGTAGAGAAAATACATGGAAGGAAGGTTCTGCAAATGAGAGGGGGAGGGTAGGCAGTATCGTTGAGGTGATAAGAATTATGGGGGAGGGAAAGCAGGCAAGCAGGTGGCATGGTGAGTGGAAAGAGGTGAGAGAGCAAAGAATCCAAGAGGCCCCAAGAGGCCAGAGAGGGAATATAATTTGTCTCAGGTGGTCCCTGCGGGAGTAATTAGGGTAGAATTTTGGGTCCCTACCTGTAGGCCCTGGTCTGCCCTGACCATGCTCTTGAGTGCCCAGAAAGCCAGACTGAGTGATTGCTGGGTGTGTTTGGAATGAGTGTCCCCTAAGAGAAAAGAAGAGGCTGCCCACCAAACAGTGCTGAAGAAGCAAATGCACAACCATCCCAGTTGTTCTAGCTGGGATGGGTGTTGACAGCGGGTCAGTCTTAGAGCTGCTGGGAGAAGAAACCCCTTCCTCAGCTGGACCCCATAGCTGCCAGCTAGGGAGAGGTGGGCTGGTTTCTTTGGTCATTGTCCTCTTCTGAGGAGAAGCTTCACAGTCCCCTGAGAATATCCCAAGAAAGTCTTGAGCTCTGAGAATCAAAGACCTGAAAAGCTTTACTTTGGTTTCTAGGTGAGGAATAAGATGTCAGGGAGAGAACACCAGACCAGGAGAAGATAAAAAGCGTGGCAGGCCCTCCCTGATCCCGCTGGCCTCTCGATAACTCCTTTTAACTCAGTTGTAGGCACACACTGAAGAACTCTGAAATCTAGGAAATGAAGATAGCCTTCGGAAACATAACGAGGGAAGGCGTTTGTAAACCTGTGCTTAGACCTCTGGGGGTTTAAATTTGTGCTCCTGGGGCAGAACTTGGTTGGGGCGGTGATCAGTGAAGCCGCTCCAATACCCATCGCACTTCTGTGAACTGGATGGGAAATGAAGAGAGCTGAATGACCTGGGCCATCTCACGCCCAGGAGCAAAACACAGTGAAAGCAGTGGAAGTCCTCAGGCCCCCAAAATGAGGGCAAATTCCTAGAAGCCAGAGGGTCAGACCAAAAGAGAAACGCCCTTCTGACTGCATAGGGCGTTTCCGCTTCCCAGCCATCCGCATCCCAGCGCGTATTAACGCTGTGAACACACATGGGCTCAGGGGTGAGGCCCTCTGGGTGCCAGGGCCTTGCCTCTGAGGTCAGGGCCGCCAGTCAGTTCCCTGACCCTTTCTTACTCCCAGCTGGGGCAGGCTGTGGGAGAAACGGAGACTTGGGGCATGGGGGTGGGTCTGATTTATTTTTAGGTTGAACCATATAAAATTGTTGTGTTTTTTTATGACCGCATTTGGCCTACAGAAACCACTATTTCACATCAACTCATTATTTAAAAGAGGATCTGCCATTTATTGAACAACTAGATTGGGCCAGAAACTTGATGCTCATTGTGTTGTTTATTCTTCCCCACAACCCACAGAGGTAGGCAGCATTATCCTGACGTCAGAAGGGGCCCTTTGGAGCTGGAGGCGCCTCGGAGGATGGGGGAGAGGCAGCCACCTCCGGGAGTGCCTGTTGTAGTTCTCTTTGCTCTTCCAGCTCCGCCCTCCAGGCAGCTCTACAGCTCTCCCAACTCTATTGATGGCGATGGGCTCTTGGCTCACCCAGCGCTATCTGGCTGTCTTGGATCCCATTCCACCGTGCACTTCTCTTTCCTGAGCGGGGATCACAACTGTGTCCCCTGAACCTTCCTTTTTCCCTGCCGCTGCCCAGGAGGGACACGGACGGACACGGACACACACACACACACACACACACACACACACACACACACACACACACACGGCTTTAGCCCTTCTTCCAGCTTTCTCTGCACTTCCTACTCCTGCCCTTGTCAACCCTCTCTGAGTCTCTCCAGTTAGCCCAGTCACCGCACAAGTACCCCTTGCCCCGCCCCCAGGAGAGCGCCTGCTCCAAACCGGATGAGGACATTCTAGACATCCCACTGGACGATCCCGGTGCCAACGCTGCCGCTGCCAAAATCCAGGCGAGTTTCAGGGGCCACATGGCACGGAAGAAGATCAAGAGCAGAGAGAGCGGCCGGAAGGGCCCAGGCCACGGAGGGCCTGGCGGAGCTGGGGGCGCCCGAGGAAGCTCGGGCAGCGGCCCCAGCGGAGACTAAGCCAGGTGAGCGGGTCCTTTCTCAGCACTGGGACCGGCCTAGAGCGCCCGCTCCTCCGAAGGAGCGAGGAAGGCAGAAGGTGGGCTGAGGGAGGAGAGGGGTTTGGGAAGGTAAGGGCGGGGGGACTGGAAATCCGAGACAGGAAGTGGGGGGAGAGCTTAGGGCACCGCGGATCCGAGAGCTCACCTCCTTCTCTCTCCACCCTCCCTGCTGTCTGTCTCCCCCCCCTCCCCCGACCGAAGAACTGAGCATTTTCGAAGGTAATGATATGACCTCGAGGTGTCGGGTTGGGTACCCTGGGTGGGAGGGAGAAAAGGACCCAGTCCGCACCCTTTCCGGGGAAAATGCACCCCGCGACTGCAAGGTTTCTGATACAGCAAGACGCCCGAGGCTGCCACGGGGGGGCTACAACTGGACCGACACTGATGCAGTCACCCCATTTGGCTACATGAGCATGACCGGGGGCTATAGCGCCCTGTGTCACACACATACACACCTACTGGCCACGGCTCAGTTCAGCTCAGTGGCTCCGGGTGGGGGTGCCTGGGGCCGCCTGGTGCCCCTGCCCTGGTGTCCGCGTCTGGGAAGGGGGGGAGGGGAGTGGAGGGAAGTACCGGAGAGGGCAGGTGCTCAGACCTTCTCTGTCCGCAGTTCCCGAAGAGAGATGGATGCCGTGTCCCCTTCGCAGTGACGAGACTTCCCTGCAGTGTTTGTGACCCTCTCCTTCCCACCAACCTGCCCGCTTCAGGAGCCTCCCTCCGTCCCCAGAGACCCTGCCCCCAGGCAGGCTCCGTCGAGAAGTCGCTAAATCTGTGCTCTTTCATTTGGTTCTCCATTCTAGAACGGTCCTGTTCGCCCTTCTACCCCACCCCAGCCCCCGACCTCGCACTCCCCAGTCGTCTTTCTTTGCTTCTCGCCCCCGTCTCCCCGCAGCAGCATGCAGCTTTGCCTCCGCAGCCTCCATGCGCTACCCTAGGTGCACCACAGAGGGCGCCCTACCCTCTGCGTTGTCCCAGGACACCAACTTTTAAAAAGTCCTTTTGTTCAGTGCGCAGCTAATGGGGACACCTTTCGTCTCTGTGCGGTTCTCGCCGTCGCCCACCCAGCTCCAGCACTTTGGATCTGAGGCAAGGCGGGAGGGGAAGAGAGTTTTTATGGTGTCGGATACCCCTTGCTCTGATGGGAAGGGAAGTCCCTCTTTCACACCCTACCCCAAGCCTGCCTGTAAATCGGTCCTCCCCTCACCCTGTGCACCCCAACAGCCACCCTCTCACCAGCTCTCTTTTGCTTTTATGGGCGCCCGAGCACCGGGGTGGCTCGGTGGGAGGAATCTGTTTGTGGCCCCGCCCCTGCCCTGCTGGCTCCGCCCCCAACGGGCTCCTGGGGCTGTGGCCAGAAGGTTATCTCTGTGTGTGTGCATGTGACGGTGCTGGGTTGGAATGTGAACAATAAACAGGAATGTCCAAGTATTACAAAGGTGCCAGAAGGAAAGGGTGCTTGAGTGCACACCGCCACTGTCCAAAACTTGCAGAAGTCTCCTTTGACCAAACCAAAAATTGGAAGTGGGAGGAAGGAAGGGGCGAGGGACCTCGGTTAAAGCCTACCCTTTGGAGCCAACCAAACTTCCCGCCTACAGCATCACATCAGGAACTTGAAACCCATTCCTTGAGCCGACTAGGGGGGGTTTGCTGTATCAGCAGGAAGAAGAGGGAGACAGCATGGTACCCAGAGGCTTTAATTGTAGGTATTCCCACTCAGCAAAGGGGAGGGCAATCAGACAGCCATTGGGAGCTTGGACTTAGTGGTCTTCATAGTGCTGGCAGAGAGGGGCTTCTCCAGGAGCCCACTGTTAGAATCCACCCTCACAGAAGTTTGTTCAGAAATTCCAGGAGCCATGGCATCCTCTCTGATGGATATAAACATGTTCTTAGTGAAGACTGGAGGCGCCCCTCCCTCTCCCAAACCAGGGACTCTCACACTCAACTCTACCCTACCTGTGCAACTGGTTGAAATGAAGACTCCAGGACCTACCACCCCCCAACACACACACACACACACACACACACACACACACACCCCACAGCTTCTACTTCCAGAGGGTTAGGAAGTGACCAGAATCTGAATGTTAACCAGCTCCTGGTAATTTCTGTCCAGGTAAACGGGAAGGCCACACTTGGAGAAATACTGCTCTGGTCCCCATTTTGGACCCCACAGTTGACGGCGGGGTGGGTGACAGGCAGCTTTTATCAGTCCTCTCCTTGCTGCCCCACACGGAATCACACTCAGCTGAGTGGTCAGGGCAAATCTAACTCCTGTCATCCACATCCTGTTGATATATATGCAAAGATCTTTAAAACTGAAAGATAACAATTCTTTTAAACATGAGGAGGGTGATGGTAGCTTATGAGCCAAACCTGCAACCTATACACTTTGCTCACACAATCAATACACAGGCTACACCGCCACCCCCACCACCAAATCCCAGGGCTGAGCGGCACCCCTTACCCTCAAACACCCCAAAGACAGAGTTTGAAGGCTGACATCATCCAAGCCCCTTCCTCCCTCTGCACTACCCCCTCACCCTTCAGCTCACCGGAGGTCACTACCCCTGTAGGTCTCCTTAGGCCTCTTCCTCCTCTCTTTCTGGAATCTTATTAGGCAGAACACAGCAATGGACAGGAACAGCACGCCCAGGAGCACCCCAATCACAGCCCCAGCCACGCGGCCTTGGGAAGGGTCTAAGTAAACACAGAGTTCTCAGAGCTGCAGACCCTCCCGGGCCCCTCCTCAGACAACTCCATGCAGCCTGTGCCATCCAGGCCTGCCAGCCTGGCCAGTGCCCCACATCCCTACCAGTCACAGAGAAGCTCAGTTCACAGACGGCGCTGCCCATCTGGTTGGTGGCCACACAGCGGTAGGTGCCCGAGGAGGTCAGGGAGAGGTTGCTGAGAATGAGCTGGCCAGACACCTCATCTGGAGGGTAGAGAGGAAGGTTCCTGCACTCATTCCACCCACGGCGGGTGCCTGCTATGATGAAAGCATGGTGCATTTCATCGCTATAGCCATCCTGTCAGGAAAGGGCTGACTTCATTTTACTGGTGGGAACACTGGCTCAGAGAAGGAAAATAATTGTCTGGGGTGCCCCAGAGAGGAAGTGCCAAAGCGACTGTGAATCTGCTCTTTCCACCCCACACAGCTGCCTTTGCAGGGGAGGGGGAGGCTGCACGTACATGAAGGATTGGGAAACTGGCCATGGAAATCGGGGTAAGGTGCTCTCAGGCTGACGTCATGTTCCTGGTCGGTGTTGGGATGGGGAAGGCCTTCATTGCTAGAAACTGTATCCTCTGGGATAGCTATAAGCTGAGCAAGTGCTTTTCTAAGCTGCTTACCTTCCCTTTAGAAGGCAGAGCACATGCCAGGAGGTGACCTGCGGGCTCTCTGGATTGATAAAGGCCTGGCTAGGGATGGGGCTGGGAGGAGAGACAGGGACTGGGGCCAGCATGGGGAGGCTGCAAAGCCAAGGCTCTCAACCAGGTATATGGTTCCTCCAGAGAAATGGCGAAGTGATCCAAGACAGTCCATGCTATTCTGCCTCAGTTTCCCTTCTAGGAAGTTTGGAAATGATTCATGACCCTTAAGCAACCTAAAAGAAACCCCTCTGAAACAGACAAATGGGAGTCACAGAATGCCCCTGCCTTCCACTCTCTCCCAGGACAATGGGAGTGCATTTAACTCGAGAGATGCTTTCAGGGTCATGCAGTCACGGACCTGTGCAGGGAGACAGGCAGGAGGGACCAACACAGGAACCAAGAAAGACGCAGGGAGAAGGTATAGCATTTGTCTCCTACCCGCAGGCGTGGGTGCATGGAGTTTAGAAACCTGATTGGCCCAGATCCTGAGACCCCTTCCCTGATGTCCTGGCTCTCACCTTGCACCACGCTGCCCGGAGAAGGTGTAGGAAAAGATCCGAGGCGGACCCAGTTGTACACTGGCCTGGGGGCTCCTTCGGACGAGCTGCACCTCAGTATAGCAGATCCCCCCACAGAGATCTGACCGGTCTGGCTGCACGAGGGGCTGCTGGGGGGCACTGCAAAAAACCGCAGAAGAACCTCCGTGATCTTGTAACCCCGCCCCCACTAAGTGCTAGATTTCCTGAGTCGATACCACCAAACAGTCGTCCACTTCATCCACATTCCACTGCATTCCCAGGAAATGGTGTGCACCATTGGAAATTCTGATTGTTCGGACAAGATTCTCATATTGAGCCCAATCTGTGTTAATATAATATCCACCCATTGGCCCAAATTCCTGCCCTCTGGGTCCACAGGAGAAGTGAAAACTCTGTCCCCCACAGGGCAACTGGTCAGATTTCTGAGGACAGCTGCCATTCACCAGCTCCTAAGTCTTTTCTTTCCCTCAAAACATCCCCAGCCTCTTTGGTAGTTTCTTCTTCTGTCTGTTCCTCCCCCAGCAGGCTCTAGTTTGGGCTGAGATGGAAGCTCTGAACACAAAATTGGTACTTAGTGTGGCAGGGGCCCTTGTTCCTTGAATAATCGTCCCCCTTCTCTGCCACTGGCCTGGGGAGGGATGGAATCTGAGGTACAGGGGGGAAGTTTCCCCAAAGGTGGAGCTGTGGGGGGCAGGACTCAGGCCCAATCTGTGGGACCTGTGTTTCTAGGGACCGAGGGAGGGGCGCTCTGTGGAGGGTGGAGCAGGTGTATGACCAGCTGGCTGGGTTAGAAGGCTTTAGGGAGGAGGTACTTTCCCTTGGGGCCCCGGTGCAGCTGTGTGCTAAGGCTGGAATCCAGGGTATGTGGGCCCCTGGCCTGCCTTACCCAGCACCGTGAGGTTGATCAGCCCCATCCCATTGGTGTAGAAATCTGGCGGGTTGTTAACGTGGCAGAGGTAGGTTCCAGTATCCGAGGGGCGCACATCAGTCAGTTTCAGGGTGGCCACTCCTCCTGTGGGGGGGTTCTGAAGCAGGCTGGCCCTCTTTGCCTTAGAACCGGTTGGATACAGATGTCCATTGGTGAAGTACAGGATCTAGGGAGAAGCAGAAGACTCACCTACACGCCTTTCCTGCCTGGCATGAGCTCTACAGTCCTTTCTCAAAAGGCCCCTCCCTCACACCAGCCTGAGCAGCGGATACTCTGCAGCTAACCATGAAGTCCTATTCCCCCCAATGCCAGCCCTTCCCAAGTGCTAAATGAACTATATATCCATTGCTTTCAGCTGCGTGTGGCTCTCAGTTTGGGGGAAAATACAGATATTTCTGGAAGGGGCAGCATTTTATTGTACTTTCAATCACAACAGCTGAGCGTCAGTCAGTAGTGTTCATTCGCTGGGACCGCTCTAACAGGGGGGCTGTGTATGGGAGCCCTGTGTGATCTGGATTACGCAGTCGCTGTCCTCAGAAGATCTAGTAAGAGTCCACTTTGTTTTTTTAAATTCTCATTTGAGGACATGCTCATTAATTTTTAGAAAGAGGGGAAGGGATGAGAGAGACAGAGACAGAGAGAGAGGTATGAGAGGGGGAGAGAGAGAGAGAAAGATGTGAGAGAGAAATACTGATGGGCTGCCTCCTGTACATACCCTGACCCCAGACTGAAACTGTGGCCTAGGTATGTGCCCTGACAGGAATCCAACAGGCGACCTTCCGGGGCTGGGGACCACGCTCTAACCAACTGAGCTACACCAGCCAGGGCGAGTCCACTTATTTTTTCCATCCAAGCATGCTGACCTCCCAGCACACCTTCCCTGCCCTCATTCCGAGTGGGTCCCCTGTTCCTGCCTCTCCGAGTCTACCGGCCACAGGCCAGAGGCCCTCCACTCTCGCTCACGGGAAGGGACGCAGACACGGGCTTCCCAGGCTGCACAAAGCTCCACTCCAGGGCGAAGCTGTCTGTCACTGACGTGCTGTAGCTGCAGGTCAGCTCGGCGGTCTTGCCCACCGGCGCGCTCAGGGGCTCCGCGGGCACATGCACTTCCACCGCCGGGCCGGGGGCTGAGGATGCACAGGAAGGGGCGCTCAGACCGCCAGGCAGGGGCCGAAGCGGGTGGGGTCGGGGGCCGGGCTCCGAACCCCCGGCGGTGTGAGGCCCGGCCCACCCGTCTTCCGTAAAGAGTCTAAGAGCCTTCCGCTCACCGCTCCCTTCTCCAAAACCTGAAGTTCCAGGAGGGAGGAGCACACCTCTGGGCCAAGTTTCGTGGGTAAAAGGACGAGACCGGTCAGGTATGAGGGTGCGTTTGTCGGGGAGAGGAAAAGAATGGTTCTGCGCTGGTCCAGCCCTTCCGGAGAGGCCCAGGTCTCCGAGGGGCTCGCGCGCCCCGTCCTGGCCCTACAGGCCCAGGGCGCTCCCTCCCCGGCCTGGCGCAGCCCCCGCCGCGGCCCCGGCCCCCTCCTCACCAGTCAGGCAGACCAAGCCCAGTAGCGCCCCGCACAGCATAGGGCTCGGGAGCCGGGCCATGGCCGGGTCCTCCCGTCTTCGGTCTGGTGTCCGGGTCGTGGAACGGGAGGCGGTGCCCACAGGGCAGCCTCCTGGGCTGGGCAGGGGTTGAGGCTGGCTATCTTAGAGCAAACAAGGGGAGAGGCCCGTGCCCTCGAGTAAGGCAACGCCTCTCCTTTTACAGGCCCAGTTCTGGAACCATTTTAGCCCTAATCCTCCCCGCGACTTGTGAAGCTGTCAGGCCCTGGGGGAAGGACGGGGCTGGGACTGGGCACCTGAAGGGAAGGGGTCCCAACTGCAGCAAGAGAGCCCTGGAGGCAGAGGTCCACGGTCTGACAACCTGTGAGCTGCCAAATGACATCACCACGTTGGGTCCTAACACCGAAGACCCTTTCTGACCCCTTCAGAGATTCTGGTTCCTTCCAAGCCCCTCCCGTTCTCCCTGAGATCCCGTCTCTAGCACTTTTATCACCGCTGGCTGCGGTAAGAGTCTCCATGGAAACTACAGCCGCCTCCCCACTCCCATAGTCACTGCTTTCTCCAGGCAGAAAGGCCGAGACTGGGAGGAGGTGTGTTTGTCTGGACGAGGGGAACCCAGGTCAGGGTCCTCTCCTCCGCTCTTGAAGGGGAAGCGGAGATCAAGCGCGCACACCCGGAGCTCTGAGCGCCCAAGCTCTGGCAGAAAGCGCACCAATGTCATCCCTTGGCTGCTCGGAGCTGTTCCGTCTTCCAGCCTCCAGCTCTCTGTGCCTCTCCCATGCCACCCGCCAGCAATGACCCCTTTAAAGGTTCTAGAAGAGCTATCCTGTGCCAGTAAGGTGGGGGTGGGGGGGGACGCTGTGTGGAGAAGCCATCTTTGGGACATGGCCTGGGTAGGGGTACTCTGCATCTTCTGGGAATTCCAACTTTGAAAAGGTGACTCTCACTTTCTATACAAACACAATGTATCTTTATTGAAATTTGTAAAATACAAACAAAACACACGTTTCAAAACAGGCATTTCAAGTTAGTTTAACAAATATCTTCCCTACCCCCTGCTGCGACAAAACCTAACCAAGTCAGCAGGACAGGTTACTTGAATTCGGGGAGCTGGACTGGGAGGGTGGTGTTAGACGGTGAGGTCCAGATCCAAGGGGCGAAGGACTCGTTGATTGGCAGTGCCTCCAGGGCCTTGGGGGCGGAGGAGCCAATCTCAGCAGCGTTTCTCTGCAGTGTTAGGGAGGCCCCAGGAGGGAGTTTAGGCTCTTCCTAATCCCAGGTGCATTTCCTCTTCTCCTTCCACCTCCCGGAAGTTTGAGTCTTAACCATGACCCAGTTTTTCCAGAGTAAAGAAAGGTGGGGGCAGAGGACTGGCCATCTAGAAGGCGGCCACCCTCTGAGACTCGGGCCTTGGTGCCAGGGCGATCCCTATAGTGGTTTCTCTAGGAAGGGAGAAACTCGAGGGCTCTGCCAGCACACAGCTGGGCCATCACACCAGAGACCCAGCCTGGTTCTGGGCAGGCACCATCACGGGGACAGCACCCTTGCGGCTCAGGGCAGAGGTAGGGACCCTACCGAGGCTGGGCGTGGGGGTCACTGCAGCCGGCCTGCGAGGGCCTTGGGGTGGTCTGAGGGCTGGTGATGAGGTGACAGAGGAAAGCGTCCCATTCTTGGAGATGGTGTCTGAGCCCTTGGGCCAGGGTAGGGTCCGAGGAGCAACGGCATCCTCCCTAGTCATCAAAGAAGCAGCGAGGTCAGAAACGGGCAGTGAGGGTTTCTGCACGCCCGTCCCCATCTCCCCGCCCCCCACTTCCGTCTCCTCTCCCTTCAAGTCCACCCCCAGAGATGTCGCCCACCCTTCATGCGAGCCGTCTGCACTCCCAGCTCTCTAAGGGGAGCTGGGAGAGTCCCCCTGAGCAGGGACTGGTCACTTACTTGATGTCATTGGCTGGCTCCTCCAGGGCCTTCCCCTGGCGTTGGCACAAGAGGACCAGTGCGGCCAGCAGTCCTAGTCCAACCAGTGCGCCCACCACAGCGCCAGCAACCACTGCGGCCCCGGGCCCTGTGCAAACCTCGCCGTCAGGGGGGCATCTGGCTGTTCCCCACCATCTCCAGTCCAACCACCACACTGCCCTCACTCACATGTCCCCTTTTCTGTTAGAAGAGGTGACTGGCAGGCAGGAAATGGTCAGTGATCACACATTTGTACAGCCCTTTGCCCAGGACAAGTTCCTTGCCCTCTTACAACGACAGACTTCAGTAGACAGGCCTCCACCCCACACTTGCAACCCCACCCTGACCCCTGACCAGTCTTCTCCTTAACCCCACTTACCCCTCACTGACCTGTGATTACTTCCAGGGTCACATTGCACTGGGCACTGCCCACACTGTTGTAGGCCCTGCAGGTATAGACTCCAGACGTAGACATGGAAAGGTTTTTGAGTCTTAAAGACCCATGGACGGCATCTGTGGACACAAATTAGCCATCAGGCCAGGGATCCTACTTCCCATTGGAAAAAAGAAAACCCCGCCCCTCCTCTGTAATATCCCCTTCGGCTGTCTGGGAAACTCCCTGTCTGATCCCTGGTGGAGGGAAAGGCATGGCGGCGGGCACGCTGGGTTCTGCTCCCCGCTGCAGAACTGCCGGCTCCACAGCCCTCTCCACCGCCACGGCTCATTGTCCCCGACTGACTCTGAAAGGAGGCTAGAGAAGAAAGATGCCCAGAAAACCCAGAACGTGGGTTTTACTTTTGTTTCTAACTGGCAGAGTGCTGTGCGAGAAAGAACATTAAGCTAGGAATGAGGAGGCCTGGGCTCCAAAACAGGCCGTGTGACTTTAAGCAAGTTAGTTGCTATGCCTGGGTCCCAATTTCTTCATTTCTAAAATGGGGTAATATGGCCTTCTGGATAGCGTTGAAAGAATTATATGAAATAAGAATTGTAACAGTTCAAGTTTATTGGCTGCTTACGGCACACCCAAGACTCAGTTCTTTACATACATTAACTTACAAAAGTTTCAAAACAAACCTATGAAGGAAGCACTATATAAAAAAATGTAAAAACTACTATAAAATGACAAATGAAAAGTAGAAGGCACAAAATGAAAATCCTACCACGTAGATTCAATAATTGCTAACATTTTGCTTTACTTATTTCCTTTCCTGTTTTTTTTCTGAGACATTTAAAAATAAATACTTCAGCATAAAACTCCCAAAATTAAGGACACTGCCTCCTATAGCCACCTTTGCCATACCTGATAATTAATACTTTTCGAAAAGCATCTAATATTCCATACTAAAAATGTTCCATCGGTTATATCTCATTAAAATTGAAAAAAAGTTCCAAGTGCCCCAACATGACTTT
>CM052546.1:49039380-49054054 GCA_028533065.1 Trachops cirrhosus | reverse complement strand
GCCCCCTGCGCCCCCTGGCGGCCGCAGCCCCTCAAGGAAGTGCACGCACCTGTTCTGTCCGGGTCCCCCAGCCAAAACAAAGACGCTTCCTCCAGGCACAGTTCAGCCTCCGCGCAAAGGCCATCAAGGACGCAAACCATAACCACGAATTCCTGGCGCTGCCTGCTGTGGGTGACAGACAGTTGACTGGGAAGAAAAGCCGCCAGGGCTCCTGGATTCCATTCTCTCCCAACAGTCCTGCTCTAACACTGAGTGCGTACCTCGTGCCTGCACTGCACACAGACTCTCCCAGCTGCTGCTTCCTAGTGTGACTTTCCTGGCCACTCTTTAAATACCTGCCAGGCAGTGGCTTTGAGAACCGCCTCTGCAGACACTACACTGCCAGTGTAAACTCTGGGATCGAATACTTGGCAGCTCCGGGGCAGCAAAGGCAACAGAAACAGGTTAACTGCCAGTCTCATGCCCTTACCCAGTGACCCACAAACTTGAAATTGTCCAATATTTGTGTGTGCATGGGGAGTTGTTGGTTTGATTTTCCTATTCTATCACACTCAAATTTTTCTTGACTTTAGTCAATATTGCAGACTTCTTGTAAACAGCCCTCCTTTCTGTCCAGACCAGGGTTAAGTCACCCCAAATAAGTAACTCCTGAAATGTGGTACAAAGTCACTTGGTTGCATATCCCAGAAATCCCAAAGCATCGAACTGCACAGGCTGCACTCATCTCTGCCAAGTGCTAGGTACAGTCTCAACACTCATTCTATGGAGCTAACTTTTCCTTCAGAATTCGGACCCTGAATAATCTGCAACATTGTAAGGAAAGCTGCGACCCAAGATTGGTAGGCAGTGAATGTTTCCATGGGACAAAGCGTCAGTCTCTTCAGGCCTGGCTCACTGCCCTCACCTGTCACAGAATTTCCACACTACCTCCTTTTCCAACCCTTTCCCCTTCTGGTAGTCAAGTGATAGAAGTTAGCGGAGCAGCTCCATTGCTTTAAATTTTTGCCGAGATGCATTTTCGGGTGAACATCGCTCCCGTGTGTAAGGTGAGAACATTGGCACAGATGGCCGACCCATGAGTGACCGGGGGACTGCCAGCATCACCACGTTGTGTGCCAGAGCTCAGTTCACGGTGCCACATGCTCAGTGACTTGCTGGCCACTGGCATTTCTTCCAGTCACACCTCAGACCTCCAGAGCATTTTCTTATGCTCTTCCTTATATTCGACTAGAGTGCCTCCAACCCCCTTGAGTCTGTTCTAAGGCTTCATTAAGGTCTAAATAGTTCACTTTTTGTTTTTATCCATGCTCATGTAGTTATCTGACACCCTGATGTCCTCTTTTCTAGAATGTTCTGGCCAGAGACTGGATATTCAGTACCAAAGCTACTTTCTTCCCAAGTTTCCATTTCCCGATGCTCGGCCCTGTCCTCTTTCCCCTATCCCTCACCCATCCGAAGCCTGATGGTGAAATCGTGGACAGGACCGGCCTTGCCATCTTCCCCAAGCTGCTCCCAGTGCCCTGGCGGTCCGCATTCTCAGTAAAGTGAGGTAGATCTAAAATGTCTCAAGCAATGTTCATAAAAGCTCTGTTCAAGCTAAGTACTTAACAGCCTTGGAAAGCGGGTTCAGAAAAAAATGCATGGAGTATAATGTTAGTTTGGGGGCTGGTAAGTGGCAGAGTTTTAGGGAAGCCTGTAGTACTGGTAATAGTGCTTTTTCCTGCAACACTCAGCATTGAGTACTGTGAGATTATGGCTACGAGATGGTCGGTGGAGCCTCAGCCTCTAGGACTGTGACTTCAGGTTTCAGAGAAGGACACACTCACGAGAATGTCCGAAGGCCCACCACCTGCAGACTGTGCCCAGGGAGAAGAGGTGCCACACTCAAAACATCCCGGAATATTTATGCTCTCTCTGAACTACACCCGCATTCAGGAGTTCAATGAGAACCCAGCTAATTACATAAACCTAGACTCAGACGATATTTTAAAAAGAATCCTATTGATTATAAGCTCTCTAGACCTTAGAAAAATAAGCATCAACTAAATGAGACATATCAGACTGAGAAAATCACTGGTGATGGGAAAGAATATTTTTATCAATATGCAATTTTACCTTCAATAGTATAGAAAAACAGGGTGAATTATAGCTCTTACCTGGATCTGCAGTCCATTTACAGTAGAGCACCTGAGCTCTGGCTGGTATAGCTCAGTGGACTGAGTGCCAGTCTGTGAACCAAAAGGTTGCCGGTTCGATTCCCAGTCAGGGCACATGCCTGGGGTGCAGGCCAGGTCCCCGGTAGAGGGCACAGGAAAGGCAACCACACACTGATGTTTCTCTCCATCTCTCCCTCCCTTCCCCTCTCTCTAAAAATAATAAATAAAATCTTTTAAAAAAATACATAAAAAAGAAACATGAAATGTCCAGTGACCTTTAGAAAACTCTGTCAAGAAGCGACATCGGCCAGCGGGTGAGCGTAGGGAAGCGGAGGACACCTGCTCCGTTGGTCCTGTGCGTCCTCACCAGGAGGTCTCGGCGCAGTGCCCGCCACTGTGCGGCCACACTCTGCTACAAAGAGCCCAACCAGTACGCCAAGAGGCCAGGAGTAACTTTAATTTTTTTAAAAAAAGTTTAAACGGCAACACATCCGTAAAGGGGGTACATCACAGAAACTTTGCAGGCAACACTGATTGGGAATAGCAAAACACTTGGTTGGTGAAAAAAAAATGGAACTCTAAATTATATACAATAGTAGCTAAAGGTGATATTGAAAAACAGTCTTATTTACTGTGACTCAAGATTTAACTTGCCATTATCTATTGCTTATTTATTCAGGGTTGTAAATAATACTTATATAGAGACATAGAGATGTGTAAAAATGAAACATTGTGAAAAAAATACAATTTTTCAATTTCATATGAAACTGAAAGTATAAGTTTTGTCCAATATGGAATGTACCTACATTTGTTTATATTAGGGCTCTAACATCCATTTAAAATTTTTTATTTTTAAAAAAGAAACAGCTGACCCACCATGCAAGTTTGCTGTAAATCTCGTTTGCTCAAAATGAGCATTTTCAAGTGAGGTCTGTTTTGTTTGCTCAGAGTCCACTGTGATTCCTTAGAAGGTGTGCTGGCCCCACGGTGGAACGCGTGTCCATGGAGAGTCTGACGGCAGCATCTGGGTGGGGCAGTCGGGCAACGGGAAGTGAGAAGAGGGAGGTAAGAGCCCAAATCCTTATGAAGGATGACATTCAGTTGTTAAATTTTAAGGGATATCCGATGGCTTTTTCCAGGCACTCAACTAAAGAGCCAGCGGAAAGAAAATCCCTCTCTACTTCCACAAACTTGATGTAGATAGATTTGGGGGAGACGCCAGGATCCACAATGCAGTTCTGAGACAGAAACCCATTAATGCCAACCCAATCTTTGCTGAAGGTTTTGGTATTGGCTTGGAAATGTAAAAATAAGCATTGCTGCAGAGTCCTGACCTCAGCGATCCCGAGGTAGCAGTAGACGATTCGGGTGGGTTCTATTTCCACCTGCAACGAGGCCTGTGCCGAAAGGGTCTCCAACTCAACCCTGCCCTCCTTTCCCGGGTCCAGGGAACTCTGCTCCATGTGGGGTGAGGAGGGCCTTTCCATACATTCTTCATAGCCAATGGCATAAAGGCCCGGGCTTTTGGGAATGCCTCCTGGCAATAAATACTGAACAACGTTCCCACCGGTTGGTTTGGAGTGGGCAATGGGTATCCAGTCAATTTCCATGTGCAGCTCCAGACACCTCGCTTCACTAATTGTGATCTCTAAAAACTTGTAGTACACGTTTTTCCAGTTCATCTTCTGCACTCGGGTCATAATGATCCGCCCCTCGGGCTTCTCGGAGTTGAAGTACTCTCGGAGCCGCTTGCCCAGTGGCACCTGGGAGCTGATCTCAGCGTAATGGTAGCGGATATCCTCTTTCCAACGGGTGTTATAACCAATCCCGAAAATGGCCAGTTTGTTAGAAAGATGAAGCCTTGAAAAGTCTGTCCAGCTCTGAAACAGTTCCCATTTCAACTGCACTGATTCCAAAATCTGGACAATATTCTGCATGATGTCTCTCTTCCTAGAAAGAGAAATAAATGTGAAATTCCTCAGGTGTCCAGCTCAGCACTCTCCAGCAGAACTTTCCTCAACGATGGAGATATTCTACCCCTGTGCTGTCCAATACGGCAGCCATCAGCGACTAAAACATGGCTAGGGTGAGTGAGGTCATTTCAGTTACAACTGGAAACTACGGTTAAATAAACACGTGTGATCAGGAGCCTCCATAACGGAGGGTCTAGGTCTAGGGAAGGTCTATAAACGGCTCCCCATAAAGGACAGTCTAGGGAAGCACAGTGTTAAAAGCTGAGAAACACTCTTCACTAGGGAGTTTCTAGGAATTAATGACAAACTGCTTTCCATTACTTGTATAGGCTGGCTGTATCGATCTGAGCAACTGTTGATACACAAGGCCCTAGGACTTTGGAAACCCAAGGGCCAGGAATTTCAAGGGGCTATTACAATGCTCCCCATGGACCTAACTACCGAAGGCAAGGGAAGAACACTGTATTCAGAAAGGCATCCAGTATCACGGAAAATAATGAACATCTTGATTTCTGAGCTGGAAATTCTGAAAGTTCAACCATTTTAGCCCATACATGCTTACTGTACAAAAATAGACAACTGATTAAGAGTAATGGCCTGAGGCAAAAAGAAAACAACATTTTCTTCTATTTGTCTGAAATTCATCACTAATCCCAAATTTAAAAGAACTGTTAGTACAAAACAGAATTAGAATTTGAGAATTAAGAAGACACAGATTCATGTTAGGTTTGGCTTTTGAGATAAAAATTCAAGAAAATGAATTAAGATTGTTCTAGAAAATATTTTAAAGAGGGAAAGAAAAGAAATTTCGATTTTGATTTGGACAGTTAACAAGATTAAGACAGAAAATGCAGGAAATTCTTTTTGCACATGCTGGATCCATGTGTGTGTCTGTGTATGTATACACACATGAAATATATATGCACACACATCAAATATACACATACACATACACACATATAAATATATATATAAAATTACAAATTTGTTCTCAAGTATGGCAAAACTTTGATACGGGAAGACTGAAGTTTGTTAAATATTAACTTAGCGACAAACTATTACCCTCTACATCAATCACAGACTTAAGCTACAAAAATACTCAACTACCACTCACATACAGTCAAACACAAGCAAGAAAGAGGGTGTGCGTGCTGGTTTACTAAAGCTGCTTGGGAGGAACTGGACACTTCCTGGAAACTTCCTATTCAGTTCTCAGACCTAGGGGAAAGCTTCTGGAACAAACTGGGGACTCTTCCATGTAGTCATTCTCAGTCTGGCCTCCTCGACGTGCTTTTCGAGATGACAAATTTTGCTCTCAGCTGCCTCCCGGGGCCAAACACTGTCCCGGATTTATCCCCCACCCTTTAGTTTGCCTCAGAAACTTCCCAAGTGTTGACGTGGACATCCAGATGAAACATGGTGTCCCTGGGGACTGGTCCCTCTTCTCAGAGGACACAAAGGCACTTGATCACTCTTCTAATATTTATACGGTGCTGGTGTGAGATTAAGACAGAGGACCATGCACCCTGGCCAGTGTGGCTCAGTTTGTGAGGCATCGTCCTGCAAACTGAAAGGTTGTGGGTTTAATTCCCAGTCAGGACACGTGCAGGAGGCAACTGATCGATGTTTCTCTCCCTCCCTTCCCCTCTCTCTAGAATCAATAAAAGGGAAAAAATTTTTAAAAAGATATGGGACGTTTCTGCATGGCTCAATGCTTTAAAAAAACAAACCCGTTTTCCTGATCTCTAGGTGGATGAGGCTAAGGAGCGAGGATGGAGGGCAGAGATCTGCTGAGATTCTGCCCGCCGGCCCATGCATCCCAATGCCTGACACACAGTAGGTACTTGGTATGTGTGTTGAATAAATGAGCCGAATGCTGCTTTCCTTTCCAAATGTACAATGAGGTCACCTAAGAGCTTGCTTTTGGATTCTCAAAATGGGATATTATAAGAAATGTAAGTGCCCCGCTAGCCCTCCTCTCTCACACCAGGTCAACTCGCGGTCCCGTGACCCATCTCTCCGTCTTGCTTACACATCCAGGCATCCACACCCACACGGGCAAACACCACAAACATGCTTGTTTTCACAGAACACATTCGTTTCTCCTGATGGCACACAAAATCCCCTACATGTGAGATCAACCGCTGGAAAACTAAGCTCAGAAAACGAGGGGAATGCCTAGACACCCTTCCTCAGTACAATGGCTCAGGGAGGGTCTTCCCTCTAAACTCAGACGCGTGCGCTTTTTGCAAGGGGCAGCCTCTACTTACTGTGCTTCTTCAGAAGACTCTTGTTTTATTTTTAATGTTCTCTTTGTGACAGGTATTTCATCTGAAAAGCAAAGATTTGGAAACATTATATTTTCCTCAGTGGTGGCATACATTTATGTAGATTAAGTAGCTATGTGTTTGCTGTTCAATCCACTTTCTAATTTGAGGACTTAATTCTAGTTTCAAACACTGCCCATTGCCAGATTTATAAATATAACTCTTATATAATGAGATGCATACATTTATATGCAAGATCAGAAACCAGCTCTACAAGTATAAAATTCTTCAAGGTCACCGGCAGATTTCTAGCTAGGAGCTTAAAGCTTAATTTCACTGCAAACATGATTTTTAAAGGAACAAGAATGAAAATAATTCTGCGCAATTTAGACTTCCTGTATAGGTTTTATGGAGCAATTATTTCCCCAGTATCAGCATCAACATGTTCTGCATGTTATTTTTGCCCAGAGATTTGGGAGACTGAACTCTCCCTGGCCACACCAGAGTGCTGGGCACCGCAGCAATCCAGACCTTACTGCTATTTTGAAATTAAGAAGCAGTGATTGGCCCTTTTTATCCTTCTAGTCTTTAAGTCTCTCTCTTACATTGTGTTGCTCTTACAGTTTTTATAGCCCCTTTCTTTTCTCCCTCTCTTCCAATATTTGAGAAATTAAAAAACAAAAACGAAAATCCTGTTCCTGTCCAATTAGCACTTCTGTGTCACCCTGAGCTGGGGAAGCACACCACTAGTGCCAGTCCCGCCCGCTTTCTGGGGGCTGCCCGAGAGCCTCGGGCGGAGCGACCACACCGTGGCGAGTGAGCACCCACCACACCACTCGCTGCGGAGGTGCAGTGGTGGCGGCAGCCTCTTGACTGGTATTTCCAAATCAGGAAAATCAAAACCGGAGCATCACTACAGAAAGCAACATACATATACTCTCGTAATTAGGCCCCATGAGCTCACAGATTTGTTGGCCGGGGGTTGTATTTTCCATCTGGAATGTTAAGACTGTGGATGCATCATTCTGGCTATTGTTGGGAGGGGATGCTCTATGAAGTCTGAAGCAGTATGACTGCTGAGGAAGCTCCAGTATGGGCCCTTTTTAAGACAACCCAGGCTTCCCCTCACATTTGTTCAGACTGGAGTCTGGGAGGGAACGGTTTCCAAATCACGAACAGCAAGGAAAAAGAATCTGGGATAAAGGAAGGGAAAGGCGGTTACATCCACAGCAGCTGAGCCAGGAGTCGGTGTGGTGGCTGCTGCCGCCGAACCGAGAGGGCGGGACAGGTAAAACTGCACAGGATTCCTACCCGAGCCGCCTGGGGAGCTCAGGATGAGGAAGCGACTCTGTGTGGTCAGGAGGTGTGCTGGTGCCCAGACCTCGATGTGACCAACGCCACGCACTAGCAGGCAGGGTAAAGCTGAACCAAGGACGCCCCAAGCGCCCCGAACACCCCAAATAAACTGGCTATATGCCTTGTGCTGACTGTGGGAACGGTACCAGTCCCAGTGCACACAGAAGGACGGACAGACAGACAGACAGGCACACACGAGTAGCAGACATGTCGCTTCCTTACCCAATTCCTGCTCTGTTGGGTAGCCATGGAGATCCTGACTGTGGTTTCCCCAGTCCTCCTGTGAATACTCCTCCATAGTGCTGCCATCTGACTCCAGCTCCTGGTACAAGCCACTACTGTTAATAAGTACAGGCTGGCAGGGCTGAGCATCCCATCCTCCCTGACCAAACACCTGTTCCAACTGTTCAAATGTGTAACTGCTCTTTCTTTTCCCAACACCATGTTCTTTCACCCGACTGTAACACCTGCGAAGGGTCTAAGACACAAAGTCTTTTGTTATTCCTTTAAAGCTGTACTTCCTCTTCCAGGTACGGACCACAGATATTAATTACTATTAGACAGACACAGACAGACAAACACAGACACATTGTTACAGAAATGCTAGATTTCAAATTCATTATTATATTAGAAAAAAATACTAATATAGCATTTACTCAAACATGTTATAATTCAAACAATTATTTTACAATTAATAATCCATTAAACAAGAACCATAACAACATTATTGCATGTACCCCCATACACATATTTTATATCCCTCCCCCACTTAAAAAGAATAAGGGAAAAAAAAAAAGGAAAACAAGAAATACCAGCCAGCCAATAGGATGCACGCCTGCCACAGAAGAGAGAGAGCTGCTACTGTGCCGGAATTTGGGGGAAAGGGAGGGAGGGAGGACAGAAAGAAGAATTTCCCACAGCAAAGAGTAAAACCTTCCTTACCCTTCACTAAGAAGGAATACAGGGTGAGAACAAATGCCTGCACGGAACAACGAGTAAAACGTGTTTCTCACACAGTCCATATTCCTTACTAACTCCCTCTGCCTTTGGGAAGCTGCTAAAATTTCCAAGAAGTCAAGTACATCAGCTGCAGACTCCAGGTCTCAAGAATCAATGACAAACAATACACTGATACCTACACCTAAAAATAAGCCAATCGGACCACTCAAACTGCCGGCTAAACAAACCCACAAATGAGGCCGATCATTTCTTTTGGGGGATGAAAGTGAGGTGTGGGGGTGTTATTTGACTTGTTTTTCTACCTTGTAGTGCACAGCAAATAAATATCATTATGCAAGTCCACATACAACCTTCAACTGTCTTCACGGTCTTCTAAGCCATGTTTCTTATTATTGGCCCAGTGTCCTTGGTTTAATAATTCATCTTACGCTATCTTATATGATATTGCAAAAGACAAATCAAGGACTTGGTCCCAGCTTCCAAATTTAGTTTCGCTGCGGCCCCTCTTTGTCCCATCTGGGCCTCCCGTTGTTCCTTCTGCTTTCCTGGGTTTCACTCTGAGAACTTCCGTGGGACAAGGAGGCCCATTTTCTCTGGGGGCTCCCGAACACTTCCCACCACACCACACCTGCACAAGACCGGCTCACCTCTGACTTCCCGCGGACGCCTTAGCCAGACCGGACGTTTGCCGCGGACGCCTTAGCCAGACCGGACGTTTCTCCTAGACGTGAATTACTTTCCGTAATGTCACCTGTTCTCCTTGCACTGACTCAAGAGTCCTTTACGGAGCCTCCGTGAAAATTCAGCATCTTTACATCACAGCTGACAAATGACAAGGCACTATACAACACTTCCCTCGATGCCAGAAATCCACACGGGCAAAGGGAACAATAAGAGCAGGACACAGGTGATGACAGTGTCCTCCAACACCAACAGAGCAGCGACTGGTGTCACCTGACCCCGGGCCCAGCCGGCCTGCCCCCTGCAGAAGCGACTTCGCCATTCTCCCTCTCCAGCTCTCTTCTGGTGCCTCCAGAGACGCCTTAAGGAACTGGGGTTTCTGAAAATACACTCTGGAAAGGGACTCCTTCCTTGTCTTTGTAAAGGAGAGTCACAGGTACGCAACACGAGACTTTCTAGAACGAATGAACTTGGGGAATGTGTGGTGGGCAGCCTTCGATGGAGGGAGACGGAGGCCTGGCGCGGAGCTCAGCAGGCTTGCTGCACAGCCCCCTCCCCCGTCCCAGCGCCCTCTGCCCTCCCGGCAGAGACTGGAATTGGAATTGCAAACATCTGCCCATTTATTTTTATCTCACCATGTCTACTTGCTGCCTCCAAGAACACCCCAACCACTCTTTCCGACTCCTCCGGGGACCGTAAATGGAGAGGCCCAGCTGTGTCCCTTCCACCCTTCCGTGGCCATACATGGAGATGGAAGCCAAGCCACCGCTGACGGCTGCCCAGAGAAAAGCCTCCAGCAGCCAAGGGCCCAGTCAGCTCTGTCACTGAGGGTCACGTCAACCCAAAGTCAGGAAATACAACTCCTGGCCCCTTGAAGAAAGGCGCCTCCCTCATCGGGACGTGACCAGACACAAACAAAGCCACAGACCTCTGACAACACAGTGGGAAACCACAGGAAAGGTTTCCTTTCTCTGAAACCACCACACCGAGCTTCAGTTTTCACTTGGCGTATGTAATTGTAAGAAAACGGGAACATCTAATAGCTTTAGATAAGAAAGAAGAGTCAAATGATATACATTGCATGTCTCACTTTGTCGTGTACTTGGGTGATACACGTGAACAGTTAATACGCTGATATGTGAATGTCTAGCACAGGTCTGAGGGAAAAAATGTTTGGTAATCCTAAAGCATTAGGATAGAACTGGATGTATTGAAACAATGTTAGAAAGATTTCCAAACTGCTGTTAACGCTCTCAAAACACAAATACACGTGAGGTAACTCTGGGGTTCAGTAAAGACTACCGAGCCAAGGAGAGGCTGCTTAAACAGGACACACTGCCTAAGGTAGGAAAAGAAGTAAGAACTTGGACATCCACTTGACCGCTACTGTAAGAAACACTGGGATTCAGCTGAACTTGAGGGATTTTAGGAATGGATAAAAAGGACATACGTGGACCTTCCAATTCTTATCATCAGACAAGTCACACCTTCCACACATGACATGATTCACCGAAGCATACACATCAGCCACTGTGTGTCCGTGTCAACAGTCCTAAAAAAACCAACCTAACAATCCACTCTAGCTCGGAACTCAGATAATGCTCCAGAACCCAGGAAAAACGAGTCTCACCTCCCACTGCAGACAGCTGCACCACGCCCGACAGGGACCTGTGTCACTGTTCCGGGAGAACCACGTCCTATTTCCTGCTCAGCACAAAGCCTCGCTCCCTTCCTTCTTCCTTTACCTGACTCACCTTAGAAATGTATAGCACGTCAAGCTCTAGCATTTTAAAAAAAGGGGAGAAAGAATTTGCTTAAAATTATTAAAGACTATTCTATTCACAGCTAAGGACACTTTCCTCATTGTTAGAAATTCCCACGGTGAAACAAGGGGACTGTCTCCTCCCAGGGGAAGAGCTGGGGGAGCGGCTGCACCTGGAATGAGGTCACCTGGACAGAGGTCGGGGGAGTCAAGAAAATCTGGACAGAGGAACTCAAGTGTCGGCAATGACTTGATCAGGTGGTCAAATCAGGAGTTCACGGGCATCTGACTGGGAAGAAGTGCCAGGCCAATGCCGACTAAACCCACCGCGCCAGACGTCCGCCAGCGACAACGGGAAAAGGGCCCGCAAGAAGACCTGAAGGGCGCCCCATTACCAAAGCGGGGGGAAAGTAAGAGGGCTGACAACTGACAATGTACAGACAGAGGGGAAGTTTGCCAAAGAGCAAGATTAGAGTGAAGAGAAACGAGAGAATAAAGATGACATTCACTGTGGATGAGTGTGAGGGGAGTCTACGGGGGTGGGGAGGGGGGACAGGTGAACAGAGGCGGGAACTGGAGAGGGGCAGGACGGGGCTGGACGGCAGCGATGCAGAGAAAGACCCAGGGTCACAGCACACGTAACATCGAATACAGTGCACGATGCAGCTATCTTGCCCAAGTAAGTAAATCCAGCATTGGGTTGTGTAAGCAGAGGAATCACATGTAAGCTATGAAGGTGGCTCTTCCTCTCTATTCAGCACCGGTGAGGCCACAGCTGGAGCACAGCATTCAGTTCTGGGCATCGAACCAGCTACAAGAGAGGGAAATTGTAGAGTTCAGAAAAGGGCAAATAATATAATGAAAGGCTTGGAAAATAAGATCTGTAAGTAGGGCCAGTGGTTTCATCAAAGCCCTTTCTGACATTATATAGGCTACTTTTGGGGTAAAAACAATGTTTCTTTTGTCTGGTGTCCTCCAATTCCTTCTGTGACCGTCAGGAAGTGGGAAGAGCGGGATTCTTCCGTGGTACGGCAAGGGAGGACGCCGGCTAGGCAAACCGCACAGGCAGCTGCCGACATTCTGCTGCGGCTCAATCGTTATCTCTCAGTTTACCCCATTTCATTCCGTCATAAAGTAAGCACCGTGACAAAACCACTGTTCTCGCAGAGCTGACTGCGGGTGGGACAGGGCATATGACAAGGAGGAGCAGTGATCAGGCATAATAGCTATATAAACGTGTAGAAAACGTTCTTTGGAATGGTCGGTCTAAGGTGTCAGATGAAAAATTAAGCCCAACTGCAAGGAGGACAGCTTGGTTATAATAGCAGGAAACAATGTTATAAGAAAAAACAGGCAGTGAAACAGATTTTCAAACGTAGCTGCTAAACTGGCCATACCAGAAATGATTACATAGCTTATCTTAACATTCTGCCAACTAACTACAACAAATTTGAGATTTTTTTTGAGCTGATGATTAAATACAGAATACACTTGTTTGCAAACAAAGTCTAAAAATCACATAGCATATTCCATAAGAGACAGGGAAATTACACCCGGGGCATATTTCCAGTGACCCACTGTAGAAGTGTTGAAAACAATGCCTCAGCTTAAGCAGATGTGTATTTTGAAGCGGAAAAAGTCTTTGTGAAACAGATCTTCTTCCTTTAAACTTAATTACTGCTTTCTTGCAGCTGTTACTGGCTGCTCCGTTAACTGAGGCAGCAAAACAACACCGAGTTCATTCAGTGTCTTTACGAAAGACTCAAGATTTCTTCGTTTAGTTTTATTTTCTGACTGTGAGCACAAAGGTAGGAAAGAAAAACCCTGAAAGTAAATATACACATTTCTGCAGGTAGCAAGAGGGATATTAGGAATACAGTATAAGTTTCTATATCTATCTATCGACCTATCGATCTATCAAGATGTAGGTAATGATTAGAATGTGACCTAAGGCAAAATCCATCCATCTGGGGCCAGCAGAAATTTTACGTATTTTCTTAGGTTTTCTATCCATCAAAATCTGGCAAACTGACTTGCCAGTCACCTACATCCTTTAAAACCAACCAAACATCTTGGGTTAAAAGCCTCTGCTCTGTACCGTTTGGTTGTTTGTTCCATAAAAGACCGTAACAGGTAGTAGTCAGAAACCCTAAGATGAGGTAGACTTCATCCAAGTGTCAGGTTTTACAAGAGTCTAAGGACTGGGACGTCCAGTTTAAGCGCAGTTTATCCCGTTTACTCACTATTCTGCCCATTTAGCTAGAGCACTATTAATATTTCCTTCAAGAGGTAAATTAGCCAAATTCCTATTTCTTGAAAGAAGCATTCAAGGCTATCAACTTACTCTACAAAAATTGGGCACTTTTTTCTATTTTGTGGGAAAGAAATCTTTTTCAGAAGCAGCAAATAAGCAATATCAACTGTTTCAGCAGTTATGAGGATTGTCTGTTCCAACCGTATCACGCGCAGTGCTTGGTCCTTCATCACGTGGTTAACACCCACAGGTGCCAGGTAAATCTCCCACGGCAAGAACTCAGAACAGGGAGAGGCTCGGGGCCAGAAGCAAGTGCGCCCGGAAGTCAGTCTTCACTGCTTTCCTTCGTAGTCACAGTGGCTGAGCAGCAACATCTTCCCATTTTAACATGAAAGGGTCTCCATGGAATAGGCAATGCCTACACTTACTCAGTCCTTAACCCGATGGGATCAAAGTCTAGTCTACCATTCCACTGAAACTGTCCGCGTTATGGTCAGCGATGTCTTCTTAAATGGCCCTCAAACTTTGTCCTGCACTCATCTGAGTGACCTGCAGCATTTGCTACTCTTCACTACCTATCTGTGTCAGTACCCTGGCCAAGTATCTCTTGTAAAACTTTCTGTAAATACTGATTGACGGGGTGGGTGGAGCTGCCTAAGGCTCTAATGGCAAACCAGGTTCCAATTTCTAAAATATGGAAGTTCAGAAGGGAAAAGAACCTTAGAGATCAGCTGGTCCAACTTCTCCTACTCAACAAATAAGGAGCCAAGGCCCCAAGATAAATAAGCATTCCTTCAAAAGGAATCTGGCATATAAAAATGACCAAATGCCTCCCACAAAATGTTACTGAGAAAGCAGTGCTGCTAGACCGTGCGCTCCCTGAGGTGGGTTCCGCCTGCCTTGTTCACGGCTTCCCTGTGCCTGGAATAGGGCCTATCGAGTAAGGGTTGCTCGATATATTTGTAAGTCAATGAGTTAATGTAATTTTTAAAAAGATTTTATTTACTTTAGAGAGTGGGGAAGAGAGGGAGAGAAACATCGACATGTGGTGTGTGAGAGAAATATCATCGCTTGGTTGCCTCTCACAGCCCAGCCCCGCAACCAGGGGACCTGGCCTGCAACCCAGGCATGTGCCCTGACCAGGCATGTGCCCTGACCAGGAATGGAACCAGCGACCTTCTGGTTTGCAGGACAATGGCCAACCCACTGAGCACACCACTCAGGGCAAATTAACGTAATTTTAGAACAGTAAGTCACTTATCAAG
>CM052546.1:48906691-49029747 GCA_028533065.1 Trachops cirrhosus | reverse complement strand
GATCCCGGGCATTCCCAGTCTTGTATTTTTTAGGTGTGAGGCTTGGCTCCTTAATTTAGAATAACCAAAGTAATATAATCCATACTGCCTTGTTTAAGTGGAAGGGGAACACTGTCTGATCATCCACACTTTCAAGATCCGTTTGATAGAACCTGTCGATAAGAACTTTGGGTGGACTTTTTACATTCACAGTGTATTCTCCAATAAATTTTATAGTCCATTCTCATCTCGCACTAGATTTACTATGTTCTATACCCTGGAAACTTTCAAACGGATTATGAAAAAAATTTAATGTCAGCTTTAAAATATTCAAGAGAGTACATGGATTTCAAAACTCTTTTGGGAATACCCAAGCAAACAAGTCGGTCTGGCCAATACAATAAGCACTAGCCACATATGAATATTTAAATTTACATCAAATTAAAAAGTCCATTTCGCAGTCATACTGGCCACACTTCGGATGCTCGGCAGCACCTGAGGCTGGCGGCTGCAGGACAGTGCAGACGCAGAGCACGCACATCATCACAGCGAGTTCCACTGGACAGCACTGTCCCAGAGGGCCAAGAGCATGACACTGTTTGTCCCGGCCGCCTGGCGCTTTACTCCTGTGCTAAAGGCTCTTCCTCCTAGAATGGTGGACCATTTTTCTTGATTCTATCAAGGTTTCTCCTACACGGGTCAAGTGACAGGGAGTGCAAGAAGAAAGAAGGACTCCTGAACTCCCCACAGAGGTTCGAGTGTGTAGCCAAGAGAACCCTTTCACAATATAAAGACTTCTGTAATACTCTGAATAACAACTTTTTCCCTACACTATTCAATAAGGCAGACAGTAATGGCATGTGGCTATTTATAGTTTAAAATTAATTAAAATAAAACTCAGAAGCCTATCATTCAGTTCCAACATGTGTTTGTTAGACCCCTTACCGACAAAACTGGGAGCCCGACTGTGCGTTTGTGGTAGGCAGTCTAAGGCCACAGCTGCGCACAGCTTGACAACGAAGGTGAGCTCTAAGGAACACGCTGTTCTGCGACCTCCTCATCGTGCAAACATCACCCAGTGAGTGAGCTTACACACACCCAGAGCCTGCAACTACTGATCACATACATAGACTACCTGGTACACCTCCGTCAAACCGAACTGTCGTTATGCGGTGCGCGACTATATTCCTTTAAGATGCACACCGAGCCCCTGTAAACTCACGGGCAGACAAGCAAACTGGAGCACACGAGCTCTCAGGTGGCAGTGGGCATGGGAACAACAGAAACTGAGTGTGGGAAAAAGGGAAGGAAACAAATCTGATCAAATCTGCCTTGACAGCTCTTTCAGTGGTATGGCAAATGTCACATAAAAGCCCTCGGGGGGGCAGTCCATGAAAATGCTTATGCAGGGCCCCGCATTTGGCTCCGAGTTAGTTACCTCTGCCCTATTGGTTTTCATGACGGGGCTTGACAGCAAAAATAAAAGACCAAGTAAACTATAGTGTGATTTGTCTGCTAAAGTATGAAATTTGTTCCAAAGATCATGACAATTACTGATGAATGGATCTAAGCAATGCCCCCAACACTTTCACTCCCGATTGCTGGGTGGAAGACCGCCCACCACTCGTGAGCAGGACTGGACTGGCGAGCACCGGCACTGATGCAGCGAAGGCCAGCAGTGCCGGTCACACCGTCACCTCGCACTGTGTCTCCGGGCAGAGCCATAGGAACACATCGGTTTCAAAGACATAAAGCCAACTCTTAGGAGGCAGATTTTTGGGAAAAAACAAAAAACGTGGGACTTGAGAATGAGTTTTGTAGTGCAGCAGACTGACTGACAGAAGTGTGAATACAGCACATGGCTCTGTTCTCACGGATCCCAAGTCTAGAGATCCTTCCACTGCTATAGTATGAACTGACTGACGTGCGCTCTCCCTCCTTTGAAGTCACCACATACTGTCTGCCTTAGTGTGACACTGGAACACTTCAGTGGATGACACTTAATCAGGTGCTGCACTGTGCACCATTGCTTGTGTTGTCTCTACAGCATTTCCCTCCCTGATGCGTGTGCACAGGCTTCAACTGTGCTGCGAGCTCTCAGACTTCCATTCATCCTAACGCCTGGCAGACAACCTTGCACACAGTGAGCGCTCGAATATTTGCTGGACGGAGATATGAAGAAAAGGCCTATACAAAAGGATAAAAATCATGTAATGACTAGACAAAAAACCACTTCTCCGTTTACCTTACTCCAAAATTAGGCAGGAACTGTTAGCAGACAAATTTTCTTTTGGCAAACAAACAAAAAGCAACAAAACATCAGAGCAGCAGCACAATCTCAAACGCATCCTTTTAGCCAAATGATTGAACAAATATATTAACATCGACAGGTCAGACTTCAAAATGAAACTCTTTGCAGCAATAAACCAATATTTCTATCTGACTTTAAGGTAAAATCCTGTGTGCTCAGAAATATGCATAATCACTTGAGTAGTATTTCAAAATTGTACTCTGGTAGCAAAATCCAAAAGCTATTCGTTCGATTTCAATATTTACAATCTTAATACTCTCACTGCACAGACACGAGGACTGAGGCAGAGCCCAGGGAGGGAAGCGATGTGCTCTAAGGTTATTCAGGAAGGTGGTCAGGGAAGAGGCTGGCACAGAACCCAGCTTTCTGACGCCTTCATATGACGAGAGGAAAACTGCTACCTCAGCATGTTGAAACTATTAAGGGAAAGCTTCCTGAAAAATAAAAACTTATATATACCTCTTCCCTCCTTTCAAACTTGGATGAATCAGAGTTTTCAAAATTGAAGTCCGGCAGGCATTTCATACACATGAGACCAGAAATGTAACTGATGCACGTGGTGTTTCTTCCCTGTGAACCTCTGACACGAGCTCACGTTTAAGTGAGCTCATTGCATTAGTCTGACCGAGGGTTCCTCTTGGTGCATCTCCCTGCACTACTTGGTTTCTGTTTTGTAAAATCTAAAGCAAAAAGGATTACTGAATTTCTTTTTGCAGTTCTCAACAAAACAATAAAGTGAAAGATTCATGAATTACTTGTTCTAAATCACCATTTCTGAACCTGGGATCTAAAGGTTTGCTTCCAGGGCTTTGGGATTCTCTGAGAATTTTTTAAGGTTTTTACTTTCATGAACACAACCTAGATTACTGGGGACCTTCACCTCATAACTGTGTAAGGCTATGATTTCACTGGCCACATTGGCTTCTATGCTTCAAGTTACATTCACACTAAGTCTCTTAGAAGGTCAGAGCTTAATTTTCAATGCAGTATTTTTCAAACTGGGTTTCAAAGTCTGTTTTTGGATTAATGTTTAAGTAACGGTGCTCTAGATTTTTATACTCGCCAAAATTCTTCTTCTTGTTTATTTGGTGAATTCAATAAATATGTACCCAGAGCCTCCTATGGGCTAGGCACTGGAGATATAGCAGTGACTAAAAGACCAGAACTCGTCTTCACAAAGCTTATAAACTCTGACAGGAAAGACCAACATGTTAACGAAGAAGGCTGTCCCTTGGCTGAAACCATGTAAGGAGCACAGCCCTTAAAAAACAAACATTTATCTGCCCTCCTTGTCAACTGCTGCTGTGGCTCAGAGAATCCATTACTGTCATCTATGTATTCTCAAAATATTCTAAGAGCTTGAGGTCAATTTGGTCTTGTTTGTTTGGAGACAGGCAAACAGATCCTTTTAAAATTTTCTTCAGAGAAACTCAACCTCCTTTCTTTGTTTTAGGATGTTTCTCATAATTGGACAAAGATGCAACCCAACTAGAGATTTCCTGGTCATCTGAGAAACAATTTTATAGACACATTTATGTTCAGTGAGGTTTTGACAGTACAAGACTTTTTCCCTTTGGGAACTTTCTATGGGCAAAAATTGAGCAAGCTAAAACAGTCACAAACACCTAAGGTGCACTTCTAAACTCAAGAAAAGCTCACAGATAGAAGCTAATCAGCTCAGTGCAAAACTCTACCCACCCCCAAAATGCACTTTAATGACCTTGAACAGAAGAATGAATTGAGGTTCAGAGAACAGTAGTTGCTACTAGCTACTACAGATGACCCTTGAAAAATGGAGAGGCTGGGAGCACTGACCCCCAATGACATGGAAAACTGGAAAGTACCTTGTGACTCCCCAAAACCTCAACTACAGTCAGCCCTTCACACCTGTGAATTCAAACACTTCTGGGAATGAGGAAATAAAATACTGTCTTCACTCCGGGCTGGGTGAATCCACGAATGCAAACGTAGGGCCAACTCTGTATTTATTGAAACAAGTACGTGTACAAGTGGACCCCCACAGTTCAAATCCTGTCTATAAACTACTGGTCTAATGACCTCCCTATTTAAAAAAAAAAAAAAAAAGAGGGAGGTGGTAAGACCCAAAGGAACATGTATCGAGTAAACCAACTTAATTTTGTATTTGAGAAATGGGTGCCAAATTCCTTGAATCATTAACAGGTTTCAAATGTCCTAGTTTCTGGACTAAATTCTCTAAGGAACAAGGCCCCCAGATGAACTCCTTGAGCCAAGACCTCTGGAACTTTGGAGCAGTCTCCTTTTTCAGTGTGATTATCGTTGTTCTTACTGAGTTTCTACCCTGCAAACAGTTCCAGAAAAAGAGCCATCCCTACCAGAAAAGAAGGACACAGACACTATGACTATAAAGAAGAGGTAGTTCAGTTGAAAACTGGGAGGAAGAATCTTTCAGCAGACACTGTGAGGAGAGAACTAGTTTACCTAAAAAACAACTCCAAATCACCTTATAATGCAAATTTGAACACCTAGATTAACAGTCAGTAAAAACAGCAAACAATAACCTGGCTGCTGGTAGAATTTCTAGCCCAAATTAAGCTTCTGCATTTAAACATCCATGTACACAAGGATAGCCAGATGCACACTGAGAGCTTTACTTGTCACCGCCACATCCAGCACAATCATTACAGCAGGGGATACCGGGTTTTCACGAAGGCACTTAGTCAGAAACACACCTCAAGTCAACATAACTCCGGAGGCACGGACACTCCAAATTCCAGACCAACTTTCAGCCAAGTTAACTTCGCGTAACAATGCACTATCTGGCTCCAATCGAACCTTTCCAATTCTCCAAAGCATCTACAGTCTTTCTTGTCCTTCATAGCTCAGGTTAGAAGTAAGACCACTGGCACAAAGGCCAGTCATCCGAAGGCGCTTTTTGTATGGCTCTGCCACTGCACTCATTTGAAAATTCCGAAACTGGGGGCCCACCGGCCCCCCCTTGCTACCCTTTTTCAATCCCGTCCCGGTAAGCCTCTGCCTAGGCGCCCCCTCTGCTTGGAACAAAGCGAGGCCCCGCCGGTGGGGTGAGAGGCGCCTGGGCTCGGGGATGCCCACCGCGCACAAGGAGAAACCACCAACTTCAGAACGCAGGAACGTCTTCCATTGGCAAGAAAGAGGGGCGGCGGCAGGCACGCCCAACTTCAAACTCAGGAAACCTACGGGCTGGCGGCCATCTGGAAAACAACCCCTTCCCAGGTAGAGAAGAAAAAGGCGGAGAAATGCGAGTAGCCCACCGGGCTCGGGAGAGAGCCCGGACTGCGGACCGGCCCCGCCCCCGAGGTCCGCTCCCCGCCTCCTCTCTGCCGCGGGTTCTCTGCCGCGGGTTCGCTGCCCCGGGCCGGGCGGCCGGTTACCTTGATGCGCTCCCGGCACTGGGACGGGGTCCGCTCGTAGCCCAGCTCGGCCAGGGCCCGGGACACGCGCTCGTACATGGCCGGCCCGGGGGCCTTGCTGCCGAATACCGTGCCGGCTCCCTCCAGCTGCTGGTACCGTGCCTCCACCAGCCGCTCGTTTCCCCACACAGCGATGAGCGCGTTGGTCTCGGCCGGCGTCCACGACATGCCGCGGCAGGCGGCGGCCGGGGCTCCCCAGGACGAGGCGGCGCTGCGCCCCCCAAGCCCCAGCCCGAGACCCCCTGACGGCGCTGCCCCCGAGCCCGCTGCACTGCCCGGCCCGAGCGGGGAGGCGCCCCGAGGCGTGGAAGGGTCGGATAGCGAAGGGTTTCCGTCGCTCAGGCCACCAGGAGAGGCAGGGGAGAGCACCTCCATCTTCGGGATTTTAAGCGGCGAGTTGGCGGGCCGCTCCGAGCCACAGGGCGCAGCCATCTTCCTAGCGGCCGCCGCTGCACCGCTCGGAAGTGACGTACCCGCACTTCCGACCGCCGCGGTCTCCTGGGCTGCCGTGGGGCCTGGCCGGCCGGGGGTGTCGCGGCGGGCGGACTTCGCTGCCAGACGCAGGCAGTCGGCTCCCCGCGGTATCTCTCCGCGCGCCCGTCCACGCCGCGCGCTCCTCTCCCGGGGCGGAGGCCGGGGAGGAGGCGTGCCGGGGCCCCTAGCGGAGAAGGGAGGGGGCATGAGGGCGCGCCGCTGTGCGGACGAAGCGGAGCCTCTCCACTTCCTCTCCAGTCTCAGCCCCCGCGAGGGAGGGCGCCGCGCGGGGCCGCGGTTAAGGGGGACTAGACCATCGCTCTTCTCTCTGCCCCCCACCCTCGGCCACCCCTCCCTTCAGCCCTGCCCCAGGCGCAGGGCTGACGTTTAAGTGGAGGCCGAGGAGCCTTCGGAGGTGTATCCAGGGAGTCGCCTGAGGTGCAGGGCGAGCATCTCTGGGAGAGACTTTAAAAAGCAGGGCTCTGTAGCTTTTCAGGAGACCCAAACGCATTATTTAAAGAACAGCAACTCTGATTCCAATTATGATAGATTTTCCCTTTCGTGTGGGTGGGTGTGACCGTTTGTAGAAGAATTACATAGCTTACTGCGTTTGTACAGTTTATAGTTTACATATGTTCGAACTCCAGAGCCCAGTAAAAATTATCAATACTTTGCAATACCATTCTCCATTCTCCCTGATTTGGAAGTCGAATGGTTTTCCCTCTGTTTTTCATTTTTCAGAGTAAGTAAGTTAAAAAGAAGACTTCAATTATGACAGGTCTTTGTGACCTCTGGTGATTAGTGTATTAATTGCTCCAGAAGTCTCCTTAAAGGCCTGCGATTTAAAGAACATTGGCACAGGAAAACCAACAGGTAGCTGTTAGGTACTTCAATATTCTCGAAAGCCAAAAATCTAATTGTTTATCTTGGGTCTTTTACTTAACAGTCTCAGCGGATTTTTTTTTTTTTCAAATTTGAGTAAGTCATGCAACACTTTTAAAAATAGCAAACATGTTAGGTTAAAAAAATAGAGCTGAGGTCAGCTATATTTTTAACTATCAAGAGTCATCCAAGAGGGTGCTACAGTTGTCATTGGAAAGCTAAAGGAGTCAGCTCTAAGGATACAGTAGAGGAGATCATCGTCTTTGTATGTCATACTAAAATGCCACCATAGTTTCTAAGCTACCAGTATGAAGAATCAGAAAGAATATCAGAATTTATGCTATATCTTCTTTTTCTGAAACAAAAAGATACGGTCTAGCACTTTGGTTACAATGATAGATTCTAGAGTCAGCGTACTTGGCTTCAAATCCCGGCTCTGCAATCTCAGCCAAGTTAACCAACCTCTGAGTGCCTTGGTGTCTTCATCTGTAAAATGAGGACCTCACAGCATTCCTGTGAGAATGAAATGAATTAATTCAGGTAAAGCCCTCAGAATGGGGCCTGGCTCACAGTTCACATCGTGTGATCTTAATCTCACTTTTCCTGTATTCTAGTGAATAGGAGCTTCCCTTTGTCACTTTCTACCACTGGTTTCATTGTTCTATTTAGGGCGCTAGTGGAATCTCAAACATCTATCAAAGCAAATCCACGCTCATTCAGTCCAACAGTCAGTTTTTTGTTGTTATATTTAACGTGTATGCAAGGGAGAGTCGTGCCTAGTCGTGCACTAAACCAGAGACTCCAAAGAGTTTTAAAACCACTACTTATCCTGTTCTCTTTTTCCCACAAGCCTAAAAAGAAAGAAAGAAAAATCCTCTTGCCTTCTATTGTTAATTCTGGATGATTCTCAAATCAACTCTGACTCATGAGGGAAACCTTCCTAGATAAAGTGGGTTGACTGAGAAGTTTAGGGAGACAATTCTGTCTTGCCTCTCTTTATAATTTATCACTTTTTTATGCATCACTCAAAGTTTTTATCTGATTTTGAATATTTTATAAAAAAATCATGTGTATTTTCTGTCTGACTTACCTTATTCAATATTATCTTTTTAATTAGGATTCATCTATTCTGTGTGAGGCTGTGGTTTGTACATTGTTGTTGCTGTAAAGTATTCTATTTTATGAATACATCTCATTTTATTTATCCACCCTACTGTTGAATTTTTGGGTTGTCTCTAATTTAGGATGTTATGAGTAATGTTGGTACAAACATTCTTGTACATGTCTCCCAGTGCATATGTGCAAGTATTTCTGCAGACTGTATACCTTCCTTCCCCTCCCACCATCCCTCCCTTTTCTTCTTGCTTCTTTCCCTGTGGATACCCAATTATCCCAACTCCATTTACTGAAGAGACCATTTTTTCCCTCTTTGGCAGTGCCATCTTTGGCATAAACCGATGTCCATATGTGCATGGGTCTGTTTCTGGGCTCTTCTGTTACATGGGTCTATTTGTCTTTCTGTGTTTCTGTTTGTGTTCCTTGTGACAACATCACACTGCCCTACTAATGTCTCACACCAGCTTATGATAAGTCTTTTGTCAAGTAGAGAATGTCTCTCCTTCCTCTTCTTTTTCTCCCTCCACCTTAAAGAGTGGCTTGCTATTCTTGATCCTTCACATTTCCAAATACATTTTAGAATTAGCTTGTCAAGTTCTACAAAAAAAGCCGTGGGTGTTTTAATTGGTATTTATTGACTCTATGGACCAATTTGAGAAAAACTGACATCTTCATAGTAATCAGTCTTAACAATCCTTGAAAATGATATATCCCTTCATTTATTTAGTTTTTAGTTTCTCCCAATAAAGTTATATAGTTTTCTGTATAAAATTATTACACACATTTTGTTGGATTTATTCCTAGGTAGTTGGTATTTTTTAACACTCGTAAATGATATCATTTTTACAATAATTTTCTAATTCTTTGCTGGTACAGTAGTTTCTCCTCATCAGCATTTTCACTTTCTGGGGTTTCAGTTATCCGTGGTCAACTGCTATTAGGAACCGCCCTGCCTGGTTTCAGAAGCTGTAACCCCCAAGGCTGAGTGAAGAAACCTTGGGGCTATGAGCCACTGAGGAGATAAAGCTTATCTTCCTGGCAGGGGCGCTGCCTCTACCCCCTTTACTTCATTTTGCTTGGACCCAGGTGAATGACTGATTAGCCAATGCTGGGTAAGAGTCCTCAAGGGAGGGATGACCTAAGACAGGCACGGTCTCGAAGAGGCCAACAGGGAAGGACTTGGAGGGGCTATAGAAAAAGGGGTAGATGGACCCTCACCCCTCAGCTTTGACATAGCCTGAGTCCTCATTCTGTTTTTGAGAAGTCTCCTAATCTCTTGGCTGCCTTACTTCCCCTGCCTGACTTAAGCCTGAAACAATGGTGGAGGGCGGTGCAGCCCTGGGCAGGAACAGGCGGTTCCCCCAGGCAATCAGGCCTAAGAAAGAATGCATAAAATCCTGTGAAACCTGCTTTGCTAAGAATGCCCTCAATTTTCTGATAAGGGTCCAAGCACGAAGTGAGTTTGTTTCCCAAAGTTTCATAGCCCTTTAGCTAACTGACCCTGACTCAAAACAATCCCTCATAGTTCTTTGCATGTTATCTATTGTTTGAGCCTTACTGCCTGACAATGATTGATGAGCTTTACCTGTATTCCTGTGCAAATTGAAGCCAGTAAAAGCCCACTGAGGAACAGGCTCCTGGCCCTTCTCCTTTGAGAGATCAGCCACCTTTCCTCCCCAAGCAGATCACGTCTTGGTAGACTTATTCTCATCCGTGGCAGACGGTGGGGGAGGGGGGGCTGTGGGCAGAGCCCCCCCCCCCACAAATTGCAGTCTGAAAGTAGAAAATTCCAGAAATAAGCAATTCATAAACTTTACATTGTACGATTTTTTGAGTGCTGTGATGAACTCCCGTGGCCTCCCACTGTGTCCTCCCAGGGACGTGACTCATCCCTTTGTCCAGCATCTCTACGCTGTACCCTCTCCCCACCAGTTAGGCACTTAGGAGACGTCTGGGTCATCAGATCAACTGTCGCCATATCACAGTGTGTGTGTTCAAGTCACCCTTATTTTAGTTAGTAATGGCCCAAAGCTCACGAGTAGTGAGGCTGGCAATTTGGATATGCCAGAGAGAGGCTGTAAAGTGCTTGCTCTGAGGGAAAAAGTGATAGTGCTTGACTTAATAAGGAAAGAAAAACATTGTATGCTCTGGTTGGTATGATTTATGGTAAGAATGAATCATCTATCCAAGAAATTGTGAAGAAGGAAAAAAAAATTATGCTAGTTTGGCTGTAACACCTCAAACTGCAAAAGTTATGGCCACAGTGCAGGATATGTACTCGATTAAGATGGAAAAGGCATTAAATTTGTGGGTGGAAGACAGGAACAGAAAGTGTGTTCTGATCGATGGTGACGTGTTGCTCTCGAGAAACCACTGAGCCTAGAGAAGGTGTCAGCAAGGGGTCCCATGAAATGAGTGACACCAAGCCATTCACTGCAGTAAGGGGTGGTTACTACAAGATGCTTTGAGAGAGAGTGAAGGAGAGCATTCACATAACTTTTACTACAGTGTATTGTTATAATTGTTCTATTTTATTATTCATTATTGTTAATATTTTACTGTGCCTAATTTATAAAAGAAACTTTATCGAGGTAGGTATATATAGAAAAAACATAGTACGAACAGGGTTCGGTACTATCTGAGGTTCCAGGCATCCCCTGGTGGTCTTGGCACAAAGGGCATGTACTGGCCTGTGTGCACCATACCTGACACCTTCCAATAGGAAGTCTGTTCCCTCCCCTTGAACCTGGGTAAATCTTTGTGACGACCTCAATGAAGCAAGTGTGGCAGAAGTGACACTGTGACTTTCAAGGCTAGGTTTGGAAATAAGCTGAAATAAACTTCCAGTTTCTCTTGAGATACTTGATCTAAAAACCTTCAGCAATCATGTAAGAAATTGGGCCACCTTAAGGCCACACGGAGAGATCAGAGAGAGAGAGAGAGAGAGAGAGAGAGAGAGAGAGAGAGAGAGAGAGAGAGCGCCAAGGAGCCAGATGTGTTCCAGCCTCCAGGTTTCTCTCTTTCCAGCCCAGGCTCCAGACATGCGAATGAAGGAGCTTTGAAATGACCCAGCCCCAGCCACCACCTGACTGCAGCCACAAGAGAGCCCTTAGCAAGAGCTCCTAGCTGATCCCAGGCACCCCGGGACATTGGTTGTTGTTCCATGCCGCTAGTACATAGGGTGTTTTTTTATACAGCGATGGGTGACTGGAACAACAGTCTTTTCTACCCAGCACACCAGCCTCGACTCCCACCTTAAATACATACACTCTTGCCACACTTGTCCTAGCAAACATGTCAAGTCGTTTGTTTTGGGTCTTTGGACATGTCACAGATCCTCATCTGAGGACACGGTCGTCTCAGGTCTTCAGGCGATAGCCTCCTCCACAGCTCGTCTCCTCAGATGTCACCTCCCTTGACTGCCTCTCTACCACACTGCTGTGTTGTTTTGTCGACATGCATTTTCTTTATGTATATTAATTTTCCATGCATTTATTGTATGCTATCCCCCTCTAGAATGTCAGCTGTCTAGAATGTCTAGAAGCCAAGCATTTTGTCCATTGTGTTCGCTTCTAACAGATCCAGCACTTAAAATAGCAGCCAAGATGGAATAGCAGGGATTGGATATACCCTTCTACATAAATAACTGGAAAGTCAAACAAGATATGTGCAACGATGGTTTTCAAGACACAGGACACCAGATGATGGACGACAGTGAACCCTGAGAGATGGAGAGCAGACAAGGTGACTGTGGTGATGGTTTCACAGATGTGTGCATGTGTTACAGATGATCAAATTGTACACCTTAATATGCACACTTCACTGTGTGTTAATTATAGTTTAATAAAGCTGTTAATAAAAAATATTTCAGGAAAATACTAGGCACTCAATAAACACTTATTGACTAGCCATTTACTTTCTTAGACTGTGATTTCTTAGTGATTAGGGATTAATTTTTCTACACATGTTTATGTAATATCCAGTGAGGTACCATGTTGGAATAAGTATTCAAATGCTATAAATATTGTCACAAAACATTTATTACATATCCATTAGATTGATGTATTTTAAGTGAAACTAAAGATAATATATTTTTCCTGACAAAAAAATGTTTAACCTCATTAGCAATCAAAATACAAAATAAAATAATGACAAACTATTTTTTTAATTTTTATTTATTTTTAGAGAGAGGGGAAGGGAGGGAGAAAGAAAGGGAGAGAAATATCAATGTGCAGTTGCCTCTCATGCACGCCCTACAGGGGACCTGGCCCGCAACTCAGGCATGTGCCCTGACTGGGAATTGAACCAGTCACCATTTGCTTCTCAGTCTGGTGCTCAATCCACTGAGCCACACCAGCCAGGGCTGAAAAACTATTTTTAACCTTTCAATTCACAAATAGTTTTGAATGATAGCACAAGCATGAACTATTTTATATTCAGGAAAAAAAGAAAGCTATTTCCATTTCTAAAGCATTTCATAATACCTACTTGACAAGAGATTGGGGAAATAGATGCTCTCTCCTCCACTGCAAATAAGAAAGTAAACTGAGAGAAATTTTCTGTAGAACAATTCTAACAAATAATCAAACACTTCAAAAATATAAGAACCCCTTCATCCAGCTATTCTACTTCTAAAATGTATATTAAGAAAATAAGATTACACACAAAGATTTAGTTAAAAGATTGTTTATCTCTACATTGTGTACAGTATGAACAATTAGAACGGACCTGTTAATCCAACCATAAGAAACTGGTTAAATGAACACCACTATATTCATTGCATGAAATATTATTCTGATTGGGAAAATGATGTAGTAAATTAATCAACCTAAAGAGATGTTCAGAGTATTTTTTATTAATGAAAAAATAGGCTTTTTAAGAGAATGAAATGACAATTTACAGATTGGGAGAAAATATTTGCAAAACACACATCTGATAAAGGACTTGTATCTAAAATATACAATGAACACTTAAAACAGTAAAAAACAACCCAATTTTTAAAAATGGGCACAAGACCTGAGTGATGATATATAGACAAAAAGAATATATACACCAAAGAAGATACACAGGTGAAATAATATGCATATGAAAAGATGCTCAGTGTAATACGTCATTGAGGAATTGTATATTGAAACAATGAATACCACCATGCATCTATTAGACCGGTTAAATCCAAAACACAAACAATGCCAAATGCTGACAAGGCTGTGGAGCAACAGGAACTCTCATTCACTGTTGGTGGGGATGCAAAATGGTACAGCCACTTACAAACCTAAGCACGGTCTTACCATACTACACAGAATTGGGCTTATGTCCACACAAAACCTGCACATGAGGGCTTATATTAGCTTTCTGCATAATTGCCAAAACCCAAAAAGTAACCAAGAAGTCGTTCATGAAAAAACAAACTGTGGTACATCTATATAATGGAATATTACTCAATTTATAAAGGAAATGAGCTATCAAGCTATGAAAAGACATGGGGGAATGCATAGTGCTTAGTGGGAGAAGCCAGTCTGAAAAGGCTACCTAACGTCTGATTCCAACTATATGATGTTTTGGAAAAGGCAGAACTACAGAAACAGTAAAAAAGATTAGTGAGTGCCAGGGGCTGAGCAGGAAGGCAGGAAGGGATGGGTGGGTGGAGCACAGGGGACATAAAGTGTACCTGATAGGAAAGTATGAAGCATAAATACGATGATGATGAAGTGCAATTTGCATGGAGCCTGGCACATGTCAAATACCTAATAAATAAAAAATAACTGTTGCTATTTCCGCTCGTCTACTTGTTGCTAAGGAAGGTCTCCCACCCCCAAACCCTGAGCCGGCCCAACACTGGCAGCTTTGCACCGCTATCTGACTTGACACCATTAGATCCGATCTCATTGTGCCCTTTCCTTGTTCATGCCCTTCACAGGAAGTCCAGGATCCCAGAATATCCCAAAGGACTTGGGATTTAGTGCCATAAACCTCTGTAAATTCTTTTCTGATGCCATTCTCCTGCCCTCCAAACTCCTGTGTCCTCTGGTGTTTGTGATCGGTGATCAGGAAACCTCCCTCTGTCCTCAATCTCTTCTCTGACCTCTTTTTTTTCTCTGTACTTTTTGCTCTTACTCAGGCTTGACTGTCCCAAGCTCCCCCATCAGCCCTCCCCAGTGACAGCTGTTGCCTCTCAACTCGCTTCTTCCTCTCACGATTCTGTTTAAATCCAACTGCCTACTGCCCACCCGCACTATGCAACTGCTGGTGGTTAGAGAAACCAGGCTGACTGGTCCGCCTGGCAATTAAACTGTGACCACAGACCTCAAGGGGACCCTTGATATAGTTCAGCAATCATTTCATTTCTCTCATTCATTCTTTTCACTCTCCTGCTTGACTGTGTATGCCTTTGTTTAATATGTCTCTCACATGAAATTGTGAGGAAGGAGCCCGACTTTTCTCTTTCTTTTTGCTTCTGGATATCCAGTTGTTCCCACACTGTTTGTAGGACAGACTATTTTTTCCCAGTTGAATTGTCAAATATCAATTGGCTATAAATGTGAGGGTTTATTGCTAGACTCCCAGTTCCATTCCATGTCTATCATTCTGTCTGCATGATGGCAGCATGATAGTAAGTTTTGAAATTGTGAAGAGCTAGTTGTTCAATTGTATTCTTATTCAAGATTGTTTCGGCTATTCTGGGTCCCTTGTATTTCCATATGATTTTTAGCATCACTTTGTTAATTTGTGCAAAAACGCCATCTAGAATTTTCACAGAGATTGCATTGATTTAATCTGTAGGTCAATTTGGGGGCAATTGCCATCTTAACAATATTAAATCTTCCAAACAATAAACATAGAATATCTTTCCATTTATTGAGGTCTTCTTTAGTTGCTTGCAACAATTTTTGTGGTTTTCAGAGTGTAAGATTTACACTTCTTTTGTTAAATATATTCCTAGATATTTTATTCTTTTCAATGCTACCCCAAATGGAATTGTTTTCTTAATTCCACTTGAGATTTTTCATTGCTAGTGTTTAGAATTACTGCTGATGTATGTAACTGATCTTGTAATATACAACCTTATTGAAGATGTTTACTAGTTCTGATCATTTTTTAGTGAATTCTTTATGACTTTTGGTGTACAAGATCATGTCGTCTAAAAGTAGAGTTATTTTTACTTCTTCCTTTCCAGCCTGGACGACTTCCACTTCATTTTCTTCTCTAAGTACCCATCTAGAACCTCCAGTGCAATGTTGAACAGAAGTGGTAAGAACATATAACCTTGACTCATTTCTGATCTTGGGGCAAAGCATTCAGTCTTACACCATGAAGGATGATGTCAGCTGTTGCATAGATGTCCTTTGTCAGGTTGAGAAATTCTCTATAATTCCTAGTTTTCTGAGTATTTCTTTTAGTAAAGGGAGTGTTTGGACTTTGTCATTTACTTTTTCAGCCTCTTTTAAAATGATCATGTGGTTGTTTTCCTTCTATTGATAAAGTGAATTATATTGACTTTCAGCTTTAGTTAAACAACCTCACATTTGGGGGATAAATTTTTGCATCTATATTCACACTCCAATGTTAGGCTCCCGTAAAAATCGGCTGACTGCTTTACTGTTTTCTATCATGATGTGGGGCACAAGTTACCCCACAATTCACAGGGTAATTTCTGAGGGCATTCTCTGAGGTTCATCCCGCCCCTGGGAGGGCTATTCTTAGCTGTCTCTTTCCCTGGATCTCTCTGGTGAGCCTGGTGGCCTAGAGTCAGCGTATTCTCCTCATGGAGCCACCAGCATCCTTTTAATTGCTCACCACAAAAATCTCCAATATTTTCAAGAGCATCCTTGAACTGCCTAAGGGGGTCTTCCTGCTTCCATCCAGCTACCTCTCTGACCTCATGGCCTGCTGCTGCCCCCCAGCTGCAGCCACAGTGGCCTTGTTGCTCCTTCTTGAATATACACCGAATGTGGATGAGCTTCTTAGGTTGGCAGTACTCTGCATATTACCACACACCAGCACCAGGAGGCAACCACATTCTTGAGGACCCCAAAATTTGCATTTGGAACCCTCTCAGTCACAGAGTCTGCCCGATGTGTCTCATCCTTGGGCTGGTTCTAATTTGTATCCTTTCATTATAATAAAACTATCGTCAGAAGTCCTGAGTTCTGTGAGTCATCCTAGCAAATTATGGAACTTGAAAGTGGTCATGCGAGCCCCCTAAGTTTTAACCAGCTGGTCTGAAGTGAGGGTGGCCCAAGGGATCCCTGAATTGCACCTGGTGCATCTGGAGCACACATGGCAGTCTGGAGGACTGTGCAGTTAACCTTGAGTTTGCCTTCTCATGGTAGCACTGTAAGAAGTAAGGCAGGCATAGCTAGTGTCTTGGGTTCAGAGAAATAGTGATATCTGGTGGACAATGATGGTTTAAAACCACCGAGTTTTCACACCTCGAATTAGATCCTGGGTGGCATTCAGTACCTCTAGGTGAACATCACAGAACCCAATATTTGTACAGCTTAGCTTTGCAAGTTGCTTTCACCTTTCACAGGTGAATAAGCTGAAGTGAAGGGGAAGTCACTTGCCCAAGGTCACTAGACTCAAACCCAGGTGTCCTACTTCAGGCAGAGCTGTTCCCACAAAGCCCACCACTGCAGCACTCAATTGTAGAGTGCACGTACACGGGGGTCCTTCGGACTGGCTCTTCTTCACATGGTTTCAGAAAACCGGAGCAACTACAGACTTAGGACTCAGGATTCTCCACCTCCCAGCCTGTGACTTTTCTCCTTTTGGGGCAGTGAGATTTGGAGGAAAATAGGTAGAAACCCAGGTCTTCTCCTATTAGAGAACCATGTATTCCCTTAGAGCTCCTCATACTAGTGGCCCTTCCCACGTGGGAGGAGATTGTTACCCTTAGCAAGGACAAAATTGGGTAAGCAAGGAAACTCTCAGTTCTGCGACTCAAGAGAACCTGCCCGAGAACTGGTATCCAAGTCTCCCAGTACTAACATGTACGAGTTCTCGAGTGCATTGAAGGATGGTGACCCAAGCTTATAGAGCAAATGGAAAGTGACAAACATGTAAATATCCAGTTTCAAGAAAAAAATACAATGGGTTCTTAATAAATAAAATATGCCCCATTTCACTCATAATATGCAAAATGCAAATTGAAACTACAAGAAGATGTCATTTTTACCTATCAGGTTGGCAGAGAACAGAAGTTGGATAGCGCATTGTGTTTGCAATCTGGGGAAACCTCATCTGGCACCCTCTATATTGTTGGTGAGACTCAAAACCGACATAACCTATTAAGGAGACGTGGGAATATTTCACAAATACATATTTGCATTAGATGCAGCAAGTTCACTTCTTGGAATTTATTCTAAAGATGTATCCACATGTTAGTGTGAAGATGTCCACTATAGATTGAAAAACATTGTCACAATATTGTATAACTCTGCATTAAGAGAGGAGCCCATTTCTTCCCTCTGTGGTCTGGGTTGGCCCTGTGGCTTGCTTTGACCAGTGAAATGTAGAAGAAGTGACGCTATTCCAAAGCCCAACCACAAGAGGATTGTAACTTTCATTCTCAGGCTGTTGGAATTCTGCCCCCAGAACAGCTGGTGGTTAGAGGCTGGAAAAACACCAAAGGGCTGTTAGCAAAGGCTGGAGGATTGGGGCATACACAGTGGTCGGGGACTGGGGACGCAGCGAGAGAGTGGTTATTAGAGGCTGGAGCAAGGACAACGTGAGTCCTGTGGTGATGGAATAATTGGCAAAATGTTGCCTATGGAAACTTGAAAGATAGAAAATTCCCCTAATCAACTCTAGAAAACATATGATAAGAAGACCTTCAGACAGAATGTTGAAAGTATGGCTGGGTTTCTTCTAACCCAATGTCCAGAGAGAGAGACATGAGCAGAAGGGGGAACTGTTCAACCCATAGGCAGAATCTGGAGCAGACGCGGAAGCCCAGGGATTTGCTGGTTTGGCAAGTATAACCTTCTCTTACCCCCGGTTTTTCCAGCTGGTAAACATTTCTCAAAGTTGGAGGAGCCTGAGGGCAAAAGTTGGATTCAGGGTATGGCTGCAAGAACCCTCGCTCAGAGCCCTGAACGACGTAAGGTAAAGCCTAAAGGACTCTCTGAACTATTAAGGATGTTTTCAATACTCTCTCAAAAGTTTATCAGCCAGACCCCTTGATTGTCTTGGCACAATCAACATGGCGCACCACAAAGTTCCCTGGTTTTGATGGCATTATGTGCATTGATCACTTGAATACAAGAGGAGAGGAAATGGACCCTGCAATGACTCAGGGGCCTGTCCTGTCACCAACGGTCCCGGGGAGCATGCCAGCACACCCGCCTGGAGTCTGAGGACAGTTAGTGCACCTCGCTCCTCCTGCCACTGAGCAGCATGCTGCTGGAAGGCCTCCTCAGACTTTGGAGGTGGCAGAGACAACACTGGGCAACACTGCACCAGTTGATATACTGGGAGACTCTGAAGACGACAAGTTTTGAGGGAGGCCCAGAGCAAGATTAGCATCTGCAGCAGGTTCTGGCTGTCGTTTAGGGGGTCGTAGGACCAGTAGATTCCATGGTACTGGTGATGTTTGTTGTAGACATGCCTGTCGTGTCTTGCAAGTTCCATTTAAAAAGCTGCAGTGGCCCTGACCAGTGTGGCTCAGTGTGGGCATCATCCCACAAAGCGAAAGGTCTCTGGTTTGATTCCCATTCAGGGCACATGCCTGGGAGATGTCCCCAGCCAGGTAGTAGTGGGTTCAGTTCCTGGTCAGGGAATATGCGAGAGGCAACCGATTGATGTTTCCCTCTCACATCAATGTTTCTCACCCTTTCTTTCTCTCTCTCTCTAAAAATAAGTAATAATAATAAAATCTAAAAAAATAAAAAGCTGCCGTGTACCCCTCAAGGTTCTACTGCATGGCCATGCCTGCAACAGTTAATGTTCTCAGGAGCAGATCTTAGCTAGGGACGGAGGGAGAGTTGGCAGATAAATATCCCAACATCCTTGCCCCTCACATGGGCGACTCTGAGGTGTGTCCGACACCAGCTCCCAGGGTTCCCTGATGGAATGACCCTGGTTCTTCACAACTCACCCTTTACTGGCTTTCTTCCTTTTTCTCCCACACCTGTTTCCCTGCTGGGGATCCTTCCCCCAAATGACTCCTTGCGCTCTAACCCTTGTCTCAGTGGCTGTCTCTGGAAGGATCTAACCTAACCAACCAATGGCTAGAAGGGAAAGGATCTTGCTCATCTTTGGCTTCTGCCCAAAACAGAGCTTTTAAAAAAATAATTTTCCCCCAGTATGGAAAATTCCTGTGACGCAGTGCTTTGGTTTACTGACAGTTCAGTGAGTTTTCTGCTGTGTTGCCAGCACGTAATATTCCCTTGATCACTGTAAAGGTCTGCCGGAAGCCTCCCGAAGCATCGGAAGTGAGGTAGGCTGATTCTATCTGCACAGGGCTTTGGGTCTGGTAGACACCGAGAACTTCCACTCACAGATGCTTTCTGGCAGATACTACACTAAACGTGTACATGCATTATCTTATGTAAGCCTCACTTCACAGGGGAGAAGGTGAGCCTTAGCTCAGAGGACTTAAGTCACTTCCCCCAATTATACCACTGATAAGCCATGATCTGGACTTCGATTCTGAGACTGTCTGACCCCAGCTTACACTCAGCCTAATACCACTTTCCTCATGCCAGTCACCACAGTTTTACTGTTTAACAGAAAGCGTATCCTTCTTTTAAGAGGAAGACCCCTTGCTCAACTGTACTCTTTCTCTCCCCTCCTGCCCTAAGAAGGTGGGTGTACAGTAAAGAATTCTGGATTGGACAGTATTTGCAGAGAAGAGTCAGGATTGGAAGCATGAGATGGGAACAGAAGTGGTGGGGACCCTACCACAACTGAGAACCGTAACAAGACCACAAAACTCCCCCAAATTGCATCTCTCTGCCAGGTAACTTGGGTTTTTCAAGATATGGGGAGTTCTACTTCAGTGCCTTAAGTGGGTAATGGAAATTCCTAGTTAAACAAATAAATGAAAGAAGACAGAATCAACTATATCTATCTATATATCTATAGATAGGTAGATATAGTTATATGCATACATGTATATATGTATATATGTATATATATATAACTCTATATATACTAATAAAGGCTGTTAATGTTAGTAGTGGAAAAAAACAATAAACACACTTATGAAATCTCATGTTTATAAGTGAATTTCAAAGACCAAAGGTTGGTTTGAATGATTCTATTTGCCTTGATGAAAAGTAACTCAATAAAAAGTATACGTATGTGTGTGTGTGTGTGCTTTAAACTAGTTTCCTGGTATGAGAGGCAGGAGAATGCGCATTAGGTGTGAACATACCTCTATTTATTTTTGGTCACTAGTGGCCTGTAACCAGGGCGCAACCTTCCAGGTAAACATTTAACTTCGGAGCATTAGTAGGCTCAATAACTTTTAATTTTTTTCTTTTCTTATGTGAACCCTATCATTTTAGTTTTGTAGCACTGAAGTACACGTACTCAAACACAGGTGCAAATAAATTCCCATATATTATTTACAGCATGTGGTGGTTTACACAAGGGCTTCCTAGTACAAATGAAGTTGCTAGTTTTGCATCTCAAATTAGTTCCTGCTAACCTAGCCACTAAGGCAAATTCCTTTGTGAAAAAGGTTCCCAGGCATGACCTGCTGATTGTTTTAATGGCTTTTCAGTGAAGGGTGATGTTCCTGCTGCGTGCCCTTCAGACAGTCCATAAATATGTTTTGACTGACTCTGTAAACAATCCACATAGAAAAAAACCCAAATATGGGCCATTTCAATTGTCTCTTTTCCCTCACAGTCTCTGTCTGTAGTGCAGGCATCTATAAGCACTTGAGGTGAGCAAGGGTGCGGCCGCAGTGGAGGAGGGTTACCCACTGAAGCACTCTGGGAAGTTTTACCGGGTCTAGGACTATATGTGTACCTGGGATCTGCCTGCCCCCATGTGAGGGGGGAATCAGCTGAGAGAAGTAATGGCCCAGCAGGCTAAAAGGGCAGTTTCCCACCTACATGAGAGAACCTAGCATTGGTACAGACAATTCCCTGCTTTCTGTGTAAGGTATAGGTCTGCTCTCACCTTGGCATTATGGTGGATACTTCAATATTGTCCGTGTCTGCTGTAGGTAACCTGAGACATCTTCACCTGCTTTTCTCCCCAAACACTGAGCCATCCTGTAAGATATAGATATATATCGTATAGCCATATTAATACATATGTGTGTGTGTAACTCTTGCTATAGGTGTGGTGTGTTGAGTGTCACCTGAGGGTCACGATAATTTGGGGCATGAATTTAACTGGAATTTAGTAAGAGAGCGCTTAAGCGGATTCTAGAGTCAAAATAAAGCTTCTGTTTTTACTTTGAGAAAAGTTTCTTATGCGCAACGGGACAAAGAACTCCGCGGTGGCAGAAAACAAGAGGGCGCCTGCAGCCCGGTGCCGGCAGATGGGTGCTGGGGAAAGAATGCAGGCGACCTGCAGACCGAGGGGCTCGGGGCTGCCACGTATTCCATGTTGCGTCAGATACCTCTACTTTGAAGTTACATTCTTCACGTTTTTTAGTTAAGGAACCCAGTTTTTTTAAACTTACACAAGAGGGTGTACCTCTTTTTCAGAATGAAAAACTAGAATGTTTCGGCGAGCTCTTTGTCACCGAGGAGGAAGGTAAGGAATCGCTCACGTACATCGGCAGAAGTTACAAAGTTATTTTCAAGCAACTGCTCCCCCTGCCTCCACTCCGAAGCCACCCAAATGGAGAAACAGGGCTCCGCTCCCGGCTCTGATTTGAAAAAAGTCGAGTCTAGGCCCGGCTTCAAGCACAGGGTTAATTCTCATTAACGAGGCAACGTCTGCCACCTGGTGGTAAGAAATAAAATGCCATTAGCTTTGCTCATCTAATCTCTACTTTTAATTCCATTTTTGCAAATCCATACTTAGGCTCCGTGGGGGGGCTTGTTTGTCAACAGCCAAAGGCTCCTAACTGGTAATAATGATACTGATAGCTTGAAGATAATTTGTCAGCAACTCTGCAACTTGGAAGTGTTTTAGAACAGCTGGGAGAGAGAAACAAAGGTGAGGAGGGACTGGTAGGTGAGGGTTCCCCAAAAGAAGAAAGCGAGCATGAATGCATTCACTCATACACAATCCTTCATGGAGGCACTATTGAGTACCCAGACCTATGCTGATTAATTTACAAATTGACATGTGTAAGACAATCGCCCTGCGCCTTTAGTGACAGTGACAAGGAGACGAGTGGATGATCGGCTTAGGTGGGGAAGACAAACCAGGTACTTCTTATTTCCTTGGAAAGAGTGAGGGGAGCACGGAACCACTGGGTCCATTAGGGGGAGCGCTGAGTCTCCAGCAAGGAGACACACACGGGCTAACTCTGGCGGAGGCCCACAATTTGTCGGGGCTTAACCTCTCCTCCCTCGCAGACAGCGAAGGCACCCCAGTGCCCCGGGGAACGTGGACTTCCAACGACCTTCTCCAGCACTGCAGAGACGTCTGTTCCTTTCCCTTTCACCGGCCCTTCCCTTTCCTTCCCTCTAGGCCCTCAAAGCGTGGTCCTCACGGCTGTCATCCCCGGGGAAACTGAGAAATGCAAATCCTCAGGCCCCGCCCCAGACCAAACGAATCAAACACCCTTGGCGTGTTTTCACACTCCCCCCTCCAGGTGATTTTGATGCATGCTCACGTTTGAGAACCACTAGTGGAGAAAATCGTGTGAGTATGGACCAGGGGGCCGTGGGAGTGGGGTGCAGGTAAGAAAAGGAGCAATGGACCCTGCAAGCCAGTCTAGCCAGCCCCGCGGGGTGTGAGAGAAAGCTGACGAACGGCTACAAAGGGAGGTGACGATCACTGCAGAGGCTTTGTCCAGCTCAGTTTGGCGCTGGTGTCTGGACACTAACCCCCAAATTCGCCCTCGGTCAGATTGGTTATGGAACCAAGATCTTCAGACTGCAGACAGGACTCAGCCTCCACCTCACACTCCTCCAGTGAGGGAGCCCTCCAGGGTCCAGGGCAGGAACGACCAACCGCGGCTGCGCCCACCCTGCCCAGACTCGGCTCCGGCTCTCTCCACTTTCTCCCAGATCCACGGAAGTCTCGGCTCACCTCCCTGGCACTGTGGCGCAATGAAAAACCCGTCCAGGGGCTAGTGTCCCCGGAGTGAACACGAACCCCGTCAAGTCCCGGGAGGCACTCTGCACCCTGCTCCCTCATGTTGGTGGAAAGAATACTACCTCCTAAAGGGAAGCGCTACGCAAGTGCACAGTGTTGCAGTGCGCACAATACACCACAAGGCGGGCGTTATGCCTTCCTACTTTTCTCTCACCCTCCCCGCATCCCGTCTGTCTTTGCCTCCCTCTCTGGCATTTCTAGCTCAAAATGGGCACTTAACAAATAATGTGAAATAAACAACTGAAGCATGCTTCTGCTATCTTCCATATTTTTTACCAGCTGCTGCCAAAAAGTGCCAGCCCAGAGCCAGGGGCGCAGACTTCGCCAGTCTGTTGTGAAGAAACCACAGTTGTTTTTTTTTTGGCGGGGGGTTTGGGGGGGTTGGGGGCGGTGGCGCAGCACTAGGCTTACTCAGGCAGCTCCCTGCCCTCCGCGCCTCCTCCACACACTGGGCGCCACAAAGAGCGGAAACCGGGGTGGGGGGCGAGGCTCAGTGTTGCCAAAGTCTGGGTCACCTTGGCCTGCAGTCCCTCTAACTCAGCTGCAGACTGGAGGGTGGGCCTGAGCCCGGAGCAGAGCGCCAATCCCCCCGCCCCGCAACCCCCCCCCCCCCGCCGCCACGCCCGCCCGCCCCACCTCCCGGGCCCGGTGACTGTCAGGCCCCATCTGCTCCAAATTTATAGCTCCTCCTCGGGCCGTGGCCGGCCTCTCCACGGCCTCTTTACCAAGTGCAGGCCCAGCTGAGACCCCTCCCGCGGGGAGGGAAAGGACACACTGCCCCGGCCCCGGGCTGGGAGCGGGAGCAGGAGCAGGTGTGAAGCGGGGTTCGCAGCCGCGCGCGCGGTCACCCTCCAGAGCACCGCGGAGACCCGGCTTCACCCCCGCACGCAGACAATGGCGCGGAGGTGTGGCCGAGGGCGGCTCATTACCCCGACCTGCCCGCAGCGGACGATGGAGGAGGCGGGAGCGGGGAGGGCCGACCGCCCCAAAGCCTTGCGCGGACCCCAGGGCCGAGAGCAGGAGTGAACAGGGGGCGTGGCCCGAGGTGGACCCAGCGGATCTGCAGCCAACACCCACCTCCACGGAACCCCTAAGACCAGCGCTGACCTGGGCTCCCACGGCCCGGGAAGGAGAACCAGGGAACAATGGAAGGCCCGCGGGGCTCGTGGTCCGCCTGCGCCCCGCGGCCGCGTCCCCTGCGCGTGCCGCGGACTAGTGCCCAGGGAAGGGTCGCTCACTGCGGAGGGAGCGGGGGGCGGGGTGGGGGAGCTCCAAAGAGGCGGGGGCGCTAAGAAGAGACCGCACAGACACAGCTCTGGGGCTTGCTCCAACAGCCTCCCGGCGCCTGTGGGTAAGGGGGCAAGCCCCTCGCCCCCCTTCCCGCCCCAAACGCTCTGTCTACTCAAGTGTGAGGACTCTCTGCACTGACCCGAACTCTCGGGAGCGGGGATTCCCGCCTTGATTATTACTTTTTCGTGGGCGGTGAATGCCTTCGTTTGGGCTCCGGAATGCTGAGGTAGAGGTGGGAGTTCATGAAACAACAAAATAACACCTAAATTTATCGCACCTGAAAGATACAATCAGTTTTCAAACTCCCCCAATTGTCTCAATGATTTTTCTTTATTGTCACTGACAGTGTTCAAATTATTGTAGGATCCAAATGCGCCCACAGAATGGAACGTCTCTTTGAACCGGACGTTTCCCCCTTAATCTCTTTTTTTCCTCACAATGTATTTGTTGAAGAAGCGGGGTCATTTATTCTGTAGAATTTCTACAGCCTGGGTTTCGTTGGAGGTAACCCCATAGTGTCATTGAATGAGTCCTCCTGCCTCCATACTTCCTGTCAACTGGTTTTTAGGCATAACAGGCTTGACCAGTTAGTACTGAACTTTTGTTTTGGGCGGGCGGGGGGAAGCACTTCTCAGGCACTATTGTGTCAGGAGTAATGTCTGCTTTTCTGTGCTGTTGTGGTTCTTGTTGTTGTATTAGCACCCAGTAATGCTGCCCACACCCATTTGTTCATTAGAAGTTGCCACATCGTGGCATTCTATTTCTGTGATTCCATTGTTGTGTATGAGCTGGAATACCTCTCTGCAGAAAACCTGCCACCAACGGTTTATCCTGAGGTGCAGTGTGAGTAGGAAAGGTGGGGTAAATAACATGCTTCTTTTCCTTTACTCATTCTTTTTTTTTAAAGATTTTATTTATTTATTTTTAGAGAGAAGGGAAGGGAGGGAGAAAGAGGGAAACATTGGCCTGCAACCCAGGCATGTGCCCTGACTGGGAATTGAACCCACGACCTCTCGGTTTGCAGGCTGAGGCTCAATCCAGTGAGCCACACCAGCCAGGGCTACTCATTCTTTCTCAAAATCATGAGTTGGTTCACAGCATCCTCTAGAGGTAAACAATGATTTAAAAAAAAAATCCTTAGGAGCCCATGTATTGAAATATATTGGATGTGTTTTACACCAAGTATGTTTTGATTGCATGGACATTTAAAACTAGAGAAGCTATATTAAAACATACGGAGCTGTGGCCCTGCCAGGTGTGGCTCAGTGGGTTGGGCGGCATCCTGGAGACTAAAAGGTCGCCTGTTCGATTCCCTGTCAGGGCATATGCCTGGGTTGTGGGTTTGCTCAGGTGAATGAGAGGCAACCAATTGATGTGTCTCTCTCACATCAATGTTTCTCACCCTCTCTCTCTCTTTTTCTTCCCCCTCTCTAAAAACAAACAAATAAAATCTTAAAAAAATACTGAGTTCTGGCTTCTCCCCCAGATGACCTATCTGGCCATCCCGAGCTGCTCCAGCAGGGGCAGAGTGGGCTCCAGTTGAAGGGCGCTGCCCTCTTCAGGGGGCACTTACTCCCACCCTGGCCTGCCGTGGTCTCTCCTGCCTCCCCAGCCCCTGCAGGTGTGAGTGTGTAACGCTGTCCGGTCTGTGTTTAACCTCACAGAGGAGAGCACTGATCGAGTAACTGGGGCCCCAAGACGAGTCTCCCCAGAGGAGAGCACCAGCCGGATTCTGCCTTGCCTTCAACTTGGGTTGAGTCAGTGACCTTAGAACACCTGGAGAGAGCCCCCCTCCCAATCCCCAAAACACCCGTGGCAGAGGAAACTTGGGAATATTCCCAACTCCTCTTTCTCTCTTGCCTCCCACACCCAGTCAGTCACCTCGCCTGCTAATTAGTTTCTCTGCCTCCATTTCTGTCCCCCTCGAATTTATTCTTCTCACACACACAAAAATCCAAAACATAAGTCTCATCACGTCACTCTCTGGCTTTAAAATCTGTCAGTAACTCCTCCTTGCACTTAGGTTAGATGTAAGTCCACGTCGTTGGCCTGCCGTACAGGGTCCCCCGACCCCGCCCTTTCCCACACCGAGTTGGCCTCCTCCCTCACGGGCCCTGCGTCCAGCCTGCATTATCCACGGGGCTCTTCACACAGCGCTGTCTGTGCCTTGTCCTCCGCCTTTGCTATTTGCTTCTGTAAGCACCCACTCCTTTTCCAGCTAACTCCCACTCACAGTGTAAGTCCCACTTCAAGCTGAGGTTTTCTCGGAGAACCTTTTCTGGCATGCCCTGGCTGCGTTCGGTGTCCTGCTCAGCTCTCCTGGGGCATCCTGTGCTTTCTTTTAGAACAGCACCTTGCCTGGTGGGGTTTTTTGTTTTTGTTTTTGTATTTGCTTTTTCAAGTCAGGTTTGCTTTTTTTTTTATCTCCCTCCTGGGTGATGTGGGAGCTTCCTGAGGCCCGATAGGCACTGTGTGTCTTTATCTCCAGCATCTAGAACCACAGTGGATTTGATTAGTAAATGAAATGAGACCCAAGAACTAAAGGTGTGTGAACTTTTTTGGACAGAAGGAAGTTCCCGCTTCCCCTGTGGGAAGGGGACTTGATGCAAATGACAACACCATAGTAAGCTCACTTGTCAAATGCGGGGGAGATGCTAGGACTGCCTGGGGCTGGCCGGTCTGCTGCCCTGGCTGAGTCACCTCATAGGCCCTGCCTTAGCTGGGCCATCCAAGAACTGGGGTGTGTGTGTGTCTGTATGTGTGTGTATTGTGTGTGTCTGTATATGCACATGTGCGCATGTTTCGTTCTCTGTGTGCATGTGTGCCCGTGCATGTGCACATGTATGTGTGTATGTTCCTCTGTGTGTACACGAGTGTGTCTGTGTGTGTATACATGCATGTGTCTGTGTATATGTATGAGTGTGTGCCTGTATATGTATGTGTATATTTCTCTCTGTGTGCATGTGTATATCACTGTGTGTCTGTATGTGCGCACACACGTGTGTTTGCATGTACATGTGTATCAATATATGCACATATGTGTACACGCATGTATGTGTAGCTGTGTATGTTTCTCTCTGAGTGTGCATGTATATATGCATGCATATGTCTGTGTATGCACATGTATATGAGTGCATCTGTATATGTATGCGTGCATGTTTCTGTATGTGTGTATATGAGTGTGGGGGCACCTTCCTCCTCCCGCTGGGAGGATAATTAAAGCACCAAGCTGCAGAGCTGGCAGGCAGTGTTCCCCAGGGTGCGTTTCATGGGGTTGATTAATGAGGCCAGGGAGTTAATGAGGAGAAAGCTAAACGGAGGGAACTGAGCAGTGGAGCCTCTCACAGACCCTGGGGTGGTGGGGGGCTCCGAAGGCATCTCCGCCCTGCCTTTTCAGGGAGGCCGAGCCCAGCACATGGTGTGCCAGCTCTGCACGGCCCTGGCCCAGCAGAGCAGGGGCTGCCGCCTCAGACTGGCCGCAGTGGGAACCCGCCTTGTCTTCCTCTGCGAGCACCTAACCCGGAGAACAGAGAAAGAAGAGGCTCTTGCCACCTAAGACACAACAAAGGACTTCAGGAGACCAACCCCTTCTCTTCGCCTGGGGGAACACTGGCCCCAGACCAGCTGCAGGTTTCAGTCCCTGCCAGAACTAAGAACCAGCTCTGTAGTTACCGAGTAACCTTAGATGAGTCACTTCGTCCTTGGAGCCCCGGTTTCTGCACCCGTCGAATGGGACCATACTCCTTACCCCACTGATGAGAACGTAGTGCACACCAGACGTTTCTCTAAACATTTGGCATGCATAATGTCATTTATTTTTCCCAGAAAGTCTAGTAGGTAGGCTTTATTATTATCACCTTTATTCCATAGATAAAGGCTTTGAGATGGGGAATGGAACATAATGTGCTTGAGGTCAGCCAGCCCCATGCTGGGTGTGACCCCAGAACCCGTGTCCTGAAGCCATGGTGCTGGTTTGCAAGGAGGCTTTGAGGATCCAATCACATAACCCACCAAAAGGACTTTGTAAATTATAAAATGCTAAGTAAATGTGAGAAGAAGCCACGGTTACTGTTATTATTTTTCATTCCCAGTTTTTTAAGTGTTTGTAATATTTGTAAAAAGATTTTATTTATTCATGTTTAGAGAGAGGGGAAGGGAGGGAGAAGGAGAGGGAGAGAAACATCAATGTGTGGTTGCCTCTCGCACACGCCCAACCAGGGGACCCGGCCTGCAGCCCAGGCCTGTGCCCTGACTGGAATCAAACTGGCGACCTTTCGGTTCACAGGTCTGCACTCAGTCCACTGAGCCACACCAGCCAGGGCTCACTCCCAGTTTTGAACCCAGGTGAGAGAGAAGACAGTGAGGGAATGAGCCCCTGAACAGGGAGGGAACAGCAATGTGGCCTCTCCGACAGCCTGTGGCTTCTGTCCTAACCTTAGTGGTGGAGCCTCGCATACCGTGACCTCTGCCTGAGCCCACTTGCACCCCGTAGGGCACACGCCTCCATGCTCAGACTGTGGACACAGGAAATGCTCCCCATGTCCCCAGAGCAGCAGTGGCCTCGATTTCGAAGGATAGAGCATGGGGCCAAGGGACAGGGCTGAGTTTGGGCCCAGAACCAGGTTCTAGTGGGAATCTGTGATTGCCCCGCAGTGTGCACCTGGACGAGATACTCGAGGACTCCAGCCTCACCTGGAGGTTGGGAGGAACTATTTTAGTTTTACGCATTTCACAGGATGCTGTAGAAGGACAGACATGAAGCTTTGTATGTGGAAGGCCATTGTAACTTTGTGTTTGCTTTGTCTGTAGAAATGATTGGAAAGACAGTCCAGGTCACTTCCGGGGGTGTGCTGGGTCTTTCCAGCAATAGGCAGGAGGGCACGGAGTCTGGGCTCCTCATGAACACACCTCCACTACCCCGGCACCCTGACTTTGGGGTCCGCAACAACTCGTTGATCTCTGGTCAAGAGCAATTTGAGAACAGGAGCCCATTAGCTCCAACAAAGTCTTGATGAATCTGAAATGACTCAGTTTCCTCAGGCTGAGTTCCTCCTGCCGAATCAGAGAAATTGAGGCTGCCTCGGCCAACCCCAGACCAGTCTGTCTGCCCCCTTCTCAGACCCCACCACCTTCCCCAACCACCGCACTCCTGAGCCCTGGGCCTCACTAGTGCTCCCACCCCCGCTCCCCCCACCGCTGGCTGTGGGAGAGGGCCAGCACTGGCAAAACAGGGCACATCCCTAATTTTCTCCAAAGGAGCTAGTGCCTATCGAAACCAATATTTAACATCCCCATTTACATTGAAAGCGGGATTCTGATTATGAGATGGTAATGAGGGGATTAGCCGGAGGAGAGAGCCCCCCTGCCTGGCACCCCCTCCATTGCCCTTTAGTGGGCTGATTCCTGAAGGAGGTGGTGTGGGGGAGGGTGCGGGCTCTCCTACTGGGACAGCATCAGAGATGCCAGAGCAGGGCAGGGGTCCTCCCCACCCCTTATTCATGCCTGGAATCAATTAGTCCCGGAAGGGGTGATGGGTGAGCTAGGAGACCCCTGACTCTGAGGGCCCTCCCGTTGCCTTCCGCAAGGCTGTGCTGAGGCCTCTGCTCTCCGAGTTTCTCCAGACAGGGCAGGTGCATGTGACTGCACTGCCTCTGAGCTAGAGGACTGAGGCCATGCAGGTCTCTCAGTAGAACTTTTTCTTGGCTTCAGGCTCCTCTGGCTTAACCTCAAACCCCATCCCCTCCCCTAACCCCGCGTGGCTCTCTGAAATGGCATCCTGGTTCTCCTTGTCTTGGGCTGGGCCTCTTAACCAGGCAGCAGATTATCTCTGGCTCTTCCTGTGGGATGGAGGGTAGGGGAAGGACGGAACCCAAGGGGGTCACCCATCCTGAGGCCCATTTGTTGGTGGACAATTGCGCTCCGACGCGATAATTCAGTGTGTGATTGCGGTCACGCCCCCCCCTTTTGTGCCCCTTTCAGAGCCAATCTCCCAGGCCCAGATGGGTTAATCCATAATGCAGAAGAGCAAGTAATTGGCTGTCAGCCCGGCCCCCTGCACCCCTTCCCCTATTAGTGCCACTGCCCTAATGAAGCCCAGCTTGGAGAGCCCCCTTCTCAATGAGGCGCCAGCCCCAGCCCAGCCAGGCACACATGTGTCTCCACTGCTCTGCCTGAAGCCTGGCTCCCCTCAGGGACCCCCAGCCCAGCCTCCCCGGGGTGACCCAGCTGCCAGGGCTGCAGCAGCCCAGGGGGAGGCTGTGATGGATGGGAAGGAGTTAGTTAATAGAGCCCAAAACACATGGGCCCTGTCCCCCCATCGACCCTCCCCCTCACACACACACACTTTTGCAGCTTCCTCTGACAGCAGCCCTGGCCCTCGGAAATAGCCCGTGGGATATTCCCCACTCCCACCTGCACCCCAAAGTAGGACCTGAGTGGGCGGTTGTGAAGCTGCTTCTTAGGACAACGGCCCAAGTCATGGCTGCCACCCCATCCCCAACCTCTGCCGATCTAAGTCCCTTTGTGGGTTGGTTCAAGGCCGTGTTCAAAGATGTTCCTGGCCCTCGGTCTCCATGTCGAAACTAATTTGGAATCTTACTAAGAGATTTTCTTTTCCTTAATTCTCGGGCTCCATCTCTGTTTCTGATCCTGCTTCTATTCCTGCCTCATTCCCAATCAGTTCTTTACTTAGAGGCAGAAGTGAACCAAGCCCCAAAGATGAGACGCGTATCTACAGACCAGAGCCCTTGTCCTTGCTGGAGCCGCCCCATCTCGTCCTAGGTTTCCCTGTCAGGTTTTGAGCTCCCTGCCTCTGGAAGGATCCAAGCTAAGCCTGGATGAGATCTGTTCAAAGTATCACAGAAGAGAGGTCTGGGGAGGAGATTTGCACGGGAACCTACCATTCTCTGACTCCCTGCACTTACTTCCTATTCCCACCTCTCTGTTCCCTCCTGCCTTCGATACAAAGAGAGTGCTGACCATTCTCCCAAACCAGAGGAGGAAAGGAGAGACGGGGCACTGTCTGGGTGTGAGCTGCTCCTGGTGCCCATGGGGGGCAGGAGCTCTGAGTACTGAAGGGGCCCCTCCACCCCTCACCTGCCTGCCCTGCTTTCTCTAATTAACCCTTTAAAAGGGGCACTTTTATATTTTTCATTATTAATTGACAAAATAGTTTTAAGTGGGAGAAAGATGAAAAAATTGTACACATATACCCTCACACCTACTTCAGCCATTGGTTATTCTCTGGTTGACCGCCCCCCCCATGTTTATACACATCTCGAACACCATCCAGCACAATAGAAGTATATTTATTCAATGTCTCCCATGTGCCAGGTGTAGTGCTTACATTTTTCTACCTGGATCATAACTCCAGATCCATTCCTAGCTTTCCTTCCTCTCTTCTAATGCCTGGTTATTGCCATGGAGCAGATAAACCTTCCCATTGTGGCATATTTGGAAATTCTCACACTTAGAGGCAGGGTCTCTGGGCCTCTGAAGATTGAAATCCATAAGGGGCACCAAAGCCACCATAGGCAGCCCCTTTACTATTAAGAGCACGGGGAGGAAAATAAGGCCCCACATTGATAAGTGAAGGCAGGGCTCACGGGGTGGAGGCAGTGACCCTGAGAAGTGTCCAGCCCCATTGCTGATTCGATGGGGGAGCAGCACCGAGTGGTGAAATATTCAGAGGTTGCTTCTAGGGAAGGTTGAATATTTATGAGCTATGCAATCAAGACCTAGGCGGTAAGGCTTTATACTTAAACAGGCAGCAGGATGGGGGAAGGGAAGCTGGAAGGAGAGACATGAATGAGAAGGAAGCAATGGGAAAAGAAGAGGAACATAAGGAAGGAAGTGAAGGAAAAGTTCCCATGACTGGTCAGAATAGCACTTCTCTGCGTGACCCTGTAATACAGTTGCATCCTGCCCATTGTACAGCTGGGGGCCAGCTCCTGTTGAGGCTGGACTTTTCCAGGTCAGAGTGCGCTTCTCTGTGGAAGTCCAGAGACATCTTGGAGTCATCTCTACTTTAAGGAATTGAACCCCGAGATACGCAGCCCTTGATGATGTAGGAAGACCAATGTGGGCAGAGGGCCCCCGGGGCAGAGGGCCCTGCAGATACTGGAGATAGGTACTGAAGAATACAAAGAAATCTATGAACACCCACGCAAGCAACCCAGAAAGCACAGAGTAAAGACTCAGTGATAGAAGGTGGAAAGCCTATCACATATGTATTAAATGCAAAAACTTTTTTATTTGAATGTAAATCATTAGAAGCCATGGAATGTTTTTTAATTGAAAAATGGAACATCTTTTGTCGGAAGCAGGGGATTTGAGGATCTTAATTGGTCTCTTCCTTTGTGAATCTGGTGCGCTCACCTACAGAGAGAGGGAGAAAGGGGGGATGGAGGCAGAGAGATTAAGACAGAGAGTGATTAAAAAATAGAATCTATTTCTGACTTCCCTGAAACTGCAAAAGTGCCAGGAATTACAGAAGTGAGCAAATACAAGGAGCAGCAGGTTTAACTATTGATAGGTAGCAGGGACTAAGGGATTTAGGAACTAAAAACAGAATGATAAAAAAAGATCCAGTGGTCTTAGTGGATTTTACTCAGCAGAGTGGTTGTGGAAGTTATTCTGCTACTAGAATTATACATAAGAGTAGAAAGTTGGGGAGGAGGGGGTGGGGGAGGCTTCCTTCTGCTGTCCTCAGATGCAGGCCTTTCACAGAGATGTGGGGACAAAGCACACAGGTGGGGGGCCAGCTGAGTTTAAACCCCAGGTCCCCCGTTTACTAGCCAAGTAACTCTAGGCAAGTCCCTTCACCACTCTGTGCCCAAGTCTCCCCCTTTGTAAAGTGAGGGTAAAAACAGTAGCTATTCACAGAGTTTTTAGGAGAATTAAATGAGTAAAACACTTAGAACAGCCCTGGCAGTAGTAAGTTCACAGGAAATGCGATCTGCCATCATTCAGTAATCGTTAACATTACGTGAGCACCAACTATACGCTACACCTTATGTCAGGCACCGGGGGTACAAAATGAGTGAGTGTAGTGTCTGCTCTCTAAGAGGAACTTGTGGTTTATGGGGGAAGATAGGTGTGTAAGCAAATTGTGAAAACCTCATAACTTAAACAGTAGGGGAATAGACCAAGTAGTCTGGGAGGACCCCACGGTCTGGAACAGTCAAAGGGATGTCACTAAGCAGATGATAGATGCTGTATTGCCAGGGCAAAAGGAATCCAGCAGGTGGAGAATGGAGGGGAGAGGGCATTTCAGGACGAGGGACTGGCAAGAGCAAAGGCATAGAAGTAGAGAGAGCACCACACATTTATGGAAAACGCAGCTTGGTGGTGGGATATAAGTAGCCAGAGGGGATGGGCTGAGGAGGTCGGGTGATGGGGAAGATCTTCGAAGGGCAGACAGTCCTTCGTGGATTCTGTTTTGTTTTGTTTTTTTAATGCTTACCCAAGAACTTTTTTTCCCTCATTGCTTTTAGAGAGAAGGAAGGGAGAGAGAGAGAGAAACATCGATGTGAGAGAGAAGCATTGACTGGTTGCCTCCTATACGCTCCTGGACTGGGAGTGGAACCCACAGCCCCCCGCCCGCCCCCCTCCGCCCCGTTCTGGACCGACACTCCAAACTCCAAACACCTGAGCCACACTGGCCGGGCCAGACTATGGTGATTCTTGAGTGCCACACGTGTGGGGTCCATCCGGTAGGAGTCGAGGAGCCATTGTATTTTTAAGTAGGCAAGGGACATGATCAGATTTGAACAGTACAGACAAGCATGCGGCCCAGTGTCTGGCACTTAGTCGGAGCTTACTAACTCGGGGTTGCACAAATCCATGCCAGCTCCCCAAAGCAGCAGAGCAGAGGGTGGATTCTTGGTGGGAGTCTGAGCGTAGAGAGTTAGTTTGCAAGAGTTGGAGTGAAAGATGGTGAGAAACCAGGCTCAGGCGGTGGCAAGGGAGATGGGCGGGAGGTACAGAGCCGATGGAACCCCTCTCAGAAATGCAGCGCAGTGGCACATTCAAAGAGAGAGGGATAGAGAGGGAAAGAAGGCTAGTGGGCTCTGAGGGAGCGGTTGTAAGGACCAACTAATTCATCAAATGTTTTCAGTAAACCAATATATGTGGAGTGCTTGCTCTGTACCAAGTTTTATGTAAGGAACTGAGAATGTTCTTGTCTCCCAGCCGCTGCTCCGTTTGTACAAGGGTACGCACACTCCTCTGTCCGGTTGCCTTCAGATTTCCAGACATGCTGGATCGAGGAGCAACATCTCTCCCCACAGGCTCCTCCGCTGGACCCCTGTTGGGAAGGGGTCCTCTTGGGCAGGGGGCCCTGGCTTATTATTTCAGCAGCTGCAGGGGTTGAGCCAACAAACCTTGGCTCCTGCCAGGGGCAGGCCCCAGCTGCTTGCTTTCCTGCGGATGTCTGCTCTTTGCTTTCTGAGTCCCCCTCCTGTTTGGCCCTCTGGCTCCTGCTGGCTGGCCACTGCCCCCTGGCATCATAACTATGAAGCCAGCAACCCTGCTGGCCATTTGCAGGCACAGCCTAGTGAGGGTGGGGGACAGATGTTAGTTCCTTGTCTCTCCCCCCCTCCACCACCACCAAAATACACACATATGCTCAGTGTGTCTCAGTGCCCTGGGAAGGGGTCCAGGCAGAGAGAGTGATGGGAAGCTGCAGACTCTAGGGGGATGTAAATGGACTAGGCGGGGTGTGTGTGTGTGCACTGGGGAGGCCAATGGCAGTAATCAGTATGAGATGGGGGGGCGGTATTGTCCTCAGGCTGCCCTCCGGGGAAATTACATGCCAGCAGCTTCATCCACTACCAGCTGGCATGCAGGCTTTGGGCCACCAAGAAGCCTCCCATACAGTTCTAGCTCGGTCACTGAAAATTCCCAGCTACATTAGCTGGCCAGTGTGCTGGCACTAGGACAAGGAAGTTGGCCTGGTGGGGTCACTGTTCCCTCCCTCAACACACACACAGGCACACACACACACACTTCTTCCCACCAGATGCCACAACACTATCAGAATGAACTTACCCTCTACCTTATAGACTTAACTCTCCCCAGCCACCCTGCCCCCCTACTCTCTCTTCTTTCTGCCAATGCCCCTTTAAAGCCTCCTCTTCTCTCATCTGCCCTTTCTAAAGTGCAGACTGCTGTCAGTATAACCCTCGAGAAGAAGCAGTCTCCTGGGGCAGGAGAAGGGAGGGGCTCTGAACTCAACTGTGAGTCTTTCTTCAGCCTGAGATGGAAACTTATAAGTCACGTGAACGGAACCCCGGACAAGGGCCCTCAGGTTACAGTGCACGCACTCGGAGTGTTTTACCTGCTACAGAAGCACCCACATGCGGCCCAGGGTAGCTGTGAATGCGTTCCAACACAAAATCATACATTTACTTAAAACATTATGAGATTTTGTTGTGTGTGATTATGTGTCGCAGTGTATTTAACGTGTGGCCCACAGACACCAGAAGTTTGGACACCCCTGGACTACAGGGTAAGAATGGAGACAGATGCAGTGAGTTACCTATCTAAGTCACAGGTAGAAGCAGAGTTGTGTGGGTAATTTGTGGGGAGTGGGCAGGCAGTGAGGAGACAGGGAGGCAAACTCCTTCCAGAACTGCCTATGGGCACAGGCTGGAAAGAAGCTGCACTTGAAGAGGCACAGGGTGTGGAAGGCAGAAGAGGACTGAAGAAGGGCTGGAGGGTGTGAGCCCCCCTGGGCCTTCTCTGCCCACTCTGCCCCACTCCCTACTGGGCCCAGGACCCCAGGACCCCAGGACCCCATGGGGGGAGCGAAGTTAGGCTATGGTGAGGGGAGGTATTTATTCTCCAGGACACCCCAGTTGAGTGCTCCACCCTCTTTTGGCATTAGGTCTGGGTTGGATTGAAGGGAGAGCATTCTGGAGATAGAGAGAAGTACAAAGAAAAATCATCAGAGAGAAACAAGAATGAAAGCGGAGAGAGGGGAAGCAGTACGGAGAAGGTGTGCATGCAGAAGAGGGGTAGGAGATTTGGGCTGGAGAGTATTGGAAAGAAGGAGAAAGACCCCACCGTTTGTCCAGCCTCCACACCCAGATCAGGAAGCAGCCTTGCCCAGGGGCTGAGTCCCAGCCTCCACTCAGGGAACCCTGAGCAAATACTCCCTGATCCCCACATAAAAGGCCAATTAACTGCGACGTCTCTGCGAACAAATCCGATAACAGGGTGACAAGCCCCTAGACACCAGCAGGCCCCGTGTTTGCTGAGAGGCTGATGGGAGCAAATCAGGGGATTAGGATGGGGCAGGAGCCACAGGGCAGCACGTGCTTCCTGTCTGCCGCAGCCCTCCCAGTCCTGCTGGACTCCGGGTTTCCATCCCCATTCAGCCTCTGGCGAGATGGAGCCCAGGTGTCCCAGGACTGAGAACCTGGAGCCTCCAATCAGAGCAACTGAGGTCCAGAGTGGTGGTGTCTGCTAAGTGGGTGGGTCATCCCAAAGCTATCCCTTACCATCTCTCTTACCTGAATGCAACTGGGCCCTGGAGCACGGGACTGGCATCAAATGCTATCTTAGTATACCGGTGCTCCCAAGGAAGAGGGGTGTCACTAGCCCTTTTCCCACCTGCCCCACCCTCAGTCTCAAGGTCTGCTGGGATTGAAGCTGTCTGTAGGGAGCCAGACTCCCAGCCCAGCTCCTACAGAGAGGCGCTGCCTCCCTCCATGGGGCTGTTGGACCCCTAAGCCCCTAGCACTTGGTGTTCCAGCCCTGCGACATCACCAGCAGAACTGCGGCAAGGGGGTAGGAAGACACCTAACCACGGGTTAGAGGCCCCCAGGGCTGGCAGGTGGGTTGAGACAGGACAAGTACCCCACCCCTTGAGAAAGTGTGGGGTTCCCTTGAGGGCTGTCTGCCTGAGATACTCCAGCCCTTGACTCGGCTTATTCTGGAGTCTAGGACTGTGGAGCATCCGCTTCTCTGGGTCTAGACCTGTTCACCTGCCCCATCAGAGGTGGCCACCCCACCAAGGTGGAGTCATCACTCAGAGTCCAGGGCTGAACGCCACCCACCACTCAGCAGTCTGCAGGGCCTTACAAGCCCAGATAAGAAGACTCTCTCTTCCTCTGATACCCTCAAGGCCATCCTAGCCCAGGAGTGTGTGAGTTGGGGGAGGGAGGCACTGGGAGACATTCAGGTATACAGAACTCCAGAAAAGTCAGAAGCAGTCTGGGACTGGGTGAGGGGTCATGTTCCCCCTCCCCACTCCGGAGAACGACGCTATCAGGTTTGAACAGATTTGCACAAGTTTTGCTTCGACCCCATCTCTTCTGCACTTGCCTTTAGAGAAACAATATTGCTCTTGGTCTTTGTCCCTCATTTCCTGTCTACCCGTCAGTCTCCCCCAAAAGGTGAAACAATTTAATAAAACATGTCGTAGGAGAGGGATGCAAAAGTACTCGAATCGCTGGGACCTGCCTGCGCGTCCCCGGGCTTTCTCCCTGTTCCGTGTCTCTCCAGGAAATACGAGATTAGGGTCAAGACGCCCCACCTCATCTCCTGGCCTCTCTGTTGCAAACCGGGTGACTGCAGGCTAAGGTGTGGACGCGCGTGGAATTGTTCTCTACCCATCCCCAACTCCGGCCCCAAACCAGGCGTTTCCCGCGTTTCCGTGGATAAATCTCGGGACCTGGGAGGAAATGGAAGTCAGGGTTTCTAGAGCTTGAAGAGCGACCCTGAGCTTTGTCTCAGGTTCCCTAAGGGCTGGGAACAGGGAGGAAGGATTTCTGTTCTCAAGTCAGGCAGGACAGAGCTGGCGGAGCCGCCACTTCTTTAAGAAACTCCAGCGTGGTCCAGAACCCGGCTCGGGACTCGGGGCGGGGACTCCAACTCGCGCTAAACTGCTCTAGTCTCTGGCCCGCCAGTGGCGGTCGGTCGGGGAGGGGTGGGAGGGTGGAGAGTGTCGGATTAATCCCTTAATTACGCTGTGATCGGCGTGGCACCTGCTTTCCGCCGCCCAGCTCCCGGGGGACCGCGGCTCTGAGCGGTGGAGACCAGGACCAGGGAAGGAAGAGGGCACGCGGAGGCACGCGCCGCACCCGGGCGCCGGCCGGCGGGACAGCGGCACCGTGGCTGGGGCGGAGCGCAGAGGCTGCAGAGGGGCTTGCGGCTCCCGGCCCGCGGGTCTCAGACCCAGGGGCCGGGCCCCGAGCCCCCGGCCCAGGTCCCGGTCGGGTCGCGCGATGCTGCGCTACCTGCTCAAAACGCTGCTGCAGATGAACTTATTCGCGGACTCCCTGGCCGCGGACGTGTCCAACTCCAGCGACCTGCTCTTCGGCTTCAACTCCTCGGGGACGGCGCTCAACCACAGCCTGCTGCCCCCGGGAGAGCCTTCTCTCAACGGTAAGCCCCTGCCCCTCGGGGATGTCGGGTTCCGAACGGGGTGGGTGCGAGGGCGCTGGGGAGGAGGAGGCCAAGAGCTCCAGCCCCGCGTGTGCACCAAGGGGCGCCCTCCAGAGCCTCCCCGGGCGGTGGGCACCAAGGGGTAGCTGGGGGCTTTGAGCACCTGAGTGTGTGTGTGTGGCGGGGGGGGGGTACCCGCGGAGAGCGAGGGTCTGGGAGCAGATGGCGGCGGAGTCCATCCCTCCCCACCGCCCCAGCTCCCTAGCCCCCCAGCCGAACGCAGGCCGTCCCAGCGAGGAGGGCCGCGGCAGGGGGTGGGCAAGGTCGAGCTAGAGGGTGCCGGCACCCACTGCGGGGAGGGCAGCTGAGGGCTGCGGTCGCCGGCGGGCCTGGACCGAGCCGAGCCACTTGGGGACCCACCCAGGCAGCAGGTTTGCCTCCGGGAACCGAAGTTTGCCAAGAATTCATTTAGGACGAGAGTGAGAGAGCCGAAATGTTGGATATGTTGGCTAAGAGCTCGATGCAAGCGGCGACCATTTCAGGAAACTTAACGAGTTTGTCCCTTGGAGATGGGCTCGCAGCCGGCCCACCCCGCAGAGCTGCGGCGGGCAGGCAGCGCCGGCGGCCAGGTCGTCAGCGCTAATTACCGTGATTAATAAATGGCTGAGACCGCGCGCTCCTCTAGCGCCGCGGGAGCCGGGGAGAGGCAGGAGCTCGCCCCCTGCCGGCCGCTTCGGGAACTCCCGCGCTCCCTGGCACTTTGGCCCCGGTTCCCTCTGGTTTTTTCCCAGCCAGGACCAATTGGCTTCCTCCAGCTCGAATCTGGGGCGACTGCTGTGCTGGAGACCCCAAGGCAGGGAGAAAGGAGACCTTGGCAGTGTGTGTGTGTGTGAACTCCAGGTGCTGCAGGGGAAGCCCCAGAGCCCCATTAGCATGACCGTTAGCTATTCATTAGCTTCTGTCGAAGCCTCTCCTGAGACCTAGAATGACAGGGGTGAAATTCCAGAGAAAGGGAGCCTGCAGCTGTGTCTACAGGAATTAGGGGAAAGGGGCGACCGTCAAGGTGGGCTATGCAGGAGGGAGCGGGGAGGAAGACGGGGAACGAGCTGGGATTCTCGTCTCCTGACCTCCCAGATTCCCTGGAGGTTAAGAAGAGAGCCCCGCTCACAGATGCCTCACACACGCCCGTGCCCACCCAGCGCTCCGGCAGGGTGTTTTCAGTCTCAATGAGGTCTGCAGGGAAGGAATTGATGGTCATATCTGTGGCGGAGGAAGCAAATTCAGAGAGGATGACAGTACTCCGTTGGTCACCAAAGCAGCACAAATCTTGGCAAAACAGACTCGCCTATTCCCATCACATGCGATGACTATGCAAAGGGCAAAGGGAAAGATTGGGGCCTGGTGCAATCTGATTCAGGCAGAGACTGTAGGAACCAAGGTAAGGTCAAGTGGGCGGGGAGGAAGAACTCTTAAGTAATCTTAGAACTGGCACATTTATGGAGCTTCCTCAAGTGCTTTGCACACAGTAGGATCTTATGATAACTCCATGGCGACGTCCACATTACAGGTAAAGAAGCTGAGACTCAGAGAAGTTCAATAATTTGCCCACGTACTTACAGCAGTTAGTGTGGAAGTTTGAGATTCCCGCCCTAGTGGGTTCCAGCCAACCCCTGAATTCTTAACCATTTCAGTGCTGCTCACCATGGGCTTTACCTGAACTGGGCCTGCGATGGGAGGGAGGGGAAATGGGTGAGAATCAGAAGTTTCCGCCAGAAGGGAAGTCGAGAAAATTACCCTCTTCCCTAAGATCGGAAGAGGGAAACCGATCTTCTTGTCCCTGACGCGTTAAAGACACTCCCCAGAAGAGCGGCCACTAGGCAACCCATCCAACTTCCTCTTCATTGGAACTCCTAAGAATGTGGGCGGGAAGTTAAAAACTCAGTCCCGCAGCGAGGCTGCAAGCAGAGGTCCCCGCGGATTCTGGAACAGAATGGGAGAAGCGGAGTGGGGGTGGGGAGGTGGGGAAGTCTGCTAGACCCTCGTTAGTAAAGGAGACAGATTGCGCGAGGCGGCAGCGGCGCCTACTGGCCGCCAGGGGTCGCAAAGCCACTTTCGATGAAGCTGGGGTGTGTGAACAGGAAGCGCTCCAGGCTCCCGGGTCCCAAACCACTGTCTAAGGCAAGCGAGCGGAAGTCTGTAGACCAGTGAGGCGCGGGAGCAGAACACGCGCTGAACGGATCAGAGAGAACCAGGGAAGGGGAGGAATTCCTTTCTCAATGGTTCTTAGCCTCTCTTGGCTACATCCACTTGGAGAACAACCTGCTGAAACCTGTGCCCTCTCAGAAAAGAGAGACTCACATTTCCACTACTATTTGCATTGGTTCAGTTTCTGAGACTTCACAGGACCCCGAAACATGGTTGTCTGGGGTGTCAACAGAAGGGTTCTATGCGGGCTCCCGGGCTCCCAGGCCCAGCCCATCGCTCACGCCCTTCCTGAGGGACCCCAGGCCTGGCCACATTCTCCGTATCGCTGCCCAGGTCTGCGCTGAGGCGGAGAACCCAATGCTGGCCTTGGTGTCCGAGTTGCAGAGCAAGGACACCTGTGAGCCAGTGCGGCTGGGGGATGAAACCAATCAGCTAGAGGCGCGGGTGGCCCTTCACTCCCCACTAGACCCGGCTGGTGGGGACACAGGTGTCCTGATTCCTTGACTTATCTGCCTGTCTGTAGGCGCCTCCTTCCGAGCCCAAGAGCATGGAGCGTCTTGCTAGAAGATACCGGACCCTACAGAGAGAGAGGGTGGGCAGCAGTGACAAACAGGGTCCTTTTTTCTCCGGAGCCTCCATCTTTCCCCATCTTCCCGGTCTGAATGCTCTGTGTCCCTCCCATCCCCCCAGGGACAAGGGTCGGGCCGGAGGACGCGATGCCACGCATTGTGGAGCAGCCTCCAGATCTGCTGGTGTCACGAGGCGAACCGGCCACGCTGCCCTGCCGTGCGGAGGGCCGGCCCCGGCCCAACATCGAGTGGTACAAAAATGGGGCGCGCGTGGCCACCGCGCGCGAGGACCCGCGCGCGCACCGCCTGCTGCTACCCAGCGGTGCCCTCTTCTTCCCGCGTATCGTGCACGGGCGCCGCGCGCGGCCCGACGAGGGTGTCTACACTTGTGTGGCGCGCAACTACCTGGGGGTGGCGGCCAGCAGGAATGCCTCGCTGGAAGTGGCAGGTGAAGGCCGGTGGTCAGCTGGTTGCTCTAGAGCCTGGGGGCCCGCGGGAGGGGGCGGGGCAATCTCGTCCAGAACGGTCCATCTCCGCCGATTCGAAGTTTTCCTTTGGGACCCTAACTTTGGTTTCTAATGTCCACGCCTGGGCCTGGTATTTTCGCACCTGTGACGGCGTGGGGGGTGGGGGCGGAGGGACGATTTTAGGAGTGGGCAAAAGTAGGTTTACAGCTGCACTGTGACCATCTTTTGAGTTAATGAAACTATTGTAATAATAACCTACGTGTCTTTTTCTATACAAACAGCTGTAAACCTGCGTTTTGCTCATCCCTGTTCTCTCTCTCTCTCTCTCTCTCTCTCTCTCTCTCTCTGTCCCCCCAGTCCTCCGCGATGACTTCCGGCAGTCTCCTGGGAACGTGGTGGTGGCCGTAGGGGAGCCCGCTGTAATGGAATGCGTGCCCCCCCGCGGCCACCCGGAGCCAGCGGTGTCCTGGAAGAAGGGCAACGCCCCAGTCAAGGAGGAGGAGGGCAGGATCACGGTGAGGGCCCGGCCGTGGTGGCGGTCAGGAGGGGCGGGACCGCACGCCAAGGTTCCTACTGGTGCCTGCAGGAGGAAGGCCTGAATACTAGCGTCTTGGAAGGCAGGGAATAGGGTTGGGCCATAAGGCAGATCTGAGATCAGGGGATGAGCTGACTAGAGGCTGAGGGTGAGCTGCTGAGTGAGGGATACATGAGGACAGGTGAGATGAATTTGGTACAAGACGTCAGGGAGCATGATGCCCCGGGGACCCCTGGGAGAAAAGATAGACTGGATCCCCACCTTGGGAAAAAAAAAAAAAGATTCCTTATCTAAAATGGTTTCCTTCCTGGTTTTCTTCATGAGTTTGTTGTGAAAATCAAATACATAAGTATGCTTTGATGGCTATGAAGGACCAAAGTTACTGTTGTGACCCCGCAGATCCGTGGAGGGAAGCTGATGATGTCACACACACACAAGAGTGATGCGGGGACGTACGCGTGTGTGGCCTCCAATATGGCGGGAGAGCGGGAGAGCGCGGGGGCCGAACTTGTGGTCCTGGGTAGGCACATGCAGTTCTGGGGTTCTGGGAGCGGAGCCTGGGGAGAAGCAGCAGTGCAGACCCCTGGCTGTTCCTCACTCCCACTGCACAGAGCGCCCCTCATTCCTGCGGAGACCGGTGAATCAGGTGGTCCTGGCTAATGCCCCTGTGGATTTCCCATGCGAGGTGCAGGGGGATCCCCCACCTCGCCTGCACTGGCGCAAGGACGATGGAGAACTGCCCACGGGCAGGTGAGCATCCCCTTCCTCCCGCCTGTGAGGAGACCCAACCCGCTCAAGAGTGTGCTCTGCCCTAGAGACCTGGAAGGCCAATACCTCCTCACTTAGAGAAATCTGCGTGCAGAGCCTAGGGCCCCTCCCTCCCCAGTCCCCACCCCCATTCACAGAGCTCCTGTCCCTGTAGAGGCCTGCCATGTCTCTGTACCCTGCCCTGGTGTCTGTCCTGGGGGAGACAGAAGGGCTCTGTAGCCATGGCCAACCCAGCCTGGGGGTGGGGAGTGGAGCAGGTATGAGATCCGGAGTGACCACAGCCTTTGGATTGGCCGTGTGAGTGCTGAAGATGAGGGGACCTACACCTGTGTGGCGGAGAACAGCGTGGGCCGAGCGGAAGCGTCTGGCTCCCTCAGTGTTCACGGTGAGGCCCCCCCCCCCCGGAAGGGGTGCAGTGAGGGAAGGTGGTGCGTGGGCCGAAGTAGAGAATGAGGGAGAAAGGACAAGCCAGAGATGTGGGGTCACCTGAGACTTGTAGGATAAAGAGGAGACAGCTAAACAGGTTTGAGCAAGAGATGGATGGATATCTGCTCCTACTTAAGCCAAGCTTGGGCCTCTCTCCTGTTCCCTCAGCCTCCCTTCTTAGCACCCCTGACTCCCTGTTCCTTTTCTCCCCTCCCCTTGCCAGTGCCACCTCAGCTGGTGACCCAGCCCCAGGACCAGATGGCAGCCACTGGAGAGAGCGTGACTTTCCAGTGCGAGACCAAAGGAAACCCCCCGCCTGCTATCTTCTGGCAGAAGGAGGGAAGCCAAGTAGGTGCTAGCTTCTCCTCTGGGTCTTCTCCTCTGGGTCTTAGCCTCCTCTCTTCTCCAGTCTGCAAACTTCTCTCGGGGTTCTGCTTTACCTTCGGTCCTCCCAGGAACACTTGCAGGTTTTTTAGGAGGATTAAATAAGATTATGAATATTAAACGACCTGGAATGTATCCAACACTTTTAAAATAAATTATACTATATTTAGGTGGTAGGGAACAGTCTTGTATAGTAATTCCTTGGAATCTTTCTCTTTGGGTCAAGGCTGTCCCGTGGATGCAGCAAATCCAATTAGATCCCCCTTCCCCAGACCCCTGAGGCCTGGACTTTCATACACTGCTCTGGAAAGCAAGTGGCACAGCGCCAAAGCTGCTCAGGGCAGAACACTATTTGCTCTTCTAGTTGTTAGAGGCCTCCACCAGGGGGCGCCCACAGTCACCCCTCTTCAACGTTAGCAAACAAATCCCAGAACACACAACTGGAGTGAACATTAATTGAAGTAACAACCTAAGTGAGTTCCTGTAAGGAAAGGGCGGAATCTTCCTACTAAAAAACAAAATCAGTATAATAAAATGAGTTGCATCAACCCCACCCCACTGGGAAACCAGGCCACTTATTACCTCATTCCAAATCCGCTGCCACAATTTTCCCAACGTCTCTAGCATCTGAGTCTGTGCATTTTCATTAGCTTCTGAAATGAATAAAAACGCTGATGGTAGAGGGTGGGAATTGTTGTCAGCCAGGGGCTCAGCATGGTGCCATTTACCCTGAGACCCAAACCTACCTCACTATGTTCCAAGTATATATCTAATGTAAGATGTTAGAGCCAGAAAGGAGAAATTATTGAACATTTATCATGCAATGTATTAAAAGTTTCATATGATTCCTTCATTTAATCTTCATTACTATCATCTATGAGTCATATTTGGGAAAGTTGGGCCTCAGGAAGTTTAAATAGCTTGCACAGAGCTGGGAAGTACATCCCAAGATCATCTAATAAAACCTCTCATTGTTGTGAATAGGTTTAACTAGTTTGCACAAGGTCACGGATTTGCCTGGGGATGGAGTAGAATTGGAACCTTAGGAATGCTCTGGATTCGGGCGTTGATGGGAACGGGGAGCCCTCTGCCTGCTGTCTGCTCTTTCCCTACCTTGGTTCCCTGCTCTGTCCCCAGGTCCTGCTTTTCCCCAGCCAGTCCCTTCAGCCCACAGGGCGCTTCTCAGTCTCTCCCAGAGGCCAGCTGAACATCACTGCAGTGCAGGGTGGGGACGCTGGCTATTACGTGTGCCAGGCTGTCAGTGTGGCTGGCAGCATCCTGGCCAAGGCCCTGCTGAAGGTAAAAGGAGGTATGTGTGTATGGTGATAAGACAGGATCCATGGCCTGGAAGGAAACAGTGGCTTAAAGAGATCTGTTTTTCTTGGATTCTCCACAATATGTCTTCGAAGGGCAGGGTGTGCTCCTGAGACATGTCCTTGGAGTTTGGAAGTTAGGCACAGAAGTCACTAATAGATGACTGGTTCCAGGCAGAGGCTACACCTGGTTATGGTGGCCACATCTCTGGGAAAGGGAGAGATGTGGGGGAGGGGGAGAGGTGGGGGAAGAAGAGATGTAAAGGAGCCGAGAATGGGGGCCAGGGGCTGGGTGCCTGAACCGAGGATCCTCCTCTGAGACACCCAAGTTCTTCCTCTCTCAGCCTCGATGGAGGGGCTGCCTCCCATCATCCTCCAGGGACCAGCAAATCAGACACTGGCACTTGGCTCCTCTGTGTGGCTGCCATGCAGAGTGACTGGGAACCCTCAACCTACCGTCCAATGGAAGAAGGACGGGCAGTGGCTGCCGGGGGATGACCCCCAGCTCAACCTGATGGCCAATGGTACCCTGTACATCACCAACGTGCAGGTGGGTCTCACCCTGGGGCCCAAGTAGCTGAGAACACCCAACTCCAGGGAGTACCCGCTGGGACTTGAACTCCATTCTGACCCTCTGCTCTCTCAGACCGCCTAACGTGTAAAATCTCCTCCCCATCCTTTTGAATACCCGCCTCCACCCTCACACCCTTGCTTGTTCCATGACCAGTTTGCCAGTCCTCTCCCCTCTCCTACAGGAGGTGCACATGGGCTTCTACAGCTGTGTGGCCCAGAGTTCCACAGGGGAGGCTGCCTGGAGTGCCTGGCTTAGGAGGCGGGGTGAGTTTCTCCTCCGTCCCCTTCTTTGCTAGCACCATTCTCCAAATTTCCTTCAAGGCAGTCAGTACTAGCCCAACCCCAGGACTGGCTTTATCTTCCCAATGCCATGGCCGGTGGTAGGGGGAGGAGGAAGGCGGAAGTGGTGTCCTTGGGAGGCGGATGGGACTAGCATGTGCACTATGTCCCTCCCTCCGCCGTCACTGTCACTGCTCCACGGCTGCTCTGGGGAGAAGGCAGGTTACAGTCTTTCACCATTCTTCTACTTAAGCATTATCTCCTTACTGCAGAAGACGGAGATTTACCAGACCCGCCTACAGAACCCAGCACCCCTCCAGGACCTCCCTCTCAGCCAGTGGTCACTGAGGTCACCAAGAACAGCATTACCCTGACCTGGAAGCCCAACCCACAGGCTGGGGCCACCGTTACCTCTTATGTGATAGAGGCCTTCAGGTACAGAGAAAGTTTTGAGTGCAAACCTGGAAAGTTAAAAGGAGGGGACCCTGTATTCTTAAGATCTCTGCTATTGTGGGGAAAGGCTTGCCAGTTCCCTCTCCCAGGGTGAGGAGGTATAGGGGGACCATAGAGAATGGATGAATCCTGGCTGGTGTGGCTCAGTAGAGTGAGCACCGGCCTGCAAACCAAAGGGTCGCTGGTTCGATTCCCAGTCAGGGCACATGCTTGGGTTGTGGGCCAGGTCCCCAGTAGGGGGCACTTGAGAGGCAATCACACATTGTTGTTTCTCTCCCTCTCTAAAACAAAAGAGAGAGAAAGAGACTGAGAGGGAGTAGGGAGGTTGGAGGTCCCTGGGCTCAGACAACTCTGTGATTTCATTCCCATTGCAGCCCAGCGGCTGGCAACACCTGGAGGACAGTGGCGGACGGTGTGCAGTTGGAGACACACACCGTCAGCAGTCTACAGCCCAATACCATCTACCTGTTCCTGGTGCGAGCCGTGGGAGCCTGGGGCCTTAGTGAGCCCAGCCCCGTCTCTGTGCCCATCCGAACCCAGGGTAAGGCTAGGGTCTCCGGCTTGCAGGTACGACACATCACACTGCACATGGCACAGTGGCAGCTCTTGCCTGCTGTGCCGGGGCTGCACTGGTGGCCGGCAGGTCATGCTTCCCTCTCATTGAGTGAAAAAGGAGGAGGAGGAGGAGAGAAGGAGAGAAGGAGGAGGAGGAAGAGGAAGGGGAGGGGAAGAGGAGAAGGGGAGGGGGAGAGGAGAAGGGGAGGGGAAGAGGAGAAGGGGAGGGGAAGAGGAGAAGGGGAAGGAGAGAGGTCAGGGAGGAAAAAGAAGGAGGGGAAGAAGAGAGAGAGGCAGTGATTCAGCCACCTTGGTGACTCCTCACTTCTGAGTCTCTTACCCACAGTGTGTGTAGAGTATCGGGACTCCCCCCCACCGCAAGCCCCCTGGACCCTGGGATGTGCCCTGGAGCACTAAGCAGTGCAGTCTGTGGGGTGGGGCGGAGTCAGTCCTGACTGTGGGACTCTGCTGAGTGGGCTCTTTGGTCAATAGACAGCAACCCTTCCAGGCCAGTGGAGGACACATGGAGAGGCCAGCTGGGACTGGCCGAAGTAGCTGTGCATATGCAGGAGCCTGTAGTCCTTGGGCCCCAGACCCTGCAGGTGTCCTGGACCGTGAGTGTGCCATAGGGATGAGGTGAAGGGCACATGTAATAGTGGGGGACGTAGGGGCCTCCAAGAATGGGTGCAGGAGAGTGGGAAGTGAGCGGCTGGGGAAGCTGGGTGCATGGGGGAGGGGCTGGGCCTGGAGGACTTGTGTGGCCCTAGCTTCTCCTAGTGTGCCTCCTCTTGTTTCCCACAGGTAGATGGCCCGGTCCAGCTGGTGCAAGGTTTCCGGGTGTCTTGGAAGGTAGCAGGTCCTGATGGGGGAAGCTGGACAGTGCTGGACCTACAGTCCCCAAGCCAGCAAAGTACTGTGCTCAGAGGACTCCCCCCAGGGACCCGAATTCAGATCAAGGTGCAAGCCCAAGGCCAGGAGGGGCTGGGTGCTGACAGCCTCTTGGTGACTGTGCGCATTCCTGAGGAGGGTAAGGGGGTGGGGCACCGAGCGGCTGGATGTACAGGAGGGAGGTGGGAGTGGGGGAGGATGGGAGTTTGCAGAGGAAGAGCGAGGCAGGTGGGTGGAAAGGGGATACCTTCGTTCCCTAAGGTGTTAGAGATGGGAGGGGGAGCTTGGGGCCTGAGGGGCAGCTTGCAATGATTGTGTCCTGCTCACCGAATTCCACCCTGGCCAGCACCCAGTGGTCCCCCCCAGGGAGTGGCAGTGGCCTTGGGGGGTGAAGGCAACAGCAGTATCACTGTGTCCTGGGAACCTCCACTCCCCTCCCAGCAAAATGGGGTCATCAAGGAATACCAGGTACCGGGTGTGCAAGGGGACAGGGCAGAAGGGAGAGGAGGACCGGGGCTAGGATTAGGAGGATCCAGTGCTGGCTTTGTGGCTGGGGATGGGGCTTTGGGAGGGGAGAGAGGTTTCAGTGTCCCCTCCAGGCTGAGTTATGCCTGGCTAAGCCCCGCTGTGCCGTTCAGAGCGTCAAGTTTCCACCTGAGGCAAGAATCCCGTTTCTGACTCTCAACCTGGGTCTCGGCCCCCCCAGATCTGGTGCCTGGGGAATGAGAGCCGCTTCCACCTGAATCGGTCCGTGGCGGGTTGGGTGCGCTCTGCGGTGCTCCAGGGACTGCTGCCAGGTGTCCCCTACCGGACCCAGGTCGCAGCGGCCACCAGCGCTGGCGTGGGTGTGGCCAGTGCCCCGGTGTCTGTGCAGCTGCGTGAGTCTGGAGGTGGGGGGTGGTGGGCGGGCGGGGCTGGAAAGTTAAGGGGGTCCCGGAATGGCTCCTGGGTTTCCAGGCCGCTCATGGCTCTGACCCCCACAGCAACCCCACCGGAACTGGAGCCCGCGCTCGAGGTGGGCCAGGGGCTGGCGGAGCGGCTGGCCAGGGTGCTGCGGGAGCCGGCCTTCCTGGCAGGCGGTGGTGCGGCCTGCGGGGCGCTGCTCCTCGGGCTCGGTGGCGCCCTCTGCCGGCGCCGCAGGCAGCGCAAGGAGCTCAGCCATTACACAGGTGAGAGCGGGCACGGGGCTGGGCAAGCACCCTGTGGACTGAGGAGCCTGCGGAACTCCGAGTGACGAGTGGGCGTGGAGGAGGCGGGGCCAGGAGGGGGGGGCCTGAGTCTGGGGGCGGGGTGAGACTTGCCTTTAAGATGCCTTTTTTTTTTTTCAAGTCTGGCAAGGATTTATTAGGAAGCTTATTAGTCACAGTGAATGAAAAGCCATGGACAGAAGAACCGAGATCTCCAGATTCTGGCTCTGGGCTTAAAACACTAGTTAGAAGCTAATAAACACTATCTTACCTAAGTCCCAATCTTACCTCGACCAGAGACACCCACGAGCGTAGAAATGAGATGCCCACGCACTCCCCAGACTGCTTACTTAGGCAGTCAGTGTCCATAAATGGGGGCCAGCCTGGAGAAGAAACACACTCGTGGGGACAGACCTGGTAGGAGGGGTGTGGCCAGGAGAGGCAGTAAATTGCCAGGAGGGGGTTTGGGTGGAGCCGCCGGCCAGCTGCAAGGTAGAGGCTGAGTTCTTCTACCTCCTAGTAAAGGGCGAGTCTGGGGAGATCTGAGAGCCCCTGGATCAGTGGTTCGCAATCTTGGCTACACATGGGAATCACTTGAGGAGCTTAAAAAAAACAAACAAAAAAAAAAACACCGATGTCTGAGTCCCCCTCACTTCTAGGAATTCTGATGAAATTGGTCCAGGGTGCAGCCTGGGTGGTGGAATTGGGTCGGGGCCAAGGAGTGAACAAGAGTGTGGATATTTCTGACCCTTTTCCCATTTCCCCTCTTCTTTCTCCCATGGGATCCTTTTTGGAAGCCTCCTTTGCCTACACTCCTGCAGGTAAGCCACCACGGACTGCCCTGTGGGGTTCAGACCCCAGCACAGGCTCTTGCCTGACCCAGTCTCCCCTCATCCTCCCCAGTGTCCTTCCCACACTCAGAGGGCCTCTCGGGAGCCAGTTCCAGGTAATTCTCTCAACTCATCTCCCGAGCATCGTCCCTTCCACCTTGCTCTCCAGGCCTCACTGCCCCGTCTGCCCCAGACTCCACCACTACCACTGTCCTACTGCCCCTGACTGTCCCATCCTCCTCTACTTTCCCTGGCCTCTCAGGCTCTGCCCCAACCTTCACATGCTCTCCCTCAGGCCACCAGTGGGCCTTGGCCCTGCTCCCTACCCTTGGCTGGCAGACTCCTGGCCCCACCCATCTCAAAGCCCCTCAGCCCAGGAACCCAGGGGAAGCTGCCGCCCCGGCAATCCTGACCCAGACGACAGATATTACAATGGTGAGGAGTTCTAATTCCCTCAAGGGCCCACCTGGCCACGGCACCCTTCTCTCCTCTCAACCTACTGGGGCACACTGAAGGGAGCCGAGGAGCCCTAGTGTTTCTGAGGCTGGTGAGCCCCCAGGAGGATGTGAGTTGGGGGAGTGACTCCTGCACCCTGGTTTGGGAAGTAAAGTTTGGGGCAGGGGAAGAAGTGGTCTGGTGGGACTTCCTTTTGCCCTCCATTCTCCTGTTGTCTGTTTTTCCGTGTCTGCCCCTGCCTCCTCCCCTGCGCCTCCCTCTTTCTCCTCCTCAGAAGCTGGAATCTCCCTCTACCTGGCTCAGACGGCCCGGGGCGCTGCTGCCTCTCCGGAGGGCCCTGTCTATAGCACCATTGACCCCGCTGGGGAGGAGCTGCAGACCTTCCACGGGGGCTTCCCCCCAAACTCCTCAGGGGACCCCGGCACCTGGAGCCCGTATGCTCCCCCAGAATGGAGCCAGGAAGACAGTGGTATGACTCCAGTTCCTCATGCCCCACACTTCCCCTCTGGGACCTAGCCCACCACTTCTTCTGATAAGTCTCACCTCGGCCTCCTCCCTGCCCAAATCTCGGTGTGCCCCGTCCTACTCTCCTCAGGGCCCAGGGGAGGCAAAGTGAAGCTTCTGGGGAAACCTGTGCAGATGCCTTCCCTCATCTGGCCAGAAGCCTTGCCACCCCCTCCTCCTTCCTGTGAGCTGAGCGGCCTCGAGGGACCTGAGGAAGAACTCGTGGGCAGGTAAGGATGCATCCTACTATAGATGCCCTATGCGTGGAGCCAGCCCAGGGCCACCTGCAGGGGAGGGCAGAGAGCTGGGAGAAGAAGGGAAGTGGCGACAGGAAGGCCAGCCCCACCCTCCTGCCTCTTTTCCCCAGCTCAGAGCCCGGAGAGTGGTGCCCGCCAGTGCCTGAGAGGAGCCACCTAGCAGAGCCCAGCTCGAGTGAAGGGTGCTTGGTCCCTGCGTCCCGAGTGGAGACGCCTTCTCCCACACCTTCCTATGGACAGCAGTCCACAGCCACTCTGACCCCCTCGCCTCCTGACCCTCCCCAGCCCCTCACTGACATTCCCCACCTCCACCAGGTGCCCAGGTAGGGAGGCCTATAGCACCTGGCCCATTCTAGGCCCTCAGTACAAACCCGTTCAGTGGATGGATGGGTGGAGGGTCTGGGCTGCAGAGGTCTGATGGTTGTATGAGGGTGGAAGTGTGGTTCAGGAAGGAACCCAGAGGCTGACGAGGTCTCTCACCCTCTTTGGACGGTTTCTCCATCGGAGTGACTTTGCAAGCTCCTGGAGTGTTTCAGAGACATGGCTTTCCTCATGCTCCGCCAGCCCAGGAGCCCGTGTGGGGCTGGCTCTGTGTCGTTCATCTGGGTATTAGGCTGAGTGTCTAACACAGTGCCTGGCACATAGTAGGCACCTAGTGTTTGTCGAGTGAACACACACTAAGGCCTCATGTCATTGCAGGAGGGTGCCCCTTGAACCAAGTTCCCCTCTCAGTGGGTCCCAGCCCACTCTGAATAGCCATGAAGCGAGGCCTGCGGGCCCGGCAGCTGGCCCCACAGCTGTCCCACACTTCAGCCCCAGCCCTGTCCCCAGCACAGCGGGCAGTGCCCCGGGTGAGTCTGCAGAACCTCAGCTCGTCCTGCCGCCCCCGCCCCAGAGCTGGTCTTCCCTTCCCCCCAGACCTCCTCTCACATTGCTCCTCTCCTGTCTCCTAATGTCACAGGGAGGACCCGACAGGTGCCTGGGGAGAGCACTCCTCCACTCCAAGGGCCCCGTGCCCAAATTCGGAAGAAGCCTAAGGCTGTTCCCTACAGGCGGGAGCACAGTCCTGGGGGTGAGGGGGCCATAGGCCTGGGGGATGGTGACAGTCAGTAGGGGAGACAGGGAAACCCAGGGTGAGCCCTGGAGGCTGGGGGCGGGAGGAGTAGGCCAACCCAAATCTTGGGCTGTTCATTCGCAGCCTCCTGGTGCCCTGGAGTTGGGGTGGGAAAGGCCGGTACCAGGGAAGCAGGAGGCTCTGCTGAAACAGTCTCTCCGCAGACTTGCCCCCACCACCCTTACCGCCACCGGAGGAAGAGGTGAGCTGGGCCTCAGGGCTGAGGGCAGCAGGCAGCATGTCCTCCTTGGAACGGGAGCACAGTGGGGAGAGAAGAATGGTGCAGGCGGGGGCCCTGGGGGCCCATCGGGGCCCTCTCCTGGATGGTAAGGAGGGCCAGGGCGGGCTGGAGGGCCACTGCTGTGTAAGAAGGTGGGCTTTAGGACTGGGGGCTGATGGGACAGTGCAGACAGTACCATGGATGGACTAACTCCAGCCCAGCTCACCCCTCACTTTCAGCTGGGCCCCTAAATTTGATCAACACCAAAGACACTTGTCTCTCCAGCTGCCCCCGAGCAGAATCCCCTGAGGTTCCCAAGGACTGAAGCCCCAGTGAGGAAGGAATAGGGATGGGTGTTCCGTCCCTCCTTTCCCAAGGATGGTGTTCCGTGCAGGGTTCTGAACACACATTATATCAAGGCTGTGGGCTGGGCACTCTGCTTCTCAGCCCCCACGATGAGCCCAGTCCTTCGCCCACCCTCAACTCTTCTCCCAGAGCTGGGATGGCGGTTGGGGTGGCATGGCAGCCTGGTGGCGGCGTTCTGCCGCTGCCTGGCCCAGCTGCCCTTGTCTCTTGTGCTGCAGAAGAGGCCTGGCCCCCTTACAGCCGACCGAGCTTCCTGTCCCGGGGCCAGGCGGCCAGCACCTGCTCCACCGCTGGCAGCAACTCTTCCAGAGGCTCCAGCAGCTCTCGGGGCTCCCGGGGCCCTGGCCGCAGCCGCAGCCGGAGCCGGAGCAGGAGCCACAGCCAAAGGCCAGGACGGAAATGCCGAGAGGTGGGGGCTCGGGATCACAAAACTGGGAGCAGAGGGCTAGGGAGGATGGACCAGGGAGTGACTGAAAAGAGGAAGATGAGGAGGCTTGCAGGATGTGAAAAGGAGGGGGCCCAGGGAGTGAGGGGCAGGAGGAATCCTGGAGAACAGTGACAAAGGTCAAGGCAAGATGACACATTGTACAGGAGGCTGGGGTCCCGTAGAAGTGGATCAGGGGCGAGGCTGATGAGAAAAGAGGCACATCCCCTCTGGTGGCCTGTTTGCTCTGGGCCAGGCCTTGCAAACCAGCCTCTGTCTCTCTCTCCCTCTCTCTCCCTCTCTCTCTCTCTTCCTCTCTCTCTGTCTCTCTCTCTCTAGGAACCAAGATAACCCTTGAGATTACCTTTGATGAGAATATCAGCGGTTCCATGGGGAAAGGCTTGTCCCTGGGCCAGGAGCCTGGATGGCAGCCCCTCCCCTGGTAAATGAGGGTCTGTGAAGAGGAGCAGGGAGGGGTCTCTTCCCTCCCAGCAGTGAAGTGGGGCTCCCCGAACAATTGGCCTAGGAGCCAGACAGACAGCTCCTCCATCGCCATCTCTTCCTACCTGAGACCCATTTGCAAAAAAGACAATAAAGAGTCTGATCGGAGTTCTGGGCCATTTGTCTGCTTTTTGCAGGATGGGGGGTGGGGGGAAAGGCAGCTGCGAGGGGGTGTGTGTCAGTGCTCTTCCTTTTGAACTTCTCTGTCAAAACTCTGCATGAGAACAGGGCTGAGACCCGACCTGTCCTGCGTCCCAAAGTAGCTGAAGTCACTGTACCCCCAGTTACAACCAGAGGGACTTTCCAAATGACCAACCAGAGGAGACTTGTCCTGGCCTCAGAGAACTAAGCCAGGCCCTCCCTTAGTGCCTCCTCACGGGGTGTATCTTCTCTTGTGCAAGGAAATATGCCCTGGTAATAACAAGTGAAAGAAAGGGGGAGCTGATGAGGAAACCCTGGCCAAGAAGGAAAAACAGGCTTTTCAAACCCCAGCCCCCTCCTCACAGAGGGGTGTGCAAACAGGCACCTCCTGCCCGATTTGGCCAAGGTGTGATTGGTTTGGCTGGCACAGAATTTTTAAAAGTTTTGGCCATGAATGCCATAGTCCCTGTCACCCCATCACTCACAGTCAATGCCACTCACTGGTTGGCTGAGGTCTGTTTCCTTCTTGTCTGTTCGGCCTGGGCTCAGCAGCCTTCCTGGGCTCTCAGGGCATTGTCCTGCCCTCTGGGCCCAGCCTCTGACCTTTCTGGCCACTTTGGCCTAAGCGTGTACAAATCCCTTTTCCTCCTTCAGTTTAGCGAATGGGGTTGGAATGTTTTTAAAAGGAATTTTACCAGGAAGCTAAAAGAAAAGCAAAATCCTTAAAAGGAAAAGCAGTGAGAGAGGGAGGAGGTGTGTATCTACAGCGCTGGCCCCTGCCCCCACCCCTGGGCCACACCCCTGCAGCCCAGCCGGCCAGACCGCAGTCCTGGCAGCTCCGCCCCCACCCCCCAACCTGGCCTCGCCTGGCTCAGCCTCCAAAACAGAGTGGTCTCCAGTCGAGCTTCTGGGGTTTGGGGTGTTATCACCCCCTTTCCAATGGACCCCGTCTGAAGGTGTCTTCCCGTGGCCCTGGCCATGTTCAGCAAATCCCTCCAACTTGAGAATTCTCTCCTTGACCTTTCCTGCCTAGTGAGGAAGGTGCCACTCCCTGCCCTCAGTGACTTTTCGTGGCTTAGGCCCTGGGAGTCCCACTCCACCATTTCTCTGGTCTGTTGTTTTGGCGGAAGGGTGTTCCCTGTCCAACCGTGACAGTGGTCCCACCTTTTGTGGGATGAGCTCCTTTGCCTCTTTTAAGAAACCATCCAGGACCAGTCTTTGGGGAGGGGCTGGGGCTGCTGAAAGCTGGGGCTGTCTTCTCAGGGAAAGTCACTCAGAGGAGCAGACGCTGACAATGCCCCAGCCCTCCCTTTTCTAGATTCCGCTTAAAATTGGACGGATGACATAATTTCCCCCTTTGTCACAAGACAGCGATGAATGACACGCCCGAGTGCCAACGAATGCTGCTTCCCTTCTAGCGCAGGTGACTTTCCCTGGATCTCCCCAGCCCTCCCCAGGACGACGCTCGGGGGAAAGAGCTCACAGAACCCAAGTCATTGCTGTTTTATAGTATCAGTTCCTTAAGCTCACAGTGACGGCAGTGTGAGGAGGGTGTTTCTGCCCCACATTCTGTGCCCCCCTCCCTTCAGCTCCCTCCCTGGGTCTATCCGGAACCTTGGCCTTGGTGCTGGGTTCTGCCTTGTGGCCTCGAGTGCCCTGTCCTGTATTTCCTTTGCACGGCATGGTGGGAGCGGAGGGCCAGCGTGGAGCAACAGTCCAGTGAGGCTGAGGGGAGGCTTGAGGAGCCCCTTCCTCCACAAGCTGCCACTGTCCCCCAGAAAGACCCCTGGCCCCCACTTCTCATGATCCTCATGGGTGGGAGATCAGGAGGTGGGACGCTCCTGAAGCCCAACAGGCTGGCTGTGGCATTGGACAGAGCAGAACAAAAGCAAGGGTGGCAGGTGGCGAGAGCTCTCTGCTGCCGAGGCTCCAGGTCGGCCTGGCTCTGATTTTGTGTGGTTTCATCGGTTTTCACGATCAAGGAGGGAGAGCTCTCCTGCAGGCCCGTCGGCTGAGATGTGCCCACCTGCAGAGGCGCACAGACTGAGAGCTACAGTCCAGGGCCCAGCCGTCCCTCAGGGCCAGTGGCTGTCAGGAGAGGGAATTCCGACTCTCTTCTTGGGGGTCTCGGGGACGTGCCTCAGGAGGAGTCTACAGGACAATCGAAGGACAGTGGGGTTGTCCCGCAGCACCTGTCTCCTACCACATCCCAGACTCCCTCGTGGCTCCTCCCCAGAACCACACAAGCAGGCCGACGGACACTCACTGCCAGACTCGGGTGTAGGACAGCTGAGATGACTTCTCTGGGGAGAGTCCTAAGAGTCAGGGGGCCAGGGAGGCAGCCCCCTCCCCAGTTGCTGGACGTGGTTGCTCTCCATGTCCTCCAGCCAGTCTGACCTCCACTCCCACAGGGGCAGGGAGAGGGTGGGCGTCAGGAAGAGGTCATCCCGGGGGGAGGGAGGTGGTGAGGCACCTGTGGGGGCAGGGGTAGAAATATTTTCGGAGGGTAACCCCTGGGAACCAGTTTAGGGCACAAAGCTTGAGGCCAACTTAAGGCATACACCCAACCCTAAACATAATCTAAACGCAACTTGGCCCATCAGTCTCAGCGGCCCCAGCCCCGGGGACAGGAGGACAGTCGGTCAGTTTGTTTAGAGAGAACATCTCCACCGGGCCTTTTGTCCGTACTCTCCCTTCACTCTCCCACTCCCTGGCATCCTCTTCTCCCTCCAAATGGGAACTTCTGCCCTGGATACTCCTTGCTATCTCATTCACCACAAACCTGGTTGTTTTTCTTGGGGGCAGAGGGTAGAGTTAGGGTTCATAGGATGGGTGTAGGGGTACTGACAGAGCAGGCGAGGATGGAAACGCCAAGCGGCGCGGGAAGCCCTGACTGCCTCTGTTGACATGGAGACGATGGTGCCACTCTGCTAGACGTGTGAGGGGTCAGCTCGGTTGTCCCCCCACCACAGCCGCACACAAGGTGAGAAGAAGGGCTTGGAAGCACAGCAGAGGTAAGAGAGAAGACAGGACTTCCCACAGTGAGGAGGACTCCGAAACTCTGGGCTAGAGTAGATGAGAGGCTGGGAGCCCCTCTCCTGGAGACGCGTGTCTGGGGGAGAGGGAGGGGAATGGATGATGCAACTGGATGCCTCCAGCCTTCAGACTTGACAGCCTATCCTCATGGGTGACCTTGGGCCTCGTGGGTGACCTCAGGCAAGTTAATGAACCTGTTTGACTTACAATAGCCTCATCTGGAAAAGAATAACGACTATGCCCCATAAAGGTGTTGTTACTGGATGTACGTAAAGTGCTTATCATAGAGCCTGAGATGAAGTTATCACTTAATAGAAACTAGCTGTGTAAAGGACCACGACAACAATGAGGACCATGAGGAGGAAGCCTTGCCTCTTGGTGGGAGAGGAGGGGGTCTCACAGGAGCTGTGTCCACTCCAAGGGGTGGGGGTGATCTAACATACCTGTGAAGACGCAATCTGCCTCCCTGGGCTCCAGACCAAAGCCAAGGCTGTCCACAGCCACCGCCAGGGCCCGGGCGAAGTGTGCATCTGCGAGGAAGGAGCCGTCGGAGGAGCTGACCAGGCTGGCTCTGGCACTGGGCGCGTTGTCCTCAGAGGCTGAGCCCCAGCCATTGGCCAAGGAGCCCTCACTGGGGGTGGGGGTGAGGCAGGGCCGAGGTGGGCACAGCAAACCCCTCACCTCGGACCCTACCCCTCCTCCAGCCCTGCCCATGTCCGCGAGCTCTGACGCTGTCGGTACGCTGATGTACCCGTAGGTGCTGGGGGGTGAAGGAGCCCTTGGCATAGGAGAGACAGCGTTCCTAGGAAGAGGCAAAATGGAGAGAGTGGGCAGGGTGGAGACATCCATCTGAGGAAGGGTGGAACGAGGTAGGGATGATGAGCATCCTTGAATTCTTCTGTTTTTACTCAGGCCACTCACCTGGGCGTCTCCTCACCCTCGCTGAGCTCCAGGCACAGGGCCACCTCCTCAGGAGTCAGCACACTGTCCTGATCCTCCCCCAGGGACGACAGTGAAGAGCTGGACAGGCGACTGGAGGTTGGGCTCAGGCCAGAGAGGGAAGAGGCCTGGTGGCTGGAGTGGCGGGCAATACTGGAGGGGATGGGGGCTGCTGGCGGTGGGAAGGAAGGGGGAGCTTGGGGCTCCACCGAGTGCCTGATTGGGGTAAGACAGAGATGGCAGGGTGGTTAGTGCCGTTCTGAGTCCCTGTTCACCCCTCCCTTAGCTCTGTCCAAGCTCTGCTAATACTCCCCACCCCTCAAACCCCCAACCCTGCTTTTTGACCCTGTGTCCTCTTCTTACTGGGTCTGTTGATTCTGTGTGGGGGGTCCGTGAGAAGAGAGGGGTGCTGGCGGGAGAGGGCGAGTCAGCTCATTGGAGGAGCCGAGGATCTGTGGTCCCAGAGCCCGCCAGGCAACCAGAGCTCGGGGCGCAGCTCCTGGCCAAGAGAATGGCAGAACCCCATCAGCCCCAGACCCCAGCCAGCCCCTGCCTGCCCCTCCCCTCAGCTTCCTGTCCCTACGCCCCACCCACCCAGCCTCCTCAAGGACGGTGAAGGCAGCTGTAAGGGCTGGTGGGCCCTGGCACCCCACCTCACCGCCTCTCTTCCTCTCACCTGGGCTGTGGGACGGGTTCTTGGAGCCTTTGCCCCCCACCTCCCAGGTGCAGAGCTCCGCAGGACGGCCAGCCCTGAGCAGCGGGGAGCTGTTGGCCTGGTGCAGCTCTGCAGGGGGAGAGGCTGCCATGAGGGGAGAGCCAGGGTGGGCCTCTCAGACCCTGACCACAGGTGAGGTCTTCAGCCCTGTCATTCAATCACACTGTAGGGCCCCTGAACGCAGAGAAAAGAGGGAAGAACCTCTTCCACCTTCTCTCCACCCTGTACCCGCCTTCAGCCTGGTGCCTGTGACAGGCTGGAAGGAGCACTAGGCTTAGAGTCAAAACACGGGTCCTCATGGTCCCTCTGAGCCACGCACCCGCTGTGTGACCTTCGGTGACTCCATGAACCTTTCTGAGCCTCACTGTCATTTGTAAGCGCCCGCTTCAAATGATGGCTTTTCCCATTGAATAAAAATAGATCGGAGCCCCAGGCAAGCATCAACGAATGAATGCATCAATAAGTAGAACAACAAAATCGATATTTCTCTTTCTCTCTCTCCTTTCCTCCCTCTCTCTAAAATCAATAACTAAAAATTGAAAAAAAAACCCTATTCTTATCTTAAAAAAAAATAGATCGGGAAGTTCCTGGCACCTAATGGCTTTTCCTTTACTGCATACGTTCCAGCCTTCCTGGTCTCTACCCTCACATGGCTGCTCTTCTCCGCAGTTTTGGCCCCGTGAAGACACACTCCTTCTTTTCTTGGAGAGAGGCTATTAATTTCTGTCTTTGACACCGTGACCACCTCACGCCGTTCTGGCCAGCCCTGCCCTGAGAAACCTGCGTGTCTCTCACCCAGGAGATGGTTGGACTGAAATCGTGCTGAATGCAGGTAAGACAAAGACAAGTCAGCCCAGGCCAGGCCAGGTGGGACGGGCAGAGGGGCTTCAGAGGGAGGAGGTCTCACCCAGACACAATGCCCCGCCCATAGATAGATAGTCAATATCTGTTGAATAGATGAGTGGCTGAGGGATGCTATTAAAGATTCAGGTGTAAACATGGACGCACGTGACTCACACAGGTGAATCACGTAGGAGCTGGCCGCTCTCACCCTCAGAGACGAGGCTGAGTGAGCTCTGACAGTAGAGAAGCTGAGGGAGCTGAAAGAGCGAGCCCGGCTGTGTGCAATGCTTCCTGGTCAGGCCAACACCCAAGTGGATCTAAGTTTAAACCAGAGAGGAACTGGGTCACAGAAACAGAAAACAATAGATTTCCCCGAGATCAGGAACCAGGACACCAAGCAAAGGAGGGCAAAGGAGGAAAGAAACAGCCTTCAGATTAGTCCTGTGATCAGAAGCCCAGACTGAAGACCAGGCAAGAGGTGTCTAGCCTGATTCACAGAGCTGGGGGCCTTTGTGGGCGTTCGGAGCCGGGGTGAGACTGGCAGCCCACCTGGGCCCTGGGAACCCAGGTGCACAGTGGCCAGATCCCTGCCACAGGGGCCGAAAACCCACCCAACGGCTGGACTTCCTCCGCCCAAGCTGGCTTTTGTTCTTTGGCTGGTTTGGTTTGTATACATTCCCTGTAGTTGTCATGTGACCTACGGAGGCCAACTTCAGGTGCTCCAGCTCCGCTATCATCAGCTTCCTCTTCTCTAGTGCCCGGCTTCTTAACAAAGCTCAGAAACGGGGGCCCTTGTTGGCTGGGTGATAGTACGGAAAGGGAAGGGGAGAGGCCAATTCTGCAAAAGGCCATGTTCGCTCTGGCCCCTCTCACCTCCTCTAAAAGATCCTGGTAATGAAAAGCCTCCTCCCGCCTTGCTTGGAATTACTTGGGTTTTAGTTTCAATGTTCTTTGAATAAACTACACAATAAAAGTATTTTCAAGGTTAGACCAAATCTCATCGGCTATATCTGAATTGCAATAAATATTTGTTTGAATTAACCAGGATTTGTTCAAACAATGAGGATTAATGTTCTAAGTGGGGCTTTACGCTGCATTCAAGGCCATGCCGTGCTCCATCCGGGAGCTGGTTTCTAAATGAGATTCACGCATCCCCTTTTTAGTTGGTATTGTATTGCCACCGAGAGTTTCTAATGCAATGGCTTTGAGGCAAAGCTCGGGATAAAACGCCAGTTTCGCTAATATTTAGCGTCATAAAATTTTGGATATTGGGTAAGCTCTTAATTAGTCTGGATCCATATTTGTCTTAATAAAAGTTCAATTATAAGCTTTAAGAAAATTGGCTGTTGAACATCTGTAAATCTCCCTAATGGGTACAGAGGGACCATGAAGAGAGCAGATGGGGAGCAGGTCAAGGTTCAGAGGTGGGAGAGAGGAGTCAGCGAGAGGGCAGGGTTTCCTGAGGATGCTCCCCGGTGGGTCAAAGTGGCGTTTAGGGGCAGATGTCTCCGAGTTCAGGGCTGAGTTCTGCAGCTTACTGATGTGAAATTTTGAACCAGTTACCCACTTCTGCTCCTCTTTCCCTATCCGTAAAATCTGAGAAATCATACCAAGTCAACATGCTGTGAGGATTAAATGACAAAGATAAGCAAAGCCCCTAACGTAGTGGTTGCTAAAGAAACAGAGCCTGGAATTATTTCTCTCCGGAAAGTCAAAGCAGGCCGCCGGAAGCCGGAGAGGTTTGGCAGAAAGGGAGTGGCCCTTCGCGGGAAGCGGGCGGGAGTCGGGCCTGGCAGCTTGTGCCTGTGCAGTTGTTCACGGGCGGGGGTGGGGGAGGGGGGCTTCGTGCCAGCACTGTTCACATTCCGCCAGGTTCTAGAAAGACTAGTGTGCCTGTCAGGCACTTTCCTTAGGCTTTGCGCCCTTAGAGGGCAAGGACGGTATCTGGAGTCGCTTGGGTCCCCGCGGCTGGCATACAGTGGTGCTTATTAAACGTTTGTTGAGTTGCGTTGACCGCAGAAGCAGGGCCCCCTACTGGTGTTGCCAAACAGAAACGTGAGCACAGCGCAAGGAGAAAAGCTGAGGCCAGTGACTCCTAGAGGGGCGTTTTGGTGGTGGGCGCCCCCTGGGAAGGGGGAGTCAATGCTGAGGGCGGGGTGCTAACTATTGCCCGTCTTCAAGGCCCCAGGCCACACTCCCACCCTACCCCCACTCCTGGTCCCTCCTCTCACCCGCGCCAGGCTGGGTCTGTCCTCCCCATCCTTACCCTGCTTCTTTTTGGCCTTCCAAGCCTCTGCGGGGCCCCCAGAAAGGCGTGGGGAAGAGAGCCCCCTGCGGCCGCTGAGGCTGTCTGAACTGGCCCAGGGGCTGGAGAGTCGGGCCAGCTGGGCTGGGTGATGCCTGATAGCTGAGGCTTGGGGGCTTGGCCGAGCTGGCGGGCTGGCGGGCACCTCAGCGATGAGCGAGCCGTAGAAAGTTCTGGTGTCGGGAAGCAGGGGCACACCAGGGCTGCGGGGATCCCAGGAGATCACTGCCACACAAACAACAGGAGGCTAATATTTCGGTGAACTCATCCTGCCCCTCCCCCGCCCCTCCCCCAGCCGTGGGGTGCCTGCTCCACCACTGGCCCCGGCCCCCACTGGGCAGGCTTACGGGAGCGGCGACGGTCTAGTGGGTCCCGGGGGTCCACTCCCAGCCTGCTGCTAAGGCTGCTGCTGCTGCTCAGGTCCCGAGAGCCAGAGGCGGACCGCCAGGTGTCCGCCAGCCAGGGGGAGTCACTGTGGTCCATCCTGTGGCGGTGGGGCGGCGGGGCGGCGGGGCGGCGGGGCGGCGGGGCGGGGCATGAGAAACGGGGTGAAGTGAGAACCAGAGGGTAGCCGGAGGGGGTGAGGAGATGGTGGTAGAGGCTTTATTCTGCCTATTTTTCAGCCCTTCCAGCTCCTTAAAACCTCTGACCCAATGCCCCAAACTCAGTGTCCTTCACTATCCTGGAATCAGAGGACGTCCAGGTTGCCCAGAGCTAGGAGGTATTAAAGAAGAACAGCTGTGTGCCAAGATGAACAGAACACGTATCCCGAGCCAGACAAACCCAGTTTGAAAATGCCCTTCTGCTGCAGCCCAGCTGCGTAGCACTGGGACTAAACCTGCAGTCCTCTCTAAGCCCCAATTTCTGCATCTGTAGAAGTAACAACAGGCTTTCCCTGTACGGCTGATGCTGCGTGCGAGCTGGAATGAAATGTGAGATCGTTGCTGGCTGAGCAGGAGCTCACTACATGAACTTTCACCTCTACCTCTGGTGTCTTCCCTTTGGACGGGTGGGGGGCGTGCTGGCTGCCTGAGTGGTCTTTCAACAACAGGGATCAGAGCGAAGCACTTCTCTGTCCGAAACCTTCAGCGGCTCCCCGTTTACCCAGAGAGCCCGGCTGCCTAGCATGGCTCCAGGGTCCTCACTGGTCTAGCTTCCAGCTCCCCAGCCTTCTTTACTCTGACCCACCTGGCACGCTACAGCCCAGCCAGACCAAATGGCTTTTCTTTCCCTGGGAATGCAGAGGCTGTTTCTGGCTGCCCTCTTTGGCCTTCTCCTTCTTACTGTCCGGGTACATATGAAATCTTCCTCCCATATATCCCTGCCCTAGTTTCCTCCGTGTGTCTTGTACATGCTATGCCCTTCCAGCTGCGGTTGCATTCATATGCCAGCATGGACGTCTCTGTCTGGACTGAGTTCCTGGCGGATGGAGACTGTTCACAAGGAAAGAATGACTCTCCCTCAAGGACAAGGATAAAGTCCCAGGGCGGAAGGGCAGAGAAAATTCAGGGCAGAGCAGACAGAGTCCAGGGGTCACTAACGAGAAAGGCCGGTGAGCACAGAACAATGCAAGAACACGGCACCAGCTTGGGACCTTGCTCTGAGCTGAGAAACTGACAGCAAAAGGACCTGACACATAGTAGGTGCTCAATAAACTTCTGTTGAAAGGTGCACACCTGGGACGTGAAACCTCCCAGAGGAAGTCTAATGAGAACAAGAGCAGGAGGATGTGGGCAAATGAAATGGTTATTTAGTGTAAAGCTCAGCCAGCAGGATTAGAAAGGATGTTTTCTTTCTCAGTATTTTGTCTCATACCCGCAGGCTTGCTCTGGTAGCCAGTCACACTTGGAACAGAAGTACCTGCAACTCCCAGTTACCGAGAACAAGGAGTAGGAATCCACGCTATAGGGGCAGAGTGCCCTCTACCGGAATGGGCAGGCGGGTGGGCTATCGTGAAGGAAAGACGGCTCCCTGGGTTGAGTGATGTACCGAGAGCAAAGGCACTGCTAGGTGAACACTGAGCGGACAGAGGAAGTCAGAAATGAGGCTGGTCCTCCCATGCTGGGGATCCTCCACCCAGGAGATGAGCCAGCAGGAAAATATAGTCAGTACATTAGTGAGACAGAGAGATTGGCGACAAAAGCATTGGACTAGGAGTTCAGAAGGCCAGCTGCGTGGCCTTGGGCAAAGTCACTTAAGTTCATGACTCTCAGTTTACTCTCCTGTCCAGTGGGGTGACACCAACACCATTGAAAGAGAAAATAAGTCTCACTTGGAGTTGAGAGATCCAGGGGCGGGGACTCCACACTGCCTGGATTCTGTCCAATTCTCTGTCCTAGCTCCTCTAACCCTTTCCCCCGCCCTCCCTCACCTCAGCCACACCCCTGTCACCTCTCACCTGTGTTTTAGGATGGCGTCCTCACTGGTGTATCTGTACAGACCTGAGAGAGGGCAGGAAGAAGGCTAAGCCCAGAGTCCCCAGCATCAGGCTGGAAATCTCACCCCCCCCCACAGTGCTCTGCCGGGACCTAGGGAGTCCACTTCCTGGTCTCACCTGGGCCCAGGTGCACCCCAGCTTGGCGCCGGCGGTGGACACACACAGTGATGCCCAGCAGCAGCAGCCAGAGCACAACACCCCCGGTGGCAATGACCTCTGGACGCCTCAAGGTGGCTCTTAGCTGCTCCAGGGTCCATGGACCACGGTCACTGGGTTCTTGGGCGGCTTGCTCCATGGCCTGCTCTGTAAGGGATGGGAGCTCAGGGGTAGGTGCAGGGGAGGCACTGGGGGTCAGGCAGAGAAGGGAGAGGGGCTGGAAGTGGGAGGTGGGAGCAGGCAGAGAGGAAGGTGGGGATTGAGGCTGAGGGATACAGGGGGGACCCGTGGATGCTGCCCTCACCTAAAATGAGGCAGACGGGGCTGCTGGGCTCCCCAGCCCCAGCCCCAGTGACTGCAGCCACCTGCACACAGTAGAAACCTGGCGACTGGGTGGCAATCTCCAGCTGGGTCTGCTCACCTGCCACCGTCCAGTTGGTTGGGGGCAATGAGGTGTTGCCCAGGCTCCACACCTGAGGACAAGAAGCAGGGGTGAGCAGTGCCCCCAGGACACCATCCCAGCTGCTGAGCCTTGCCTCTGCGAATGGACTCTGGGCTGGTGGCCGCCTGCTTGCTGTTTACCAGGGGACACTCCCCCGTCCACCTGCACCCACACTTCTGTTCCTGTCCTGTGCCCTACATTTCTGACTTTAACCTCACTGTCCACGTCTGTAAGTTGGGGATAAGAGCCCAGGCGGACTGAGATGAGATGCAATCAGGTCGGTAACCACTTGGCAGCATCTGGCAGACACATTAGCAGCAGGAAGTGTCCCTTGCTTCTCGGCAGATACCTTCCTCAGTGCCCAGCGCAAGGGCATACAGGATGCCCCGGGAAAAGGAGGTGCTGCCACCGCTAGGAAGGTGTGGGTCAGCCTGTGGGCGTACCTGGTAGCCACGGATGACGCCATTGTGGCTTTCAGCTGATGGTGGCACCCAGTTCACAAGGATGCTGCCATTGCCAGGTTTGAGGGTCACCTCCTGAGGAGGGGCACTGGGCACTGGGGAGAGGGAGAGAGGCTTTTAGGAATGCTGTGGGAGAGGACTCAGGGAAAGAGCTGGGATGGGGACACAGGACCAGAGGCCACACTGATGACAATGAGACCTCTGCTCGCCTGACCAGAGCAGAAGGGAGTCCAGGAGCAGGACCCACAATCCCCCCAGCTTGGAGACGGACAGTCCTCCAGGGCTCCCAGACAAGAAGGGGCCAGAGGGTCTATTACAGGGTCCTGGGGCAGCTGTCCCTGACCTTGTTCGGGCAGCCTCAGGAGCAGCACGTTGCTGTCAGGGCCTCGAGCCCGGCCAGAAGATGGCCTCACCTTGAACTCGTAGTCTTGGCCCCAGTGGAGTCCCCCTAGCTCCGCACTCTGCCAGCCCGCCAGCAGGGCCTCTGCCCACGGGGCTGCCTGGCCTCCGGGCACGGTCTGGACCCTGAACAGCGCTGTGTAGGACTGAGCAGGCGCAGCGGGGCCGCTCACCTGGGAAAGTGTCCAGAGAAAGCGGGGCTCAGGGACTCGTGGCCAGTCCTTTCTTGAGCCCTGACGTGGCTCCCACCCCTGGGTCCTGGGCCTCACCTTCCAGCTGAGCCACACAGCAGGCCCAGCCTTGGTGCCCTTTGAGGGATCCGGGTTCAGCAGGGTCACGTTTTCTAGGTGAATGCGCACAGCCAGAAGCTCCAGGGGCTCCCTGTAGCCCTGAGGCTCTGTGGGAGAATGAAGCTGGGGTGGGTCTACAGGCCCAAGTGAAGGAATGAGGAGCAGAGTACCCCTTGGCCACCCAGGAACCCAAACCCCCTGTCTCCCAGGACGAGAGCACGGCTATGTCCACTTTAGGCTGGGGAAACCTCCTCTGCAGTGGGGTCCCCACCACTCTGATGCTGACTCCAGTGTGAGCCCCACAAACCCTGGCCTCAGCCCAAACCAGACCACACCGGCCTAACTGGACTGCCACCCCCACCCCTCGCCACACCGGCCCTGATGTTAGCCACCCTCCCTTACCCTGGACCGTCACCCTGGCCGCCCGGCTCTCCCGCTGTCCTGCGTTGTTGGTGGCCATGCACATATAGGTCCCTTCATCACTCTTCTCTGCTCTAAGCATCATCAGGGAACCCCTGGACACCTGTCAGGGCCAGGTGCATTGTGAGTCCCCCACGTGGGGAGGGGCTCTGCCTGGGGAGGGAAGCTTAAGACCTCACTGCCTTCCTTTCCTTTGCTGCAGGGAACTCGAGGCCGGAAGGGGGGTCAGTCCCTCGGGGTGTGCCCGGGAGTGCCCAGGACAGGAGGAGGTGTGGAGAAGGGAGCCACACTCACCACGTGCCGCCCTGACTGGAGGGCCAGTGGTTTTCCATCCTTCCACCACGAGACTGTGGGCTCGGGGTGGCCCCAGGGCGGCCCGCACTTCAGGACCACCTGCTCACCCACCGTGGCCACTGTGTCCTGAGGCTGGATCTGGAAATCCTCCTGAAGGACTGTGGGGAGGATGGAGGCTCGGCAGGGAGCAGTGTCCAGTCCTCCCCTCCCCAAAGGGCCCCCCCTCGGTGTCTCCTGCCACACCTGCCCGGGTCCGACTTATGTGCACTCTCAGAGCCCCGCCTCCCAGGGGTTCCACCCGGGTTCGCCCCATCCCAGCTCTCTCCTCTGTTCCCCAGCCTGAGCCGCCCCTCACAGGTAGCCCCTCAAACCTCCCTCACCGGCAGCATTTCACCCCAGCCGTGCCCCCACACTGGCCTCCCCTCCCAGGCCTCACCAGGCACAGACAGCCGGGCACCGCGGCTCACGGCTGTGCCCAGCTGGTTGCTGGCCTCACATGTGTAGATGCCCAGGACTGTGGAGAGGGCCTGGCTGTCGTGGGCACGTCCCCGGGCAGGGGGCTGCCACAGCAGCAGGGTTCCATCAGGGAGGAGGTTATGTACGTCTGGGGGCTCCATGCTCAGGGGCTGCCCGTTCAGCAGCCAGCGGATGGTGGGAGGCGGCTGGCCTGAGGCTCGGCAGCTCATCTTGGTGGGGCCGGGGTCCTGGAGCAGTTGGTCCTGCGGGTGGACTAGGATCTGGGGTGGGGAGTCCTGGGCCATGCCTCCTGGAAGGGAAAGGGAGGTGTGGCCTGGTCTGACTGCCAAGGCCACCTGCCCCCCTCCACCCCCGGAATACCTCATCTGCCCTCTCTCATCTGAGGGTCAATTCCCAAATAACAACCTAGCTGAAAGAGGAGTGGGAGTTTTGAACTCTCCATCTGTCTGTCTCTCTGTTTTGCACACACACACACACACACACACATCATCATCATCATCATCATCATCATCTCTGGTTCCCCTACAGCAAACGAGCAAAGGCAAAGGAGCAAGGGGGCCTCTTCCCTGGCCAGGCTGTGGATCAAGGGAGCAGGGACTAGGAGAGGGGACGGCCACACTCACCCATGCCGAGCAGGAGCAGACGCAGGAGAGGCAGCGGCCACCGGGCCCAGAGGAGGCCCGCCCCTCCAGAGCCCATGGCTGCTCTCAGGTCTCTGTCCTGGTCGCCAGCACTTTGTCCTGCTGCTCTGAGCTCACAGCCAGAGAAGGAGGGGTGGCCGGTGGTGGGTGTTTGCGGCTGAGACTGCCCAGGAGGGAAGCAGCTTTGAGGAAACCGATGCTTCCTGCCTGGCCCTCGGTGCCTTGAAGAACTGGGAGGAGCCCAGAGGAGAGAGACTCTCTGACCTTGACCCTCTAGTCATAACCCCTGACTCCAAACCCAGCCCTATGGTTTACCTGGTGACCTACCTAGTCTGGGATTTCTTTTTTCTCTTTCTTTTTCTTTTTTGATTTTATTTATTTATTTTTAGAGAGAGGGGAAGGGAGGGAGAAAAATATTGATTGGCTGCTTCTTATATGTGCCCCCATTGGGGACTGAACCCGCAATGCAGGGATGTGCCCTGATCAGGAATCGATCCAATGACCTTTTGCTTTGTGGGACAATGCCCAAACCACTGAGCCACACTTGTCAGGGCTAGTCTGGGATTTCTTAAAGTTAATCCTCAAACTAACCAAAACTCTAACCATAGCCTTGATCCTTAAACCCTAAGCTTCTATTTAAACCTTGAATCCCCACCCTTATTCCTTTGCTTCTGAGTGACCCTCGCTAGAGTGGAACAGAAACCCAGAGGTGGGAGCTCTGGGCACAGCGTGCAGAAGCCAAGGGCAGAGGAAAGTGGGCTGTGGGCTGAGGAAACAAAGTGGGGTAGAGCGGTCTTTGCTCGGTCCACTCCCCAAGGGTAGATGGGGCTGGGGTGGGCTTAGGACAGGAGACAGGGAGGATTCAGAGGCTCTGGACAAGCTGGAGAGGGCCACTATGTGTTCCTCTTCAGCTTGGAGACAGGTGAAATAAGCTTCTGGGAGACCTTGGGCACGTTCCATAAGCCCCACAAGTCACTTTCCTTACCTGTAAGTGGGAATAATACCTGTAGTATGTACCTTGATGGCCAGAATAAGAATGAAATGAGATAAAACATAACTCAGTGCACTCACCTAATGCGTTATAAGTGATCAGTGAGTTTAACCAGTATTGTTATTTTCATGCACGCTCCATCACTGAAACTATTCAAGCATCCTTGGCAGAGACACATTTCAGGACCTGGAATGGTGGTTGGAGTCAACGATCTTTAAGTCTTCCCAGCCCGGAAACCTGTGTCTGCTGCAGACAGGCCTGCAGCCTCTGGGCCCTGGATGTCAGTGCTTGCACTAGCCCCCTCCCTAGAGAGAGGCTGCATTCTCTTCTCAGAGCCCACCTCCTGTTTACAGGTCTCTTCCTCCCAAATCTGGAATCTCAGCCATTTCCTGGAGCTGTTCCCGGAAAGCCAAGGCTGGGCTCTGGGGGCTCAAAGGAAGGCTGTCCAGCCTTTGTTTCCAATTGTTCCTGGCCAGCTCCTCTGAGGGGCCCCTAACCCAGCTGACTCCCTCCCTTCCTCCCCCTTCCCAGCCTGGCCTCACTACCAGCCACAGCCACAGCCCTAACAGCCCGTCAAGGGTTGGGAAGACCCCCTTTACAACTCCTCTTTCCCCTCAAATGCAGACCAAGACTGATTAAGACAATTCAAGCAAGAGAGCAACCTGGTTTCAACAACCTATGCAGGTCCAAGGGGTGGAGAATACAGTGAAAGTAACAGAGCGACAGAGCTGGAAGGAGAGGAATCGGGGTCAGGGAATAAGCTTGGTGTTTCAGAGGTGGAGGAGCTAAGGGCAGTGACAAAGTCCACGGCATGAGCGCCAGGCAGAGTGGAGTAGAGCCTACAGGGCCGCGGATCTGCGGAGCCAGGCAATGACAGGGAGTACTCGTGTGGACACTGAAGTCGGCCAAGGACGTGGTGAGACATATGGATTTACTGCACACACTGCCAGCTGCGATGTCCCGGATGCAGAGCCCCGAAGGCTGCCTGGCCCCAGCTGCTGGCTCCCCAGGAACGATGCGGTCTGAGTCCCTCATTAGTCTCTTCTGTTTATGTGCTGGACTTGCGGAGATGAACCAAGTTCTCTGCAAACGATCTGAGGCCAACTTGATTTTACTCAAATGTGTATAGTCCAGAAAGATGGTGTAAACTTCCCTCAGGGGAAAAGATGGCTAGTGCCAAAGCAGTTCAGATTCATGGCTGGCCCTGTCCTCAGCCGAGTGAGAACGGGCAGGTGATGCAGTGCTGAGAGGTGCCAGGGCAGTATTGCAGGAACAGAGCCCCAGAGGCTATGGCGGCCTGAGCGGCAGCCCCACAGTCCCGGCCTCATCCCTGGAGATCGCCTGCATTGCACTGCATTGCTTTTCACTCCACTGCATTCCGCTGCGTTGTATTGCCTCGCATTGCATTCCATGACTGCATTCCTCTGCTTTCTGTTCCACTGCATTCCATGCTAGCCTCTCCATTCCCAGGCTCTGGAGAGCCAAGTGCTAAGAACCAATGGGGATAGAAGGGGCCAACGACTGAGCTATTTCTGTAGCACATTAGGGCTCCTTCTCCTTACTTGGTTCAAGCATCGAAGGCACTCAGGGATCCAGGGAGCAATGGTCAAGGGGACTCCCCAACAGTAAGGTGAGTCTGGATAGCTCCCAGAGACCACAGTGCTCATTTCCAACATCCTGACTGTTTCATTTCCGCACACTGAGGAAGAGCTGACTGCATGAGTCAAACGGGTACTTAGTCAATGGGAGTTGTCTTCAATCTCAAGGCAGCTCTGCTCCTTGCCCAGGTGATGTGCTGACCCAGTGACCAACTGAGAGAGTACCTTGCATCGCCCTCTGGTTTGAAAGTGTTGTGTTTTGTGAGTGACTCTTAGTTGCTTGTAAGAGGGGAGGGAGAGGACGGGGATGGAGTGCCCTTCCAAAGGACCTTCCAGAGGAAATTTTTCCACCTCTGGCTCCTGCCTTCTTATTTTGTGTTCTCTGAAGATACAGCCAGGGACATCTGCTGGCCGAGCTGATGGGGTAAAAGGCGAGAATTCAGGGGGGACTGAAGCTAGTTCCACTGGGTTGAGATCCCAGAACCACAGGCAGGGACCTTGAATAAGTCACATAACCTCTCTGAGCCCCACTTCCCTTGTCTGGGAAATGTGTGTACGAACCCACAACCTTTTGGGGGACAGGACGACGCTCAGACCACCTGAGCCGCCCGGCCAGGGCTCTCCTTTCTGATTTTAAAGAAAATCTCTAGGCTAGAGTCAAAACTATTTTGACATATTGTCTTCTTAAAGTTTAAATTTTTCACATGAAGTCTTTGATCTATCACTAATTGATTATTTTATATGGCTTGAAGTAAGGATACATTTTTTCCAGGTAATAACCAAGGATCCCAGAACTACTTATTGCTTAGCACCAGTGCCTGGCAATGATTTCTTGGTCACACATCAGATATTCATGTACGTCTGGCTTGTTTCCCTGGCCCGTTTTTCTGTTCCTGCATGAACACCACAGGATCTTAATTACTAGAGCTGTTTAATAAGTTTTGATGTTGTGGTATAAGCCACAACAGGTGCTTTCCTGAAGCTTTGATTTCCAAGGCAGCTATTTCAGAGCGGCATCCACTTCAGCGGAGGCTTTCTTAAATAAACACATTGCCAACCACACCTTAGACAAAGGGCCGGGCTGCCTCCCCCAGCTGAGTTTTCTTTGTTTCAGAGATCTTGACTGGTCTCAATAACTGACCATTTTGGGATGCTTGTTGAGTTTTTCTTCTTCCCTGCTTTACATTCCCACTCTTAGGTTTTAAATTCACCAATCAAGAGTGAGCCCAGGTAGCCCTGGGCCCACAACCTTGCTGTGTGGCCCCAGGTGGGCTGTGTGATTCCCAGGTACTGGGCATAATGACCTTTATTTTTTTCAAGGTTTCCAGGTGGCTTTTGCCGAAGGGCATCTTGCAATCGTAATAAGAACCGCAAAGCTGGATTCAACGATGACATCGGTTCCCGATACTCTGAGGGCGACATAAAACAGGTATCCGGGGGCTGATCCCTGCCCCCTTCTTTTTCAGAAGGGTTTTGGCTATATTTGTGCCTTTCAGCTTGTCAAGTTCCTTGAAAAGCTTGTAGAACTGACTGAATACATAGAAAGAACTAACACCATACAACATTAACTCTTCCTACTTATGGACCTGCATACCTCCTTTATCCAGGCATCTTGATGCCTTTTGATAAAGTTTTATAATTCACTTTATATAGATCTTCCACACATTTTGTGAAATGTGTTCTTAGCTAACTTGTTAAATCTCCTGTTGAGATTATTTGCAAAGATTGTTGCAATAATCCCCACTGCCCTGTGTTCCTGTCCTTTTGCAATGCTTCTTGCCCCTCCAGTAAGGAACTGGAATATTTTTCTGAACCCCTTGAAGCTAGGCTGGCTTCGTAAATTGCTCTGACCCACAGGATTCGGGGGACATGACGCTGTGGAGCTTTGAAGTCTAAGCCTCAAGAGGTTGTGCAGCTTCTGCTCTTGACCTTGCAAGACACGACTCTGCGACTACCATGTGAAGAAGCTCTGTTTAGCCACAGAGAGCAGAGAGAGAGCAGTTCTAACAGAATCGGAAAACCCACTGGCCAACAGCCAGTGTCCACCGGCACGCCTGTGAGTGAGGCCACTGTCAGCATCCAACTCCAGCTCAAGTTGCCCAGTGATACTGTCATGTAAGTGACTTCACACAACACCAGCAAACCAGTGGCCGGGCAGAGTCCAGCCCCAATTACTGACACAAAGAATGTGTTGAAATAAAATGATTATTCTTTTTTAAGTCACTCAGTTTTGGAGTGGTTTGTTACAGAGCCATGAAGAACTGAAGTATGCTGGTATTATGTCTAATAGTTCGTAGATTCTTCTGTTTTCTACATAGAAAAATCATATACTCTAAATATAATGACATTTTTGGTTTTTTATTTCCCACATTTGTATCTTTTTGTTCCTTTTCTTGCTTCACCAGCACGATGTTGAATACGAGGGGTGACTGTGATTTCATATTTTTTGTCTCCTTGTTAGTGCGCCTTATTCTGAATAATTTCTTCACATACATCTTCCAATGAACAAACTCTCTTTGTCTATACTTAATGTGTTAACTCTTTCATTTACACTTTATTTCAATAAATTATATTTTTACTTATAAAAATTCTATTTTGTTTATTTTCAAATCTGGTCACTTTTGCTAGTCTCTGGCTGCTTGTTAATTTTTGCGATTTCGTCTTTTATTTATCTAATATAATTGCTTTATATTTTATGTCTGGTAAGTCTCAGTATCTGAAGGCCTCGGGGGTCTGAGTCCATTGCTTCTCAGTCTGCTGACTCTGACTCACGGCGAAGTGATTCTTTCTGTGTTTACTGACCTTTCGCTGCAAACTCGCCTTTGGTTGGTCTAAATCTCTGAGAATTTTAGGATGTGCTTTTCTCCAGAGAGGATTTGCATTTTTATTTGAGAAACCTAGGATACTGTCAACTGGGGACCTTTTCCAGGATACTGGCTAATGCAGGAGTCTCGGGTTCAGCTCCCCCACCTGGCCCCTGGTCCACGTCTAGTTTCCACTGCAGAGCTGCACAGACGTTTGTCCCTGGGTCACCCACGTCGTGTGAGGGCTAAGGTCAAGCTCTCATACACGCTGCTCCTTCTGCCTGGAACATGTGCTCTTCCATCTTTTCTTCTCCACCTGGTTAAGTAATCTTTCTACTGTCAGACTAAGTTCAGGCCTGTTCTCCCCCTAGATGCCCTAACCTGGGTTAGACAGCACCCTTACGTGCCCCCAGAGCACCCCGCATCTGCCTTTGCCGTTGCATTCGCCATCCTGTGTTGTAACGATCTGCTTACCCATCTGTCTTCCTCCATGAGACCTCGTTTGGGTAGGAGTCGTGGCAGAGTTAGGCTTTTCCCCAGTGTCTATCACAGGGCCTGGTCCATGGTCGATTAACCAGTGTTTTTGAATCAATGAAAAGAATACTTCAATGGATGAATGGGTGAGTGAGTGATGATTTTGGAAAGGACTATTTGGGGGTTTGCAAGGAGAGTGAAGGATGGTGAAGGAAGAGGAGAAGAAAAAAGAGAAAAGGGAAATGACTCGTGTTTGAAAGTTTGTTTTGTTCTCCTTGCTTAAGTGGAAGAAAGCTGTCATTTCATTTCGTCAAAAGTTTATTGAGCATCCAGTATGTGCTAGGCACTCTGCTAGATGCTAGAAATACAAAGATGAAGATCCAAACAAAATAAAATAGAAACAAAACAGACTTCCTTACTCTCCCACCACCCTTAGTCCGCTCCCCACACCCACCCCAGGCAGATGTGGCTGGAGCCTGGGAAGCAGGGCCTGGGCCCCAGGGGTTCAGCAGCAGGGCGCGGAGCACAGCAGGGCTCCCATCTCCTCTCACGCTAACCTCCACCCCTGCCTCTCAGGGCCGACCAGCATGTACCCCTTCTCCCAGTGCCGCACCTCTCACCTGCCTGAGCAACCTACCCTGCGTGTATTACCTCTGGATGAGGCACCTGGGGAGGTTAGGGGGGCAGTTCTGGTTAACCACGGGGGCTGCGAGAGCACACCTGCCCAAATGAGCCAGGAGAGGATCACAGGCACGGGCTGCTGGGCCGGGTGAGCTGACAGGTAAAGGTGGAGGGCCCAACTGGAGATATTTTTGCCCTTGGGGCTGGGACAAAACTTGCTCCAGTGTGAAGGGCGGGGAACGGGGGCCTTGGGGATTGCTCTGTGAGATGGTGGAGAGCTGGAGCTGGAGCTTAGGAGGTTGAGGAGGGGCCAGGGATGCAAGGACCTCTAGAGGCACCAGGGAACAGAGGTCAGAAGACCCAGAAGGTCTCCTCCTTCAGCTTTTTAGTTGCCTTCTTTCCTCACACAGTGGATTATTGTCTCCTACAAACTGTTCCATAGGCGGGGGGCATGGGCAGGGTCTGGCTACACACTGGCCTGCCTCTCTGAGTTCTGATGTTGGTACGGTTACAGAGTCTACCCTTCTCCTGTCTCTTGGGATCTGAGTATCTGGGAGCTGTGCAGGGAGGAGGCGGGAGGCCAAGGGCTGCATCATGTCTCCCTGACGTCCTGGGGAGCGTGAGCCTCCCCACCCCCACCACTTCTCTGCAAAGTCAAATCTTATTCTCTGGAAGCTGGAGGGAGCTCAACAGCCTTTCCGGGAAGAATGATTGTTTGAAAGGCTTGTTTTGTAAGGAACTGGGAGAAGGCATAGGTGTGAGGGCTTAAACACAGTCCTTCACTTCATCTAGCTGCCTGGGCCAGGGGAGGGCATGGGCATCCCCTTCCCTGTAGGAACAGACACAGGAAGAACGCCTTGGAACAGCGCTCTGCAGACACTGGAACTGGCATTCGACTTTCGCTTAGTTCAGACCGTTGTGCGTTTTGGGCAGATGGCCTCTCTCATCTGGGCTTGCCAGACAGAGTGCCTGAGTCCTTCAAAGGGGAGGGAGGTGCGGGGGAAGCAGGAGAGCTCCCTAGGGAGGGCACGGGACAGTAACAGGAGTTAGGTTACTGATGTTAGTTTCCCTAAGACCCTTGAAGGACTGGGCCGGGAATGTAATAATCTATATGGTCCTAAGGGGTACAATCCGTATCCACCGGGAACACTGCCAGTGAACCGGAATCAAACTCGATCCGGTTTCCCGCCTCCAAATCACTCTCCGGCGCCCCTCTGCGTTCCCCATCTGCTCTCGCGTACCCACGTCCTCAGATGAGACCCGTGCGCCCCGAGCGCCCCAGCGGGGACGTCCCCTGGTCCCTCTTTGTGGACTCTCCCACCTCCCTGGTGGCACCTGCGAGGGAGGGCGGGTCCCTGGCGGTTCAGGCGCTGATCCCCACAGGGCCCGCCTCCTCCTGCTCGCGGATCAGGCGCCCGCCCGCAGTCCGAAGTGCGCGCGAGCGACCAGGCGAGCCGGGGGCCCGGGACGGCGAAGTGTGCGTCCGGCCCGGGGCAGGGGAGGGCACGGGCGAGCGCGGGTACCGGCGGGCAGAGCGCACGGGCAGCCCGGGCGAGCGGCCGGGAACTGCGGGCGACAGGGAGTAGGCGGGCGGGCCGGGCTCCGTCGAGCTCCGGGGCTCGGTCGCAGGCTCCTCCTCGGCCTCCGGGGTGTCCTGCAAGGATTGCGCCAGGGTCAGCGGACAGCGGCCGCGTCTAGGGGCGTGACTGGTATTCGAGGGAGCCAGGAATATCGAAGTGAAGGAGATAGTTCTCTACATCCTCCCACCTCTCAGAAGGTAGCAGACAGAGGTCTGATTTTCCTGTTTTTGTTTTGTTTTGTTTTGTTTTGTTTTTGTTTTCAATGTACGACACTTAGCATGGTGCCTGGCAGATAGTAGGTGCTCAGTAAATACTGAAATGCATTAACTTGAATGGTTTGTCTCCTTATTGTCCCCTTTCCACCTGTCTCGGACAGCCTGGGGCAGAGTTAGTTATGGAATAGAGTTGGTGTCCAAAGACCTAGGCTGGAACCTGGACCTGCCACTTAGTTCCTTTGTTGATCCAGGACAAGTCATTTCACCTTTGTTGGCCTTACTTCTCTAATCTATAAAGTGGAGATGGCACGAATATTTCTCAGATTACTCTGAGTTCTATTAAGGGATATCTGTGTGGTATGGCTTCATAGTGCCAGGACGCAGTAGGGGCCCCCGGTGCGTGTGAGACACCCAGGCCAGAGCGGCTCACCTTGTCCTTCAGGAGGTAGAGTGCCACGGGGTTCTTCCGCTCCTGCTCCGTGCTCCGGGGAAGGGCGTCTGCTGCACAGGACAATGAATGGGGTCGCTGGCCGGGTACAGCTGGCCGGGTACAGGCCCTCTCCCCACCAGTCAGCACCTATATTCGCTCCCCAACTGGCCAGCCAGGCCCCACCACAACCTCCACCAAAGGCTCCACAACACGCGGGCTCCTACCTTGGCCGCACCGCTCCCTGGTCTGCAGTCTTCGCGCTGTTGGTGGAGGAAGGGGCCCTGCAGAGCCGGCTTCCTTGTGGCCCACTTCTGCCTTTTCCCAGCAGCCTGCTGGTCTGGGTGAGGACTGGACTGGCGAGTGGGCCGCCGGGAGCTCACCTTCTGGTTTCAGGCTGTCATCATTCTGATCCATGTATTCCAGGGAGTTTTGCTTCTCCAGTTTCCTCTTCTTTCTGTAAACCCACCCAGCCCCCTGTGAACAGAGCTGCCGAGTGTGAGCAGAAGTCTAGGGTCAGGGACACGGGTGGTGTGAAGGCCGTAAAAGAGGCCTGATAACAGGAGGATGGGCGGAATGAGTCACATATAAGGCTGTGTCCTGCAGGTTGCTAGCGTGGTGACTGTGGGCGAGCCATTTAACCCACGTGAGTGTCCTTGTCCTTATCTGTAAACTGCAGGTGGTCATACTTAAAAGGTAGTGCACTAACCCCAACCACAGTGCCCAGCCCATGAAAGGTGCCCCACAAGTGGAACCATTGTTAACAGTGCAGGGCCATCGGGGGCTGTGAGCGCAAGGGATGGTTCCATTCACGGTACACACAGTGGTGAGAGGGGTCTCCTGGGAAGAAGTGCAGGGCTCTGGGAAGAAAGCCATTTAAAGGGACTTAAGAACAGAGCTTGGGGTTATGGATGGAAGGGTTGGGGTGCTCAGGGTGTGGAACTTAAGGAGTTACCCAGACTTTTTGGAGGGTTTCCAGCAGGCACAGACTGTCACCAAGGTCACAAGGAGGAAGATGCCTCCTGTGGACAAGATGATGTAGAGTGAGCTTCTTCCTAGGGAGAGAGAAAGGCGGAGAAGTGAGAGAGACTTCAGAGGAGGCGCCAGGTGGGGTGAGGAGAGCTTCCTGCAGGGGATGGAAGAGGAAAGGAGCCCTGGCGGCACGGCCGCCCCACGGCAGAGCGTGCCCAGAGCCCGCTCCCCGACTGTTGCCGTCCTCCATGGAGAGTGGGCCCCATCTCTCTCTCCCTCTGTCTGGGATGTCTGTAGCCCCTCATGGGCACCATCAGGCTTTGAGTCCTAAAGGCAGGGCGGGCAGGGGGACTCACTGTACACAGTGATTTTGATGGGCAGGCTGCGGCCCTGGCTGATGGGGTTCTCCACCACACAGCTGTACAGGTCATCGTCCTCCATGAGCACGCGGGTGATGGTGAGCACCTTTTGGTCGGGGGACAGGAGCATCCTCGAGTCATTGAGGAGGGGCTTGCCATCCTTCAGCCAGGTGTAGCTGGGCTTGGTGCCGTTCTCATGAGAACAGTTTAAGGTGAAGGCTTCGCTGAGCTCCAGCACGGTGGTCGAAGCCACTAACACCTGTGGCCTCGAAATGGGCACTGAGCCCGGGGAGGGGAGCCTGTGAGCCATGGGCCAGAAAGCTTCTCCCTTCCCCCTCTTAGCCACCTTCAACACAGCACAACTCAATGTGTGGTCAGAGAGGCCCTTCAGAGATCATTAGTCAAGTTCCTTACCGCCACCCACCCACCCACCCATCCACCCATCCATTTATTCATTCATTCACTCACTTATTTACCAGCTATTTATTGAGCACCTACTAAACACAGGAAGTACAATGCTGAACAAGACAGCCATGGCCCTCCCCTCATGGACCTTCCTTCCCTTCCCTTCTCCCCAAATACCTTTCCAAGATGTTTTAAACCAACCCAGTGTGGAACTACGAAGCCTAAGTCCCACTGTCTGGGTTCAGATATTGGCTCAAGTTACTCAACCTCTTTGTGCCTCAGTTTCCTCTTCTGTAAATGGGGATAATGATATTAACTATCCCTAGATTATTATGAGCATTAAATGAGTCAATATATGCAAAGCCCTTAAAATAGTTTCTGGCAGGTAGCAAGCACTCTTATCGTGTTTACTGTATCCTCCTATCTGCTCACTGCTAACGTCTAGCCAGCTCACTCCCAGCTCCCAGGTGGTTTGGGTGTTGGCTTTCCCAGGCTCCAGCGGACCCTGCCCAGTCTCAGGCCCACCCCCTTCCCTGCCAGAGCAGTGTTACCGTCGACAGTGAGGTTGATGGTCTTCTCCCCAGTGAAGGTGTCGTCAGTGATGGAGATCTCGACCTCGTAGGTGCCCTCATCTGCCAGCTGCAGGTCGCTGAGCAGCAGGGAGCCGTTTTCAAAGAGGCGGATGCGGTCTCTGTAGTCAGGCCGCAGGGTGCCAATGACCTCTGTGCCGATGGACTGTACCACGGTCACTGGCTTGTCCCTCTTCAGCTGCCACTTCACCACGGGTTTGTCGCTGCTGGTGCTGCTGTATTGCACGGAAAGCAGGGCCGACTTCCCCACCGTGCCATGGATCAGGCGGACCGGGCTGGTGATGTTCACCCCCTGCAGGGGCTCTGGGGACAGAGGCCCGTGGGCAGAGGGCAGCGGCATCAGGTGCTTGGCTCCTGCCCCACTCCCACCGTTAAGTCCTCTGATCTCTAAGTGCCTCCCATTCTGGGCCCATCACACCTGTCCGTCCCACCTTCTTAGTCTCTGCTGCCATCTCCTCTCCCCTGTGGCTGTGGGCCCCTCTGCTCCTCAGTCATCCTTCACACCCATTCCATTGCCCTTAACCTTTCGTCTCGCTGGCCCTCTGCCTCTGGTACTTTCCCTCATTGCCCTCCTCTTGAGGAAGATTCCAGCTCAGCCACACCCTGCGTGCTCCATTTATAGAAATATTTATTGAGCACTTACCATGCACAAGATGCTGTTCTATATCCTTGGGATACATCAATGTGCAAAACAGACAAACAGATAGACAAAGTCTTTATCCCATGTAGCTTATAAGTCATTAGACCTTAGGGTGAATCTGTCAGGTTTTCTTCTTGGTCGGGAATTGAGAGAGTGAGGTGGGGTGGGGCCATGGAGAAATCATGGGGACAGAGATCCACAAAGAAAGGGGTATGTCACAGGACAGTGCCAATAAAGGGGAGTTTAGGGGCTGAAGACAACAGGCCCACCCTCCAGTCAGACCAGCAGCCTCTCCTGTCCTTGCCTCAACTGCTCGTAGCATCTTACTGGGCTGCCCAGTGCAGAACAGTCCTGCAACTGGGTAGACGGTTTTGGAAATTCATCCCAACTCCAGCCCAATGTGTATCGTATCCCCTTCAGCAGAGGGATTTAGTGGGAGAAACCAGAAGTGTGGGATCGGCAGGCCTTGTGAGCTTGGGCTCCACCAACCAACTGACTTTGGGCAAGTCGCCTTTCTAGGCCTCACTTTCCTCGGTTAGAAGATAAGGATAGTAACAGTAACAAGAGCAACTGCTGTGTTGGATTCACAGTGGAGAAACGCAGTGTGTGTGTCAGGTGTTGTGGAGTGCCGGGCCCCACGTTGACCTGGGAGAAGTCACTCATGTGTTCGGGGCTCAGATTTTCCACAGGTCAAAGGAGTGGCGATCAACAGGGTTCCACTGGTTTGTTTCCGCTGGTAATTCTGGGATTTTACCATCTTGCCCCATGGCTGCCCCAGTGGCTGCCCCGTCCAGAGCCACGTCTCACACGTCAGGGATGTCCGAGGCACTTTGGGGCCCGACAGGTGCGGTTTGTTGGTGTCACCTGACCTTGCAGAGCAGAACTGCCACCTGAAGAAGAGCCTTCTGAAGAAGATGTCACTTGGGAACGGGGCTGAATTTAGCTGGACAGATACATGTATGTCAGGTCTCTGTCCCTCTGTGTCCCCAGCTGTCTCTTTGGACGGTCCCTGCCTCTGAAGTTCCCTCTGTCTCTCTCCTTATCTCCCACTCCACTACTGCTGCTGTCTAGGCTTGGGAAGCTGCACTGTCTCCTGCCATTCCTCATTCCTCTTCTTGTGCCGAGAGGACCCAGGCCAAACCCGGAGGCAATTAAACTAAAAGGTTAGTTGTGGAGATCAACGTAAATTTAACTGAGTTCAATGAACACGTTCAATCCATTTTTAGAACAAGTGTTTTGTTAAGTAGTGAGCTCATCATTTTTTGAAAGTGTTTAAGAAAAGGCCAGTTGACTATTCTTTCACGTATTTGTGCCTCAGTTTCCTCCTCTGTATAATGAGGTGGTGGGACCACATGATCTTTAGGGGCTTTCAACTCTGACATTCGTTACCTGCCCAGTAGACTAGAATCATAAAACCTTCAATGTAGAAGCGACTTCATGACTAAAGCTGCCATATGTATAAATATTTTGCACTTGTTGTTGAGAGGAATTCATTTGGGGGAGGAGAATGGATAATTCAATTCTTGTCAAACATTCTTACTAAAGGTATTTTTGTCCTCACAGAACCTTATATAAAAATGAAAGAAATGGGATCTAGCTCCAGCTCCCCTAATTTGGCGGAGAAGGTGGTGGATGCCCGAGTCCCGTCCTCCACACTAACTCGCAGAGCTGCTAGGAATCCCTATGACTCTGTGGATCAGACTGACAGCAGTCTGACCGCGTAATCCTTAGGATTTCTTCCGGTTCTAGTTTCTGTGATTATTGACCTGCCTAGCAACTGCGAGGTCCCAGACTTGGCTTGATTTAGAAAAGCAAGCTTTCAACTTTCCCTAAATAGACAAATAGGCTTGGTTAAGTGTGACTTGGGGTGGCCCCAAACAAAATCATTGTGCCCCCTAAGTCCATGATGATGATGATCAAATAGTTGGGAAATGTGTAAGCCCCTGCCTCAGGACCCAGTCCGGAGCAGTGGGGTGCGCACGTGAGGGTCATATCTGCAGAGACGTCCTGGGGCTGACGAACCCCAAGAACAAATTCTGAGGGTCTCATTTCCTCCTTCCAGGAGGCTGGGCAGTGACAGTCCCAGCCCCAAGGAAAAGTAGAAGGCATTCCCCCTTCACCTTCTATCTTCTCTGGCTCTCTCTTGAGCTTTCCCCGAGTATACTCTCTCTTACCCCATGCAAGGTCCTACTGATCCTTCTGTGATGTCTTTCCACCTCACACCTGCTCTTTCTAGCAACTTATACCTGATTTTTCATGATGCAAACACTGGAGAAGCTACAACATATGGATTGCCCCAGGCCTTCCCCTCCTCTCGGTGGGAGCCTTCCCCCTGCCCAGGACTCGCAGGGGTATGCCTGGGTGTCAGGAGTGAATGGAGTGGTCTTTCTCAGAAGCTGACAAAGACAGCATTTTGCCCAGCAAACACTGTTTCCCAAAATTCTTGCCAAAACTGGAGTCTGTATTAAGGTCAGGGTATCACCACTTTCAAGGGACACAGAGAACTGGGACAGATGCCAAAGCAGGACACAGAAATGAGGAAGTCGCTAACAACTGTGATCCACTGTAGGAATAAAAGGGGCAAGGACTATTCAATCTTGAGAAGTGATTAACTTAATTATTGTCCCCTAGTCTCTGAGGAATCATTTTGTAGGAAGTTTCTCTTCCCACCGGAGGCTGACCAAAAGGAAACGGACATTTTGGCAAGATGTACCTGTCACATTAAACAGTGCCACACTGGGTCAGGTAGGTGGCCTTCCTCAAGTGGGATTTTGACCTGCTGTGACACCAGGCCCTGTCAAGCTTTAAAGTATAAGAATATGCCTGCCAATAGCCTTGGGTTCCCCTAATAGCCTCTTCCTGATCTTCTTTGCTTGGCAAAGGTTTCCATTTACTGGTATTTGCCTTAAATTTACCTTTTAAAAGTGTCAGGGAGACGGTGCTAAACATGTATTGTAGGATTTGGTCTACATATACCTAATCCACAATCTCTAACACCACAGATAGCAGTTATATCCCTTTCTCAGGTGAAGGATTTTTTGTTTTGTTTGAATCTGTCTCTACAAGGAAGTCCCTCCATCCCCTTGGCCATCATGGACACCCTTCTCTGGGCTTTCTCCAACTCTGTTATTTCTTTTTTGAGATGTGGTGACCAGAATCATATACAATAATTCAAGGGTAGTACACAGCATTGTTTTCTAAAAGAAAAAATATTGCTTTCTGATTTTTTTCCCTTCAAATCCAATTATTACATCCCAGTGCGGAGAGTACTAGTGTTGGACCATCTACACTGCCTGGCTTTTTCCCCCCTTTATTCTTACTCAAGGACATTTTTTCATTGGAGAGAGAGAGAGAGAGAGAGAGAGAGAGAGAGAGAGAGAGAGAGAGAGAGATCAGTGCAAGAGAGAAACATTGACTCATTGACTGGCCACCTTGAATATGCACCCTGACCAGGGATCAAACCTGCAACCCCCTTGGTGCACGGAACACCGTTCCAACCAACTGAGCCACACTGACCAGGGCTGATTTTGACTTTTAACATCCTCCCTAATGAGTGACGCTCTGAGCAAACAGCCCACTCCCTGGTCCTGCATCACCGAGTGTGAATATCTTGGGGTTATTGTGTTGCATTCTTATGTTGTTCCTGTTGAGACCCACGAGGGTCCACAAGAGTGTGAAATCACTTTAAATGTCAATCACTTAGAAATGTAGGAGAAAGCCAAGGAGCAGAAGTTGTGAGGAAGGCCTTTGGGATTCAGGGTGAAAGTGATTCTTGGTAGCTCTGAAGAGTGTAGGCGTTCAGTGGTGTGTAGCCAGCCAACAGTATCGCAGTGGTGCACAGAGAAGTCCCCGTTTGGGCAGCTTAACTCCACTGCAGTGCAGCTGTCAATTCTCCCAGACTGACTTACGACCTTAATACAATGCCAAACAAATTCCGGGACGTTTTCTTTGTGATACTGGTGCAGACAGACAAATAGATCAACAGAACAGAAAGGGGAGTCCCACAACAGACGAGTATATAACTGTTGACTCAGGACAGAGGTGGCTTTGCCATGTAGTGGGGAAAGGACTTTTTCCCCAATAAATAGTGCTGGGCCATGTAGGGGAAAAGGTGAATCTTGACCCTTCACACCTGACACAAATATCAGTTCTAGACAGATTGGAGATCTAAATGTGCAAGGTAAAACAATAATGCTTTAAAAATAAAAGAGAGGAGACTCTCACCACAACCTGCGCACAGACGCAGGTTTCTCAGAAAGAACACAAGCGTGCGGCGCCCATGAAAGAAGGAAGTGATCTGTTGGACACGATAAAATACAGAGCTTCTGTTCATCAAAAGACACCATGGAGACAGTGGAGGGGCGAGCTATAGAGCAGGACATATTTGTCACACATATCCAACAAGGAGTCATACCCAGAATATATTTTTTAAACTCCCACAAATCAATGATTTTTTAAAAAAATTCAGGAAACTCAATAAAAAATGGGCAGAAGACTTGGAATAGGTCTTTCACGAGAAAGGCTATCCAAATGGCTAGTAAAAATTTGAAAAACATACAACTTCATTAATAACTATGGAAATGCAACCTTAAATCATAATTTGATACCACTTCAAACTCACTAGGATGGTTAAAATGTAAAAGAAAGATATAGCCTTGGCTGGTGTGGCTCAGTGGATTGAGCACTGACCTGCGAACCAAAACGTTGCTGGTTCAATTCCTAGTCAGGGCACATGCCTGGGTTGTGGGCCAGATCCCCAGCTGGGGGGCACGTGAGAGGCAACCAATCTATGTATCTCTCGTACACTGATGTTTCTCTCCCGCTCTTCCTTCCTCCCTTCCTCTCTCTCCAAAAGTAGTAAATAAAATCTTTAAGAAAAGGAAAAAGAAAGATACAGTTGTTGGTGGGAATGTAGACTGATGCCACCACTTTTGAAAACTGTTTGACCCTATTACTAAAGTTTAATACATGCATATAACTCAGCAATTCCACTCCTAGGTGTATTCCCCAAAGAAAGGTGTATGTCTGTTTACCAAAAGATACATACTGGAATGTTTTAACAACTCTATTCATAACGTCCCAAACGGGAAACGACATGGATGACTCTTACAAATATGGTATTCAGTGAAAGCAACCAGACACAAAAGCATGCCTACAGATGATTGCATTTACATAAAGGGCAAAGACAGCCCTGGCCTGTGTGGCTCAGTTGGTTGGGGCGTCATGCCATAGACTGAAGGGTCATGGGTTCGATTCCCTGTCAGGTCACCTGCCTAGACTGTGGGTTTGGTAGGGGCGTGTATGAGAGGCAGTCAGTCGACGTTTCTCTTCCTCCCTTCCCCCTTCTCTAAAATCCATGAGCATGTCCTCCGGTGAGGATAAAAAAAATTAAAGTTCAAAGACATGCAAAATTAGTCTGTATTGGAAGTTAGGGTATCACTGAAGCCCTGGAGGGGAGGGCAACCATAACTGAAATTGTGTGGGGGTTCTTCTGAGGTGCTGAAATGTTCTGTTACTTGATCGAGGGTACTGATGACATGAGTTCACTTCTTAAAGGTTTAGCAAGCTGTATCCTTATGCTAGATGCATGTCCCTGTGTTTAATTTATAATTGAAAAACAAACAAACAAACAAACAACAGCACCCTCAATGTCACGGTGATAATTGGACCAAAAGAGGGGAAACTAGGCAAGGGACTTCTCACTGGGTCCTCAGAGAATGGAACAGTTAAGTTACAGGATCTCATAGAGCAATGCCTTGCAATCCAGATGATCTCGGTTTATGGCATGCGTGTTTATGTCTGTAAAATAGTGTCCTGGCCTCTAGAAAAGCCTCACTTGCATGCTCCAGGAACGGGGCTGTGATGAGTTGAGGAAAGCTTCGTCGGCCCGTGTTAGAGCCAGAGCAGCAAGGCTGAGAGTCCCTTGTCTGAGGCTGCCTTGGTGGTCGCTGCCACAGCACAGGAGATTAAGGGGAATCTCTGGGAACCGGGGCCCCTTTTAGGCCAATCTTAAAAACAGTATTTTCCAATTGAACAACAATAAAATAATTTTTAAAATATATTTAAAAAACACAGTATTTCCCAGCCTCCTTTGCAGTTAGGTATGGCCAGGTGACTGAGTTCTAGCCAACGAACCAGTGGAAGTGATGGGTACCACTATAGGCTGGTTTAGGGCCCCTCACCCCCATTTTTAAAACTCTCTAAGTGAAAGAAATGGAGACGAACCTCAGGGGGACCATGGGGACCACGGGGAACACATGCCGAGGCTGACAGAGCTCCGTCGGCTTGGCCCCTGAAAACTCCCTGGAGCAGAGCCCTTCCTCCCCCAGGCCTAGCCTGCGACTCCGCTGCGCTACTCCATGGTTAGTGGCAAGATCTTAAATCTTGTAATTTATTTGTCACAGGAGTTGGCATTTTCCTAACTAATATGTTGGTGATGGCAGAAAGGTCCTATAGAACCTCAGCTCTTTATTGCTCTGAGTCCACAGCAGCACAAGCCTGAGCCTGCACTTACACCTTACCTGTCATAGGTCACATCTCATATCTTATTAGCATAGTTTATATTTAGAATTTTTTGCTATATTTAGTAAGTTACATTCTCTCACACTTTGGGCCCTTCATCACCTTTTGTTTTTGCCCAGTCACGCGGACAAACAGCATCTTTCTATAGCTTTTTCCTTATCATTTGATGGCCTGGAGGAGTCAGGGTCGTCTCTGATTTGTATACTGCACGCGCACTTCCCATTCCCAATACCCTGTCTCCAGACCTGCAGCTCCCGTTGTTCTTGCAAGTCATTGTAATTCCCACCGAGATTGTTCTCAGCAAGGCTAACAGTGACCCCTTGAATGCCGTCCTAAGGGACTCTTTTAGGTCCTCGTTACACTGGGCCTCTTTGGTACCTCTGATGTAGATTCCCCAGAAAACTCTCAACTCCCCCCACTTCCTGGGCACCAGTCTTGCAGTTCTCCTTCTGTCCATGGGACTGCTCCTCCTGGGTCTCCTCGTTGGGACTTTCTCCCTTCACAAATCCTGGGGTTACTCAGTGTTCAATTTTCAGCCCCTTTTCTCATCCTGGCTGCTATTACCCAATCTCACTGTTTTAAATCTTACCTGTGGGCTGACAGCTTCCAAATGCCTCTCATCAGCCCTGACTTCCCTGCCCCCCAGCTTCAGGCTGGTCAACATTTCCTCACGGGTGTGTCATAGGCATGCCAACCTTGACATGGACAACACGAATTATTCTGTCCCCAGCGTTGTCCCCTTGTTTGTTTACGGTTTCACACGGAAACCTTACTGCCCTCTCTGGATCCTCCCACTTCTGACTTTCCCTCCAAAATATTATCTCAACATGTCTCATTCCCTCTGTCTTTATTCTAACCTAGCCCATTATGTCTCTCCCAAACTATTGCATTAGCCTTGCATTGTGTCCCCTCAAATTTATATGTTGAAGTCCTAACTCCCAGCACCTCAGAATGTGACCTTATTTAGCAGTGGGGTCATTGCAGAGGTAATTAGCTAAGATGAGGTCATACTGGAGGAAGGGGGGCCCATAATCCAATGACTGGTGGCTCTATAAAAAGGGGAAATTTGGCCCTGGCTGGTGTAGCTCAGTGGATTGAGCATTGGCTCAATGAACCAAAGGGTTGCCAGTTTGATTCCCAATCAGGGCACATGCCTGGGTTGAGGGCCAGGTCCCCAGGTGGGGGTGCATGAGAGGCAACCACACATTGTTTCTCTCCCTCTCTCTCTCCCTCCCTTCCCCTCTGTCTAAAAATAAATAAAATCTTTTTAAAAAGGGGGGCGTGAATTTGGACACAGACATGAGCACATGAAGAATGTCATGTAAAGATTGTAGTTATGCTGGCACAAGCCAAGGAGTGATGGAAGCAGAGACTTCTAGAACAGATTCTCAAGCTTTTAGTCTCCAAAACTGTGGGACAGTAAAGTTCTGTTGCTTAGCCCACCCAGTTTGCGGTGCTTCATTAGCGCCACCCTAGGAAACGTATACAGGGTTCCTTTTCCATCTCGTTTGCCCCCAGTTTCCCCGCCGACGCTGCCTCACCACAGAGTGAGCCGTCCACAGCCCATGGCTGGCCCTGCCAGTCCCCAGACCGAAGCCTTTCCCTGCCTCCCGACTCCATCGCCTACGGACCGCACTCCCGTGTACTTACTGCCGTTCACTCAGCTCACGCTTTCCTCTCCAGCAGAGGAGAGCGGCTGGGCTGTTCCCAGGCACAGGATGCCGCTGCAGGCTGCCGACCGTTGCCCATTTTCCCAACTACAACACCCACTCCCCCACCCCACCTATTTTTCTGCTCCTTCAGAATTTGGTGCAGACATTTGGTGCAGGTGACCCCTCCTGCCATTCCCCCAACCCCGCCTGCACCACCAGCACCAGTTCCTGCTGGGGCAGGTGATCTGTCTCGGGTCCTGGGCATCTTCTTCATACCTGACTCATAATAGTGTCTGTGTTTATTAAAGTGATCTCTGCATCTGTTTGCCCAACCAAATTGTGAATTCCCGGGGTCTCTGGAACGGTGTGTGCATGTGTGTGTACGTAAACAAATATACTTAAAATAAGGCGAATTCCCCAAATAGTTGGCAGGAGGGGGCATAGGAGGCAGGCGTCCATGGTATGGGGCGAGTTATGGGTAGGTTGGTGTTCATCTCCAAAGTCGGGAGGCTTGTTATCTCTAAACTTCTTACATCTCTTGCTGTTTTACACTCAAAGGAGCCAAGGTGGGGGCTGGGGAAGCACAAAACCAAGAGTCCCCCACCCCTTCCAGCCCCACCGTAATCCTTGGAAAGAATGCCGAACTGGCCTGTGCCAACAAGACATCTATAAGAAATGGCTCATTGCCCTTCATCTGATGTCCTGAATGCCGTGGGAGCTCCAAAGTCATGCAGCCCGGTGGGGGAGTGGGCAGGGGCCGGGCAGCAGGCAACAGAATGAAGAAATACATTCAACACTAATGCCTGAATTCACTGAGATTCTGCCCACAGAGGCAGCTCTCTCCCCTCCTCCCATCCTAAAGGCATTCCGGCCCCGCACACTCCCCCCCCTCACCTTTGAAAGCCCCGGTCCCTTCTCGGAACCCTTTCTTACCCTTCTGGTCTCTTACCTGTCTGGATCAGGAGAAGGTAGACAAAAGGAGTGAGGCGCAGGGCGCTGAAGGCTCTGGACAGGGCTCCCCTTTCTCTCCTCATTTTGGGTGGTGTTCTCCAGCTCTGGTGCAGACAATTAGCATGATTTCTTCACTCTGGGCACGTCCCTTTGTACCACTCGGAGTTTCTCTGCCCGAGCACAACCCTGCCAACTTCCCTCTGAACACACAGAGCTCTGTGTGTTGTTGGCCTTGTTCTTTCTTCCCCTTCAGACCTGGCATTTTCTAGTTTCAAAGCCCTACATCCCCAGTTTGGAAGGGGGTATCTGCTGAGGAGATAATCTCCAGTGGGGGTGCCAACCTGATGGGTCCCAGGGGCCCAGCATTTCTTCCCTGTCTGTGCTGAGCCCCAAACTGGGAGGGGGGATGAGGACTGGGGCTAAATAGGGGCTGGGCCAGGACACACGGTAAACTGGACCTTGTGTCCCAACCTATCCTGTCTCCACCGCACACTCCTTATTCCTGAGAAGGAGAGTATATGCCAGGAACAGCCCTCCAAAAGGTTTTCAATAGGGAAGGGTAGGAGCTTTTCAAAGGCTGGGGGATGAGCCCTGACTGCTGCGGCTCAGTTGGTTGGGTATCATCCCGCAAAGCGAAGGGTCACGGGTTTGACTCTTGCACAAGCCTAGGTTGCAGGTTTGGTCCCTGGTCGGGGCCCGTATGAGAGGCAACCGATCGATGTTTCTCTCCGTCTCTCCCTCCTTTCCCCTCTCAAAAAATAGATAAATAAGTAATTTTTTAAAAAGCAGCTGGGGAGTGAGAGGTTCCAGAGAACTGCCAAAGAAATGGAAAACCCTTGTTCTACCCCAAAGGAAGAAGATTGGACCATGGCCTGACTTCTATTATTTTCATACATGTCTGGTCCTATTTGGGGTTCTCTTTCTTATCCTAGAATCATGCAGATGCTGGAGGCCTCTCCCCAGAAGCCCCTCCATTTATTCCCCCCAGTCTCCAGCTAATTTTCTACAACATGTCAGAGCAAGGGGAAGGTGGCTCCAGAACAGTCAGTGTCCTGGGGCTCTGTCACCAGCTTCTCAGCCTGCTGACCTCCTTTTTTCTCTAGGCTTTGATGAGGAGAGTTGCCCTAGCTCTGTCCTGCCCCCTCACTGCCATGTCCACCATTCTCAGGAGGGCCATCAGTAGGATGGATGCTTGCTAACCTCGCCGTCTCGGGGTAGGCTCACCACCCTAACCCTCGATTTCACATCTGTGAAATGGGGAAACAGTAGCTCCCTTGCAGGAATTGTTGGGCATATTGACAAAGATTTGGTTCAGAGAGTGCCTAGGAAATTCTTCATTACAAAGACATTATAAACTTTTTAAAAAATGCCTTAAAATTTGTTTATTCCTGTAGGGAATCTTTGTATTATAATGAGACCAAAGTTCACAGCTCCCCTCTTGGTCATCTCTAACCCTCATCTTAGTTCTGCAGTGGTTACCTCTCAAAAAATACTCATTTTTCATCCTGGAGAAAGTCCGAGTAGGCCAGGTTTCTAGAACAAAAGACCCATCGCATAGTCCAATGAGCCGAAGGATTGGGAGAAGAGCGGGGAAGCATTGGTTTTGAACTTCACAGAGGAACTCCAAGAAACATTCTGATTTACGTAAATAAGCTTTTTTCCCCTTTTGTGTTTCTGTGTCTATAACTTTTCCCTAGACAGCTCAAGGCCCCGGCCTGCCTCTGGAAGAGCTAACATTGCTTCAGCCAGTAAACAACAAAAAAGAGAAAGTCAATCTTCAGCTTCTGACACAGTATTTTAGAGTCGTAGCAAGAAAGCCTTGAAAGCCAAGCTCTGTAAGGAACAAAAGGACATTTTAATTTCTTTTATCTACCCCTTTGAAGTGGCATAGAACAATGGCCTGTGGACTGGATAACAGAGTTCTCATACAGGACTATAGACAAATGGCCTCTTTTGTTTGTGATGGCCAGGCCTTAAGGGTCATTGTTTGAGGGTACAAGGAGTATATAACTTTCAGGGAATAGCCTGAAATCTGCCTTTTTTAAGCCTGAAGACTGTGGAAAGAAAAATGTGATAGAGGAAGACCAAAGAGGGGTGTAAATTCTAAACATCCCCCCTTCCCCTGCCCTAGAAATGAACTTAGGCTCCTTATACCTATGCAGAGTATGCAAGTGCCTTGAGTGCCCAGGGCTCCCTTGAGGGGACCCGGATGAGCTGAGAGGGTAAAGCACTGGCAGAGGGCTAACTTGGAGCAAAGGCGCCAGACTGTGCAGGCAACGGCGGGGGCCACCAGTGCCCTGCTGGGGGTCATGCAAGCAGCTGCTCAGACCCGGGAGCCACCAGACTCCTGCAGAGACCAGTGGGAACCCTGAGACGGCCACACAGGTCCGGGTACATTGTCTTCTTCTGTTGCTGAAAGTTCACCAAAGCCATATCGCCTGTACTCATGCCCACCCTCCTTAGAGAGGAGCTGGGCGGGGGGAGGGAATGGGAAAGACTGACTGAGCAGTTGCCAGTGTTGTCCAAGCAGAGGCTGAGCTTCCTCAAGGGAACGTCCCAGGGGTTGTCAGACTGAGCTTCTCCGGACGGATTAATGTTTAGTTTTCCTCTGCGGGCCCTGGGGGTGGGAGGCTCATGGGAAGCTCGCAGCAGCTGGGAAGGCACAGAGGTACCACAGTTCCTTTGTACTTCTGAGTGGAGTAGGAGCAATTTTGCAATCCTGTTTCACCTATTTTTAAGATGAGTAGACCTATAGAAATTTAATTTTAATTTTTTATTTATCTTTACCTGAGGACATTTTTTCATTGCTTTTAGGGAGAGAGGAAGGGAGAGAGAGAGAAACATTGGTTGGTTGCCTCCTGTGTGTGCCTGTCCCGGGATCAAACCTGCAACCTAGCTACGTGCCTTTACCGGGGACTGAACCTGCAACGTTTTGATGTATGAGGTGACACTCCAATCAATTGAACCACCTGGCCAGGGAAATGTTACTATTTTTAACTTCAAAAGTGTATTTATACTTATCAGTCTGCCTGTCCAACTCTTGAATCCGAAAGCGTGGTTACTGCAGCCATCTATCTCCTCATTAGCCCGGGAAATTCTCTGGGGCAGAACTGTAACTCTTCGCTCTCACGGGTCTCCTCGCAGGGCCCAGTTTCGGGCTCCACACAATGTGGCTGCTGAAACAATGGTGTAGACAGACTGCCTGCCCGACAGCAGTCGTGGCCTTGCTGGGTCGGGGCTCGTGCCCCCTCCCCCTCTGAGCATTATGACAGATGCATTTCCAAGGGCATTGTCCTCTTCTGGGCGGCACAACCCAGTCTTCTGGGCCCTTCTGCTGCACACGGTTGCTTCAGGCCACTCCGCATTTGGTACCCCCTCTGGGACTCTGGGATCCCGACTCCTCATCCCTGCACCCGGGCAGCCCCGGCCTGCCGCCCTCAGACCTCTGTGCTGAGAACTCAGACGTGGCCCTGAACTCAGAATGGAGCTCCTGCCCTAACACACACGCACACACAGACACATGAATGATATGTAAGTAACTACTGATTTTAATAACTCTACTGTTAGATTTCAGGATGTCCCCACCCACTGGGCCTGTTCCTTTGTTTCCAGGCTCCAGGAAGAATGTTCTGGCACTGACATTACTACGAGAGAGGTTCTGGCCTTACTAATGCCATGACATCAGGGGTGACTTTTATATATAGCATGTCGCCTCCATTTCTTTTTTCTCTTCCTGTTATTGAGTCATATCTGTTTCCTCCCCTAAACTGTAAATAATTTTTCATAGCAGAGTGAAAAAAAAAGAAATCTTCCAACAAAGGACACCCAAATGTCTCTTCCAGAGGGAATGGTCTTTAGCAAGAAAAATATTCAGATACGTCACATGGAGTGGAGGGTAAGGTCTTAAGCACAAATAGTGAAGGAACAAAAAGATAAACCACTGTGCGTTGGAAATAAACAGGAATTTGGGGGTGGGGAAAGACTAGAGGAGGGAAGTGAAGCAGGGGAGAGGAGAGGGGCGAGCAACAGGGAGGGGAGCTGAAGCAAACTGAAGAACAGCTTGCCTTGCTCCACTGTAAACCCTTCCTCTTCCGTCTTCTGCAAAACTTTCTGAAAAGTTTACCACACAGCAATGCAGCGTGTGTGCATGCTTCTGGCGGATGGAGTACAGCTAAGGATAGTGTGGCCACTCCTTTGAATAGGTTATGTTATGTAAGGCCCGGACTTAGCAGCCCAGCGAGAGACTGTCCAGTTGGTGACACGACTGCCATGTTGCGAAAGGGCCCCAGGGCAGCAAAGGCCGAGAGCAACCCTTGGCCAACAGCTGGCAAGATCACAGGGACCTCAGTCCTAAATCACAAGGAACTGAATTCTTCTAACAACCACACGAGTTTGGAAGAGGATCCGAGCTCCAGAAAGGAACACCCAGCAGCCGACACCTGAGCCGAAGACCCACCAAGTTGTGCCTGCACCCCTGACCCACAGAAACTGTAAGATGCTAAAGGCATGTTCTTTCAAGCTGCTAAACTTGTGGTATTCTGTGATGCAGCATAGAAAACTAGTGCAGGTGACAGAGAGACATTATATCCTGTGAAAAAGCAAGAATTAGGAGTCAGAGATTGTCCTGAGAATTTAGGACTTCGGAATTTGGAGCAATAGTGGTTATCTTAGTTTGAATCCCAGAGGCAGACCCTGAGGCAAGAAGTTAATTAGTTTATTCAAAGGTGAGCCCTGTAAAACCAGGTAGTATATTGGGAAAATGAGAAGTGGAAGGGAAGGAAGCCAATAAAGACTGCATATCAATCAAATTACTATCCTGAGCAGCTACAACTTAATCCTTTTAGGGAACTCAGAGAGACAGTGAAGAATGTGCTTCAGAGTTATCCCTTCCAAGGGGCTAGGGAGCTGGGACATGAGTCCCCATTGGCTCTCAGGTGTAGCTGAGGGATGCTCCTGAGGGTGAGGTGAGGCTAATTCCTCAGACCGCTGGCTGACTCTCACATGGAGGCATCTTGTCCAACTTTCCGTCCTCTAACTTCTCTCAGTGTGCTTGCACAGGAGTGAGTGTGTGTGCACGTGTGCATGTGTGCGTGTGTGTGAGCCCCTCCTCACTTTACTCTGTCAGGCACTTGATATCTATTTATTTATTTAATTCTCCCAAATACTCCTTGTAGGTAGAGATTATAACCCCATTTTACAAAGAGGAAAACCTAAAGCTTCAGGAATTTAGCCACTTGCAAAGGTCCTATAGATACCAAGTGGCAGAACTTGGGTTAGGAATCCTGCTGACCACCAGCAGAATTTAGGCTTCCTGCCGCCTCCCTCTCAATGGGAAGCTACCCTCCTGAGTGTGTGAGTCTCAGGCCTGGCCTAACCTTTCACCCCCGGCATCTACCCTCTGACTAAGCTCCACGCTGGAAGGTGGCCTCTCTGCCCACTCCTCATGCCCCCTACTGCTGCTGAAATTCTCTTTGATTCTTTGTTCCATAAACCTATATGTGACTGGTGCCAGAGTCATCCCTGTCATAAGTTCAGTTTGCCAGGATAGAGAGAGAGGAAGGTCTCAGGAGGCCAATGTCAGCCGGAGAGTTTACTGAGTTGTGGCATTGCCAGGGAAACAAGCAGTGTGTGAGGCTTTGTGCTGAGAGGGGGCAGGGCCTTGCTGCTCCAGCAGCCACCAAACAAGAGACAGATTAGCTAGCTCTCTTTGGAACAAAACAACTTTTTGTGGCCTGCACAGTGAGGGATGGCCCTCCCTGAGAGCATTTTTTCTTTCTTTTTGCTTTTTTAAAGTTCTCCTAGGTAGTCCTACTCTTGCTCGCTGCCGAGAAACATCAAATAGAAAGCGGAGATCAAGTCAAAGGCTCCTCCTGCCTTTCCATAGCCTCATCCTGATCACTGGTTTGGCTGCCCGCAGATGTCTGTAAGAGTGAGGAGTCTCTCAGAGGAAGGGCGTTCTGCAGAGATAGTGTGTCTCCGAAGGCATGGCTCTGTTGGGAGAAATATGTGGTCAGCGTGGTGTGCGGTCCTGGGTGCACTTCTGCGAGGTAGACAGGAGGCGCTCCCATTTCCATACTGGAAAACTGGATAACACCAAGGCCTTTTATGCTGAGAGTAAATATTTGATTTCTGAATAGAATTCCTGCCCCCTCAGAAACTGAGCGGAACTCAGGCTTGTGTCCATGGTTGCTGAACGTGCCCTATTCAGCAGCTCTCCAGAGGAACAAAGAAGAGACATTAATTGGCTTTAAAGTGTTGGAAAGATCCAGTTTGCTGACCTATTTAAGATGAAGCCAGGACATTCTAGAGAACATCTCTGGAGTTCTGTTCTTCTAAAGCTTCAGTGATCAAATAAAAACAGGTTGAAAAATCATGGAGGAGCCACACATCATCCCTAACTCATGAAAGGCTTCATTGTTTCCCTTATCCTGGATCCTCAGATGGAGTCCTCCCACCAACCACGTCCCGGAAGGATTTACTTCCATCTTCCCTCTCTTGTCCTCCACCCAAAGAGGGAAGGGCAGAAATGGAAATCAGCTAGCCTGCTGTGTGAAGAGCACTCCATGTTCCTGAGATTAGTAACGTTGCCGGTGGAAATGGGGTCCTTTCGTGGAGTTGTGAGAAAAGCATTCCTGGGACCTGTGCCTGGGAGGATGAGATGTGGTGGTAAGATTTACTGGGGTTGAAATGAAAGACTGCCCCCAGTTTCCCAATGTCTCATCTTCATCTGTCTCACTATGGAAGAAGTCCAGCCTTGTCTTCATCAAGCACAGAAGAAGGGCTAGGGTCCAAAAACTCTGTGCCATTGGTTCAGTCCCTGCCAAAGCTTGGTCCAGTTCAGCTTCTGTCTGAATCCAGCTAGCTTAGTCTCTGTTCCCGTCTGCACTCCAGCCAGTGCTGCACTGCTGTACCCAGGTTTGCACTTGGAGTTGCGTTTGGAACCTGCACTTGGGCCCGCATGACTGCTAGGTTTGTGTGACTGCTACAGAGAGAGAACACGCAAATGAATGGGTGAGAGCATGAATGAACACATGTTACTGAGAGAAAGGTCTTTGTTAAGATATGATTATGTTGACTCAGGGTTTCAAAGTGACCAATCTATTTCCCAGTCCTTTGAGGGCTTGTGCTGGGTCCTCTCCCTAACCAATCCATTTCCTAGATCTTCCAGGGTTCTGTGCCTCTTATTCAATTTGATCTTTCCCAGGCTAGAGATCTCCTCATTATGGTTGCCATCTTGGCTCCTAATGCACATGCCTCATAGTAAAAGGACCTCCCCCTGAACCGTCTTGGCTTCTACTGTGCCTGATCCCAGCAGAGGAATTTCCCCTGCTCCTCCCCCCAATAATCCAGCTACTGGGATGGATGAAATTAAGTCCCTCTGGTAAAGGATGCCTGGTCCCCAGGGGAGCCTTGAATGCTGTGACTTCCTAGTGAATCAGGCCTATTGTCTGATTCAGCTCCCTAGTTTATGAGGCTTAATGTCTGATTCCATTTGCTCCCTTCCTTTGTTAATACTAACTAGCTACCTGCACTAACAGTAAGAGGAGTGGGATGTGGGGAAGGGGAAAAGTGGCTTATTCTAAAGTAACAGAAAACACAATCCCTGTCTATGTGTTTAAATATCATTGGGAAAGCAGCATCTAAGTCTATAATTGGTAAAACTCTTGCATCACCCTTTACAAATTCTTTTCAAATATTATTTTATCTATTCTTCTAACAACTCTGTGTGTAGGATTTTTTAAAGGAGAAATTGGAGCTCGGAGAGGTTAAGTGGCCTGCTCAAAGTCACAAAGTTTGTAAGTCCACATACTTCAGACCCAGCCTGTGCTTCTTTGTCTAGCATTCATACTACACTCCTGAAAAAAGCTGCCTTTAGTCAGAAGTAAAAGTCAGTATAAAAGGGAAGGCTCTGAGACAAGATGTGAAGTGGAGGATAAGGTGGGCAAAGAACCATAAAAACCAAAGCTTAATTAGCAAGAGAAAAATTGGGTTCCCAGTGGTGAGTCCAGGGACACTAAGAAGATAGATTGTCATACACAGGATTCAACATAGAGAGAAACAGCTTTCTTAAAAGGCCTCAACTAAGTTGCTAGGGGAGAAAGGCTTGAAAACAAGCCAACATTTTCACTCCTGGTGGTTCTTACAGGGTCCAGCTTGGTGTAGTTTACAGATGCTTGCAGAGGCAGCCCTCCAGGAGTCTGCATCGGGTTTGCTGCCTAACAAGCTAAGGAATGTGACCTGTCAAGATTTTTTGGATATAAATGACAGAAGTTTAACCTGAACAATTTGAAGGAAAAGAGGAAGAATTTCTTCCATCATATAACAAAATATTGGAGGGAACAGGAATAACAGGAAATTAGATTGTTAAAAGCCTTCATGGTTATCGCTCATCTCTCTTGTTCAGCTCCTGGTGTCAGCTTCATTTTCGCAAGCCTTTGGACACTTTGATGGGAATCATGGTGGCCAGACACAGTCAGTGGCGCTCCATCTCAACGCCTTTCAGTGGCTTACGATGCTCCACATGATTGCCCACCCCTCAGCTTTTGACCTCCTGTCTCAACACTCTCCCTCTCACCCTGCTCAGTCACACAAGCCTTCTTGCCAGGCGGGGCCCAATCACCTGAGTGATTGCACTCGCTGCTCCCTCCACCTGAAACATTCTTTTATAAAACTCTTCCTTGAAGATTCCAGTAGCCTGTCTGTTATCTGGAGATGAACTGGAGTTTTTGCTGGAGAGAGCCTCAGTGAGGCCAACTCTGTTCATCCTATCTAAAATGTCATGTCTCCTCCAACTAACACACGCTATCCTTTGTCTGCTTTTCAATATCATCCGATCAAACACATGTATTTACTTATTCACGTGTTTATTTGGTTACTACTACGTTGTAAATTCCATGAGCAAAGGATATTTGTCTGTTTTGTTACTATTTATTTTTCCAGCGCCCAGAACAGTACTGGTATATAAAAAACTCTCAAACTCTATGTTAAAGGAGCGAATGAGTGGGTATTTCCCAGGGATGATGAAGTGCCGAGGATTATAACAGAGCTTGGAGCAGCAGGCAGGGAGCCCACTCACAAAGCTGCGATGTTCAAATATATGAAATGTAAACGTTACGAGGCGTGCAAAGGATCACTATGACTTATTGCTCCTCCGGGAACCCCTGTTAGGCCGGCATTCTCTCTTCCTTTTCTCGTGCACCCCTTAATTGGGATACCTGCCGCCCGGCCAGTCGGCTCTCCAGCCCGACGAATCCCTGTTCCTGGAGGATCTGGGACTGTCTCAGCGTTGAAACGACGGCGGCCCATCAGACGGCCCGGGAGACCCCCGCAGCTGGCCTGGAACGCTATCCCGCGAACTCACTCCCTTCCACCCCGTTCTTCAGGCTCTCGCAAGCCCCGCCCCCTCGGCGGAAGTGACGGACGCCGGAGCTCGAGCCCCGCCCTCACGCCCTACCAGTCCCGCCCCCACGCCCTACCAGTCCCGCCCTCACGCCCTACCAGCCCCAGCGTGGTGACGGTAATCCGGAAGGGGCGGATTCAGGGAGACTGAGGGGCGGGGCGGTTTACCCGAAAGTGGCGGTTTATTGGACACGGTTGCTTTGGTGTCGGGAATAGCTTGAGTTCGGCGAGTCGCGGGTTCTGTCTCAACAGGTGTGGGACCCTGAGGCCTCAGAAATAGGTTTTGTCTGTCCCGAGGCTCCCTCCTCGTTCAGCGTCTCCCCCATAAGCGGATAAGGATTATCTGGACTCTGCCTCAAACCCAGGTTCTCACCCCCATACTCCCAGCCGCCTTTCTCTCGGGCTGTTGGCGTTACTCCTCCCGGTCACTCGCTGTGCCACTGCTGGGTACGGCCCTCGTTCTGTCAATCACACCTGCCAGTCTCTCCCTCTGGCCCCCATCATTCATTCCAGAAGGCTGTCTTTAAGCCTCCCGCCTCCCCTTATTCCCACTCCTTTTTCCATTCCTTCTTCCAGAATCTTCGTTCGTCCACTAGGTGTCAGGCCCCTGCATTCTCCAAGGTTTCTCTCCGTTTCCGGGCACTGTGGCTCACGTGTTAGGAAGTGGAGCTGTAACGTGGTCGTTTGAAGATTTTATGCTTTTCTTTTCTCTGTTATAACCAGGAGTCACAGATGCCAGGAAGTATGGCCTCCCTCAAGAAGCCTCGAAATAGCACCAGGTTGCCCTTGGCTTTAAACCCCCTGAAAAGCAAGGATGTGCTGGCAGTGCTGGCCGAGAGGAACCAGGCTGTAGTACCAGTGGGCGCGTGGGTGGAACCGGCCTCCCCACGGAGTTCGGAAATCCCAGCCTATGTGAGTGTAAGCGTGAGCCAAAGTGGCAGTGTTCCCGCCCCATCTTTCTTATCAGTCTCTTCGGTGTGCCATGAATAGATATATTCTTGCATTAGGATTATAGAACAAACACGTATGTATTGGCCAAACTTACGTGTATGTTATGTATTTCAGTTTGCTTCACGAACTCTTGATTGCTTGTTATGTACATGCAGTTGGCACTGTATCTTCCAGACCTTTCTGCAGTGTCGTCAGGGTGACAGTTGGCCTCATTTCATGTAACATTAATTGCTTCAAGTTTTTGGTAAGTTGGGGATTCAGGCAACAAGCAGCCATGGAATAGAGGAGGAAGAGATTACTTCCAACTAGGGTTTTGAGAAAGCTTAACTGTAAGCTCCAGGAGGACAGAGACCTTCATGTTCTGTTCATTGCTGTTCTGGCTTACAGTAGATTTCAGGGAATACTGGCTGAACGAACGAATGAATGAATGAGGAAATACACTCTATGCCGGTCCTTAAAGACTGGATGTGCTGTAAGTTCAAGACAGGAGGAAGGAGCATTTCGAGTGAAGGGAAACTGGCAAAGTTTACCTGTGTGCCTGTTTCCACGATAACGCTCATGTGCTAATTAACGCACCAGGACAGTTTTGTAACAAGACTTTATAGTCTTTCACCAAACTGTTTCACTTAGCTATTTGTTCGAATTTTCCTGTGGCACTTACTGCCTTACATTCATAGCAAGTTGTTCACGTATCTGCCTGATGGATTGTGAACTCCTAGATCACAGGGGAATAATCTTATTTATCATTGTGTTTCCACATTTATCTTAGTGTCTAATAAATAGGGGCATTCGGTAAATATTTATGGAATGCAGAAAATGTGGGAAGGTCTTCTGAATGTATAGACAGGATGTGAGTATGAAGGGGAAAAGTCTGAGGTATGTTTACTTAGTGGGCCTTGATATCAGAGAAGAAATACGTTTCCGGCAAATGTTAAACAGTAACACAAACAGTAAATATGTTGTATATTTATTTATTTTATGTTTGTATGTATAGATGTACATATTCATTTATTTATTGCCACTCTGCCTAATTTTCAGAAAGGATTGTAAGAGTTTGGGTACTATATGATTAAGTGCTAAGACTGTGGTATTTAAAGAAGGAAGATAAGACTTTGTGAATACTGATCAGGGACTCAAATGGAATAAAATGTTCCACATTGCTTAGAGTGTGTTTTGGAATTGAGCATTACTTAAATATTGAGTACCACTATACTCAAGCCTCTGTGTTACATACTATTTAGGAAACAAAGGAGAATTAAATATATTTCCTGCCCTCAAAGAGATCATAATCTAATGGCGGAATCAAGAAAACTGTGTTCAGTTAATATTCATCAGCGGTCCCAGAGCATAAGAGACCTTAGAGGAAGAAAGGATTGTGGATGGTGCCGGGAAGTGGGTATGAGGTGGGCTTGAAGATCGAGTAGGCCTTTCCTAGGCAGAGACTGCAGGGAGAGCATGCTGGGTTAAAAATGGAGCATAAGTCTGAGTGTGAAGCATTTTAGAATAAGACATACTTGGTGAGTGGTGAGCGGTCTGGGGTGTCTGGACTGTTTCACCCTCTTTAGAAAATGTATAGCATAAGATGGATTTGAATTGGTTCATTAAAAATTAATGAAGATACTGTTTGTTTTCAGTTCAATGAAAAATTAAGGTTTGATTTGAGTACTCACAAATTCCAGTTTTGAGTGTGTGATTTGCTTTTAAGTTCTCAGTACTCACTAGATATGCCTAGAGTATAGTCTCTGAACACCTGGGATTTCCTTACTCAACTGGGAATTTTGGATTATAGAACTGAGTTATTTTTTCAGGATTGTTTACCAACTGCTTTGTGTTTATAACAGAGCCCCAATGGAAAAAACTGTTGACATTTTATTTTGTTTTCTATCTTTCATCTTTGAAGACGTCAGCATATATGATTGAAAAAGAACTAAAGGAACAGCTAAGAAAAAAACAAGAAGCTTTGAAGCATTTTCAGAGACAAGTCAAATACCGAGTAAATCAACAAATGAGGCTGAGAAAAAAGCAACAGCTTCAGAAGTCTTATGAAGCAGTAAGTTCAGAGTGAGCACTGAGTGAAGGGAAGGGTGCATGTTATGAGACAAGCAATCGCTCGCCTTTGATTCCATGCTTGGTACAGTCCGATTTGCTGGGGAGGGCAGTAGATGTGTATGGAGAGAAACCACGTTTTATTCCTGTGTTGTTCTCATTCATTTTTTGCTTTCACTAGTTAAAAACTGTCAGAGTTTTGGATTCAGATTTGGGTTTGAATTCTGGCTTAAGCTATTTTTTAAAATTAAATTTATTGAGGTAGCACTGGTCCATAGTATAAATTTCAGGTGTGCAACATAATTCATTGTCTGTGCTCTCTGTTGCATGCTCATTGCCCAGCGTCCAGTTTCCTTCGTTACCGTGTAGTGGACCCTCTCTACCCATTTTGCCTTCCCCTCTGGTGACCACCGTTCTGTCATCTGTGATCTATGAGTTTGTTTGTTTTGTTTGTGTGTGATTTTTTGGTTGATATTTCAGATATGACTGAAATATACTTTTTGTTCTTTTTGTCTGACTTATTTCACTTAGCATAATACCCTGAAGATCCATCCATGTTGCCACATGGTTATTTATACATATATACAAACACACACACATATATGGCTAAATACATATATCAATGGCTAAGTAGTAGTATTTAATTGTATACATAATATTAAATATATATGTATATATATCACATCTTTATCCATTCATCTGTTGATGGACACTTAGGTTGTTTCCATGTCTTGGCTATTGTAAATAATGCCACAGTAAACAGAGGTGCACATGTCTTTGAGTTAGTGTTTTTATATTTTTCAGACAAATACCCAGAAGAGGAATTGCTGGGTCATATGGTAGTTCTATTCTTAATTTTTAAGGAAATCCCTATACTTTTTTCCACCATAGCTGTACCAGTTTCTGTTCCCACCAACACTGAATGAGGGTTCCCTTTACTCCACACTCTCTCCAGCGCTTGTTGTTTCTTGTCTTTTTGATGACGGCCCTTCCAACAGGTGTGAGGTTGTGTCTCACTGTGGTTTTGATTTGCATTTCTCTAGTAACTAGTGGTGTCGAACATCTTTTCATGTCTGTTGGCTCGCTCTATGTCTTCCTTTGAAAAATGTCTGTTCAGATCCTTGTACATTTTTTAATCCGATTTTTTGGGGTTTTGTTGGTGAGTTGTATGTATGAGTTCTTTATATATTTTAGATATTAACCCCTTATCAGACATGTTATTTGTGAATATCTTCTCCCATTTGGTTGGTTGCCCCTTTATTTTTCTGATGGTTTCTTTTGCTCTGCAGAAGCTGTTTAGTTTGATGTAGTCCCGGTTGTTTACTTCTGCTTTCATTTTCCTTTGGAGTCAAATTCACAAAACCATCTGTGAGGCCCCGCCCCATCCCCCTAACTTTTAGGCCCACCCAGGCTGTTTCCAGTAGCTTTTCCATAGGAATGGCTTGTCTTGGTTCATGCTTCAGATTTTCGTAAATTCTGTCAAGTAAGCAGATCTGGCCTTAGCAAGCCCCTTAGCTCTTGCTAAGTGGCCCCAGGCCTGGCACCAGCAGTAGCTGGTCTTGGTTCACAGCTTGACTTGGCCTGGCCTGGGCACCTCCAAGCCCAGCACAAGTAGCAGCCATCTGCAGATCACTTTGTAGCTCCTGTACAACTTTTGTTTTCTTTGCCTGTGCTACTGGTGCCTGGCGGTGGTGTTCCTGTTGTGGAAATTGACTCCTGAGTGACCGGGGTGGTGAGTGTCCCTGCTCTGTGCAGGTGGCCTTGGTCTTGGGGCACCACCTTGAGGTAGATAGGGAGGAGCTGGGTTTGCAAGCTCACAATGCTGCCTCCTTGTTCCTAGTGGCTGCCAGCACCCCTGTGCTCTTAGACAAATCTCTGCTGTGGCCACTGGGTTCCGAGCTATAGGGGGTGGGGGTGGGGGGAGGAAGCCAGATTCCTGGGCACTAAGGCTGTTTCTGCCCCTCTGAACCTCCACCCGGCCATAGTGTGGGAGCTGCACTCTGACTCCTCCACCATGACCCTGTTAGCTGGGGCCACAGGGGCTGTCCAGCTGCATCTGTAGACACCGTCTCGTCCTTCCCTCCATCTTGCTTCCCCTGTGTGTTCCAGTGTGCCCGCCTTCAGGTGTACTGATGTGCAGATCCTCAGCTGTGTTTGTGTGTTGACCAGAGGAACCTTTATTGGACTATAGATGTCTGACACGCTGAAAATTTAAGGGGAGTTGCAAAGGGGTCTTCTCACTTCCCCGTGGTGCTGACCTGGCTTATGCTATTTTACTAGCAATGTGATCTTGGGCTAATGACTTCACTCCTCTGGACTGTAGTTTCTTCACCTATAAAGTGGAGTTATTCTTGTCTTATGAGACTGTTGTGGGAATTAGACAGGATAAAGTTATAGCATGTGGCAAATGCCTGGTAAATGTTACTTTAAAGCTTTCTGCTACCTCCCCCTGACACCAATTTTAAATACTTTGGGCTGCTTATAGGCATTCTTCAATTGCGCTGGATTAGAGTAGAATCTTACCAGAATCATGTCACTCTTTCTGTTTCGGTGTGTAGGCAGAAAAAGAAAGCTGTATAGCCATGCGTTCTTCAGATCCAGCATACTTAACTCCTAAAAGAACGAGTGTTTTTCCAAACAACTTGAATGCTGCTATTGGAAGTGCTAGGTTACCTCCTTCCCAGATGCTTGGGGATGGACTAGAAGACAGAGAGAACCAGAATCAATTATTCCAACAAGCCCAGGCTGTAAGTACACACTGTGTTTTACGTCTGTGATTCTTTTTGATGTATGACATATCTAGGATATGAAGTAGAGATTAGGAGGTTTCATAGTCAACTTTTTATCACCTCCTTTTATCTTTGTAAAGTGGGGAATTACTGGGTGATGTTTATTTTTATAAATATATTTTTAAAATGTATATTTATTTTCAATAAGATACTTTGGAATCATCTAATGTAAGACGATAAAATTTTGAATTTCAAACCTTATTAGAAAGAGCTTTGGGTGAAAGGACATACGTTTTCTCAATTTTGTTTGAATTGTGTTTGTAGCATTTGGACAGAAGCGATTCCTAACCACGGTTGCAAAAAGGTTTAATACATTTATGGGGCACTTTGTTTATGTTTTTTTTTCCTGTCCTTTGATGAGTAAATAGGTCCAAAAGTCAGGTAACAATATAGGAAACTGTCAGTTAACACATTCAGAGTTTTTTTAACTTTGGCTTTTATTTAGCGATTCATTTAATGTACCCAATATTTAAAAATTAACCACCACAAGTAGTAAATCCATCCACTTGGTTTGTTCGACGCCATCCAATCAACTCCCCTCTTCTTGTGCCTGAGCTTTAGTCCAGTAGATACATTTTTCAGATTTGTTATGGGAATTATTCTTCATTTTATCAATGAAAAATTGTATTCCTAGTGATTGTGAAAGGAGAGTAAAATGTGGGAGATGATGATTATGTGAAAACAGAAGTTATGTAAGCGCTGACGTACTGTTCCTAAGTAGGAAGCAGATCCAACTGTGCTATTAGTATAAACAGGGGAAGCTTTACAAGCACGTTTTGCTGAATTACTTTTTTAAAAAAATGTTTTTTCTTTGTCTGTTGGGTTTGTAGCCATCATTTTTGTTTTCTTTTATAAGATTATGAACAATTTGTTGAGCAAATAGTTATTGAGCCAGGCACTGCATAAAATAAAAGGGATAGAATATCGACTAAGGAAGACATAGTCCTTGCTTGTATTGCCTTTGTAGCTATAAATTCCACTGTACTGAGGAGTTTACTTCGTCTGTATAATACATAAATACACTAGTTCATCAGATACACTGTTTGTTAAACATTGTAGAGATACTAATGAAATATGAAATAGGGCTCTTTGTGGGGTTTATATTTACAAGTAGAGATACAAAATTAATAGTGATGCAGATACCAGCCCGCAGTGTCCATGTCATTATGGATGAAATGAGATATTCACACGGACTACCAAGTCTGGTGGAGGGAAAGGGATAGCATGGCTTTTCTCTCAAGGGGAGCAAAAGCCTTGGCCTTTGCCATGACCTGCCTTTATTGGGTCTCTTGGCACATTATATGATGGTCCTCATTTACAATGTACAAATTTGCTTTAGGTGGTTACCTTTTACAGAAAACAAAGGAGCCGATGCTGCTATAATCACATCACAGAAGAGGGATATTTGCAAATGAAAAGGCAAAAGTGGTTGAACCTGTTACACTCATCCTTGGAAGGTTTAGCATGGAGTTTAGGAAGTTACTTTGCAGTAAATGTCCTCAATTCAGGGTGAGGGAGTTTTTTAGCAAGAGCAAGACTCAAAGCGGCCCAGACATATTGCAGGCCTGATTCCCCACGGGAGAACCTATCTGTGGGCGTGGGTCCTGTGCATCTCTGAGTGGGAGCTGGGCCCACGCCATGCAGCACGGTCTCCTACAAATAGACCTCCTGTTTATTAGATATTCAGATAGAGACATTTGCTGTTTTTGGTGAAAAATTATTGCTGTTCAAAAAAATTAAAATTCTAAAGGGCTACTTAGGGAAGAATTCCTGGAAGAGGTAGAATGGAGCTGTGTATTCTGAATTGTTAAGCTGAATTGAACTGGTAAATTCAAGAGAATTCTGAGATAGGACAGGCAGTTAAAAGTCTAGAAATGGGCTTGGCATCTTTGGGAACAAGTGATAGAACCTTTCTGATGGTAGTTTACAGAGGAGAAAACAGCAAATGAGGTTAGAGAGGTTGGAGGAAATCAGGTTATGAGAAGCTTAAAGGTTACACAATTTAAAAAAGTTTTTATACAATTTTTTCTTAAAAGAAGATGAATGTTCAGTGACTGAAACTACTTTAAGCATGATGATGCTTACTAATTTTACTGTTTCTGTGCGGTTTTTATCCACTAGATGGCACTAAGAGCTAGACAATGAGACCTCAAGCTCTGATGCCTTCAGTTTATCTACTAAACTGATTGAATAAATGGTGAATGCAATTCACTTTCTGAATGTTAGTGTCTTGGAGCGATAGAAACAAAATCTTGCTTGGAATAGTGCATTCTTTATTTAAGGATGAGATGGTTTGACTTCTGGGGTATATTTCAAAATAATATAGAGGTGAGGTGAAAAAATAATATAGAGGTGAGGGGGTTATAAATAAAGCAAGATTAGCTGGGAATTGATGTATGAAATCTGGTTGGTGTGTATGTGGGGGTTTGTTGTAGTATTCTGTCTACTTCTGTGTATACTTGAAGTTTCTAACATGTTTGACTTTATTTGCATTTAAAATTAAATGTTATAAAAGACATTTTCTAGTCTAACCTTTATCTCTCGAAGGAAATTCTTTTTATTGTATAATATCTCAAATGTGTGTATATGTATGTGTGTGTGTATGTGTGTGTGTGTGTGTGTATACACATATATCCATCTAGTTTCTGCTAGAAAACACTGCCAGTATTGATCAACTCACTTTTTAGACTTTTATTTAATTTTTAGAAAGTTTGAAATTATTACAAGTCTTTTTTCAATGTAGTGAGTGAAAATCTTCCTCCCTCTAATGTTTACCCTTTGGACCTAGTTTTGTACTCTCAAGTAGTAGAGAATAAAATACCGTGGCGATTTCTAAGAATACGCCAAGGAAATGATTATACCTATCATTTTTCTTCCTTTTGGATTTCCGCATTCCTAATGCCTGCTTGTTTTCAGAGGAGATAAGATCGGGCAGCTGAAGTTAGGATCTACAGTCACAGAACTGGGAGAAACTTCAAGTGCTCACTTGAACTACTCAGCCCCTGCGCTGTGTTAGAGCTGGTGCTTACCTCTGGGGGCTGGCTTTCCGCCGTGTCCCTCGGTAACTTCATTTTGGTGAGGAATTGAACAGCTGGTCATTCTTACCATATACTAACTTTCTATTTACCAGTGGACATTTAAGTTTGCCACTATTTCTTTTCTAGCATGGTTTATCACAGCTTTTTATTTTTGTTTTTTATTTTTATTTTCTTTTTATAATGCAAGTTTTCCAGCTTTTTACAAACTGGGAAATAGCAATTAATTTTGGTAGTTAAGTAAAAGTTTAAGAGATGTGGGATAACCTGATAAGATTTCTGTAATCAAACACTGAATAAAGACAGTGTTTCAGTGGGGCATTTTTGGCTGCAAGAATTCAGGCCAACCTGAGCAAGGGGTGCATTTGTTTTAAGCCTGTGCATGGGGTAATAAGGTGGAATCACAAACACACACAAATCCTGACTTTCTTCAGTAGCCCTCGGCCAGAGGGATTTTCTGGATCTGCAGTAGCTCCAGTGGTCCAACAGCATGGGATCTTTGACCTTCACGCTAGAATTTGATCATTAACTTGATTGATTCACTTGATTGATTCTCTGAGGGTGACCAGCCTTCCCCATTTGCCTGAGCTCACAGGGTCTCCCAGGACCTGAAACTTTCCGTGCTAAACCTGGCATGGTTCCCGGCAAACTGGGAGAGTTGGTTGCCCTGTATCTCCATGTATGCTTCTCTCTTACTGATTTTTCTACTGTTACTTGGGATTCTCATCATCACAGCTCTGAAACTTTGGCATTCTTGAGACTTCTTTAGCCTTGTTTTTCCAGCTTAGTGCCTTGTAGGTTCAGTTCCTGTCTCTGACTACTTCCTAGCTCATTAAGTAAGATAAGGAATCTTTTTTTGGCCCAGCCTGCCTTTTTGTATTAGGTCTAGGTTAGTAGCCAGCCTGAAGCTTGGTGTGCCTACTTAATAATGAAAGAAAGCTAATGCAATTGATGCATTGCTTTGGGGTTCATGGGCTATAATTAGGGATTCATGTGAGTTGAAGTTTTAATTGTATACTACTTTTGTGGCCATTGAAAAGTTAAACACATTTAAAAATCTGCTATCATTTGCAAATAAACTGCATTGCACGTTGATTGTAACTTTGGGTAGATTTGTGTGGCATTAACATATATTTAAAATGGGCATTAGGCCCTCATGGCAATAGAGTAAGTGGAATTCTATAAACGTGAGAACCATCTATACTCTTTTCCCATGACCTACGTAGTGTTACTACACTATGTTTCATTTATACAGTTATGTATAAATTCCTTGTTTCTAATCCCTAATTGTCTAAAAAAATTATGTTAAAGAACTGAAGAAAATAGGAACCACGAAAGGGGAACAATGCCATAGATATATAATCTATACATTTGTTTAATTGTATACTATATAATTGAAGTTTTAAATTTCATTTTACTATGATCATTGTTTGCTTTTGATTTTGAGATTTAAGCCTCAAAACTTACTGTATAGAACATGTATAGAACACTTTTATCAGTCAGCAATCCCTTTGCTTATTGATAGTTATATTTACTAGGCTTTCTGTGTAATTATGAACAACTCATTTGCATCAGGGAGTCTTTAAGTCTTGGTTAAAGGTTCAGTGCTGGTCTTTATTAATAAAAGCTACAAAAGTTTGAAAACTGCCTCAACTTTCAGTATAGAAAAGATTTGGGTCAAGTTTTATGCTTTGAGGAGTCACATACACACAACACACGCACACCCACACAGGTATGTTTTTTAACTTACATATGTGAATACATGAATATGTTATGCATACAAATGCACATATACATACACACACTCACAAATATATGTAATGATCATTATCTTGCAATAAGAGGAATGTACTTATGTACCTATTCATTTTACATAATTTGATTTGTAACATCCCTGCAGTTTCTGTTTTTGTTTGATGCTTATTAACAGTGACTTTGGTCCTTGTATTAGTTTCCTGTGGCTGCTGTAACACATTACCTCAAACTTAGTGGCTTCAAAAGGCAGAAGTCTATTCTCTGGCCTTCAGTTCTGAAGGCCAGAAGTCCACAGCCAGTGTCAGGGAGCCAAAGTCAAGGCGTCAGCAGGGCTGTGTTTCTTCTGTAGATTCGAGGGGGAAATTTGTCTCTTGAGGCTTCCAGCTCTGGACGTCTGTTGGCATTCCTGTGCTCGCGGCCACCATAGACCAGTCCCTGCCTTTGTCTTTGCATCACCTTCCCCTGTTCCCTACGTCAGATCTTCCCTATCTCTTATGAGGGTGTTTGTGATGGCATTTAGGGCCCATCTGGATAATGCAGTATTATTTCCTCACCTCAAGATCTTTGACTTAATCACACCTGCAAAGGTCCTTTCTCCTTTTGAAGAAACAGTTAAAGGTTTCAGGGATTAGGACTGGATATCTTCAGGTAGTCATTGCTGGGTTCTCATAGCAGTTCATTGAAAGGGCCTTTGGGCTGAGGTTTGCTGAAGGCTTTTGGTAATGACAGAGAACAGAATGAGTATAATGTATATTCCAACTGCTGGGCCGGTTGAATTCCTGTTTAAGGGACTAAAATCAGTCTGTGACTTTAATAGAGGCTTAGACTTGATGGGAAAGAGAAATTGTGGACTCTGATTTAAACCTGGTACATCATGCAGGGCAGTAACGTGCATTGCACTTGACAGTGAGTAAAAGTAGGCATATTCATGGCTTTGTATTTTTTCATAACCTCAACTGCACATGTATCTTTCTTTACATTGTAAGTAACAGTTGTGACCTCTTTAGCCACTCTGTGCTAACTAACCAAACGTAGAAATCTTACCTTTGGAATAAAGAGTGCTGTTTCAAGCTGATTTCTCTGGCTTGAGGTATAGACCTTCTAGAAGCGAGGACAAAACAGAGGTGATGTGCTGAAAGGAAACCGGGCTGGGAGTGAGAGTGTTTTCGTCCCTAGACCACTATTAGTAAAAATCATAGAGCATTTATTATTTATATCTGTAAACCATAGTCATGATTTCCCTTCAAAGGGAAATTAATCTCTTTAAACTTTCACTGGTTGGGTTACAGCTGGTCCCTGCTTTGCTCTAATTTTACTGAGTAATACAGGACTCTGCTTTTCTTTCATGTGGTATATACTGCTCAGCCTAAAAAAAAAGTACTTTGCTCATTTCTGTACTTTCCTTAAAGGAACATTCTATACATATTTGTGAAAGCTGTGCTCCTCTGAAAAAGAAATCAAAGTAGGTGCTTACTGAAATTACTGGATAGAGATTAGGAATAAACACAAAGTCAACATATTTAGTGTTAATGCTCATTATCAGCTGTTACTTAGAGTACTTAAAACTGATTGGTTCTGTTGAGGTGTTTGAGTTTGTGTTCTTAGTTAACTTAGTGGTGAAAGAGGGATTTATGTAAATGGCAGAAAAGAATTTTAGGAGGACTAGGAATAGAGAAATCTAGCAAGGAGTGATAAAAGACAGTTAGGCGTGGGAGGGCCAGTTGAAGAAATAAAGGAATAATTCCTTATTGAGAAGATGGATAGAAGGTAAGGAATGTGTCTGTTCAGTAATTTCTAAGTGTATTAATTCAGACTTTCAGGTTCTGATATTTTTGTGTACATAATATAAAACATGTATTATTATAAAACAATTTGAGTAATAGCACTTATAATCAAGTTATGAAATCAGTCTCTTAGAATAACAAGAATCATGTTGTAACAACACTATCAGCAGGTCCCAGTCTCCTTTGCAAGTAATCCTCTTGTCTTAGGCCTGGCATTTTTTAATAATAGGGGCCTGTTTTCGTGTTGGAACACTTTAGTGGATTTGGTATTAAGACTTTATCCAGTTTTTGTTTGCTTTTTTCCCCCTTTTCCTGGCAGCTTAGTCAAACCATGAAAGAGGCGCGTTGCCGGCTGGCATCCTTTAAAACTGTGAGTGAAAAAAATGCATCAGTGTTTCCAGATGATACAAGGAGGAACTTTCCCACCCAAGAGGTAAATTAATTTTTTAATAAATTGTTTTTAAAAGTAAGGGTAAAAATACAGATGAAGATTTATTTATATCTCATCTCACCATTATTTAGATCTATAAAATAATTGGAAACAACCTTAAATATCCAGTAGTAGGGAATGGTTAAAAAATGATGATGTATTTCTATATAGCCATTCTAAAAAATATGCTTTCAAAGAACATCTGAAGACAAGGTAAAGTGTCTGTGACATAAAGTTCAGTGAAAAAAGTAGGATACAAAATTATATACAATATAACCTCAATTAAAAAATTCATTCGGCCAATATTGAAGGGACATCTGCCGTTGCCAAGGCGTTGTTCCAGAGGCAGGGTTTGCAGTGGCAGAAGAGGGACCAAGATCCCTCGAGGAGCTTCTGTGCTAGTGGGAAGGCGTGTGACAAATATGGAAATAGATGTCCGTTCTATTCTACCTGGAATATAATTTCAAGTGAGAAGTGTTATGAGAAAACTAAAGCAAAATAGAGAGAACACCATGTGCGTAGACCAAGAGATCAGTCAACACTGGTCGTTTCTGGGTCATTTTATTACAGGGGATTTTTATTTTCTTTTCCTGGTTTTCTTAAAAAATTTTCTGTATTGTGTATATTTTTCTTTCTAATTAGGAAAAAATACCAGTATTTTTTTAAAAAATAAATTGTTTGATTCAAAAGATAAGGTAAGAATGAATAATTGGAACCCAAATGTGGACCTGGACTTAAAATGATATTTAAGGCTATACTTGTAAAATAGCATTGCTTTGGTACCTACTTATTTTGGGGCTCACAAATTTAGATGCTAAACTCTACACTTCCCTGTGTTTACTTAATTTTAGGGTTAATTTCAAGTTTTGATAGGCAGAATCTCAAAAAGTCGACCATTAGTCTTTTTTACTTTTTTTTTTTGACATCATTGACTCTGTGTCTTATTTAGTTCTTTCTCAGTTTCACTTCCTATTTGGTATTCTTTTACATTTTCCCAGATCATGCATATATGTTTTAGTTTTGTTATCTTTTCCTTAAGTATTTCCACACAACAGTCAAGAACACCTGTCACTCATACATTTGCAGTTGGTAGAATACTAAACTATAATGTCCTCCTCTCCAGTGTGAATTAAGAAATTTATAGTTAAATATAAAAATGCAAGTGGACGTGGTGTAGATCCACATATGGCATTCTGTCTTAGATGCTTCAGAAGGGTTACCTTTTTCTAGCATTGTCTTATTGTGACTCACGGTAGAGTTTCTTTTGTATTAAATTCTCCTCAGTGACTTACCGTACCGTACTATGGTTTGGGCCATAGATTGACTCCAGGGTCCTGTTAGAATGAGGCAATTGGACACCTTCTAGAAAAAAGGGTTATCAGGTTTTAGAGACCGATAATTTTTATTGTATGCAGCATGTTCAAACCGTTCGATTGTTTTTCCACAAAGAGTACTGTTCACAGGTCTGACTGAAATAGTGATCCAGTAGAAGGGAGGAGGATTAGGTCTGAGATAACATTCTCGTATAAACCAGTTTTATATGTCAAAGGTGCCATTTAAGCGTAATACATTATTATTATGCTAACGATGATGAATTCAGTCTGCTGCTCAATTCCAAACAGTGCATGTGTGTTTTTCGGGTGTAACATCAGAGACAAATGTCCCTTGTAATTCGGAATGATTAAGAAATTAGTGAAGTTTTTCTGTATATCAAGTATGTAGTCTTTCCTCAAACCCACAGTTTTCTACCTCCTCAGTCATCTGAAGTGGGAGTCTTCCAGTCAGAAGGGAGAACAGTCTGTGACCTGCCTGAGCTCTGGTTTCGTTGCCGTGTCAGACTCATTTTTACTGGCATTACACCCCATCTGGCTGTTCTTGTTGTTCCAGATTTGAAGATATAAATCGAAGATGTACTTGCTTGCCCTCTGTCAGGTCACCAAGACAAAATGATAAGCCTTCCGAAATTGTTATTGAGTAGTACAGGGGCAGATTGTCATTTATAAAGGACAGCCTGTTTCACTCCATGTTTGATGAGTGAATGACTTATTTGTGCATTTGTGCATTCGCAGTCGAACTATTTGTTTTTTATTGTATATTAGACCAGCATAATCTGCTAAGGTCAGGCCAGATCTTTCAGACAAACCCACCTTATTCTCATGAGCATATTGCCATATCGCTTTCTCTAGACGATTTGTGTTTGTATTGATTTTTTTCAGAGAGCACTTCATAGGAAACCAGCATCCATCAGGGTAAACATAGGAATGAAAGGAGAGCTACCCTTTAAGGGTTATCCAGGTCTTTAAGTACTGCAGAGTACCACAGATTTATGCAGAGTCAGGTAGGAAGATGTAAAGCGTGGAGGGGAGAAAAGAAGGGCTCGTTAGAACTATCCACAGCTATTGAAGGATGGGTTTAAGGGTTAAGCTTATCACTAGTATTTTTTAAACAATTTTATTGAGATGTGTAATTCACATAGCTAACAATTCACCCATTTAAAATGTACAGTTCAGCGGTTTTTAATATATTCGCAGGGTTGTGCAACACTCACCACAATCTAAATCAGAGCATTCTCGTCACCCCTGAAAGAAGCCCTGTACCTGTTAGCTGTCGCTCTGATTCCCTCCGTCCCTGTCCCCAGTCCTAGACAAGCACTGATCTCCCTTCTGTCTCTGCGGATTTGCTTGTTGCGGTATCTTATGTAAATGGAATCATCTTATGTGGCTGGCTTCCGTGACTGGCTTCTTTTACCTTGCCTAATATTTTCCAAGTTCACTCACTTGTAGCATGTATCAGCACTTCCTCTTACTGCTGAGTAATGTTCCATCGTATGGCCGTACCACATTGGTGTATCCACTCATCGGTTCGTCGATGGACATTTTGATTGTTTCCGCCTCTCAGCTTTTATGAGTAATTGTGTTGTGAGCAGTCGTGCACATGTTCTTGGGTGGATATTCATTTCTCTAGTTAGTGGAACTTCTGGGTCATATGGTAACTTTGTGTTTATTACTACTGTGGCGGATGGGAGACAGCCCAGCTGTTTCCCGTCAGCAGCGTGTGAGGGCCTCAGTTTCCTCACACCCTCTCCCATCCTTGTCATCTTCCCTCTGTGTGAGTTCAGCCGCCCTAGTGAGTGTGAAGTGGTATCACTCTGTACTTCTGATCTGTGTTTTCCTAATTACTAATGATCTTGAGCATCTTTTCATGTGCTTATTGCCCATTTACATATTTCTTGTGGAGAAAATGTCAATGTGATACCCGTTTTTTAATTGGGTTATTTGCCTTTTTATTATCAAATTATAAGAGTTCTTTATATATTCTGGGTACAAATCAGATATATGATTTGCAAGTATTTTCTCCCATTCTGTGGGTTGTCATTTCACTTTCTTAATGCTGTCATTTGCAGCACAGATTTTTACATTTTGGTGTAGTCCAGTTTATCTGTTTTTTTCTTTTGTTGCTTGTTCTTCCGGTGTGGTATCTGATAAACCACTGCTTTATCTGAAGTCGTGAAGCTTTCCTCCTGCATGCTCTTCTAATAATTTTATAGTTTAGCTGTTATGTGTAGGTCTGTGATCCATTGTAGTTAACTTTTATCTATGGCATGGGGAAGTCTTCTATCTTAATTCTTTTGCATGGATATCTATTGGTCCCAAAACAATTTTTTGAAAAAGCAGTTCTTTCTCCATTTAATTGTCTTTACACTCTTGTTGAAAATTAGTTGACTGTAAATGTAAGAGTTTATTGTTGTCTTTATAATATTGTCTTCAGAGATCATGAAGATGGAGATTTTTCTATTTATTTAGATCTTCTTTAATTCATTTCAACACTGTTTTATAGTTTTCAGCGTACATTCTTGTGCTTCTCTTGCGATGTCCTGTTTTTATAATATTTGACTACACCGACCTACTAAAGCTATATTAGTAGTGTGCTGAAGCCTAGGATTTTATTGCAATCACATTGTTTTTTCCTGAAATAGATACATTTGGGATTTTTAAGATCTTTTATTTAAAAAATGTTTGTTTGTGTGTTCTCTAGGAACCAGACTCTGAGGAATCTTCATCTATTACTATAGACAAGAAAGGGAGAGAAAATTTGTTTTGGTCGGATCAACAGGATCTGCTTTTGGAAGACAAGGACAAACCTTTCGGCAGAGTTCGGGTAAAGCAGGGTGAAAGGAGATAGTATAATAGAAATTAAACTAATTACACGGTGGACCAGGGATGCCAGCACTGTTGTACTGGTTTGGGATTGTGGATCTAGGTTAAGCTGAGCAAAGACTATAATTTCACGTTTTGTTCTAATAATTGTTTGACTGCCATATCCTTTCGAGATTTTTTTAGGAGTCTTGTGGAAAACCTAGAGTGTTGCTACTACCTGGAATTCTATGTTTGATGTTTATGTTCACTTTTAGAAAATACAATTCAAAAATCCATTATTTGCTGTGATGAAAGAGGAAGAGCCAAAGAAGGTACACCTTCAGGGCCCACAGGATATTCTGCCAGAAACCCAGGATTACCTTCCAGAAGCCCGTGGTGATTTGAGAGGAGTCCAGAGTACTGAGCTGGAAGCCCAGAACATGGAGCCACGCTCCCAGGCCATTGAGCCCGAAGGCCAAGCTGTGGAGCCCAAAGCCCAGGCCAGTGAGCCTGACGCCCAGGTTGTTAAGACAGAAACTCAGGGTACTATGCTGGAAGCCCAGAGTGTTGACCTTGAAGATGGAAGTATTCAGTTGGAAGTCCAGGATTTTCTATCCACAAATCAGGCTTTTGCACCCGAAGACCAGAATATTCTACCCACATGTCAGGACCAGAACTTTCTACCCAATGACAAGAATATTCTACTCAAATATCAAGACCAACATTTTCTATGCAAGGTCCAGACTATTCAACCCAAATATCAGCACCCGGATTTTATACCAAAGTGTCCAAATGAGGATTTTGTGCCCAAAGACCAGCACGTTCTACTCAGATTTCAAGAGCAGCATTTTCTACCCAGAGACCACTGTGTTTTGTCCAGAGAACAGGATACTGTGCCCACATGTCCAGACCAGGACTTTCTACCCAGATACCAGGTAAAACAGAGTGGAAAGGAGATACGGCAAGAAGAAATAAGCTACTTAAGTTTTGGGGTTGGATTTGTGGGGAGTATATTGCAACTGATTTGGAGATTCATAGTTGAAAAAATAATTTCCTGGTTAATTTCTAAAAACTCTAGAGTTCTCATTAAGTCTTAAACTAATATCTGCAGCATATTACCCCTGTCTGGATAATTTACTTAAAACATCTTCATTAGGGAAACTATTTCTGGCAGCTGTCATCTTCTTTGACAGCTGAAGGATGGGTAAAAGAGTATCCCACCAGGGTCCAACAGCACCTGTTAACCCAGGTTCCAAGACCAGCCCTCCACCAGAGGTCAGACTGGCCAAAATGAGGAGAGAGGGGTCAATAGGAAGTAAATTTCTCAGGGATGTGGCTGGGCTTATATGGACTAGAGTATAGGGTTTTGTCTTATTCCATAAGATGTCCAGTTAAACTCTGACCTCAGATAACTCTGAATTCTCGCTGTAGACTAAAGTATTATTGGTTAAACTGTCTTTCTTATCTGAACAGTTGATATTTTGTGTTCTTTTCTTAAGAAAGCGATTTAAAGCAGCCAGCATCAGTTTTGTAGCAGAGGGAGAGAGGTGTTTCCTTCAGATGTCCATCAGGATCTTCCCCACAGGCATCAAGCTCAGGTCCCCATCAGTGGCCAGGCAGAGCAGAGGAAGGAGAGAGGCCAGCGGGAACTGAGTTGTTCAGGGTTCAGTTTGGAGCTTGCAAACATTGTTCTCAGCTAGGCTTTAGAACTGAAAGAAGTATGGTTTTCTGTTTTATTCTATAGAATTTCACATTATCCTGAGTTTAAAAAATTACGGTAAGGTTCTCAATGAAGCCTGGAATATTATTACTATCATATTACTCCTACTAAACGATTTACAGTTCATATTTTTTCTTTTACAAAGTACGCTTCAAGGAGCCATATTGTGATGTGATAAAGGAGAAAGGGAAAGATGACTTTTCTCTAGCAGGTTATCAGTCTCTGACTCCTAAAGGCCAGGATGAGGCCTTCATCAGAGATCGGGTAGAGCAGAATAAGAGAGAGAGAGAAACAGGACATCGGGTGACTGGATTTTAGACATTCTCGACCTCTGGTAATGTGAAGTGCAGAGTCAGGTGCAGAAGCCCCTGGTCTAATGAACTGTCTCAGTCAAATCAGCTCTGTCATTCACAAGGCTGATAAACCATGTTCACATTCTTATTGTAGAATCAGTGTGTTTTAATTCACAAAGATGACATTACAACTTTTGCTGAAGTCCATGCAGTTACCTTTTGGTAATTGCCCCCTACGTGAATCATGTGGGAAAAAGCAGCAGATCCTCAATTCCTTAACATTTGAGGAGTTTGTCATGTATATATGGTTTGGGATTAAAAATTAAGGTCTACGGAGTTGAGCTACAAATGTAACCTCCTTGTTCAGATGAAAAGGTACCAGCATGTCCTCACCTGGTACCGTTTCCCTGGAGTTCTCACCGCAGCCTACTGTGTTGTGATTCGTGTGCTGCCCTGGGTGGACAGTTTCCTTTCTGATTCTGCTGTTCCTCCAGAACACCCTTTTCAAGCAGCCGTCATCTTTTACAAGAGAAGAGACCGTGGGAGATGAGTTGCCTCTGGAGTGCCGTCACTACGTCAACCCTCCAGCCTCCTCTGGAGATCAGGTAGAGCAGGACACCGTGGGGGGACTGTCGCTTTCCAAAAGAGTAACGAAGACAAAATTGCTTAAGATTTGGGCTGCAGCTTGTCAAGCTATATACATAGATGATAGGATACAGAGAATTAAGGCTTCTAGAGTCAGGCTAAGTTATTTCAAAATGAGCCCATTCTAAAGACTCCAGGTGAGAATGCATACCTCCGTCATTTGGGTTAAATGAGAGACAGGTTTTATATAATATTGATTGGTTAACAGTAAATTTTTTTTTTTAACTCAAGTCATTTAGCATTTTTATTTGACCTTATACACTGTCTTGTAAGTACTGAAGGGATTCCATTCTCGGTCAGCTGGAGCAGTGCACCAACCCAGGCACACGGTTCGCAAACAGTTGTGATGAAGGGTAAGACAAGCTGCTTGCTGCCTCAAAACTTCCAGAACGTCACCGCCTCTAGTGTTTGTGCACAGAATTTTTGGGGACACTAAGTAGGACGACTTGTGGAAATGCCACCAGCTTGTACCTTTGGAAAGTGCTGGCAGTATTATAAAAATATTGTCTTGTTGCCTTATTTTCTTTCCAAATGTGTTGTTCAATGAAGACTTTCCCTGTGCAGGAAAAAAAAAATAGTGGCAGAATAATCTGGGATTTGCTTTAAAATACTCCAGGAAAAAAGTGGGAGAAGAGGTCCATGAAAAAAGAAAATGTCGCTGATTGTTGAAGCTGGGTGATGGCACCTTGGGGTTCATTGTACTGTCTGTGCTCCCACTTTGTTGTGTGTTTGGAAGTTTTACATTAAACACACACACACACCCCTAACCGTTAACTTACCCTCGTGTCACTATTCTGGGACTGTCACTGAGGTCTGTGTCATTGTCGCTAACACCTCATTTCTGCTTAGGCAGTTAGTTTTGTACTTTGTTATTCCTTTAAAACAAGTGTATTGAGCAACCTCATTTTTTGAGAGATGACAGTTCGGGAGAGGAATTGGTTCCGGAGTGCTGTCGGCGTGCTTCGCCCAGTATTCAAGACACAGCCTCTCTCAGAACATAAGCAGAGCGTGCTTCAGTGAAGAGTCAGTGGCAGGGAGTAAATCGCTTATGTTTTGGCTCGAGATTGACAGGGCCATGTAGTCACTGCTCCAGGGCTTTAGTTTTAAGGTCCGTAATAATGGACAAAGATGCAATATCCTGTCACTCCATTCTGATTGGTTGCTGCCCTGATGGTGCCTCTGCTTGGAAAACCCATGTTCAGGGTTATGTTGCCTCCCAGCATGGGGCTCTGAGCAGGGCCCACCGTGGAGAGGGGGGTTAGTTCTGGGGGCTATGAATATGTCTTACGTGACATCCAGGATCCAGGCTTCGTCAGCAAGCAGGCAGAGCAGAGTAGAGTAAAGAATAAGCAGCAAAAAGTAAGTTGGAGTTTGATCTGAGCTTGCCAGAGCTATGCTACTGACAACAGTGATGATGATGATGATGATGATGATGATGGCATTGTCTCTTTTTTATTTAAGATTTTATTTATTTATGTTTAGACAGAGAGGAAGAGAGGGAGAAAGAGAGGGAGAGAAACATCAATGTGTGGTTGCCTCTTGCACACCCTGCACCGAGGAACCTGGCCTGCAACTCAGGCATGTGCCCTGACTGGGAATTGAACCCGTGACCCTCTGCTTCGTAGTCTGGTGCTCAATCCACTGAGCCACACCAACCAGGGCTTGTCTCTTATTAATAATATCAATAATATTAATATTGTGATTAACAGCTTACATTCTTAAGCACTTACCCATGGCTAAAATTGTTTTAGAACTTTGCGTCCATTGTCTCAAATAATTCTCACAATAACCCTGGGAGATAGAGTCTATTATCATCCTCGTTTTATAGGTGAAGAAACTTAATGATTGCTTTGTGGATGCCGTTAAGATCCATAATACTGGCAAGAAGTATAATGTCTACTTTTATGCCATAATGCGTCAGACTATTCTGACCTCTTTAGATGACCTCAGGGCCACTGTTGCAGCCTACAGCATTTTCACTGCCATGGTGCCACCACTCATGCAGCGGGGTGGGTGCTTCTGTATTCTTCAGAGCTTCTACCCCAGGCAGCAGCCGACTGGCGGGGCGGCAGAAAGGAGAGGAGATCTGCTTCTGGACGGCCGTCAGCATCTTCCACCCAAGCAGCTGCGAGAGGCTTCCAGCGGAAGACAGGTAGAGCAGACCGCAGAGGATGAGCACTAGATTAAAACAGGCCGATGGGCACTTACTGAGCTGGGAGTGGTAAGGCTAGCGAAAAGCAGGTTCTTGTTTGAGTTCATAGTGTGTGAAACCTGGCCTGACCTCAGGTTGCTCTAGGGCTCTCAGTGAAACCCAGAGTATTGTCAGGAGCACTGTTGCGTATTGGACAACATATTTTATATGTACATTCCTTATAAAACGTGTATTTCTGGTGGCCATTTTTATGGCGTGAGAGGGGAAGAAATGAGTGGTTTTTGAGGGAGGGGTCAGGAGGATCTTCCACCTGAGGGCCAGGACCAGACCCCATCAGTGGGCTGGTGGAGCCTAAGGTAGGGTCCCTGAGAAAACACTGTTCATGGTCTGGGCTGGAGCTCGCTAGAGTTAGGGTTTATTGCCGAAGTTTTGGTTTACTGAGTTAAGATCAATAGTTGTTCAAGAAAATACTAAAATACCTTGGCCTGCTATGCTTTTTCCATGACTTAACTGAAGTCTAGTTTATTCCCATTAGAATTTTACTACTGTCTGGATAATTTCTATATTGCGGTTTTATGTTGTTATTTTAAAAATAGCCTTCAGACAGCAACCAGCATTGTTACAATATGTGGAAGTGATAAAGAGAAATTTCCTTTTGGCCCTGTTTAGAGGGCAGAAAGGCAGAAAGTAGGCTTTGGGCTGAGGTGTTCAGAACTAAGCTGCTGCTCTTATAATTTTTCATTTGTTTCTATAAGATAGGCTTAAGGGCATGCTGTCAGTGTTTTTTTCCTACATCGTCATTTATGTATCCTGAAATGTGCCAGGCAATTTCCTACCTCAGGTCTTTCGCATATTTTTTCTCTACCTGGATATCCCTTTTTTTTTTCTTCACAAAACTGGTCCTTTCTCATCCTTCAGGTTTCAGCTAAAGTGTCCCCTCCTTAGAAAAGATTGCCCTGAGCAATTGATCGAGAATAGGTTCCCTCTTACTTTTTATCCCTGCATGTGTTGCCTTCTCAGTACACAAAACACTTTATATGCTTTGTAAGTGTTTCCTTATTGACGTGTTTCCCACTGGTCTGTAAGCTTCAGGAGGGGAGGCACCATGCCTGTTCTGCTTACCAGTGTGTGGGCGGCCTTTAGCACAGTGCCGGTCCCTGCCCCTCTCTTCCTAAACAGGTTCCTCATCAGTGAGTGTCACTCACTCACTCACTGAGCACCCGTGAGGGGCTAGCCATTATCTGGGTACTGACTGTCAAACGCAGAGCTCTGGACAAGACACAGCACTCACATTTCTGAAGAGGAGAGACTGGATGTAAGCAGATGGTTAGGAGGCAACGCAGCTAGCTGGAGGGGGCACATGCATTCACTGAGCGTGGTGAGGGGCGCCCAACTCCGACTTTCCAAGGAGGATGTGGCTTTGTAGTCATGGCCTCTTCTTGTCCTTCTGCTGTGCTAACCCTGAAAATCCTCCGCCCTCGGTCAGTCCTTTCTCATTTTAGGTTCCCAAATAATTGAGCCTTAGGGGAGAAAACACTTTACTCATGTAGATTTGAACCACATTTGTTTTGTACTAGTGTTTATGGTCCTGGCTGGGGCCCCGGTACTGCCTAGCACTTTTCTTGCCTGCCCTTTCCATAGCCCACACTGATAATTCCAAACCTTAAACACCTCTTAAAGTTCCTGCTGCTCCACTGTACTCTCTGGCTTTCCTAAAGAAGATAGGAGCCATTGCGCAGTAAATGCCTCAGCCATTTACTTTTTGCCATTCTTCCTATTCCTACCGCCTCAGAGGAAGCGTCATCCTCTTTGGACCCATATTCTGGATTCTCTTGCCACCTTTTTTTCTGGGTCCAGTTTTGAATGTTATACCATAAGATGCTGGTTTCTGTTAAAATCCTCTCCAAAATGGTGCATCTTTTTTGTTGGCTTGTTGTGGCAGGCAGCGGCCTGGTTAGGTTCAGGCTCTCAGTGGGCCCTCCCCGTCTGTGGACAGTGGCTCCAGAGTCAGTTCAGTTCTCAGAGCCTTGGTCGGCCTCCTCTGGGTCCGCCCGTGCACGCACAGCTCGAGGCGATGCTGGGCTGTGGGCCGGTCCACATGCAGACTTGAATGGTCCGCTTTCCAGCTTGCTCCTCTTCAGGCTGCCCACGCCCTGCACTCTGCGATACCACAGGCCATATTAGTAGTGATGGTCAGCAAGGTCGAAAGAGGCTGGTACTGGGCTCACTCCTTTGCCAGTGCTGCAAGTCCAGTTCTTACTTTTTTTAAAATATTTTTTATTGATTATGCTATTACAGTTGTCTCAGTACCTCCCCTTCATTTCCCTCCACCCTGCACACCCTCTCCCATCCACATTTCCCCCTTTAGTTCATGTCCATGTGTCATAAGTTCTTTAGCTTCTACATTTCCCCTACTATTCTTGCCCTCCCCCTGCCTATTTTCTACCTACCATCTATGCTACTTATTCTCTGTACCTTTCCCCCTCTCTCCTCCTCCCACTCCCCTGTTGCTAACCCTCCATGTGATCTCCATTTCTGTGGTTCTGTTCCTGTTCTAGTTGTTTGCTTAGTTTCTTTTCGTTTTTGTTTTAGGTGTGGTTGTTAATAATTGTGAGTTTGCTGTCATTTTACTGTACATGCTTTTTATCTTCTTTTTCTTAGATAAGTCCCTTTAACATTTCATAAAATAAGGGCTTAGTGATGATGAACTCCTTTAACTTGACCTTATCTGAGAAGCACTTT
>CM052546.1:48872022-48898841 GCA_028533065.1 Trachops cirrhosus | reverse complement strand
AAACAGGGAATACCTCCCAAATAATTATAGAGGCCAGTATAACCTTAATACCAATCTAACAGGAATACTTACAAAATAACAATGTTATACACTAAATTCTCCTATAAAATCCTCAAGTAAAATATTAGTAAAATACACATTTTTTAATATCATTAGAAGAAAGATATTACTAGACTATATGAGAACACAGAGACTGTGTTTTGAACCCATAATCGGGACTATAATGTAGCAGGACAGAGGGGGCTTCCTGAGCTGAGTTTTGAAGGATTAGAAGCAGTAGTATGAGAGAAAGTGTGAGTTGGGTTGGGGGAGGAATACGTGGGGGTTCTAGCAAGACGAATAGCACTGCGAAAGCATTGACTCTGGAAGAACGGGACAATGCTGACTCTGCTGGGACCGGGGCTGATGCAACAGGAAGCGGTGAGCCTTGAGAAATAAGCCCAGATAGGATCCTAAGGAGCTTTGTATGTCATGAGAAGGAATTTGGCTTTTACCCTGAAAACATGAGCCGTTTAGAGCATTGTGGGGAATAAGGACTGCAACTAGATGTTAGGAGGTTATTGAAGGAATACAGTTACAGAGAAGATGAGAGGTGAAATTCACTTTTTAAAAAGATCATTCTATATCAGGTCCTTCCTCTGTGTCAAGCACTTTACCTAATCGTCTCTAGCTGATACACAGCCCTGCAGGGCAGTGGTAGCCGCCGTCCACTGCGTGTTTACAATGTGCTGGGCACAGGTGAGTGTTTCAGAGGCATTCGGTCCTTTCCTCACTTCGGTACCCTTAGGGGGTAAATTTTATTCTTTTCATTTTACAGAAGAAAATAATTTGCCTAAGATCTCACTGAACAATGGCAGAACTGGGACTCAACCCCAGATGTATTTGAGCTATCATCTAGCCCCTTTGGAGTCGGTAACGGCCTTTCAGAGAAGCCAGGGCCAGGGAGGCAATGAGGAGGAGAAGTTTTAAGAGCATAAGAGAGAGAATTGAAAGGATTTTGTGAGAGAATTCACGGATAAGTCCAAGGTTTAGGCTTAGACTGCCTGGTCACGTGTATTCACGTCCGTGGGAAAAACATACCGACATGTTGATTTCTGACCTACTTTAGTTTCTGCTGTGTATAAGTAAAAGGTGTATTTGTGCAAGTGGCCTTGAAAACATCAGATAAGATTAAAAACGTGTTTATAGAATGAATGTTTATATCAACTTTTTTAGGTAGCTTTGTCATTTTTGATTTTATCCTTTTTGAAACTACTCTGTGGCAGTAGTTATTAACCCGAGAATCTGGCCAAAGCTGTGGGTTCTTTTCCCAGAAAAATACCATTGAAACCCTGGGGTGGAGATGTCACATTGGTAGGTGGTTGAATAGGTTTGAGTTCAGGCGAGTGGCCTGTGGCGGAGCTGCCGCTTTATGAGCTCTAGGTGGTCGTGGATGGCGACTGAAGCAGATGACAGACGCGAAGTCACTTAGGGAGAAGGTGGAGAGAAATGGAGAATGCCTAGATAGTCCGTGTCTGTTCCTGTGCTGTGACTTTGGAAGGCCACAAAGTATTTTAACATCTCAGACTTTTTGCTTCTCTGAATCAATTTTTGTCTTTTTGTGTACAATATTGCCCCTATTGAGAATGTATGTGCTAGATCGCTGATTTTCAACCAGTGGCTGCAAGAATGTTTAAAACATGCAGCACCTGACTATTTAGTCAGGGGCACTAACCTCTCTTTCCTTAGATTGTCAAATGAGAAATGACAACAGCCAACACAACACTAGCCATCTGGTGTGAATAAATCAAAATTATACCTATTTTTTCTGTCAGATCAGCAAAAAATAATATATTTTTGGTGTGCTACAGAATTTTGGTAATTAGTTTGTGTGTGCCATGAGATGAAAAAGGTTGACAGTTACTACTGAGCCAGATGGATTAAATGACCCAGAGGCCACCAGCGACCTGAGAGAGCTCTTTCAGTGGAGTGACTGATGGGTCGTATAGCCTTATTGGAGCGCAGGAGGCTGTCAGGAAACAGAGACAGGAAGACTGGAGAACTCTTCAGATGTTTGACTGTGAGGAGAGGAGCAGCTGGGGCACAAGGAGAGGGGCCGAGTCCGCCGTTTGTGGTAACTGTCCTGTTATTAAGACCTAAGAGGTCAACATTTGAAAAACAATGCTGATCTCTTTCCTTAGCCCTTGGTTTACTGGTATGGAGAATTATAACAGTGACTTAGCTTTTCTGTTGTTATTCACTTGGTTCCATTTAAATTTCACCATTGAAAGCCTCAATTTGATTAATTATCTGTGGGAAAGAAATTTTTTTTCACAAGTTAAGAAGTTACTGAACTAAGCAAATGTGAATGTCCTCCAAATACTTTTCTTTACTGGCTGTCTTTAGAATGAGATCCCTATGTACGTAGGTCCCTAGCCAAGAGCAACTGTGATCCTTCCACTTCAGTACTCTTCTTGGAGAGCAAGACGACATATTTTTCAAATCAGTTGTGAATGAGCATGTGCCTGTTTGGGCCCCTCCCTATATCACCTCTCTCACATTCCTGGGTCACTACCTTACACACCTTTAAATCTTGATCTTCACAGGTATAAAAACATACCTCTGCGGCCACGTTGCAGTAATGGGATCCTCACCTTTACCCTACTACAACTTATATTGCGTTTGAGTTTGAACGCTACCATAAAGGCTGTTTACATTCCATACTCATTGAGACAGTTTAGACTTAAGCAGTTGTAGCTCAGGAAAGAATAGCAAGCATGGGAGAACAGTTGTAAGAAAATTCTTGTTTAAAGTAGCCTGGACACTGTGCTAGTGATTAGCTGTTAGAATCTAGATAGACTTAGTTGTTCATACAATACAGCTATTGTGTCTCTTGTACTTTTCCAGGGCCTGATCTTTTAGCCTTTGTAGGATGGTTCTGGCTTTAAAATATATACCTGTGTTAATCTAACTGAAAGGAAGGCCTTAATTCCCCTGTAAATAGCCTGCCAGTAATATAACCCAGAATTTTCAGCAATCAATGATTTACTGAAGAGGTATAGGTATGAATTGACTTTATACTACTGTTCAGAAAACAGTAACTCATTTGTTTCAGTGTAATTTTTAGTGACTAAAATTATCAGAACTTAATGTTTATAAGTTCGAATCCTGAGTTAGTTGTGTTTCTTAACAAAAACTCTTTACTTAGCTTTCTTATGATTTTCTCAATGAGTTATTCATTTCCTTTCTACTCATAGGTAGTTTTTAAAATAAGTCTAATTGATATTCAATAAACTGCACATAAAGTATAAACATATACGAGTATGCACATGAAACCACCGCCATAGTCAGGATAGTGAAAATATCCATCATTCTCAAAAGTTTCCTCACACCCTCGGTAGCCCCTCTCCCCTGCCCCTCCCCACCCCATTCTCCCCAGCAGCCATGGGTTTGCACCAGGTCACTGAAGATTTGTCGGCATTTACTAGAATCGTGCAGTGCGTGCGTGCCCTTGTGCCCAGCTCCTTTCACTCAGCACCGTGTTTTGAGAGTCGGTCTTTTCGTGTGCATAGAGGGTTCATTCCCTGTTGCTGCTGAGTCGTGCTCTGTTGTGTGGGTAGATCATGGTTTGTCCACTCACAGGTTGTGGACATTTGAGCTGTTTCCAGTTTTTGACTATTACAGATAAAGCTGCAATGAACAGTTGTGTGTGAGTCTTTTGAAGTATGTTACCTTTTCTCTTGAGTAAAGAACCAGGAGCAGAAAGACTGGTTATATGATAAGTATAAATCTCATTTTTAAAAGAAACCACCAAACTGTTTTCAGAAGTGGTTATACCACTTTATATTACCACCAGCAATGCAAGAGAGTCCCAGTCTCCTCACATCTTCTCCAGTGCTTCCTACGGTCAGTCCCTTTGATTTTAACCGTTTGTGCAGGCGTGTAGTAGTGTCTCCTCGTGGCTTCATTTGCATTTCTTGAATGACCAGTGCTCTTGAGCATCTTTTCAAGTGTTTGTCATCTGTATATAATTTTTTTTTTGGTGAAGTGTCTGTTCACACTCAAATTTTTAAATTAGTTGTCTTGTTGAGTTTTAAGAGTTTCTAAATTAATTTGTTTACAAGTCCTTTAATCAATATGTGCTTTGCAAAACTTTTCTCCCGGTCTGTGACTTGTCTTCATTTTAATACTGTTTTTTAAAGATTTTATTTATTTATTTTTAGAGAGAGGAGAAGGGAGGGAGAAAGAGAAGGAGAGAAGCATCGATGTGTGGTTGCCTCTTGCATGCCCCCTACGGGGGACCTGGCCCACAACCCAGGCATGTGCCCTGACTGGGAATCAACCCATGACTCTGATTCACAGGCCTGCACCCAGTCCACTGAGCCACACCAGCCAGGGCCTAACATTGTCTTTGAAAGAGCCGAAATGTTAAATTTCAGTAATTTCTGATTTTTAATTTGTTCTTTTATAGATTGTGCTTTTGGTGTCATATTTAAAAAATTATTGCCTAACCAAAGGTCACAAATATTTTTTCTAGAAAAATTATCATTATAGGTTTTACATTTAGATCTGTAATCCAGTTAGAGTTAATTTTCATATATGGTGTGAAGTTTACTTTTTTGCATGTGGATATCCATCTGTTGAAAATGCTGTCCTTTCTCCACGGCACTGCTTTTGTGCAGTTGTTAAAAATCAGCTGTCCAACAAACAGTAAAGGAGAAGATTGATAAACTGAACTTGATCAACATTAAAAACCATCAAAAATGGAAAAACAACTACAGAATGGGAGAAAATATTTGCAAATTATATGTCTTATAAAAGACTTAGAATATATAAAGAACTCTTACAAGTTAGTAATAAAAAGACAGCCCAATTAAAAAGTAGACAAAGGATTTATTTGTTTGTTTCTTTGTTTGTTTATCACCAGCATTTATAAAACCAGTCCTAGGGAAGGAACTAGGTCTCGGGACACAGGCATGGTCTTAATATAGCAAATGTTTAGACTGCCTTGATTATTACGAAAGCAGAACAGCAAGAATATTCCCAGGGCAAAGGATTTAAATAAACATTTCTCCCAGTAAAATATGCAAATGGCTAATAAGCACATGAAAAGGTACATCACTAATAATTGGGGAGGTCAAAATCACAATGGGATAACACGTTAGGCACACGACAGTGGCTTTAATTAAAAAAACAAACAAACTAGTAATAATAAGTGCTAATGAAGATGTGCAGAAATTAGAATCCCCATACATTGTTGGTAGGGGATGCAGAATGGTACAGTCACTTTGGAAAACAGTTTGACAGTTTCTCAAACAGTTAAACACAGAATTTCCACATGACTCAGCAGTTCCACTGCTGGGTACATATATACCCAAGAGAACTGGCAGTGTCCATCCACACCAAACTTACACACACGTTTACAGCAGCGTTATTCATGACAGCCAGGAGGTGGGAGCATCACAAATGTCCCAAAACTGACGAATAGTTAAATAAAATACAGCAGAATATCGGTAATAAAAAGGAATGACATACTGATCCATGATGCAATGTGGATGGACTTTGCAAACATCGTGCCAGATAAAGAAATCAGTCACAAAAGGCCACATATTGTATGAGCCCATTTATATGAAATGCCTAGAACAGGCAAATCTGCAGACCGGAAGGTTAGCAGTTGCCTTGTGCTGTTGGGGAGGGTGTGGAGAGTGATTGCTAGTGAGTAGCACAGAGTTTCTTTTAGAGGTGGTGAGAATGTCCTCAAATTACATTACGGTGTAGGCGAATGTTACGGCATGCAAATTGTATCTCAGTAAAGGTATTTAAGAAATGAGTTGTCCATACATGTGTGGGTTTACTTCTGGACTTTTCTATTCCATTGATTTCTACTTGCCTGTTTTTAATGCCATGCTGTTTTGCTTAGTGTGGTTTTATAATAATGCTTGAAATCAGGTGGCGTGCGCCCTCCAGGTTTCCCCCAGTGCTGTCTCCCCTGTTCCCCCAGTTTACTGTTGTGTAAAGGGCCCTTTACATTTCCATGTGAATTTTACAATCAGTTTGCCAATTTCTACCCACCCCCCAAAACAGAAAGCCTTTTTGGATTTTGATTGTGATTGAGTTCCATCTACAGATAATTTGGGAACAATTGACATTTTAACAATATTTAGTCTTACAAACCTTCAACAAGGTACCTCCCCTTTATTTTGCTCTTCTTACATAATTTTCTTATAGTTTTCTGTGTATAGGTCTTTCACATCTTTTATTAGATCTGTCCTTATGTCTCATATTTTTGATGCTATTGTTAATGGTACTTTTTAAAATTTCCATTTCTGATTTCTTTCTGTTGGTAGTATATGGAATTGCACAGTTGATTTTTGGATGTGGATCTTGCACCCTGAGACCTTATTAAACTTACTTAATTCCATTGGATCTTTTAACATGGTGAGCATGTCATCTTCAAACAAAGACAATTTTATTTATTTTTTTAATCTCAATGTCTTTTATTTCTCTTTCTTGCCTGATTATGCTGGCTAGAACCTTCAGTACAATGTTGAAGAGCAGTAACAAAAGTGGACAATCCCTGATCTTAGAGAGAAAGTATTTCCATTGTTTGATTTTTAATGTTAAACCAACCCTGTGTTCCTAGGATGCACTTTACTGGATAATAATTTATTATTCTTTTAGATTAGATTTGCTAAAAATTTTGTTTGGAACACAGGTGGCAAACACAAGGCCCGTGGGCCAAATCCGGCCCTCCACCGTGTTTTATCTGGCCCAGCACCTTGTTTCTACCTGGCGGCAGTGCCGAGCTCCTTGCCCCTAGTTAAGGAGTAGTTACATTTATATAGTCCTAAAATTACATTCGGCCCTTTGCAGGCAACCAGGAGACTGATGTGGCCCCCTGTGAAAATGAGTTTGACACCCCTGGTTTAGAATTTACATCGGTGTCTAAGAGATACTGGCCTATAATTATTGTGTAGTGTCTTCGACTGGTTGTGGCTTCAGGGTAATGCTGGCCTCATAGAAGGAGATGGGAAGTGCTCTCTACAGTTTTTTGGAAACAGTTTATGTAGAATTGGTATTATTTATTCCTTAAATATTTGGTAGAATTTGCCGTGAATGGTTCTGGTATTTCCATTATGGAAAGATCCTTAACAGTTTCAATGTTGATAATAGATAGAGGGCTATTTTGGTTATTCTTTCTTGAGTAAGCTTTAATAGTTTGTGTCTTTCAATAGGTTTGGCATTTCATCTAAGTTATCAAATTAATTGGCATAAAATTGTTCTTATTCTTCTCTGATTACCCTTTGAATGTCTGTTTTTATGAATTTGACTACTTTAGACCCTCATATTAATAAATGCAGTTATATAGTATTTGTCTTTTTGTGATTGGCTACTTCACTGGGTAGGATGTCCTTAAGGCTTATTGATATTATCACACGTGACAGGATTTCTTTGCTTTTAAGGCTGAATAATGTTAGGATTCCTTTGTGTGTGTACACCACATTCTGTTTAGTCAACTGCAGACGGACGTGCGGGCTGCTTCCGCCTCCTGGCCGCTGTGAATGGTGCGGCACTGAACATGGCCGTGCAAACAGCTCCTCAAGACCCTGCCCTCAGTTCTTTCGGACACAGACCCAGAAGTGGGATCGCTGGGTCATATGGTAGTTCTATTTTCAATCTTTTTTAGGAACTTCCATATTGTTTTCCATAGCGGTTGCACCTTTTCACAATCCCACCAACAATGTACAAGGATTCCAATTTCTCACATCCTCACCAATACTTGTTATTTTCTGATTTTCTTTTTTTTACAGTAGCTACTCAGATGGGTGTGAAGTGATATCTCATTGAGGTTTTGGTATGTGGTTTTTTATCAGGATTTCCACCAGTGTGGTACATTTGGTACAATGAGGAACCTACATTGACACATTGTTGCCCACAGTTTATAGTTTACTTCAGGGCTCACTCTTGGTGCTGTGCATTTATGGGTTTAGGCAAATGTATAATAACATGTACCCATCATTCTAGCGTCATGCAGCGTAGTTTTACTGCCCTGAAAGTCCTCTGTGCTCTGCCTACTCATCCCTCTTTGCCTTCCTCTCTCCCAGCTTCTGACAACTACTGATTTTTTCACTGTCTTCATTCTTTTGCCATTTCCAAAATGTCATATACTTACAATCATACAGTGTATAGCCTTTCAGATTGGCTTTTTCACTTAGTAATATACATTTAAGTTTCTCTGTGTTTTTTCATTGGTAGCTCATTATTTTATAGCACTGAATAGTACCACGTTGTCTGGATGTATCACAGTTTATTTATCCATTCACTTGCTAAGGGAAATCTTGGTTGATTTCATGATTTGGCAATTATAAATGAAGCTGCTGTAAACATCTTTGTGCAGGTTTTGTGTGAATATGTTTTCAACCCTTTGGGTAAACCAAGTAGCATCCTCGCTGGATCATATGGTAGATAAGAGTATGTTTAATAAAGTGGCTGTTCCGTTTTTGCACTTCTAGCAGTAATGAATGAGAGCTCCCGTTGCTCCACATCCTCGTAGCATTTGGTGTTGTCGGTGTTCCAGATTTTGGCCATTCTAATATGTGTGCAGTGATTACTTATTTGCTATCTGTATATTTTCTTTGCTGAAGTGTCTGTTCAGGTCTGTGGCCCATTTTTGAATTAGGTTGTTTGTTTTTGAATTGTTTAGTTTTAGGGATCTTCTCTTTTTATATTTGGGATAATAGTCCTTTTCAGATGTGTTTTTTGCAAATATTTTCTCAGTCTATGGCTTATTTTCTCATTCTTTTGAAGCATTTTTTGCAGAACTGAAGTTCCTGATTTTAATGGAATCCAGCTCATCATCTTTCTTTTATAGGTCATGCCTTTGGTGTTGTATCTAAAAAGTCATCACCACAGCCAAGATCATCTAGGTTTTCTCCTAAGTTATCTTCCCGGAGATAACTTCCGTGTTTTCCATTGATCTCTATGACCCATCCTGAGTTGATTGTTGTGAGGGCTGTAAGGTCTGTATGTAGATTCATTTTTTTGCACATGGATATTCAGTTGTCCCCGTACCCTGTGTGAAAAAGACTATCATTGCTTCATTGTATCACCTTTGTGTCTTTGTCAAAGATCAATGGACTATATTCATGAGGGTCTATTTCTGGCCTCTTTGTTCTGTCCCATTTTTCTCTCTGTCTGTGTTTTCACCAACACAACACTCTCTGGAGTACTGTAACTTTACAGTAAGTCTTGAAGTTGATTAGTATTTGTCCTCCAACTTTGTTCCTCTCCTTTAATATTATGTTGGTATTCTGGGACTTTTGCTTCTCCATATAAACTTTAAAATCAGTTTTTCAATATTTACAAAATAACTGGCTGGGATTACATTGAATCTGCAGTTCAAGTTGGGAAGAACATAGATGATTATGTCATCTGTGAACAAAAACAGTTTTACTTTTTCCTTTTCTTGTCTAATTGCATTAGCTAGGACTTCTAGTACCATGTTGAAATGGAGTGATGAGAAGGATCATCTTTGCCTTGTTCCTGATCTTAGTGGTGGGAAAGTGCCTTATTTATCACATTTGAGTATCATGTTAGCTATAGGATTTTTTGGTAAGTATTCTTTATCAAGTTTGGGAAGTTCCCCTCTATTCCTAGTTTACTGAGTTTTTATTGTAAATGGTGTTGGATTTTGTCAGATGCTTTTTCTGCATCCGTAGAGTCATGTGATTTCTTTTTTTAATTAGGCTGTTGATGTGATAGATTGATGTTTTTCATGTTGAACAAGCCTCGCATTCCTGAGATGAATCCCATTTGGTCATGGTAGATAAATCTTTTTACATATTGTTGGGTTTGACTTGCTAATATTTTTGAGGATTTTTGCCTCTGTGTTCATAAGAAATGTTGATCTGTAGTTTTCTTTTCTTGTAATATCTTTGTCTGGTTTTGGTATTAGAATGAATTAAGAAGTATTCCTTTCTCTGAAAGGCATTGTAGAGAATTGGTATAATTTTTTCCTTAATTGTTTGGTAGAATTTACCAGCAAACCCATCTTAGCCTGGTGCTTCCTGTTTGGGGAGGTTAATTATTGATTCCATTTCTTTAATAAATATAGACCTATTCTTTAGTGTATTTTCCATCTCAGAAGTTGTTATTTTCTTGAGAAGTTTGATTTTAGTTTTTTTATATCTTAACTTTTGAACATATAGAATATAGTTGTAATAACTGTTTTAATGTTCTTGTGTGTTAATTGTAATAACTGTCAATTCTATATTGGTTTTGATTGATTATTCTCTTCATTATGAGTTACGATTTTCTTCCTCTTTGCATGCCTGATCATCTTTGATTAGATGTCCAGTATTGTGAATTTTACCTTGTTGGTTGCTGGATATCTTTGTGTTCTTATGGATTTTCCTGAGCTTTGTCTTCAGATGCAGTTAAGTTATGGGGCTTTGGTTTAACAGTTTGTAAGGTGTGTCTGGAACAGTGCTCAGTCTAGGGCTGATTATCATTCCCCACTGCTGGGGTAGCTGCTCCTAAAAGGAGCCCAGTGCCCTGTACATTATGGGTTTTCCGAGTCTGGCTGGTGGAACAGGCACTATTCCCTGCTCTGTGTGAGCACGAGGCACTGTGCTCTGCTACCCTTTTATTTTTTCTTTTAAATTATATTTTGTTGATTATGCTGTTACAGTTGTTCCAATTTGTCCCCCGTTGCCCCCTGCACTCCCCCACTCCCTCAGGCAATCCCCTCCCCGGCCTTTATTCATGTCCACTGGTCATGAGTATAAGTGCTCCGGCTGCCCCACTTCCCGTACTGTACTTCACGTCCCCGTAGCTGTCCTGTTACCCTTTAGATGGCTCGTCCCCCGCCTTTCCTCACATTCGTGAGCAGTGCTCTGCTGTGTGTCAGAAGAAGCCCTTCTGGAGATCGCTGGAGTCTCTCTCAGAGCAGCCCTCTCCTCTCTGGCATTCTGTCTCATGAACTATAGTTGCCTTTGTAACCCTGGACCTTCAGCTTCATCTCTGTTAGGCTGCACCTCAGCTGCCCTGCCCGGTGCAGCTGTCTGGAAACTTTCAAGTCAGTGAGCTGGGGCGGTTACAGGGCTCGCCCCATTTGTTTGCCATCTGTCAAGAACCGCTGTCTTCCAGTGCCTGGTGTCTAGAGTTTTGAAAACGATTGTTTTTTGTGTTTTGTCTGGTTGATTAGTTGGTTGGTTGATTTGTTTATTTGATTATTTAGGGCGGGAGGGCAAATCTAGTGTCTGTTGCTCCATTTTTTTGCTAAAAACTAAAGTCCTGTCTACTTGTAGTTTTAATCTGAGAAAGCTCTTATACTTGGATTCTTACAGAAAAACTCTTGATAGTAGCCATTGGTCATCTCCATTTGGGAGGCAGTGCATGTGTGTGTGGGTACACACACACACACACACACACACACACACGCTCACACACATGAGCTCCAGGATGAACTTGAATCAGCCAGCAGTTTTAGGGGTGTTAAACTGATTTTCTGACTCCCTTATTTCTGGGAATTTCTCGAATCAGCTAATTCTAAACAATGATTTTATAAAATTCCTAACCACATTATGATTTTTGTCCCCAGAATTAAGAAAAAGAAAGAGCAGCAACGTTATGCAGAAGAGCAGAGGATATTAAGAATGAACTTGCCCGAAGAGCCGTGTTCAGAGGAGAAGATGAGTGAGATGCTAGCCCAGCTAGAGCTCGCGGAAGTGGAAGATGCCAGACAGAAACAGCACCAACGAGAAAAGGAATACCGAAGGTACTCTGACAAGTTTTGCACGAAGTTCCAGGTGTGGAAGAGACTTGAGGAAGTCAGTGTTCTTCTTTTCCCTACAAGAGTTGACAGCGACTTCTCATACTTTCGGGGGCACAGACTTTCCCCAGATACTTGTTAGGAAGAGCACTATGTGCTTCTAGTGCCATTTCCCGATACGCAGAGGAAGAGCTGGGCACAGAGGGGTAGGATAGTTTTAACAGTCACGGCTGGTAGTAAAATCAGGACTGGTGCTCGTTCTCTTTCTCGTGGCTCACTCACCATACTGTATTTCTGCAGATACGTAGAAGCTTTAAGGGCCCAGATCCAAGAGAAAATGCGGCTGTATAACATCACTTTACCTCCACTGTGCTGCTGTGGTCCTGGCTTTTGGGATGCTCATCCTGATACCTGTGCCAACAATTGTATTTTCTATAAAAACCACAGAGGTAAGTTTCTTACAGGAATGGTGGGGGCCTGGTGGCAATTTTTTAAAAAGTAGTCATTGTAGCAATTCAGCATATATTGAATGCTTACTATATATCAGAGACTATTAAAACCCCTTTACAAAACAACTCTGAGGCAATAAAAATAGGTTATAGTGAGTTATATTTCTCTTTGAGGTCTGTTACCATCTTGTCTCCATTTGTGCTGGGGAAGTATTTCTAGCTTACTCCACTGTAGGAAGACTTGGGTTCCAGGTCCTCCTGTAAATGAGGAACATTAGAGCTTGCCTTTTTGGGCCATTAAGTTAGGCTTCTGTGTAGTTGAATTCCCTATTATCCAAATACCTTAATGTTACCTCACACAGGCTTATTACCGTATATATCTGCATTAGACTGCCCGTTCTCCCAGGGGACCCCGAGGAAAATGAGGACCAGTGTAAGCTCTGTTTTTATCAGGAATCCCAGCTGGAGAGAATGGGGTCCTTCACATTGTCGCCAATGTTTCTGTTTCTTGTTTATCCTTAAATACATTGGTTTACGTAGTGCAGAGACTATGTAGGCTTGATGCACACGCTGAAAGTGCTGCAAGTATGTGTATTCCTGCTACCCCATCTCTGTGATTTATATTTTAAAATCACAGACCTGATGCTGCCATTTCCCTAGTCTCTAACCTCTAGGTTTTTACAGCACAAAATACACGGCATGTTTGGCATGCTTTCTCTCGGCCCCAGGCGAGACTCCAGCCTTATTGAACTTGCTGTTGTCACACACCAGTACGTGCCACTTTTTTATATACCTGTGGCACCTCACACATTGATTTCTCTGCCTAGAATACCTTCTGTTACTCTTATTAAACCTTCGAGACCATCTGAAACGTTCACTTCCGGAAACCTCTTCCATCCTCTCTTGGATGGTTTGTGTTTATTCTGAACTTCGTTATGGGATGGCATTCTGCACGTGTCTCTGGTTTGGAAGAGCTGCACTGCAGTTATTTTTGTCCATCCTCTCCGTTATCTTGACTGTCCTTGCGGAGTGCTGGGCATGTAGTAAGTGCTCAGTAAATATTTACTCAATGGGTAGTTAAATCCATACCTGTGGACCTGGGTCGAGAAGCAGTACTAACAGGAAGGGGGTGGGAGAGAGAATGTGACTTCATTCATCACTGTGCAAACCTTTATTTGCAGCATATACCCGGGCACTACACTCAGTCCTCAGTTCCTGCGATATCCCTGAGGGGAACTCAGCTCTTCGGGTCGCCATTCATAATTTTGCTTCTGCACACAGACGGACTTTGAAAAATGTATAATAAGAATCTGAAATCAACTGCTAGTATTTCAGCCTTCACTTAAAATCAAGTCTGAGAGATTATTCAGGAAAAGCTGTGCAAGTATATAAGATGTGTAACCTGGAAAGACTGTCCCACGAAACAAACCTGTCCCTGTAATTAGGTCGAACCATCGTTTCAGTCTCCACCTTGGGACCATGATGGAGAGTTGATGTCCAAACTCGTCTCTTTGCTGTGAAACATATGGAGTCTATTGTTTTAAAAGCGATCAGTTGACCAGTAAGGTTTCCCTTACTTTGCTCTGCTCTGGTTGGGAGAGATCATGAGAAATCTTTGAGATGGTCTCATTTATTGTCTTTCTGAACTGCACCTTTCAGCCTTGACACAACCGAAAACATCAGTGAAGCGGAGCTGAAGACGATGGGACGAGTTTCTGAGCACCAGTGGCCGTTGGGTTGCCGTGCGCATCTCTGGTTGTGTCCGACAGTTAGAGATGAGAAGACTCTGAGTCTGATGCGCACTCTCTCCTCAGCATCTCTCCTGTTTTTTTTAACGCATGCCTATTTCCTCATTCAGCGACATTAGACATAAACCTTTTTAATATTATATTTTTTATTGCCAAAGAAAGGAAACAAACCCTCTGTCTTTGAGTACCTTCTTCTTGAAATAATTGTGACATTTCAAAAAGTGAATGTGAGGTCGAAGTGAGTAAAATCCTGCCTTTTAAAAATCTGGTGAATGGCATACCTATGGGACAGATGAAATAAAAATTGCTGTAGTTGGTGGCAGTTTGTTATTTCTTCAGAGCGCTTTCTGACACAAAATATGAAAAGGTTTAGTGTTGTGAATTAAAAATATACTGGCAGTTTCTTTCCTGTGCTTTCCCTAATGATCAGTGTCAAAGAAGCACTGAGGTTCTATTTGGAAAAACACCTAAACATCCAGCCGGGTCACTGAAAATAAGTCAGAATTACCTGAATGACACGATTGATTGGTTATTTAACCAGATTCATTGTCCAGCTTGGTCAAAATCCTTAAGTAACTATCTCTTTGATTCAGCCTTTAAAGCTGTCTTTTTTAACAGCTTTATTGAGATATAATTCATATACCATATGATTCACCCTTTTGAAATGTGCAATTCAATGATTTTAATATATTCTAGGGTTGTTGCAACTATTACCACTCTCAAATTTTAGAGCACTTTTCTCACTCTAAAGAGATGCTCCCATGACCCAGCGATCCCACTGCTGGGTCTGTGTCCGAAAGAACTGAGGGCAGGGTCTTGAGGAGCTGTTTGCAGGCCAAGTTCAGTGCCGCATCAGTTCACAGCGGCCAGGAGGTGGAAGCAGCCCACACGTCCGTCTGCAGTTGACTAAACAGAATGTGGTGTACACAGAAAATAGAATATTGACATTAATGATAAGAATTTTTATATCTATGATGATATTGACATCACAAAAGTATTTAATTTTGATAGAGTCTAAATCATCTACTCATTCTTTTGTTGCTTTAACTATTACCTAGTCCAGGGTCACAAAGATCTACTCCTGGTGTTTTTCTAAGAGTTTTATAGTTTTAGCTCTTAGGTTTAGATTTCCGATCTATTTTGAGATTTTTTTTGTATATGCTGTTATTAAGGGTCCAACTTCATTCTTTTGCAAGATGATATTCAGTGTCGCAGCACCATTTGTTCAAAAAGCTATTCTTTGCCTCATTGAATTGACGTGACACTCTCGTGGAGAATCAGTGGGCCATTAACGTAGGGGTTTATTTTGAACTCTTGGTTCCTCTCCATTAATCTTTATGTTTATCCTTATACCAGTAAAACCTGTCTTGATTACTACTTTGTAAGTTACAAAGTTGGGAAGTGTGAGTCTTCCAACTTTGTTCTTCTTTTTCAAGATTGTTTTGCTCTTATGAGTCCTTTGCCTTTTTCATATGAATTTTAAGATCACCTTCCTGCCAAAAGTCTGGTGATATTTTGATAGGGAATTTATAGATCAGTTTGGGAGCTGGTGCCATATGACCCACGAACATGGGGCGTCTTTCCATTTATTTAAATCTTTAATTTCTTTCAACAGTGTTTTTAGTTTTCAAAGCATAAAATTTGTACTTCTTTTGTTAAATTTATTTCAAAGTATTTTTTTATTTTCTTTAGATTTTATTTTTAGGGTTCATTACAAGTGTATAAAATACAGTTGATTTCTGTATATTGATCTTGGATCCTGCACCTTCTTGAACTCATTTTTTACTTTCAGTAGTTACTAGGGGGTTCTTTAGGATTTTTTAAATATATAAGATCTTCTCATTTGCAAATAGAGATAGTTTTGTTTCTACCGTTCTAATCTGGATAACTTTTATCTCTTCTTCTTGCCCAATTGCCCTGCATAGAACATCCAGCACAACACTGAACGGGAGTGATGAAGTGGACGTCCTTGACTTGTTCCCGATCTGGGGGGGAAGCATTTAGTCTGTCGCCGGCAGCTGTGAGGTTAGCTGTGGGTTTCCGCCTTTGTTTTGTTCATGTGGTGTATCACATTAACTGATTTGTGGATACTGCATTCACCCTCCTTCCCAGGAATAAATCCCATTTGATCATGATGTATGATCTTTGTAATGTATTGCTGAATTCAGTTTGCTCATATTTTGTTGAGAATTTTTGCATCTATGTCCGTGAGGAATATTAGTTTATAATTTTCTTTGTAGTGTCTTTATCTGGTTTTGGAATTAGGATAATGCTGGCCTTGTAAAATGAGCTTGGGGTTCTTCCCTGTTCTTGAGTTTTTAAGAATAATTTGAGGACAGGTGTGTGTTCTTTGAATGTTTGATAAAATTCACCTGTGATGCCATCTAGTCCAGGACTTTTGTCTGTTGGGAGTTGGTTTTGTTTTGTTTTTCAATCCTCACCCAAGATTATATTTTTATTGATTTTAGAGAGAGAGGAAGGGAGGTGGGTGAGGAGGAGAGAGAGAGAGATGAGAAACATTTATGGGTTGCCTCCCATACACATCCCTACTGGGGATCGAACCCACAACCTTTTGGTGTACAGGACAATGCTCCAGTGAACTGAGCCACCCACCAGGGCTGATGGGAGTTTTTCGATTACTGCTTTGATTTCGTTGGTTGTGGGTACTCTGTTCAGATTTTCTGTTTCTTTTTGATTGAGTTTTAGAAGATTATATATTTCTTGAAATGTATCTGTTTTGCCCAGGTTTTCCATTTGTTGGCATGTAGTTGTTTATAATGCTTTCTTATAATCCTTTTGTATTTCTGTGGCATCAGTTGTCACTTCTCCTCTTTCATTTTATTTATTGAATATCTGAGTCTTCTCTCTTTTTTTTCCTTGATGAATCTGGTTAAAGATTCAGTCTTGCTTATCTTTTCAAAGAAGCAGCCTTTGGTTTCATTGATCTTTTGTATTGGTTTTTTAGATTCTATTGTGTTTATTTATGATTTGTTCTTTTTTTTTCCTTCTAACTTTGGGCTTTGTTGTTGTTGTTGTCGTTGTCTTTTTCTGGTTCCTTTAGGTGTAAGATTCGAGTGTTTATTTGAGATTTTTCCTGTTTCTGGAGGGAGGCCTGCAGTGCTGTGGACTTCCCTCCTAGGACTGCTTTTGCTGTGTCCCATAGACGTGGGGTTGTATTTTCAGCTTCACTTGTCTCGAGGTATCTTTTGATTTCTTCCTTGATCTTATTCTTAATCTAGTCATTGTTTAGTAACATGTTATTCAGCCTCCATGGACTTGTATATTTCCCTTTTTTTTACTGTAATTGACTTCTACTTTCATACCATTTTGGTTGGAGAAGACACTTGGTATGATTTCAGTATTCTCAAATGTATTGAGACTTGTTGTGTGTCCTAGCATGTGGTGTATCCTGGAAAATGTTCCATTTGCTCTTGAAAAGAATGCGTATTCTGCTGGTTTGGAGTGCAGTGCTCTGAAAATGTGGATTCAATCCATCTGGCCTAGCATGTCATTTTAGACCACTGTTTCGGTGTTGATTCTCTGTCTGGAACGTGCATCTGTGATGTCAGTGGGGTGTTAAACGCCCTGTGAATGTCTGCTGTCAGTCTGTCCTGTCTGATGTATGGATTGCCACCCCAGCTTGTTTGTTCGTTTCCATTTGCATGAAATATCTGTTTTTCATTCTTTTATTTTCAGTCTCTGTGGGTCTTTCACCCTGAAGTGGGTCTCTTGTGGACAGCTGATGTTCTCGTCTGTGTCATGTTTTCTTACCCACTCAGCCACCGGTGTCTTTCTATAGGAGCACCTGATTCATTGACACTTAAAGTGATTATTGATGGGTATGTACTGTTTATTGCCATTTTATTCTTTATAATTATGTTCCTCATGTTTTACTTTCTCCTTAAAGAAGTCCCTTTAACCTTTCTTATAGTACTGGTTTGATTGTAATAAACTCCTTTAGTTTTTTTCTTGTTTGAGAAGCTCTTTATTTCACCTTCAATTTTAAACAATAGCCTTGCTGTGTGGAGAAGTCTTTGTTGTAGGTCTTTTTTTTTTTAAATCACTTTGAATATTTTGTGCCAATTTCTTCTGGGCTAAAATGTTTCTGTTGAGAAATCAGCTGACAGTCTTATGGAGCAGCATTGTAAGTAACTGTCTTTGTCTTGCTGCTTTTAAGATTCTCTCATTTTTAACACTTGCCATTTTAATTATGATGTGTCTTGGACTGGGCCTCTTTGGGTTTATCTTGTTTGAGACTCTCTGCACTTTCTGGACTTGGGTGTCTTTTTTCTCCACCAGGTTAAGGAAGGTTTTTGTCATTATTTCTTTAAATAGTTTCTAAATCCCTTGCTCTCTCTCTTCTCTCTCTGGTACCCCTATGACACAATTATTGTGCTTGATGTTGTCCCAGAGGTCCCTCAAACTATCCTCATTTTTTAAAATTCTTTTTTTTTTTGCTTCTCTGATTGGGCAAAACACTTTTGATAGACTTCTACTTTGCCTACCAAATTGCTAATTAAATCTTTTGCTTCATCTAACCTGCTGTTGATTCCCTCTAATGTATTCTTCATTTCAGATACTGTATTCTTCATTTCTGACTGGTTCTTTTATGGTTTTATGCCTTTTTTTATGCTTGCTATCTCTTTGTTGAAATTCTCACTAAGTTTCTTGAGCATTCTTATAACCATTGTTTTGAGCTCTGTATCTGGTTGATTGCTTGCCTCCACTTGATTTAGCTCTTTTTCTGTTTGTTTTGTTTTTTCCCTGTTCTTTCATTTGGTGCATGTTTCTTTGTCTCTCCATGTTGGCTGCCTGTCTGGATTTTCCCTGTGTATTAGGTAGATATTCTGTGTCTCCCAGTCTCGGTAGGGTGACCTTGTGTAGTATTCTGTGCGACTCAGTGGCACAGCCTCCCTGATCTTTTGAGCTGGGTGCTTCAGGAATGTCCTCTGTGTGGGTTATGTGAGTCCTCCTGCTGTAGTCGAGGCTTCACTGCTGTTGGTCTGTCTGCGGGTGGGCTGGGCCCTTGGGCTGGCCAACTGTGAGGATCGCTCTCAATCAGTGTATGAGCTGCTGTGTGGGGCCTGCCCCCGATGCAGGATTTGCCCCAGCCAGGTCTGGTTCCTACTGAGGTGCTTCTGGTGTACAGTACTACTTGTGAAGCTAATTGGGTGGTGCTCTGAAGCCCGCTACTGGGTATATTGGTTCTGGGGCCTCTTGCAAGGGACTCTGGTACAGGTTGATGTCAGACACCCCCGTGACCAGGCTACCTGTTAGGAGCTGTAAAGCAGTTTGTGGTTGGTGGCAGCCTCTGCTTGGCTTTGTTGTCCCTGGGAGTGGTCAGGCTGCATCCTGAGGTTGGTTTCCAAGAGTACCGAGCCTGGGGCAGGTCAGTGAAAGGCCCACGGCCCCCGAAGACCCTCCTCCACTTGATGGCTGCCTCTTAAGCTTGGTCACTGACAGGGCCTGTGGTGAACTCGAGTTGGGTGAGGCAGCTTCTGAGTCACCAAGCAGGGGCAAGTGGTTTTTACCAGGTTGATACAGATTTAAGCTCAGCACCGATGCTGGGTCTGATGTGACTCAGCAAAGGTCTCAGGGCCTGCCGCCACTGCCTGGGGCCTGCGGCCCTTTGCAGTAGAGCAGGGTCACAGAGTCCTCAGGGGGGAGTGGGGGTGGGCAGGAGGCAGTGGAGTTAGCCACACGCACGGAGGGCTCTGCACCGAAGAGCGGTGCCAGCCGGGAGGCACAGAGAAGTGGCCCTCACCTCAAAGCCACACAACCAGTCTCCTTCCCTGTGCAGCTCTGACACCCCCTGGTTCTGCCTGGACCTCATCGAGAACTTTACCAGAAAGACCACGTCGTAGTCCCAGGCTGGCCGCAGGCTTCAGATCCCTCCCCAGAGTGTGGCAGGCCTGGGCCACAGTGAGCCAGACGGATGGGGCTAGTTCATCTGTGGTCTGTGCTGTGGGAGAGGGGTGCTGGTCGGACACTCAGGGAAAACTGGCCCCTGCCCTAAAACTACTTTACCCCATTTCTCTCTGTGCATCTGTGTCACCCCCTCAGTCTGCCTGGTCCTCCTCTAGAGCCTCCAAGAAAGTCTGCTGTGTGAGCCCAGGCCGGCCACAACTCGCTGATCTCCCCGCTGGGTGGGAGCTTGGCAGGGTGGGGTCTCCGAGAGTCAGGATGGGGGGGCTAGCGCATCTCCCCAGGAGAGCTGGCATCTGAGGACCGGATGGGAGAAGGACACAGCCCAGGGACCTTCCTGGCTGTCCCTCCAGCCCTGTCTTCAAAGCTACATACACAACCCAGTTTCTCTCTGTGCGACTCCAGTCCAGTCTGAGCTAGAATCCCTCTGCCGGAGCCTCGGTGAGTGTCTGTGAGGGGGATTTTGTGCTCTGACCCTTTATGAGGGCACTGGGCAGTCTCTCATTTCTCATTTTTTAAAAACTTTTTAGAGAGAGGGGAAGTGAGGGAGAAATATAGGGAGAGAAACATCGATGTGAGAGAGAAACATCAACCAGTTGCCTCTGATATGCACCCCAGCTGGGGACTGAACCCACAGTCCAGGCATGTGCCCTGACGGGGAATCAAACCGGTAGCCTTTTGCTTTGCAGAACGGCACCCAACCAACTGAGCCACGTCAGTCAGGGCTAGCAGTTTCAACCTGGCAGACGGAGTCCCTGCTGATGTTCATAGCCAGGTGTTATGTGTACTCCTCTTCCTGGTAGGGGTGCTCTGGGCTGGGGAGCCTGGCCTGGGGCGGAGCGAGACCCCTTGCTCCTTGGTGGGACCTTTGCAGCTGAGCTACCCCTCCGGATTCTCCACCATCGAACGTGAGCTCGGGGCCAGGCCTGTGTCGTCTCCATCCTTCCTACTAGTCTCTGCGTGGCTTCTCTATTTCCTTGGTTATATGACTTCTGCTCAGCCAGCCTTCAGCTGGTTATTCAGCTCCATTGTTCTATAATTTAGCTGTAGCTCCAATTTGGTCCTGGAAGGAGGAGAGTGTCACTTCCGCCTACTCCGCTGCCGTCCTGAATCCACTTAAAGGCTTTTCCTTTCGGTGTTGGCTCTGTCTACGGGCACTTCTTCAGGTAGCGCTGGGCTCACTTTCTCACTTCTTTCAAGTCTGTGTTCAGATGTATTTCATGGAGGGGCCTTCCCTGGCTATCCTATTGTAAAATGCAACCCTCCCCACCCCCACACTCAGAAGAACTGTGATGCTTACAGCTGTGTGCCACCCCACGTGGCTCCCTCTCCCTTCTGGGCTGCACACTCCACGAGCTCAGGGATTTTGTCTGTTTCATTCAGTGCTCTCTCCCCAGCTCTCAAGACGGTGCCCTGCACATCACACATTCTCAGTAAATATTTGCTAGGTGAACAGCTTTGTTTTTTAAAAACTCCAAATATTTCTACATGATTAGTAGCTCTACCTAATGTTTTTTATCTTTAATTAAAAGGTCTTTAGACATTTAACTTAGTTTTCCATTCTCTCATTGGGATTGCGAGTTGGGACAAATAATTTCATTTCTCTGGGATACAGTTTTCTTCTCCGTAAAATAAGAGGGTTATACTAAGTGACATTCAATGTCCTCTGTAGCTTTAACATTTTATGAATTTATGAATTATGTCCTATACTTTGACCTCACCCTCCAGTTTGTCTCCTCATTGTCCTTCATGCTGAATGTGAACTGGAGACAGGACTTACTGTGGACAGTGAGATAAGGGTGGGACAAGCTCGTTCTCCTCTGCACTGACTTCAGCACTGACCTCGTTGTCAGAGCTGACACAAGTCCAGCAGCTCCCAGTGGCCTGGGGGCAGAACAGGAGGCAGGAGGGAAGTGTGGGCGCAGGTCCAGTACGAGGAGCACAGCTCCAGCAAGGCTTGGCTGGGCTGTTCCCAAAGGGAACTTTATCAACTTCCGGAATCCAGGCCAGGGGACAGAACATGCATGTGATAGAAGCAGTGTCAGGATTATGGCGGTGGCAGAGGTGTCCTAGGTTTCCAGCAGCAAGGAAAATCAGAAGGCTGGTGCGTGACGTACGTGTCTTCCTGGACAGTCCAACCTAAAACAGCTCGCGCCAGTTGCTCTGATGCAGTCAGCAGCACCCCTCTCTTGCACTGTTCCGGTGTATTACTTAATTGTCCAGCCTTTCCCTTGCCCTTTATGATGGGCAGGAATAAGATTGCCCACTGTTTTTTACTACCTGCTGGGTGAAGAGGTTGGAAACTGCTGCTTTTATGTCTTCTAGCCATTTAAGGTGTAATGAGGAGGTTGCAGTTACTACTTCCCTGTGTTTATTTAGATTCTGTTTTGGAAGGAGAATATTTCCTTTAGTTTTCCTGTAAGTGTAGTGAGTATAGTTTATTTTCTTTGTGTCCCATCTGGGGCATTTTTTTTTCATGTTTCTCAGGAAAAAAAAGATTTGGAAGGTTGGAAATATTATAGAGGAGGATGAAAGCAAATGTTTTCCTGGTGCGTTAGGCCCATTCTTCCAGGTGTAAGACTTTGAATATGTTGACTTAGATTTTTAAAGCTCTCTCTTGAGGTATTAATGAATGGTTGCCATGACTGGTGTGGCTCAGTGGGTTGAGCATCGTACTGTGAACTGAAAGGTCGCTGGTTCAAATCCCATCAGGGCACATGCCCGGGTTTCAGGCCAGGTTCCCGGTTGGGGGTGTGTGAGAGGAAACCAATCAATGTTTCTCTCCCTCTCTCTATAAAAAAACAAAAAAAGGCCCAGAAAGGCAAATAAATCTTCCTCCCTCCTATCCTTAGCTCATGTAATAAAGCTGTTTATAAAAAAAATAAAATGAGTCCTGGCTGGTGTAGCTCAGTGAATTGAGCGCGGGCTGTGAACCAAAGGGTCATTGGTTTGATTCCCAGTCAGGGCACATGCCTGGGTTGCAGGCTGAGTCCCTAGTAGGGGCCCTGTGAGAGGCAACCACACATTGATGTTTCTCTCCCTTTCTTTCTCATTCTCTTCCCCTCTCTCTAAAAATATATAAATAAAATTTAAAATAAAAATAAAAAAATAAAATGAACGGTCTAGCTCCTGCCTTTTCTCAGTGTCACTGACCACTATCAGAAGGGGGTGCCAAGGAGAAGTCAGATTGATTCCTTCTGATTAAGATAGTTTGGTGGTGTGTCTCGTGAGTCATCGTCTGTCCCTTCCAGGCCCCCAAGGTGAGATCACCCTCGGTAGAAGCTAACACTCAACTCTTGCCTTAGGTCCCTTCCTCACCCCCCAAACACCTGCAGCAGTCCTTAATGGGCGCAGCTGATAGATGCTGTCATCATCTAGACCCACAGCCATGCTCACATCACTAAAAGCGAGAGGGCAGACGCTGTGCCCCCTGGTGTGAGGCAGTACGAAGCACAGGGCGCCTTCGGCGAAGTATGTTTGCCCCTCCAAAAGTTGGAACTCAGTGTAATCAAACCTTGAAGCCTTTTCCATTTGGTTCTGGGACAGAATTACATCCCACTGCCCTAAGGAATTGATTGTGTGTAATAAATTAACTTCTAGTCACTTAGAATGGTATAGTTTTGTACCATGCTTGGGAGAATTGAGAAAATTGTCATTCACACAATTTGCTCGGTTTTCTGGTTTGGTTGAAGATAGTAACAGGAGGTTTAGGTAGGAAAGTAATGTCCCTTAATTGTGGGACTTCTGACATGGTGGTTATTATCAGGGGATTAGGACCTAGAAGCTGCAGCACTTCATGGCTTTTCTCTAGGAAAGATGGATTAAATAGAACCTAGTTCATCCCAGCAGGCCAGGTCTGCATGAAGTTCCTAGCTCATATCCTGAGTGATCAAACAGGCACCCTGACACAGGCACCCAGTCTCCTGGTTTTATAATCTGCTGAATCCCCAGGCATATAAAAGTTGAGAAGATCAGGGGTGAAAGACCATGGGGAACATTAGGGTATAAATGACAAAAAGAGCAAAATAATAATAAATGAAGCTTTGAAATCTTAGGGCGAGATGGGAATAAGAATGTTTACATGGTTCAATTCAGGGACAGGCAAAGCCATTCATATTTCTATGTTCCCTCTGATTGGAGTTTTCTAGAGATTGAAAAATTGTCCTTTATTATCAAAGATCTTTCTTGCTGTTTTTCAAAGGCCCTGTTGCTCTGGGGGAGTTTGCGTGATGGTCAAGTTCACAGTCGCAGTTTAAATCCTGCTTCTACCGCATTTCAGCTGTGCGAGCTTAAGCAAGTTACTTAAACACTGCGTGCAGTTTCATCATCTACGAAGTGGGAATAATGATAGGGTTGCTGTGAGAATTCAGCGAGACGGTGCACGTGCAGTGGTTCGCATAGTGCCTGCAGCACGGTAAGCACAGTCAGAGGCAAGGCCTGCTTCGCTTTCCTTGGCCCGCCACATGGAGTCCTTGATGTTTCTGATGTTTTAGCTGGGAGTGAGCTAGGTAGGTCTGGGAACACGGGGATATCCAATCTACCTTTCTGTATTAATGCCTAAGAGAAACAGTTTTCTGTGTCCCTAGGTTATGATGGCATTTACATTGCATTTGCATTTGGTTATTTGATTTTGCTCATTGCTCAATCCTATACTAAAATTGACTAAAGTCAAATTTTTTAAAGGTGGAGGATTAAGGGAAGAGAGTGCCTAGTTGCCAAATGATTGGGTGTATTATTTAAATTGCAAATTAGCACACCTTCTATTGTTGCTCAACCAGAGGGTGAGATGATGCCTACATTAAATCCTTCCAGATACGACGGGATCCACCCACCTCAGCCCTTTGCCAAGATTGACTTACGTACGGTTCAGCCAGAAGAGGCTCGTGCCTCGCTCTGTTTTCCCAGGAGGGCACTCGGGAATTGCCATAGATCTGATCAGCATGTTTTTATCTGTCGCTCAGTGGGACTTTATATCCTACACATAAAACTTGATTGTTATATAGCTCTCTCTTTTAGGGTTCAGGGTCAGGGAGTCTTTTTTAACATAAAGTTACTTCTTTTTCTTGCCTTATGTAACTTGGGCCAGGGAGTGTAGATAAAGGAAGACCAGAAACAGTTGAGATGGGGCGGGGGGTGACACAGGCAAATGTAAGGAGCAAGACTGAGGCCGGTATTAACAATGGAAGACCAAGGGAAGAGAGAGGTTGAAATAGAGCAGGATTGGAGCATGAACCAACACATCAGGGATCAGTAGTTTGGCAAGACACGGGTCTCTGACAACTGAGGGTGTGTTTGTTGTTAGTAGACTAACATTTAGGGGCTCACGCGCTGCTGTAGTGTCTGCAAGAAAAGGAAGCCTGTAGTAATGAGACGTACATGGAGTGGCTTCGGCCGGAAGTTCCATTCACAGAGGGATATCATCTGAAAGGTACACGGCGATAGCTGGAGACCATAGTTAACGCTTTGCTAAACATGTATGTTCCTACCTATTACATTGTCTGAACCCCTACTGCTTCTTCCTCTTGACCATTGGCAAAATGGAAATGTGTACATTAATAGCCATTAATGAAATTCAGTTAGACTCCAGAAGTAAGATGCAATTAGACCCACATAACTATGCACCTGGCCTACCGAGGCAGCAGGGGCAGGGACCTCGTTTAGGCTGCCGTACTGTCCTGCTAAACGGCGTACAGGACAGAGGGCACGATGCCCATTTCAAGGCATGCTGCTCCGAACTGATGGGCCAGCCATCCCAGTCACTGTCAGGCCTCACGCTCCTCGTGCCTGCCAGGAGCCCTCCCTCGGCTTTGCGAGGGAGGATAATGTATAAGGAGCTTCTCTGGGATTGGTTCCAAACTGGGCATTGCTCCTACACGAATCTCATGGGATTGAGTCTGGCCTTCCCTTGAGACTCTGGGGTGCTGTGGGCTAAGACCATTTGGGTCAACAGAGCCCCTTAGCTTTAGTGGGCCTTTTGTTTGCCTGAAATGCCCTTCCAGTGCTGAGACTTAAAGTCCTACTCACTCTTAAGGCAAAGTGCTGCCACTGCTCTGTGATAACTTAGTTACTGGCCCCGTGAAAACCCATCTGGTTTCTCTCAGTCAGAAGCAGTTACTCCTCCTGGCCAACCTTATGTAACTCTATGTAGCACATATTTGTTTGCTTTACATAATAATTGTTTATATATATTAAAAGATAATTTTCAAAAAAGATACACTCATGACTCATAGATATTAAATGAACATGTGTTAAAGACTAACTCATGAGGGAAATGAACATGTTATAACTGGTTCTAAAAAAATGTAAAAGGGAAAACTCACTAAATGAATATTTGAAGTCCAAATGGAGGGACAAATGATCTTTTCCATAGTTATTTACAATGTGAAGGATTGTAACTTAGATCGACTATAGACTAAAATCTGAGCACCTGGAGGGGAGTCCTCTGGACAATGCATAATTTCCCTCTGGAGCATAAAATGTTTTTTATAGCCTGCCTTCTTTGTAAATCAAAAATAATCTCAAAGAAAGATAATTCTTTTTTAAAAATTTTATTTGATTGATTTTAGGGAGAGGAATGAGGGAGAGAGATAGAGAGAAACATCAATTTGTTGTTCCACGCATTCCTACATTCACTTGTTGATTCTTGCACGTGCCCTGACTGGGGATCAAACCCGCAACCCTGGTGTATCAGGACAACGCCCCAGTCAACTTAGCTACTTGGCCAGGGGAAGAAAGATAATTCTTTTTTTAATATATTTTATTGATTATGCTATTGCAGTTGTCCCATTTTCCCCTCTTCAATCCCCTCCACCCTGCACACCCTCTCCCACCCACATTTCCCCCTTTAGTTCATGTCCATGTGTCGTAAGTTCTTTAGCTTCTACATTTCCCATACTATTCTTGCCCTCCCCCTGCCTATTTTCTACCTACCATCTATGCTACTTA
>CM052546.1:48839439-48871522 GCA_028533065.1 Trachops cirrhosus | reverse complement strand
CCCCTTATCTCTTGCTGCTTCTAGAATCCTCTCCTTATTTTTAATCTTGGGTAATGTAATTATGATGTGCCTTGGTGTGTTCCTCCTTGGGTTCAGCTTCTTTGGTTTTCTCTGAGCTTCCTGAACTTCCTGGAAGTCTATTTCCTTTGCCAGATTGGGGAAGTTCTCCTTCATTATTTGTTCAAATAACTTTTCCACTTGTTGCTTTTCCTCTTTCCTTTTTGGTACCCCTATAATTCAGTTGTTGGAATGTTTAAAGATGTCCTGGAGGTTCCTAAGCTTCTCCTCATTTTTTTGAATTCTTATTTCTTCATTCTTTTCTATTTGGTTGTTTCTTTCTTCCTTCTGGTCCACTCCATTGATCTGAGTCCCATTTTCCTTCCCATCACTATTGGTTCCCTGTGCATTTTCCTTCATTTCACTTATCATAGCCTTCATTTTTTCATCTAATTTGCGACCAAATTCAACCAATTCTGTGAGCACCCTGATCACCAGTGCTTTGAACTGTGCATCTGATAGGTTGGCTATCTCTATCTCACTAGCAGTTAAGCAGTGAGGGGCGGGGCCTTAGGTGTTCACCAGGGCGAGGCAGCCCAGTAGCTGGGTTCTGATGTTGTATGTGGGGGCGGGGTGCAAGAGGGAACAATGGTGCCTGCTCCTCTCTCCGTGGGATTTCAGTCCTTTCTGCTGCTGATTCCCCCAAGTAAACTGGGCCTTTCTGGTGCTGATTCCTGTGTGGGTGGGCCTGTGCACGTTCTAGGACCCTGTGGGTCTCTCCAATGCACTCTCCTATGAGGCTGGGAGTCTCTCCCTGTGCCTCAACCCCCACAGGTGTTTACAGTCAGTGTCCCGAGGCTCTGTTCCAAGGTGCTGGGACCCTGGGATGCACAGTCTGTCTCACTGCCCAATTTTGCCTGGTTTATCTGCATTCGAATGTGGGACTGCCCGGACAGCCAGGTGCCTGGAGCACAGTGCCCTGCTTCACAGTTGCCGCCTCGCTGGGTCTGCCAGCCACCTGAGCGCCCAGTGTCCGCCTGCTGCTATCTTGTGCCTGGGATGCCTTACGAGTCTGGTGCGACCGCTCTTTGTGCCGAGACCCCTCTCCACGCTGTTGCCCGACTCCACCCTTCCTACCTGTCTGGATGAACGTGTCTATTTTAACTCTTTGGTTGTCCAACTTCCATACAGTTCAATTTTCTGTCAGATCTGGTTGTTACCTTGTTTCTAAATTGTTGCTGACCTTATTTTGGTTGTGCGAGGAGGCACAGTGTGTCTACCTGTGCCTCCATCTTGGCCCAGAAAGATAATTCTTGACCACAAACTGAGGCTGGTCTCATTAGACTGGATCGGATTGTAAAGGTGAGCACGAGTGTCAGTTTACAACACAGGTCCTCTTAAGTTTGAGTTGCTGGAAGTTTTCAAAAGGAACCTCAGATTTGACTTTTTAAATGCTCTGCACCATATTTTGCTGTATATAATACACTCCTGTGTATAGTGCACCCCTATGATTTTGGCCCAAACTTTCAGGAAAAAAATCTTTTGTTTTAATATTTAGTTCAATTATTTATTTATTTATATTTAGATACTTTTTAATGTGTTAAAAAGGAATTTTAGCTTTTATTTTTGAACATATTATGGCACAGGAAATTTTATGGAACAAATAATCACAAAACACAGGAGTAGATAGAAGGTATTTCAGGTACTTCCCATGTATAATGCACATCCTTATTTTTCCCTCAAAAATTTGGGCAAAAAAGGTGCGCATTATACATGGCAAAATATGGTATTCATTCATAGTTCATCTATTTTCAACCTGATTGAATTTTTTAATTTCGAGACTTGTGTGTGCATCTTAAATTTCATTCTGTGCAATAAATAGACAAGGACTTGGTTAGACTTGAAGGACTTAAAGGCAGCACAAGGACTTGAAAGAAACTGATGAATTTCCTGTTTTCTTTCTGGAGATGCCTGGGCACCCACCCCCTCTGCCCTTTCCCTGCCTGAAGCTCTGTCACTATAAACTGGGAAGAACCTCTCCAAGCTCACTAGTAGGAAGGGGGAAAAAGGTTTAGAAACAGTGCTCAGTAAACAGAAGCTACGAGAACACACGCTGGCATAAAGGGGAACATCTCAATGATACTGAGCTCTGGAAGAGCAAGACTTGGGCCTGAGAGTAAGCATTTCTCAGAAGGCAGGTCTAGGATTGGGACTCTCCCTCCCAGGAATTGCAGTCTCAGACTTGGTTTCTGCACCCTGTAGCCCGTTCTTCGTGTATTTTCACAAGGAATGCCCACAGTGTACTCGGAGCCAGAGAGCTGAGGCCAGCCCTAAGGAGTTTTGTGGAAAATTTCTAGGGTGAGGGTACTGCTGGGCAGAGGAGATAGAGGAGGTTTTCCAGATGAGGGCCTGCCTTTGCTGCCCTAGACATCCGGGGCAGCAGGCATGTCTTCAGTCCCTCACTGTGTGGCTCTGCTTTGCTCATGCAGACCTCCTTTAACCTTACCACAAATGCCTCTCCTTAAAGACCTTTCAGCCCCTGCCTGTGAAAAATAATCATCGTTCTTCGAAGTCACATTTTTCTGGTTTCTAAACCCAATATTCAACTTTCATTTGTCCAACCTGTTCTCCCTGTTTTATTGCTTTTGCTTCACAAAATTACAAGAAAATGTATTCCCCGTGATACACATAAAACAGTGACGACAGCGGAAGGCAGCTCAGCAGTCCCACCATCATCCTGGGTGCAGAGAAGGGGTCTGCTTTCCCTTGGGAGAGCTGGCATCTCACCCACCCACCATCATTGTGTGACTCAGATGCTAGTTCTCCTTGATAAGCCTAAATATCCTGGTCTGAGGAATGCAAAGAGTGTGATCTTCTAGCCCATCCAGTGGTGGAAAAACAGGAGTTAAACAAGAGCAGGGTTGGAATAACTTGGAGTCGATGGGTAGTCCTGAAATCCACACTGATGAATTAGATGTTAATGTGAGTTAATGGCTGCTGCATTGCAGTTCTCAAAGGATTTGCAGTTAAAAGGCAAATCCCTGCCATCCCTTGTTTTTAGAATTAGCAAACTGGGCTCTGGCCAATGGGGCTCACTTGGTGGAGCATCGTCCTGCAAACTGAAAGGTCGTGGGTTCGATTCCTGGTCAGGGCACATGCCTAGGTTACGGGTTTGGTCTCTGACTTCTGGTCAGGGAGCTTATGAGAGGCAACTAATAGACGTTTCTCCCCCTTTCTCTCTTCCTGCCTTCCCCTCTCTCCAAAAATCAGTAGGCAAATCCTCAGGTGGGGATTAAAAAAAGGATTAGCAAACTGAGAACTATAGAGAAGGAACTTAAAAGTTGACAAAGGGGCAGATCAAAGATCTTGAAGGAGTAAGTGGGAGCTACACTAACCTTTTCCCAGGATCAATCTGGAATTACAACTACGTTGTAGAGAAATCATCCAGAATAACCAACTGAACACTAGCTGGGGAGAAGCCTCATAACCATGGACAGACGGAAGAAACCACTTCACCACAACGTGACTGGTGGGGGTGCGGAGGAAGCACGAGAGGGCTGGCTGGGCTCCCACGGGCAGCAGCTGAAGCTCTGGAGGAATATTTTAGCAGCCGGAGGGGTTCCCCCTGAAAAGTGTGGGGTCTAAACCCAAAGCTGGGCTCTCCAGCCTATGACACCAGAACCAGAAAGAAGCCCAGATTACATTCAGCTGTGAAAAGCAGCAGGGTTTCTGTCTGCCAGGGAGAGCCTCTTAAATGGCCAACACACAAAATTTCATTTGCAGCCACTTACCGTGGGCCACGGCAGAAGGAAGGCAGAGGGAGTAGCGATGTTTGAGGAGAGTCCAGGGCCAGTGGCTCTGGGGAGAGAACTGAAGGAACAGCTGCCAGGATCCCTGTGCTGAGCCACACCACAGAGGCTGCGTCCCTCAGGCAAAGCGCTCCTCTCCAAAAGACCTCAGCCTCAGGGGAAGCCGGAGCCCTGCCCCACTGTGGTGCTTAAGCCGGACTGCTGATCCCAGCTTGATTAGATTAACAACTGATAGGTTTAATGGCTGATTAGTTTAACATCCGAAGTGCAAAATACAAAGAAGCAACCAAAATGGGAAGACAAAGAAATAGACCCCAAATGAAAGAATAAGAGACTTATGCAGAAGAACTAGGCAAAATGAAGGCAAGCAATTTATCAATAGAGAGTTTAGAGTAATGATTATAAGGACAATCAACAGCATGAAAAAAGACACAGAAACCATAAAAAAGGACCAGTCAGATATAAAGAATGCAATATCCTAGATAAATAATACACTGGAAGGAATAAATAGTAGGTTAGATGAAGTAGAGGATAGAGTCAGTGTTTTGGAAAACAAGGTGAAAAAAACACCCAGGCAGAGCAGCAAAAAGAAAAAAAAAATTTTAATGAGAGTTTAAGAAACATTTTGGACAACGGGAACATAACATCCGCATCTTGGGAACACCAGACAGAGAAGAGAGCGAGCGAGGCATGAGAACCTATTTGAAGAAATAATGACTGAAAACTGCCCTAACCTGGTGGAGAAAAAAGTCACACAAGTCCAGGAAGCTCAGAAAGTCCCAAATAAGTTGGACCCAAAGAGGCCCACACCGAAGCACATCATGGTAAGAATGACAAGGCTTAAAGACAAGGAGACAACCCTAAAAGTCGCAAGAGAAAAGCAGGTAATTACCTACAAGGGAGCACCAGTTAGACTGGCATCTGATTACTCAACAGAAACATTTCAGGCTGGAAGGGAGTGGCATGAAATATTCAAGGTGATGAAAAGCAAGGACCTACAACCAAAGCTACTTTATCCAGTGGGGCTATCATTTAAAATCTAAGTAGAAATAAGGAGCTTCCCAGACAAGAAAAAGGATGCAGAGAAAGGGGGCCCTCATGCACCATTGGTGGGAGTGCAGACTGGTGTAGCCACTGTGAAAAGCAGGTGGAGATCCCTCAAAAAAATTAAAAAATTTTTTTAACTACCTTTTGACCCAGTGATCCCACTTCTGGGAATATGTCCCAAGGAACCAAAAACACTAATTTAAAAGGACATAAGCACCCCTCTGTTCATCGAAGCATTATTTACAATTGCTAAGATAAGAAAGCAGCCCAAGTGCCCATCAATAGATGAGTGGATAAACCTAGGGGATGTTTACACAATGGAATTCCACTGGACCATAAAAAAGAAGAAAATTTTACCCTTTGCAACAGTATGGATGGACCTGGAGAACATTATGCTAAGTGAGATAAGCCAGTCAGGGAAAGACAAAGGCCAATGATTTCACTCAATGTGGAATCTGATGAACAAACTGATCTAACAAGCAAAACAGAGGCAGACTTATAGGTGAAGAGCAGATGACAGCTCCCGGGGGTCGGGGGGTTAGGGATTTGGAGGGATTGAACAAAAAGGAAAAAGGACTCATGGACCTGGACAACAGTGTGGTGATTCCTGGCAGGGGGGTGGGGGGTACAAGGGGACTAAATGGAAATGGAAAAAATGCAATAAAGATTAAGTTTTCCTTTTAGTTATTTTTTTAAAACTTGGAACCTAGGTGGACCTGAAATTAACTATATACCACTAAGCTAATACTTTATTCAGTAGGTACTAGAGTTTATTTATTTATTTATTTATTTCTATTTTTAGAGAGAGGGGAAGGGAGGAAGAGAGGGAGACATATGTGGATCGGTTGCCTCTCACACGCCCCCAACTGGGGACCTGGCCTGCAACCCAGGCATCTGCCCTGACTGGGAACTGAACGGGCGACCATTTGGTTCACAGGCCAGCACTCAGTCCACTGAGCCACAGCAGCCAGGGCTAAGGATTCAATGTTTTTAAAAAGCTGACAAAGGACTGCTTCTCCCCACTCCTTTCAAAACTTGGTATAACATTATTGTAGATCTACAGAAAGTTGCAAAAATAGTTCAGATGGGTCCAGTACACCAAGCTGACCTCGGTGCAGTGAGTATGCACAAGTGAAGTTCCCTGTGTGACATTCTCCCATGTGCGTGGACTCTGTAAACACGTCCACAACTGACATACAAAACTACTCCATCGCCACAAACGCCTCCCTGGTGCCACTCTATAGAGCAGCGATTGTCCACCTTTTTCATCTCACAGCACGCATAAACTAATTACCAAATTCTATGGTGCACCAAAAACTGTATTATATTGTTGCTGACTTGACAAAAAATAGGTAAATTTTTATTGATTAACCAAAAAAAGTAATAATTACTCTTTTTGCTGCAGAGTGACTTTTTTAAAAAATCAGGTGCATACACTTGAATATAAGGATTTCTGGTGCCAAGAATTAAACCATCAGATGCAACCTTATTAAGTGACATGATCAATAAGATGAAACTATTAAATGACCCATGATGTTTATGGTTCAAGACAAGGCACTCACACCAGATGGCTATTTGGTATGTTGGCTGTTGTCATTTTTTACTTGACAATCCAAGGGAAAAGAGGTCAGTGCCTTGCCTAAATGGCCAGGCATTGCATGTTTTAAAGGTTCTTGCGGCACTCAGGGTGAAGATCACTGCGTAGCACCATTACCACACCCGTCCCACCACCATCGCCCCTCACCCCGGCCACCGCCGATCCGTGTTCCGTCTGTGTAACTTTGTCCCTTTGAGGATGTTGTATGAACGGAATCACAGTGCGTGGCCTTTGAGATTGATCTCTTTCGCTCAGCACTGTGCCATTGAGCGTCATCCGGCGGTTGCATGTATCAGTGGTTGTTCCTTCTTATTGCTGAGTAGTGTCCAATGGTGTGGATGTACCATGGTTTGTTTAACTGCTTTCCTGTTGAGGGACATTTTGGTGGTTTCCTGTTTTTTGCTATTACAGGCTGCTATGAACACATTATGTACAGGTTACTGTGATGGACAGAAATTTTCATTTACTGGGTAATAAATGCCCAGCAGTGCAACAGATGCATTGTATGGTAAGTGTATATTTGATTTTTTAAGAAAGTGACTGCATGTCATTGGATCCAGTTTTTACTCCTTTTTGCAGGTGGGCTGTCGAGATCCAGGTGTTCCAGTTGACCCGGTGGCTACGCCTGGCAGGGTGGGGAAGGGCACCTGGGCTGCCTGGAGAGTGGGTGTCCTGGCTTTCCACCAGGCCTCTGACAACCCCACCCAGCATGGGCGGGGGTGGGCGCCTCCTTGCTGCTTCCCATGTGACCTCCACCGATACAGGGTGTTGGGGCTGGGGTGCTCATTTTCCCCTGACGGTGGTGTAAGTCCTGGCTTCCTGCTTGGAGTTCCCTGACACCACCCACAAGGTGGGGCTCAGGACAATTCATCACAGCCAGGTGTGAAGGAGGCCTCACACTGCCTTTACTGATGGCAGTGGGGTGGGGCAGCGGTGTCCTCTGTTCTCGGGGTGCTCGGGGTGTTTCTTGTTCCTTTAGCTAGATAAAGCCAGCTTTTATTGGCGCTTCCTCCTCCTCCTCCTCCTCCTTGTTTGTGCTGTTGGCACTTCTGGGTTGCGGGGGGCCCCTCCAGCCCCCTGTCAAAGACAGATGAAGCAAAATTAAACCCAGACAGATCACTGCTGTGTCTTTCCTCAGATCCCGAGGTTCCTCACTAATCTGCCTTCCTCTCTCTACTCTTCCAGAGTTTTCTGATGTCGCTGTTGTATATCTAATGCCTGGGGGTTTTAGCACTTAGCAAGTAGGTAAAGGAGAAGTGCACCTATTCCATCTTGGCCTAGAGCCAGAAGTCTGACAAAGGGCTTTTAAATGGCCATTTTGCCTCTAAGAACGTAGATCTGATCATGTCTCAGGCCCCCTTAAAAACCTTGTCGCCTTGGCCAGATGGCTCAGGCGACAAGTTAGAGCACCATCCCAAACACCAAAGTGACCACAGCCGTGTGGAAATTACTCTGCAAGTAATTTCTTGTTCTGCCAGAGCTCTTTGAGGTGGAGTTGCGCTCTGTGCAGCTCTGTCCTGTTCAGTTGTACATTCTTTGAGGTTCGGGCTGTATCTGTCTTATTCATCCGTGTGCCCTCAGCACATAGCACTGTGTCTGGCACAGGTCGGCACTAAGCAAGGGTTTGTTAAATGAGTAAATGAATTGTTGCGTTCAGACACGGGAGCAACCAAAAGCTGTCTTCATCTTGTGTGACTGGGCCACCTGAGGCTGCCTCCCTTTTGGCATTACTACATATTCCTTTTAATTCCCCTCCCTGAACAAAGCAACCTTGGGAGACTGTAATAATTTAACCACTGGCCGAACCTGCCCTTCGCTTTCTGGGGACTGCCTGCTTCCCGGTTGGCCACGCACACTCCTGCGGCCACCACCGGTTGGCCGTTTGAAAGCAGGGCTGCCCTCTTGCTTGGCTGCTAGTGGTCCCCAAAGCCCACTCACAGGCCACATGAACCATCATGAGCCCAGTCTCGAATAGACGGCAGCCCCTACTGTGACCAGTTATATCAAGTCAAGGACTGTCTTTGGCAAACCCTTCTAGAATATTGTCTTTTATTGAGAAACAAAATCTTTTTGGAGATGTGATTGCCTTGCTTATCTAGCTTTTGACTGTGTTAGCTGAAAGAAATTCAATAGCCACCCTTCTTAGTAACACCTCAACACCTGACATATTCGAAATATAATAGCTTTGTTCATTTTTATGGCACTGACTCGCCCACACTCTCATCCCTGTCAGCTCGAAACTGTCCAGTGTGTGTTAACTTGATGCTAACAGTAACTCCATGAGTGAGGCTTGTGTGCACACAGGTACCCACATACATGCATACTCATACAGATGCGCACACGGGACATTAAAGATTTGGTGGCAAGACCTATTCGGTTGTACCCACCGACACTGTAAGAACACTACTTCTCTGACCTGTGTAGTCTGTTCTCACTTCTAAATGCCACGAGTTGCTTTCAGCTGTCACCACTCTCTGGTCCTAGTAATAAGCTCGCACGCATCGAGATTGCTCCACTTACCAAACCCGCTTGATGTGGCCCTGGGTTTTTAGGCATCGAGTTTAATTCTCACTGCCGTTCTGCAATGTCTTCCACACCTGTCGTCTTCCACACCTGGCAGACGGGGGAACTGAGGTGTGGAGAGGTAGGCGTGTCTTTGCCAGGACTGGCCCAGCTCAAAGCCCATGTTCTTGTCACTATACCACTCTAAAAAAACCTAATGTGCCCTGGCTGGTGTAGCTCAGTGGAATGAGTGCCGGCCTGTGAACCAAAGGGTCACTGGTTCGATTCCCAGTCAGGACATGTGCCTGGGTTGCTGGCCAGGTCCCCAGCAGGGGGCGTGTGAGAAGCAACCGCACACTGATGTTTCTCTCCCTCTTTCTCCTTCCCTTCCCCTCTCTCTAAAAATAAACAAATAAAATAAAGAAATAAAGAAAAGGAAAAGCCTAATGGGACACTGAGCCTTGAAAAGATTGAATCATCTCTCTTTCTCCTAATATCCCAACTCCTGCCTCAAGGGTCTAGGTCTTGATTCTAGGCAGAGAGTAGGCGAGGAAGCTGGTATGTTCAAAGAATGATGCTTGTGTGTGTGTGGTGACATTCTGGGCTTCTGGTGCCCAGTGGCTCATTCTCGTGGCACTTACTCTCAGACTTTCTCAGGCAGCCAGCCCCCTGCATCCCTTTGAAAGTCCAGGGAGGACACTCGTCATGTCTGAAAAGGCTGAACAGATAGCTGGCTGCCCAAAGCTCCTGTGGATGGTCAGTGGAACTCGCCAGCCGTGGGAACTGGTATTTCGGGGGCAAAAGGGCTGTGCACGGCCAGCTCCTGTCTCACAGAGGTTTGATCCTCTGAAACCATAGGGAGCATTTTTTGAAAATTATAGGTCTGTTCACAGTAAGAACAGAGGATCTTTTCCTTTAGTTTCTGATCCAGTTGCTAGTCCCTTCCAGCACTTCCTCCAGGTACCACTGCCCCCTCCCCCCCAGGTGTGTTAAGGAGCAGGCGAGCCGAGCTCTCCCTTGGGCGTTGCACCTCTCTGTACTTCACATTGTCCACGGGCTCCTTACCCCCTTTCTCCTCTCCCCTGTATCCCGCTGTCTTCTGGCCTCTGCTTGCTGCTGTCTTTCCTTCTGCCCTGACAGCCGGCTGCCGGCTGCCTGGCGTGCACAGAGGGTTTTACAGGGGCGCTACCCTCTCTTCGCTGGTAGCAGCCAAGCTCATTATTCCGGGTCCTAACCGGTTTGGTGGAAGTGTTGCTCCACATCCCCAGCAACCAAGGGCCTGGGCACTCCCAAGAATTAGGGGCAGGGTGGGGTCACGGTTGACAGCCGTTTGCACAGACACAGTGCTGTTTTATGTTCTGTTAGCAACTTTATTCTCAGGGCAACGCTTCCCTCTCCATCCCTCTGTAGTTTGCCCTTGGGTTCCTATTCAAAGATTTCACGGTGTCTTCTTTTCATAGGTGGAAATACGCTGGAGATACCAGGCTAGAGCCTGGAAGGGCGCTGTTGAGAGCAGAGAATTCTGTGCCTGAGACTAGCCTTTCGCTGGCCACTTCGTGGCTGCTGCCTCCGGAGGGAGACACTGGCTGCAGCGCTGTCGCGGCACTGTCACGGGGAGTAGACGCGGAGGCCAGTCTCTGTGCGGGCGTGGAGGGTCCTGTCTTTCTCAACACACAGTGTGGGGTCCGAGGGACAGGAAGCTTCTGCTCCGGCCCAGAGGTGTATTTAGGACCAATATTGCAACTCCCTGAGGTCCCTGAGTGTGAGGGGCGCCCACACTCAGCGGTGTAATGAGGGGCACCGGGTGTCAGTTCCAGACCTCCAGCCTGCCTCAGTTTCCTGTCTCTGTCAGGCCACCGCTTCTCGGGACCGGAAGGCGCTGCAAGAACAGCTATGACAGACGGGGCGTCACGTAGAGCTGAGATGTGTGGGCTGTGGCTTTCGGTTCCCTGTGGGGCGTTGAGCGAAGAACTCGGGTGGGAGTGGCCCCAGAAGTTCGTGCGCTGCGCGTCCCCAGCCCGAGGCGAAGCAGGAGAAAACCCGGGCTGGCGCAGCCGCCAGAGGATGGGCAGTCGGTTTGCGCCTGGTCGGGACTCGAGGGCGGTCAGGCGCCAGGGGGCGGGGGGCGGGGGCTGCCGGCGGGGCATTTAAACCCAGCTGCTGTCGGCTGGGACGCACCGCCCTGCGCCCTGTTCTGTTCGCCTCGCCGCCTCCCTCGGGCGCCAGCAGGCAAGATGCGGTCCTCCTTGGCTCCGGGCATCTGGTTGCTCCGCACCTTCTCCAGGGACAGCTGGTGAGCAGCGTTGGGGAGGGAGGCGCGCCGCCCCGGGCAGCTTCCCTTCCGCGGGCAGGGAGCAGGGGCACCAGGGACCCGGCGGCGGGCCATTTCGCAGCCTTTGAGCCGGGGCTCCTTCAGCAGGGGCGGCAGGAGGGTAAAGATGAATGGCTGGCGCACGCGCGGACACACACACACACACACACACACACACACCCCACACACACACACCCCACACACACACAGGACGGACCTTCAGAGCCCCTCACTTTCCTATTATTGAGCATCTGGGCAAACCCGAACTTGCGGGCCTGGGAGCCGAGGCCGGGTGGTGGAGTTGCCGAAAAGTGGCCTTTGGAGTCGCAGAGTGTCTCGTGTGGTCTTCTCACCCTTGACTAACACAAAGGCCGGAACTCAGCGGTCCTGGGCGCTTGCTTTGAGGCCTCCAGGCCCCGAGAGACTTACCAGGGAGGGCTTCCCTTTCAGATCAGAGCAGGCAGCTGCCCCTCAGCTGGGTGGTCACCCCCACCATGGGCAATCCCAGCAACCGACCAGCCACTTCCACAGCAGCTTTCCCCTGACTAAGGGAGGCTGAGGAGACCCCACGTGTTGGGTGGGGTGTGGGGATGCAGAGCCTGCAGCTCCCTCTTCAGAGGTCGCCACTGGGGGGGTTGCTGGGTCTGCAGTGTTTTGCTTTTTTTTTTTTTGGTACTGTGTTAGTTCACAATTTTTTTCATCATTTACAGATTTTGAAATTTAACATAAATAGCCAGGTTCCTGGCTTCTCTTGAAAAACAAGCGAAGCAATACCAGGCCTTAATCCCTGAATTGTATTAATAGGACTTAAGGAGTCCCCTTCAAATAGGGCAGGTGCCCTGAACATGGCCCACTGCACCTAGTTTTACAGCGGAGCCCACATTCTTAACCCTGAGGTCCTGGGCCGGTATGTCACGCCAGGCGTCTTCCTGCTGGTGACAGTCCTCATGCCTCCCTGCCTCCTTCACTCGCATTTGGTCCCTTTTGAGTTTGGGACTGTTAAAAACATTTTTCAGAAACAGATAAAACCCGACTCTCATAAGGATATAAAAGTGAGCATGGGTTAAAGATTTTATTTTACTCATCATGAGGGACTCAGAAGGTGTTATAATCTAGGAAAAAGAAAACGCAGGGGGCTTGGGGGAGGGCCGTCACCGTTTAGTGGGGACAGAGCGTCAGTCTGGGAAGGTGAAAAGACCCCGGAGACGGATGGCGAAGACGGTTGTACAGCCGTGTGAAGGGAGTTAATGCCACTGCACTGTTTACTTAAAAATGGTTAAAATGGAAAATGTTATGTTACATATACGGGGTCCGGCAAAACAACACCCCTTTTTTATTATAAAACCATAAGCATGTAATTCTGCAACATAGCAGTATCACACTCAAGCACACCATGATGTTTTAGGTGACATGTTCAAATGAAAACTATGAATTATGACACCCATATTATTACCCTACCAACCACACTCAAGCAGGCCTTGCTTCTGCCGGACCCTGTATTTGGCCATAATTTTAAAAATAGAGACTCTAAAGAGCATGCCCACTTATAAATCAGGTTTTACCTGCTCTACCTATAAATTTGGGCAAATTCATTCTTTCTTGAGTTCCCCCAAACATCATAAGGTCCTTGGGCTGGCCAGGAAGTGACCGTCCTTATTTGCCTATAAGAGAAAACAGTAAGCCAGTTTCTTGGGGGGCAGGGGGGCGTTTAATTAGTATTGGCTTCATAGAGTCCACCTTAGTTCCTTAAAAGGGACTGGTTCTATCTGATTAAACGAGCCTCACTGTCGATTACGACATTCCAGGAAGGCCTTGGTGGCATAACCAATTTTTCTAATAATGCTGTGGTTTGAAACAAGAGGACAGATTCTTACTGAACTTTTGCAAATAACCGTATTGCTATGGAAAGTAAGAAGACTCCACAAAAGCTGATGAATTCTAGGGAATCAGGTAGGGAGGATATTCACAAGTGCTTCATTTCCGTTTATGAAGACAGAGTCTGCTAAATTGTCCTGGGTTATGTGTAGCTTAAGAAGAAAAAGATAGGGCTTCTTTCTATACCCAGAGAAGAGAACAAGAGAACAGCACCTACAGCATTCCCAATGCACACAGTGACCGCCCCTCAGCAGTCACTCGGTTCTGTGTGGTTAATCCGTGTTCCACCGGATCGGGGAAGCAATCTTACAGCCTGTCTGCTTCTTGACTAAAGAGTTAGGACAGTCCCAACTTAGTCCATTGTTGTGTCCCTGAAGATGTCTAAGTGTTGCCACCAGAAGCCTGTGCCCAAGAGGAAGTTCTTGGTACAGTGTTTTCTGAGACAGTTCTTGGTCATTAAAGATAAGAACTTTGACCTACAGCTGATTGCAGAGACTTCAGGAAGCATCAGAGTGAAACAAAACCTTATTGTAGGTGACAAAGACCTAAAAAGGCGCAGGTAAACTTATTACCGATAATTTGCAAAAGTGAATGACCTGATGAGGGCTCGTGACAGAACAATGCAGCCGACAAGCAAGCGTAGCTGCTCCGAAGTATGCAAAACAAGGCAGAGCCACCCCTCACCCCCAAAACCTAGACAGTGGCTAAACACGTCATGAGGCTAATTTCAAAGAAGACAGTGAACATAACATCTGATTTACTAAAATGGATGAACATACTCTTTATAGAGGATAACTCTTGAGATAGATAAAAATCCTGAGACATAATTTACATAACATACCAAGGATATACCAAGAATATCAACTGAGAGATTCGGGAAGTCCGGAGAAAGGCCTAAACACCCGTGTTAGGATGCACATCCCCTGGTGAAAAACCGCTGCCCTGGAAGGTGTTAGACTCCAAGAAGTAAGGTTGCCGCCCAGGTAACATTTCCAGTCATAACCGCAATCATGACTGGCAGTGCTATATTCTTATGATTGGGGAAAGCATCACCAGACACCGGCACATAGAAACAGACCGTGGACCAGAGCAGGCACCGAGAGATCCACAGAAACTTCGCACACAACATACAATTTCTGAACTGTTTATATAAATAATAACATTTACCTTTTCAAATTTAATCTAGAGCCCTGGCCAGGGTGGCTCGGTTGGTTGGAATGTCGTCCAGTAGACCAAAAGGTCACAGGTTCAATTCCCAGTCAGAGCACATGCCCAGGTTGCAGGTTCAATGCCTGGTTGGCACGCGTACGAGAAGGCAACCAATCCATGTATCTCTCTGCCATCAGTGTTTCTCTCTCTCTCCCTTGGAATTTCTCTCTAAAGCAATGAAAAAATGTCCTCAGGTGAGGATAAAAAAAATTTAACCTAGAGGAGGTTGAGTATCTCTTCTTATTTCACAATTATTTCCATGCAATTGGTCAACAATAACATATTAAATAAACCTGATTATTTCTAGCCTCTCTTTTTAAAAGGCGAAAGAACTAATCTTTGTGATTTTCCAAGAGCTCTCTTGGGCATCTCAGAGATAGTCTTAGGTACAGAAGATATCCTGACGGTCTTATTTTCTTTTGTGTCTAGGATTTTATTTGGGGAAGGCAAAATCAGGAGTGGCTAAGAGATTTGGATGCTTATCATGAGTGCTAAGAAACAGTACTTGTCCCACGCATTTGAAAGCGATAATATTTCATTTAAAAATGAACATAGAAGGTAATACCATAAAGAAACAGCTCTTTCCTAAGGGAGTTATTTGTTTTAAAAAGTATGGAACGTTATTCTGGTAAGATACAGAATTTGTGCTGTCTAGGCAGATTCCACAGCAGGTAAAAAATAACATTTTATAATCTCATTAAGAGCAGACCAATAACCAATATTCAAGAAAATTTCTTGAGTTTTAAAATTGTAATTTTAATGGACGGAAAGCCAAATTCTACTTTTGCATTGACATTATATTTGATACTAAAGGAACCATGGCCTCTTTTTAAAAAATAATATGAATAAAGGAAAAACTGTGCCAGCTTCGACAAAATTCCTAAACACTTACTTGCTTCTCTTTAGACTCAATAGTTGCACACACTGTCATCCAAGGCAAATCAAATCCCCTGTTTACAACCTACAGATTTATCTGTTCAGGTTTTGTCCTTCATTGTTCTCTCTTTATTCTGGAACAACCAGTCATTTTAAACAACTTGTCTTTGAATCCTCAGCCGAGGATGTTTTGTTGATTTGGGAGAGAGACGTGAGAGAGGAGCATCAATCGGTAGCCTTCTCTTATGCGACCCCACTGGAGATGGAGCCCGCAAACCGTGGGTGTGTGGGACCACGCTCCAGCCCACCAAGCACCCTGGCCAGGGCCCAGCCGTTTCACTTCAGGATAAAACTTCTCTTTTTCCTTCTTAATAAACATAAATCCATCTTCTTACATGGATACAAAGTTGTACCTCCCTGATGCCATTGTTCCTAATAGAGTCTCATTCATAGATGTGAATCGTACCCTTTATCCAAACTACCTTGTATTTCAGAGAACATGGGGGTGGGGGATGCGGGGAGGCCGGCCAGTCATAAACAGCCTGAGCCACACCAGCATTTTGGAAGGGCTCACAAGCATACACCTCGGCCACACACATCTTACAGCGGGAGTCTGACCCCCGTGCTCGCCAGCATCTCCCAGGTGGACTGGAGCCCTTTTGTCGCTGTGTGCCTTGTGCGCTTGGCTTTTCTAAGCCTCAGTTTCCCGGTCAGTAGAAGTCAGGTCCTGGGCCATAAACACGGTATGTGACCATTCTTGACCCCTGTGGCTAATGAGCGTGCTCAAGAACTGTTCTTTTTCTTTTTTAAAAAAAGATTTTATTTACTCATTTTTAGAGAGAAGTGAAGGGAGAGGGAAAGAGAGGGAGAGAAGCATCAATGTGTGGTTGCCTCCCACATTCCCTGCATCAGGGTCCTGGCTGCAACCCAGGTATGTGCCCTGAGAGGGAACTGAACCAGCAACCCTTTGATTCACAGGCCAGTGCTCTATCCACCGAGGCACACCAGCCAGGGCCCAAGAACTGTTCTTTCACTTCTTTGCTCGTGAACGTAGGTTTGGACTCCTATCAAACACTACGTGTTACTGTAGTTCTGTAGTTCCTGCTGTGGGCACATTATTATGCTGAGATTTGGTCTATAAAGAATAAGACACAGTCCTACCTTCTTGGAACTAAGGATCAGACTGGAGAGAGGGTGTGGATGCTTATTATCAAATTTACTGCTTCCACAAGTCCCCAGGGAGGCCGTGGAAGTGAAGTGAAGAAAGCAGGCGTAGCTAGACCTTTGGATTCCTCATCTGTAAAGTGTGAATCTGAGTAGCACCTTCTCGTAACTCGTTGTGAGGATTAAAGTACTCAGATCAGTGACCAGCTCAGGTTAAGCACTGACTAGACACCAATTACGGACTGTCCCTCTACTTGCTTTGCCTACTTTGTGTCCGGCGTTGTTGATTTGTAGCTCACTGCAAAGCGTCCCTACCTACGTGGATATAGTAAGGCACAAGGAAGCTATGTTGCTTACCTAGCATCGCCCAGCCCGTAAGTGGCTGAACTGGAATTTGAATCCAGGTTAGCCTGACTCCCACGCTGTTCTGAGGATCAGAGCAGGGAAGGGGGAAAAGATCAATCACCTGGCCATTTGGCCTTAGACAAATCACTTAGTCTCTCTAAGGCTCCAGGGCTTTGTCCCTAAAATGGAAATCACAGGGAACTTATATCACAGGGTTTTAGTGCATTTGAATGAGAAGCCACTAAAGCACTTAGCCCAGTGGCTAGATTTCAGTCAGTATTTGGTAACTGCTGGGTGCTTGTGAGTTTCCGTGGAGGCAGGAATTCCCCCTCAGTAGGAGGAAAAGGTAGCTTGTAACTTGGTGGAGCAAAAAGGCCTGGAAGTGAAGGTGTACCTGTCTGTGCAAGAGCATATGGTGTAGCTGCAGCTGGGTGCGAGGGGGCTGCAGGAGCACTCGCGTCCCAGGAGGCGTGTGTGAGCAGAAGCCAGAGACTGTGGAGTTTCCGCCCGTCTCCCTCAGGCCCTCTGGGTCAGGATGGGGCAGAGTTAGCTACTTCAGGGCCTTTCGGAGTCCTCCACAGCTCTGGGTCTGGTCAGTGCTCTGCCTCTGTGTCTACGTCTGCACAGAAATGTCTGGGGCAGCTAGCAACATGGGCATCTTGCCAGAGACATGACGGGCTGCACTTACGGGGCTGGGCCCATTTCCTGGGGCCCTACGAGTGGCAACAGCTCAGGACTGGGAGAAGGGAAGCCTGTGGGAGGAGGGACCAGCTGGATGAGCCTGGATTGGGGGAGGGGAGGCAGGCAAGCAGGAGCTGTGAACTCCCTCCCACCCTGCTGTTTCCCCCCCACACATAGCTGACTCTTCCCATGTGAGCTGGAAAGGCCAGGGCTGGCTAGGGTGAATGGCCCTGTCCTCCTAGTTTGCTGAGGGCTCACGCTACCAGGCCCACTGTGTCATGTCTAACCCTTCTGACAGTCTCGTGTGGCAGCAGCTGATTGTCTCATTTAAAAGAAGGTTGAACTGAGGCTCAGAGAGGTCAGACAAGTTGTCCGAGGTCACAGGAAGCAGCAGAGCCAGAAACTGAGACTCATCTTCTTTTGGCCCAAGTCTCACGTTCTTTTCTCGGTTGTTCAACAGCCTTGGATCAGCTCTCTTGGGCTTTATTTTCCCAATGACTGCAAAGAGCTACCAGGTTAGGGTAGCAGAAAGGGGTCCCTTAAACTGAGCTGTGATAGTGACAGGCTGCTCTGAACGGGGAGGAGAGCTGGGGAGCACACTCTGGAAGGCCACACCCATTATCCTCATCTCTCTCCTTGGGGCCCCCAGGGCCAGGGCCCATCCCGAAGAGCAGAGCGCGTGACCCTGCCTCCCCCTCCCCCACTCCTCGTGTGCTTGCTGCCCTCTCCCCAGCGGCTTCTGCTTCCTCTTCCACCCTGCTGTTTCCTCTTTCCCTCTGCACAGACCAGAATGCTGTGCGCCTTCCTGGCTTTGGGTGGCACTGTCCGACTCAGCCCCTGGAAGGCAGCAAGGGTTTGGGAGCGGTCCAAGTGGTTGGCCAGGCCCTTATTTCTTCCAGTCCAGCTGTGCCAACGAGCACTGAGGTCAGAGAGGCGCTGTGTGGGAGTCACAGCAGAACCGAGGACAGACACCAGAGGCCCAGTCCCCGAGTCAGTGTTTGGGGCCGAGCGGGCACGGATAGCATTGCTGCTCTTGCTTTGTCCTCCGGCTCAGGCCTCATCCCCCGGGTCCTTCCTGCTCAGGGGGAGGGGACGAGGGCGAGGTGTGAGGCTAGGCCCCCACAGGATTCTGAGACTCCTGGGCAGGACGCGGCTCTGCCACCATCAGCACGATTCCATCTGTGCTGTTGGCCTAGCCTTCAGGAGAACGGCCACCTCTCACACCCTTTCAAAGTTATTCCAGTCGCCTGAATAAAGCCTCTTGCTGAAGCTTAAAGCCAGGTCTGTTCGTTCCGTCTGAATGCTCTGGGTTCCCCACTTAGCTTCCTTCTCCAAGGAAAACAATCCATATTTTAAGCATAAATCTTAAAAAAAGAACATTCTATTATCTACTCATTTATCTTATGAAGTCCTGGGCTTCTTGCACCCACTGGCCCCCTCCTGTGGGACCCTCCTGTGGGGCCCTCCTGTGGGCAGGAGCTCCGGGCCAAGCGCTGACTCAGCGCCCTCTCTCTGAGCAAGCGCCCGAGGCCCTGCCAGAGGAAGGGCAGCAAGCAGAGGGCTGCTCAGGCTGGCTCTCAGTTCCGTGTCCTCAGGGCTCGGAGGCTGCCCAGACCTGGACTGTCCCTGCTCTATCTGGTACACTGAAGGCCTGGCTCAGGGTTCCTCCCTGCGCTGTCTGTCCTGGGCGGGCCTTTGCCCACCATGAAGTCTCCCAGAGGCAGTGGGGATTTGGCGGGGGTGGAGTGGGGGGACGCTGTCACCGCTGGCCTGGTTCTTGTGGCTCCCAGTGCTCTGTCCTTCTCAGATTCCCTGAGTCCTAGGACAGGCACATCCAAGGACAGGCCACCAAGTCAGATCTCTCTGGGCAAGTGCCGAGGCCACCTGCAGCCACAGCCAGCCCAACGTGTCACGTGGCCCTGGTAGAAGCCCTAGACACCTACCAGCAGCCCCTGGCTAAGGCAGAGAGCAGTGGGGGTCTACTGATGAGGGAGTGTAAGTCCCCACGGGTCTTACATGGGCGAAAGGACTGTTGGCATGTCAGCAAAGCAAGGGGAGAGGTTGCAGGGACCAGGTGCTACTGGCTGGGTAGCCACAGGGGAAGGGACGTCTTCCCCATCTCCCGAGGTCGGCGTCTCTGCTGCGCTGTTTCTTGTTTCCGGTCGTGCCGGTGGTGGGTCCTTTGGGTGGTAATAGGCTGACCTGTTTGTCTGTTCGTTGTCTGTTGCTACTTTGTGACAATTTGTTCTTGGCTCCCACATCGGAGGCATTCTTAGTGCAAAGTCTTAACATGCTAGATAAAGCCATTATCGTGTTCCTTCAAAAGAGCAAGTTGGACTGACAGCTTATCGTTGAGAGATTGCTAGTCCTCCTCTCTGCTGAACTTGGTTACTCAGTAACCAGTGCCGGGCAGGTGGAGGTGGGACTTGGAAAGCGTCGCCTCTCCATCACTCCTCAGCCTCCTGTCTAGAATCTGGTGTGACAAGTGCCCCTTCCTGCTACTGAAGGCTTAGAGTCATGGGGGCAGTCAGCCCCTCCTGGGACAGCCTGGGCACCTCGCCACACATGTCCGTGGTCCTTGACCTCCGTGCCAGGCCAGCCTGACCCCGAACCCAGGCTGCCATCCCTTCCCCTCACAGCCACCCTGGGTAGCTAGGCAAAGCCCAGCTGTGCATCTTTGCTCTCTGAGCCCTCGGGGCCTCCGGATTCCGCAGGCCGGGCTGCAGGAGCAGAAGTGAAACCCGCAGTTTGTGCTGCGGGAGTGCGGCCGCTGTCCTTCCTGTGTGCTGCTGTGAGTCTGGCGGCCATGGCCTCAGCTTTGCCCAGCCGTTAACCTGACAGATGTCCCCAGTCCCCTTTGAACGGTGGCACCTTGGTCTTCCTCTCAGGACAGCTGCCAAAGTGTTACGGAAAGGGGACGGAATTCAGAGGAGGCCCGGCTCCAAGTGCACTTTGCGCAGCCAGCTGTGGGACTCTGGGCTCGTCTGTCCATCACTCGGGGGCCAGGCGGGAAGTCCCAGGGAGGCCAGTGCCAGGTCCAGTGCGTCCTACAGCACCGTGGAGGACCCTCCATCCCCAGGAGTCATGACTCTCCCGCGCTCTTGGTTGTGGATTTTACGCCTCAGGGTTGGGGCCAGAGCTGGGAGAGCGGTTAGGCCAGGCCCCTGGAGAAGGGCAGGGCTGGACCCCTGTCAGCTAGGGTGTCAGTGTGGATGTCTGCTGAGCCTCTTGTCTGCTGCCGAGGGAACCCTGGTTCCCTGGCAGGCCACCTGTGGGCACTGGACCGGGCCCCAGGCAAGCGGGGGGCACTGCTAGTTCAGCTAGCCCAGGTGTGTGTCCTGGGGAAATGCGCAGGAGGGGGCGTCCTGGCCTCCAAATCCTGACCTGCCAGGGAATCCAGAGTCTGGAGCTGGCACCACAGAGGAGTGTGGCGCCAGCCCACCCCACTCACCTCCCATGACAGAGCGTCAGGGGCTGTTTCAGCCCCTCCAGCTCTGCTTCCTCGGCTCCCTAACCCGTCAGTAGCTCTGTGAGAAAGGTGTAAACTCTGCTTTTCAGACAAGCAAACAGGTGTAAGGAGTGAAGCCAGGTTTTGCCTGAGTCCTAAGTCCTTGCTCTTTTCTATCATAGAAACAAACTCCCTGCCATGGGCCACCGAGGGTGCCCCATGTGAAGCCCTGTGCCCGGGGCGGGGGTGGCGGGATGGGAAGGGCAGAGGAGCTGGCCCTGCCTTCAGGGAGGAAGCCTATCATGGGCTTCCCAAAACAGAGAGCAGAGCAGAGCCTTGCGTCTCCCTCGGCTTCGCCTGCATGGTGTCCAGACCTCTCTGATCTAGAAAATCCTGGCCCCCTTCCACGACTTTCCGTCGCTGTCACTTCCACCAGTTGGCCCCACATGACCTGCACCCTGCCTCCTTTCCAGCTTGGCTCAGTCCCACCTTCTGCACATCCGGGACTACGTGGCATTCCCCAAACAGGCAGTGTTATTTCACGATCTCTGCTTTTGCACACGCAGTTTGCTGTCACGGACATGCTCCCTGCCCCCGGTTCTGGTTGACCTGGCTGCTTCCTGCTTGTTCTGGAAGATCCAACTACAGCTTCCCCTCTAGGAATCCTTTCCTGACCCTGCTCCTACCCCAGGGGCCCCGGTGTCCCTCCCCCGTGTCCTTGTCATGCACAGCTGTCCACATTTATGGCGCTGTTGCCCCAGCTCTGCCCGTCTCCCCACTGGCCTGCGAGCGTCCGTAGGGCAGAGTTTCTCTTGCTCATCGCTGCATCCCTGCGCAGTGCCCGCGCGCGGTAGCCCCGCATGTGGACGTGGACCGGGGAGCCGTCTTGTTTCTGCCAGACAGGATCAGGACCTCAGAAGGTGGCATTATTGTGTCTGCTGCCCCGGCGCTGCCCTGCCTCCCAGGCTGGGAGAGCAGTGTGGTGAGAGGGGCAAGGAGCCCAGCAGGGAGGACACCGGGGACACGGACAGGAGAAAGCCAAGGGAGGGTGGCCTGGGTCCTTCCTAGGTGGGCAGGCCTGGCACTTGGGTGGGATCCATGTGTTGGTGGCGCGTGGGGGTGTGGGAAAAGGGGGGCTGGTGACCAAGCTAGGCTTTGAGCCCCTCGGTGGCTCTGACTGGCCCCTCGGGGGGCTCGGGGGCTCTGCGTGTCTGCTGAGGTGTGGCCTGGCGTCCTGGGCGATGCCAGGTGCCGCCGCGGGAGGGGGCACACTGCCGGGCCTGTCATGGGAGAACAGTCAGAGCCAGGGCCCCAGGGACCTTTCAGGTCTAGAGAAGGTGCAATTTGTCACCAGGGTCAGTGGCTGCTGCCATGTGGCAGTTGAGATAAGCTCAGCTGTGTCCCAGAAGTCTTAATGGTGACATAACAGGGACCTAGGGACTAGGGGAGAGTAATATTGTGCTCACCTTTCTTTGAGATAGATGTGGTAGGTGCTGTGCTCCGTGTGCCCTGGAAGAAGAAGCCAGGGGCAAAGAAGGGTGAGGGACTTGCGTTTGGTGGCCCAGTCAGTTAGAGGTCTCACTCAAAGCTTTCCACCTTTCCCCACACCAGACAGCCTCCCAGGCAGGCACCGGTCAGAGTCTCCTGTAAGGCTGTGGTTTTCTTCCACCCACTGCCCTTTGAAGAAGGCCAGCAGGCACCCTCTCCAATTGCCCCTCAGATTCTCTAAGCCCGTGAACTGGGAGTCCTGAGCCATTTACCAATGGGTGGGACCCGGAAAACCTTGCTGCGGCCAAGCTTGCTGGTGCGTCACTGTGACAGACACCCTGGAGTAACCCCACGTTCCCCAGAAAACGCAAGTCCCTGGAGAACCCACGCACCCTTGGGAGCTGGTAGCCAGAGGCGCCAGGTTGCAGAGGAATGTGAAAGCCAGACTAGGTCGTAGTTGGAACTTCTTAACAGAAGTTCTTAACTTCTGTTCCTAACAGAAGGGAGAGCCTCTGAGACATTTCAAGGCAGGTAATGGAGCAGGGCAGGTGTATCTCCCCTGTTATAACAAGATGAACTGGGGACAGTGGAGCAAATGGAGACAGAAACCCCAGGCGGGAAGCTCAGGTCCAGGGGTGAGCAGAGAAGAGCCTGGTAGCCCAGCCTAAAGTCAGGCTCTGCTGAAACACCCCTTCATCTCGCAAGTGGTACGACGCATTCGGAGGCAGTGAGTTTGGGCTTTGGAGGCAGATCCCAGAAAGGGCAGATGGAAGCCACAGTGTCCTGCCCCTTAGGTTCATCGAGCTGAGGGATGCAAAGGGCATCAGAGTCCCTCCTGCTCTTCCTCCCTACTGTTCTCCATGAGATCTTCACCGAACCGGGCTTCTGGTCTTTCTGAATGTCTGACCCTTTCGCCTGGGCCAGGGGACCATCACAAAGCCCATTTTCCATGTGCTTCCTGGCTCCTGGCTTCTGACTCTGCCCAGCTGATGCTGTGCTGGGGAAGCAGACAGTGACTCAGAGGCATGGAGCCCCTTCCCAGACCCTCAGGAGAAGGGTGGCAGGGGGCATGCACGGAAACTTCACTGGTGTCTGGCTGATTTGTTCTTTCCATCCCAGACCAGTGCGTGGGGTGAGGAGTGGGGGATGGGAGAGGGCACATGTGATGTGTGAGCCACAGACGGAAAGCACGACCTGCTGACTGGTGGGGTGGATGAGACTGCGGCAGGGAGGAGGAGACTGTCAGCAGCGCTCCCACGGGTGTGTCTGTCCAGCCGCCGTCTGGGCTCTCTCGAACACGGCTGCGCACGGGCCGCTGCTGTGCTCTGGGCGTGAGAGGGGCGCTGGCTCACCATGAATGCAGACCCTCTTCCCCCATCAGCCTTCCACCCGCTCCCATCATTTCTGGCATTTTAAAAAAGAATTTAAGCCCTGGCTGGTGTGGCTCAGGGTAATGAGTGCCGGCCTACAGTGAACCAATGTGTCACTGGTTCGATTCCCAGTCGGGGCACATGCCTGCGTTTCGGGCTAGGTTCCTGGTGGGGGGTACATAAGAGGCAACTACTCATTGATGTTTGTCTCCCTCCCTTTCCCCCCTCTATAAAAATAAATAAATAAAATCTTTTTAAAAAAGAAGACTTCAGCTCCTCACCCCCATCTCTCTCACACGTGCATACACGAGGCACCCCGACCACAGTGAGACCAGATGGACGCAGAGGTGACGGAGGGGCAGGAGGAACGTGCTGGTGCCAGCCAGGGTGCAGGTGCTGGTGCTCGGCCCTCCCTGTGGGAAGCACTTGGATGTCGGGACCTGGGAGACAGGGCTCCCTGAGCCCCCTGGCCTCGGGCATCTGTTCCTACCCTCCTCATGGCCTCTCTGCAAGGCACTTGCATCTGAAGGAGAGCCCAGAGGTGGAGAGTTGGGGGTGCTGAGGGCCTGGGGCCGCCAGATTGGGCACAGGTGGCCTGAGACCCTCCTGCTCATCCAGATGCCCACCTCTTCCTGCAGGTACCGAGGCTTCATCCTGCTGCTCACCTTCTTAATTTATACCTGCTTTCACATGTCCAGGAAACCCATCAGTGTTGTGAAGGTGAGTCTGGCCTGGGGTGGGGAAGAACACGGAAGACCCTGGGCCCTGGCGGAAATAGACTGCAGCAGAATGATCTGGAACTCGGCCCATGGCCGTCCTTCTTCCGTGATCGCCAAGCCGCCCCTTCACTGGCCAGCTCCCCCTTTTGGTGACTGTTTTTGCAGAGAACTTTCTCAGGTGCTCCTCGTGAGTTAATTCACCGAGACGGCAGTGTCGGTGGCTATGGGTGGGTGGAGAGAGCGAGGGCCCTGGGCCCTCTGCGTGCTGCCTTCACTGAGGGAGCGACATGGCCGCCTGTCCCTGTAGCCGGTTCCTGCAGGAGGAGGCCCCAGAGGCAGGAGCAGAGTTCAGTGGGGAGGCCGTGGTGCTAGTGTGGCTGGGGAGCGCGGTTGCTCGCTCTTCTCCGGGCTGAGTGGGCTTCGGAGCCCTGACCTGTGCATCCCACTGCCTGTCCAGAGCCGTCTGCACCAGAACTGCTCAGAGATAATCCAGCCTCCCAATGCCACCCATGATCCCAACGACACCACGTGGTGCAGCTGGTCTCCGTTTGGTAAGAAAGGGGCTAGTCGCTTCCCCTCTCCCCACTCCCCTCCCCAGGGAGGGGTTGTCCAGGGCCAGAAAGGCCTGTTGGCAGGGGCAGCCGAGCCACCAGCCTCGTCTCTGCCATCTGCTTTCAGACCAGGACAACTACAAGGAATTACTAGGGGGCGTGGACAACGCCTTCCTTGTGGCCTATGCCATCGGCATGTTTATCAGGTAAGAGAGAGGCGGAGCCGGGGTGGCTGGTTCAGAGCTGCTGCCTCCCCTTGATTTACAGGGGGCACGGGGTCAAAGTGAAAGAGCAGGTGGCTCCCCAGGTGGAAACGAGACCAAGACTTCTGCGTATGCGCTCAGCGTGCAGCCGTTCTCGTTTCTTCCCGGGTCGCCGAGTCTGCTCCTTCACCCAGCCTACTCCCGCTTTCAGGGGCTCTTTTGCCTGGAAAGGACGCGTCTGGTGGCCCAGAGGTGGCCACTTGTCCCAGCTGGGATCAGAGAAGAGGGATGAGGGAAGGCTGTGGGAAGGAGATCCTGTTTGCAGTGGTGCAGAGCAGTCAGTGGATGGAGGCCAGATGGACGGGGTTGGGGGGGCGGGGCGTGAGAGACAGAAGCGGCAGGTTCTGCAGGTGGGCGGGGTTAGTGCCACGTCTGCTGGAGTGTGGGCTGAAGGGTGGAGTGAGGCCCTGTGTACCGGACACAGGCCTCCAAGGGCAGTGAAGGGTGCTGCTCAGGGTGTCGTGCTCAGGTTTGCATTGCAGACAGGTCACTCTGCGGGGGACGAAAGGTAGGTTAAGGGAGGGCGAGACGGAAGGCCTGGTCCTGCTAAGAAACAGGTTGATAAGAGTCCAGCTAAGCTTTGAGGAGTGCTTAAGAGAGAGCAGTAGTAATAGAGACGGGCAGGAGGCGGCACACTGGAGAGCCATTTCAGAGAAGAACGGCCAGGCAGGTGGTTAGGGTGTGGTCCAGATGCACTAAGGTTGCAGGCTCGATCCCTGGTCAGGACACATACAGGAGTCATCCAATGAGTGCATAAATGAGTGGAAAAACCACATCATGGTTTCTCTCTTTCTCAAATCAATTTTTTAAAAAAGAGTAGAATGGGCGGGCCTTCGAGATTGAACATGGAGGGTGGGAAGGAGAGGCGGGAAACTGAGGTATCTCTGTTGTTTCTGGCCTGAGTGGCCAAGGGCAGGGTGCCATTCACCCCGATGAGGGCACAGGGAAAGGTTCCGGGTTTGAGAAGGAGGCACAGGAGTTCAGTTTTAGAGTTTTGAGTTTCCAGTGTTTGGGACCCCCAGCCGTGATGTGCAGAGGGGATCTGTATGTGGTGCCACCGCCCTGGGGGAGGGAGAGAACAGACCGAGGATACACACTCCGTGGCAGTTCAAACCACGAAAGTGCTGCCAGAGGCTGCTCCTGGAGCCCTGGCTGGGTGGCTCAGCTGGTTGCAGTGTCGACCCCGTACACCGTAAAGGTCGCAGGTTCCATCCCAGATGCTCCTGGGGGAAGTCAGTGAGAAGTTGTGGTCGCCAGGGGTAGGGGCTAAGATTGGCAACAGTACAACCGAACGGGCCATGGAGAGGACACCGCTAGGAGGGTGGTCAGCAGTTTCAAGTAGAGCAGAGAAGCCTGGGGAGTGCGGGACAGAGGCTGTCCTTGGCTGTGGCAACGCAGAGCTCCCTGGTGGCCGCCTTGGTCAGGGTCGCTCCCGTGGTGTGGTGGGGGAAGAAGTGGAGGCTGGAGGGGGAGATTGGAAGGGCGCAGACAGCGGAGATTAACCACGAATCTGACTCTGTCTTCTCCAGCGGGATTTTTGGGGAGCGGCTGCCCCTTCGTTATTACCTTACAGCCGGAATGCTGCTCAGCGGCCTTTTCACCTCGCTCCTGGGCCTGGCTTATTTCTGGAACATCCACGAGCTCTGGTACTTTGTGCTCATTCAGGTATGAGCCTCCATCTCGCTTGAGGCCTCTTGTTTCCATCACAGAAAGATTCTGGTCCTTCCCCGCCTCTCCCAGGCCAGGTTTGGGCCCCACCCCCCCTGCCCAGCCCGCTGCTCCTCTGTGGTGCTCTGCAGGGCCTGCTCCCGCCTCCCGGGCTGGGCTTCTGCTCCCTTGCGAGGCTGCCCTGAGCCCTCTCCTGGTGTCACTCACTCACAATGCTGGAGAGGCCCAGTCTCTGCAGCTAAGGATCTGGGCTTGAGGGCGCTAGGGGTGTGTGTGTATGTGTGCAAGGGGCGGGGAAGCTTGTACGGTGCTCCGTGGGGGCCCCTCAACCCTGACGCTGACCCCCCTCAGCCCGGGGTGGGTCACAGCAGGGAGGTGGCAGCACACCGGGCCTGTCCCACCTGCCACCTCTCTCCCTGCAGATCTGTAACGGCCTTGTCCAGACCACAGGCTGGCCCTCGGTTGTGACCTGCGTCGGCAACTGGTTCGGGAAGGGGAAGTGAGTGTGAGCGTGGGTGGGGGGGTCCCCTGGGAAGGCTGGGGGAGTGAGGAGGTCACTTGTGGCTCCCTCATGTAATTTCAGGGGAAAAATGAGAAACTTGTCTCCATTTTGCTGATTTTCACATGCTTAGTGAGATAAACATTTTAGTGACCAGAAAGCAGTATTAATCTTCCATTGATAAGGTTTTAAGCCATAAAACACAACCTTAGTTATGCTTTTCCTCACACTACCTGAATTTCCATTGCTCCTGACAGCACAAATGAAGCCTGTAGGACTGTATTCTTTTTTCTTGAACTGGCTTTTGTGCAAAAAAAGTCGCTTTCTAGCAGCGTTTGTAGCCCTCAACACTCCTCACACGGGGCGGTGGGGGGGGGCTGCACGGTTCTCAGCTGCTGCCGTCCTGTGCCTGCAGATGTTTAGCAGCATCCGCCCCCCCACCCCCAGGCGGTATCAGTCAGAACTCTCCGGACACTGCGTTCGTGACTGGGGGTGGGGGGAGGACTGGTGCTTTAAGAGTTATAGCCACCGGGAAACAGAGAAAAAAAGACCTGGGGGCTTGACCCCTGAGGACAGCAAGAGCTCCACTAGGAAGCCCTGTGTGCGGCTCAGGGACCGCAGGCCTGGCTGTCCCTCACTGGGTCCCAGCCATCCTGCTCCCTGTCCCGGCACAGAGGCTGTGGCAGCCAGCTTCCCACACTTGGCAAGAGCAGCCGAGAGGAACCCTGTGCTTGCCTTTTTACTTTTTCTGCTCTCCTCCCCTCCCCCCCTCCTCCCTCCAGGCGGGGGTTCATCATGGGCATCTGGAATTCCCACACGTCTGTGGGCAACATTCTGGGCACGCTGATCGCCGGCGTCTGGGTGAGCGGACCCTGGGGCCTGTCGTTTGTGGTGCCGGGCATCATCACCGCTGCCATGGGCGTCTTCACCTTCCTCTTTCTCATCGAGTGTGAGCGGACCCCCTCCCCTGGGCCCATCATGCTGGGAGAGGGCAGCTGGCTCTGGTGGGAAGCGTAAGGGTCATGGGGCCGGGGGGTGGCTGTGTGACTTGAGATGGGACGAGCAGCCTCTCTGAGCCTCAGCGTTCCCATGTGTAGATGGGACTGACAGCATGCCCTTCCCGGGGCAGGTGAGGGTATGCGCAGCACGGGTAGTTCGAATGTCTAGCTCCTAGTCGGTGCTTGGCACATGCTGGCTGGATCTGAGGGGTAAAAGGGGGAGGGTGGGGTGGACAGAACACCCCCACATTGGCTGTTCTCAGCCCCACTCCCTGACAGCCTGAAAGTTAGCCTGGCTGGGTGGTGGGGCCGCTTTGTATCGGAGAACGGAAATCCTGGGGGTGGCAGTAGGGCGATGCTGGCTGCCAGGAGAGCCAGGCCTGGCAGGTGGTCCCCCGGTACACAACCATCCCCCGCTTCCTCCTCTCTCCTGTGGGCAGTTTGGGGCTGTGGACTAGTCCCAGTGCAAGGGGGAGGGCCTGAACTGAGGAAAGTTTCTTAGAAGGTTTTCATTTTCAGACCCAGGAGATGTAGACTGTGTCCCCCCTCAGCACCACGTGAGTATGAGCCCCCCCACCCCGCCCGTGCCCTTCACCCCACTCCACCCCCAGACAGGCCTGGGGGGTCGGAGGTGTAAGCCCTGAGCCCGAGGCTACTGCATAGGCCCAGGGGCCTGTGGGTGGTTACTCCAGCCCGGGGGAGGGGCATGCACCCCTTCCCACTCTGGAGCCCCTGCCTCTCAGGCGGGGCGGGTCATCCCTCTAGCTGGCAGGAGGTGGCACATGGGCGTGCCCACAGCAGGGCCTCATCTCTGTTCAGGGTGGGCCAGAAGAAAACCAGAACAACCCCGAGGACCCTGGGAGTAACCCCTACTCTCACCAGGAGCACAGCCTGGAGGCGGCGGCCGGATCCTCCAAGGAGCCAAGCGCTCAGCCGGCCGCCATCAGCTTTTGGGGGGCACTCATGATCCCGGTGAGGAGTTGAGGAGTGGAGGGGAGAGAGAGGCTCTCCAGATTTTTCTGCAGGACAACAGGAGATGGGGATGCTCAGGGGGACCTGTGGTGTCCAGGGTTTTTTTACAGGGGATGCCAGGGTGGGGTCGGGGAGGCTTGTCTTGCTGCAGCATTGGCACAGTGCTTTTACCGAGAGTGGGTGTGGCCTTGAGGGGCTTTGGGGGGCGGGGGGGGGGGGCGGCAGGTGCTGGGTGGTGCCCGGCTGCCCCTTGGGGAGCGACCTCTTCACCGAGCCCTCTGCTATGCCTCCCAGGGCGTGATCGAGTTCTCTCTGTGTCTGCTCTTCGCCAAGCTGGTCAGCTACACCTTCCTCTACTGGCTGCCCCTCTACATCTTCAACGTGGGTAAGTCTCGGGGGAGGGAGAGGTGAGGCAGGGTCTCCGGTCCAACAGAACACCTGCTATGTGATGCAGATGAGTCTGGGATATCGGAGGGATCCCTGCCGAACTGCTCGTAGGCCAAGAAGAGATTTTTGTCTTTAAATGGAACATCAAGCCTTGTATGCTGCCCCTGACACCCTGATTCCAGCTGCCTCTCACCCCTGGGAACTGGGGGTAGGACTCAAAGCTGTGTCCTGTAACCCTCCCTAACTTCTCCACATTCAGTGTAAGAAAGACCCACCCCCCATCTGCTTGGCCCACTGAAGGGTGGGATCAGAGGGTGCAAGACAAGGCCCGCCTTTCAAATGCCTCCCGGAGTTTCTCCCAACTGCAGGAAGAGGCCTGGGGAGCCACCCACTGCGTGTAGCCCAGGCGGGGAACACTGTTCTCTCCCAGGGGCTGCCTGCAGCCTCAGGGGACTCTGCCCTGCACTGGGCTGGCTGCCCTGCCCTCCCCACGGACTGCTCTTCCAGCCTCTGCCCCATCTAAGGATGGACAGAGGAGGAGAGGTCCCTTTTGTGACTGAAAAGGATGTTTATGTCCACCTGCCCTGGGTCTTTGTTATTCCATAACTCAGGTGGCTACTCCACAGGGAGTGGACCCTGCCCCAGTCCCTGAGCCTCAGAGCTGCGCCAGGGCCCCGGCCCCCACCTTGGGCCACGCTGTTCCCTCCACGGAGCGCCAAGGGCCAAGGCTGCCTGCCGTATACTGTTCGTACTCTAAACAGGATAGCGTGGGCATTAGTCAGGGCCAAATCTCAAGCTATAACTTGCCCCAGAGCTCTTATCTGAGGGGCGTCTTGCAAAAATAGAGGTGGAGCCTCAGGGCAGCTCCGGGACCTGAGACTCTTTGTTTCCTGGCCTCCGTGCGACTTGGGATTATGAGTCAGCCCTGAGGGCTGGGCTGTCAGTCATGCTTCTGGAGAGTCCTTTCCTAATCCTAGGGCAAGGCCTGGGACCCTTTCCTGGGAGTCTCCCTCCTGGCTCTGTGCATTAGCAGAGACCTCAGGTGGATGACGGACGGCTCCTGGCGGTGGCCTGCCACTCAGTCAGCAGCAGGGCAGGAGCCGTCTGGGTGGGCCAAGGCTGGGGGAGAGTTTTATCCCCACAGGAAGGTGCCAGGTCCCAGTGCTGTCAGGGCAGGGCGGTCTGAGAGACAAGGCCATCCTGCCCGGGGAAGACGGCAGGTTAGGTTGGGGGCCGGAGAGGGCGTCTGGCCACACACTTGGAAAGTCACTTCAGCCAGTCACGTCCCCGTGGGTTCTCACTGCTTCCCCTGAAGAAGGAGGCCGGGGGACTTGGGCTGGGTTCTCTGATCTTTCTGGCTGTGACCGTCCAGGATGTCCTTCCTGAGCCCTCAGATCTGATCACATCGTTGCATTCTCCACAGCTCACTTCAGCGCCAAGGAGGCAGGGGACCTGTCCACACTCTTCGATGTCGGTGGCATCATGGGTGAGGCCCCACCCTGCTTGGCCTCTGCCCTGCACTCCCCTCTTCTCCTGTGGGGGTGCAGAAGGAAGGGACAGGTTGCCTGTGGGATGTGCCCAGCTGTGTGACCCTGAGAAAGACAGCCCTGGAGTTTGGTCTTTTGGAAGGCAGTGGGTGCAAGAAGGACATCAGAGGCAGACCTCTGCAGGCTGTGGAGGGCCAGGCCCAGGCCCTCGAGGGGCAGAGTGACCAGGCCCAGGTGGGGGCACCATGCGGGTGGGAGGCTGGGCCTGGGGCAGCCTGAGTCAGTCTGTGTTCCTCCAGGCGGCATCCTGGCGGGGCTCATCTCCGACTACACCAATGGCAGGGCCACCACCTGCTGCGTCATGCTGATCTTGGCTGCCCCCATGGTGCGTACAACCTCAGGGCCACCTGCCTGTGCCTGTGTACCTGTGCGTGGCTGCTGAACAGGGTGCACGTGCGCATTTATGCACACGCATGTGTGTGCATCCCTGTGCACAGCAAAGAGACCCAGTCTGAGAGTTGGGATTAGTGACCTTTGGCCTTGGTGGAGAAGCGGAGACCCGCTGATCAATTTCTGGACCAAGGGAAGAATAGGAGATTGAGGCTAGATATGAAATAAGGTTTTCTGGGAAAAGGAAACATAAATTACCACATCTTAGAACCCTGACCCCCACCCTTGGGACATCTGAAGAGCGAGAGGTCTGGGTGCAAAAAGGGAAAGGAGCAGGGTGAGCTGTTGGGTCCCAGGGCAGCACAGAGTGGGCTGTTCCAGACTTCCATGCTCCGCTGGCCGTGACAGGGCGGGGCGGGGTGGCGGTGGC
>CM052546.1:48822184-48838939 GCA_028533065.1 Trachops cirrhosus | reverse complement strand
TGTGAGCTGTAGGAAGCCTGGGCGTAACTCCGCCTCTCCCCTCCTCTCTCCCAGCTGTTCCTGTACAACCACTTTGGCCAGAACGGGATCACCATCTCCATAGGTGAGACGCTGCCAGGTCCCAGGAAAGGCACTGCCTTGGGGACATCAGTGGGAGGCTGAGGGAAGCAGAGGTTCTCGGTCTGATGTCAGGGGTCCACCCTGCTGCGGGGAAGGGGCTGGCCATGGCCCCTGGCCTCTGACTGGGCTGTCTCTGTTGCCACCACAGTCATGCTGATTATCTGTGGGGCCCTGGTCAACGGCCCCTACGCACTCATCACCACTGCTGTCTCAGCAGACCTAGTAAGTGCCGCCACCTCCCCGAAGCCAGGGGTCACTTTGGGGTCTTGGTCAGGGCCTCTGTCTCCCGGTCCATTTTCCCCAGAGCCCTTTCCCTGTTTCTCAGCTACACAGACAAGATCCTCAGAGTCCTTCAGAATCTGCCATGGCTCCCCACCCCTTCCCCCAACTCAGCGCCGCCTGTGCCCGGGTCAGTGCCTCTCGGGCCCGGTCTGGGCCCTCACTCGCTCTCTCTCTCCAGGGGACTCACAAGAGCCTGAAGGGCAACGCAAAGGCACTGTCCACCGTCACGGCCATCATCGACGGCACTGGCTCCATAGGTCCGTGACTGGCTTTGGCTTCTGGCCACTGAGTGCTGAGCCTGGTCTGGGGCACGCTGCGTGGACTGAGGCTGTCCTGTGGGCGGGGTCCGGGGTCCCCTGGCATGTCCCCTGCTCTGACACCGTGCTCCGCACAGGCGCGGCCCTGGGGCCCCTGCTGGCCGGGCTCATTTCCCCCACTGGCTGGAACAATGTCTTCTACATGCTCATCTCCGCGGACGTCCTGGCCTGCTTGGTAAGGCTTCTTGGGGTGCCCACGTGGATATTGTGGGGTGTCCTCTCCCACCAGGCTAGAACCCTGAGCGTTGTCCACCAGGGGCTCTGGGGCAGCAGCCCTTCACTAAGAGCCACTTCGCCCCCCTCGGGTGGCCCCTGCTGAATGAGGCTGTGGGCCCAGCCCTTCCTTTCCCTCCTGCCCGCCCACTGCTGGTCACCAGCACGGGGCCCGAGCACATGCTCCAGGCTGATGTCCACCTCTCCCTCTGTGCCTCCAACTCTCCCAGCTCCTCTGCCGGCTGGTGTACAAAGAGATCCTGGCCTGGAAGTCAGCCCTGAGCAAAGACACCGGGTGAGTCCTCCAGAGAGCCGGCCCCTGCCCCGCACCCCCAGTCTCACTTCAGAACCGCGGACAGGTGCCCTGCGCCCAGCCTGAGCCCAGCTCCAGCGCACACCTGGGGAAAGTGCCGCCGGCCCTGGGCGTGTTCTGCGAAGGCCCGCCCCACCCCGGCCCAGCCACTAACCTGCCCTCTGTTGTCCCACGTGTCTCCCTAGCTCTTGTCTGGCCTTAACCCCCACTCGGTAGTAGTTTCCTCAAGTCCCATGACTTTTGTGAGTATGTCCTCGAGCCTGCAACTAATGTGCCTTCAGAGCGGGTCCTGCATGCAAATCCTCTCTTTCTTTCCGTGTGATTTTTCCAACTTCCTCTTTCTCCTTGGGGCCAGTTCCAAAGACTGTCAACCCAAGTAGAGCTCGGTGCTTGGACGTGTTTCCTGAGAGGTCTGAGCTGCCACTGAGGCCGACAGCCCCTTCCCTGGGACCGCAGCAGGGCTTCAGTCACACCCCAGGGCGGAGGAGGCAGAGCCCAGGAAACCAGTTTCCTTCTGAACCCAACCCAGCCCTGCCGGTGCTCCGGCGGTTCAGACCCAAGGGTCCCTGGGCCCCTCTGCCCGCGGTGTGCAGAAAGAATCAATACCCAATCAAAGCTTCTGGGACAAAAAAGAATCAGTGTTGGTGACTGGCTGGTGTGCTCTCTGTCTGCTACCTGTGGTGGTGGGCGTGGAGGCTGCACAGACGGGCTGGTGGCTGAGCCGGTGGCGAGAGGCGGGGCTCTGTGCAGGGGCTGAGGTCTGCCCTGGCCTTTCCAGCTCTCCTCTTGCAAAGGAGGAGCTGGCAGAGCCCCAGACCTGGTCTGGATGGGAGATGTGGGTCGTGGGAACCGGCATGCTGTTGGGGGAAGGCCTCATCCAGGGTCAGGGGAGAAAAGCTGAGAGCAGGAGGCATTGAGACCTGGGTCCTGCCCTGTGCTGCAGGAGCAGGGGGCCTGGACCTTGGGACCAGTGCTGCTTCCACCTGCCTTCCCTGTGCCAGGCTGAGGGCAGGGGCGGGGTCAAAAAGGAGCAGACAGGGAAAAGAACGAACCCGTAGGAAGTCTCTGCTCTGGGCCTGGAGGGAGGCTGACTCAGATAGAATAGCTCCCCTCCCAGCCTCCTGGAGAGGCAGACATGCTCATTCAGAGGTGCGAGGACGGAGGCTCAGGACTCCAATGTGCCTAAGACTTCAGCTCGTCCCCATGTTCGGGGAGCAGAACGAGCACCCAGCTTGGAACCTGAACCCCTGCACAGTCCCATTTTCTCCGCTCACCTTTATCTTACAAGACCTTGGGCTGAATTCTCTGAACTTCTGCATCCCTACGTGTCAAGTGGAAACGCTTCTCCCTAAATGCCTGATGGGGTTGATCTGAGGCTGAGATGACATGTGATATGCAGTGTTGCTTTTTAAAGCAGTCACCTGTGGTACAAATATTGTAAGGTTTTAAATTTAATGTGGCCTGCTGTTCCCTGCAGAAGAGGTGAGAGGAAGCCCTGATGTAGAATGAGGATTCAAGGACCCCAGGCACCCACCTTCCCCGTCTCCACTGTTGGTGCAGGAGGTCATGGACCTGCATCTCACTCCCTCTCCCACTGCCCCTCTCTTCCTCCTTCAGGTATAAAGAAATATGAGGTCCCGATTGAAAAGAAGCACAGAAGGCCCCAGCTGGGCCCCGAGTGCTCCCCTGGCCAGATAGCCCAACTGCCACAGACTGTTGAGGCCAAGCCTGCTGATCCACGCCAGCCAGCCCAGCGCTGCGCTCAGGGATGCTTGCGGGCTGGGGGAGCCTTCTCCGGAGGAGGACGCCAGGCAGAGGGACAGGTTGGAGCTGAGGGACAGCGGTGCCTCCATCTGGCTGAGGGAAACATCTGCCCAGGCCCCTGCTTGTTCACGTTCCAGCACAGAAGGCAGAGGCTGCAGGACCAAGGCCCCAAAAAGGCCCAACTGTCCTTTTGGTGTGAAATCTGAGCCTCTGTGATCAGCTGGCACCTACGGATGGGGCTCTGACCCGACTGCAGGGCTATTCAGGCTCTGCTCCATTTGTCCACCAGCCGTGCTGTCTCCGTTTGATCCTGCTTCTAACTCCTGACCTGCCTGGGTTAAAGCTGTCTGTACCCTCCCTGGCCAGGGCGAGGGGGGAGCTGGAGCTCTCGCTCTGGGCTGGCACCTGTGCCACCCCAAAGAGTGAGGGCCTCCCCCTTCCCCCCACCCCCACCCTCCACGTCTGGAGCAAAGACAACACGTGCAGGCAGTGCTGGGGGGTGGGGAGTGGGGGGCCACCATGTAAAATACCAGTGTGTGTTTTGATAAAAAACGCCAGTGTTTTGATAAAGAAGTGTCGGTGGTCACTTAGTGCTCTGTGGGCGCCAGTGCCACTCTCTGCATGGAGTAACCTCGCCCAGAACAAGGATGGACACCCTGAGCGCCAGCACCAGGCTGACGAGTCCGTCTGGTTCGGGAACTGTCACATGGGGGGGCCCCCTGTCCCCTGGGCCCCTGCTCACGCGTTCTGTCTCCCTCGCCGCTCCTGGTGTGTCGGTCTGAGCTCTGCAGCCGCCTAACAGCGCCCACGCAGCTTTCTTTGGGGGCTGGCGGGGTGCTGGGGCTGGTCACGCGGGCCTTCCTGGAGGAGTTACTCGGGACAGTGCGGGTGACTCAGGGGGTGAACCGGGAGCTGGAAGCCCCACAGATAGAAGAGCCATCGGGTGAACTGGGCCGCTGTGCAGGCCTGCGTTAGCTGGACACACGTCCCTCGGCGCTGGAACAGGCAGCACACGCGCCAGTGGTGACTGAGACGGACGTCTTCGGGCGCCTGACACCGGCGTTGAGAGCGGGAGCCAGTCAGGGACCCGTGGTTGGCAAGGCCCGCGGGTGGCAGCGCTCCACGTCGGGGAACGCTGCCTGTCAAGGTTTTTCCGGCGTCGTCCCTCAGGAAGCCGCTAGATGGCGCCCTAGCTCCGTGGTAGAGACCCGCTTGGCCCAGCTCCCTCCTGCCCCTCGCCGGAGGGACGGACAGAGGTTTCTCCACTGGGCCAGCCGTCCGCTTCCTGCCTGCCGCTGGCAGGTCAGGGTCAGAGGGCGGACACTGTACTTGGCATTTTCGAGGTCTTCGCTTTCCCTGCTCCCCCCACTTCCTAGCTTTAGGCCCGTGTCCTCATCTAGAAAATGGGCACAAAACGCTGCCCGCCCTCGAAGAGCTTGGCTAGGGGGGACGCGCCAGCAATGACAGCGCGTCTATAAACCACGCGAGAGGGGACGCGAGGGGCAAGGGCTTGGCCCCGAAGGGGGCTGGGGGAGGCGTCAGCGGGAAAGGCACGCGAAGGGAGAGCGAGGAGGGCTTGTGCTACGGGGCTGCCCAGCCGGCGAGGGAGCGGACAAAGCAGGGAGTTAAAATAAGCCAGGCCCAGGGCCTGGGAAATGAGGGCACGCCCGCGCGCGCCCGCAGGTAAGTGTGGCACCAGGGACAAGCAGACGTGGGTGCAGAGCCTGGCCCCGGCGGGGAGAGGCCTGAGGTCCGACCTGCCGCGGCCTCCCGCCCCCGCTCGCAGCCCCAGCCCGGCGCTGGGCAGGCCTGGTCCCCGGGCGGCACCTGCCTCCTCTCTGGGCCTTGGCATTCACTGGGGGCTGGTGCGGGAGCATTCCATTAATTAGTTATTCATTTAATTTAACTTCACATTTGGTCTCAATTAAGCTGAAAGTGTTCTTCCTTATAGATGTTACAATAGCACTTGTAATTAAAAAGCAATAACTCTTTGCATTTCTCCTTTAGCGATCCGTTGGGAGGCTGGGCGAGTGCGGAAGCGGGGGCGGAAAGCCGCCACCGGGAGGCAGGGAGGGAAAGCGGCTCTCCGCGGGTCTGAGCGCTCGGAGGCCGCCGCTACAAATTCTTAGCCTGTCGTGAGTGTCAGGGTGGAAACCCTGAGGACTGGGGGCGACGCTGGAGAGGAAGGGGTGGACTGGGTATAGGAAGGAGCGGGCGAGGGAGCCGATGGAAGACCGAGGGTGGCAATCCTTAAGGAAGGGAGGTGGGGCTGAAGGCTGCCCCTCCCCCGAGCGGTCAAACCCCAATTCCCGGAGCCAGTGAGTATGTTATCTTACACAGCAGAAGTGACTGAGGACCTGAGGACCGTGGGATTGGGGGGCCATCCTGGATTATCAGGGTGAGCCCAAGGTAATCCCACGGCGCCTTAGAAATCAAACAGGGAGGCAAAAGGGTCGGGTGTCAGATAAGAAGATGCGGGCTTTGAAGACACAGGAAGTGCACACTGGCCAAGGGGTGTGGGCCCCTCCGGGAGCTAGGAAAGACACGGGGACTCACCGCAAGAGCCCCCAGAGCCTTTACTTGAGCCTCGTGGAACCCATTTCCCATTTCTGACCTCCAGAGCTGTAAGGTAATACGTGTGTGTTGTTCTAAACCACTGAGTTTGGGGCAATCTGTCAACAGCTGGAGGAAACTACGTCCTGCTCTCAGCGTAAAGCTGGGCAACAGTTTGAAGACAGGAAACCAAAGACGTCCCAGAGGCTAAAAATCAGTGAAGGAGATGTCCAGGGGACACTGAGGCAGCTCATACCTGCTACCTTGTCCCAACCCAAGAGCCCTCTGAAGGCAGGAACCCCTCGAAGTGCACATGCTTTACTGCACAGGACGAGGGAAACCGGGAAAATGAACTTCATCACTCCATCCACGCGTCTGGGTGCTGGTTTGAATCCTGCAGCCATTTCTCAGGTCTCCGGAAACTGAGGCAAGGCCGCATGTTGGGGTGGGGATCAGAGTAGGGGACTTGGAAACTTTTTATTCCCTTTTAACAGCAGCTGCCATGACCTGCTAGAGACACAGATCAAGAAACACACACATTCATGGCTTGTGGCTTTGTCTTCCACTGGCACCTCTGGAAAACAGCAAGTATCAAACTGCATGGGTGGACAGTGCTGGAGAGAGATCGCTGTGTAAGTCCTCCTTGAAAATTCATTCTAGGGGCTACCTGATTGTTCAGTGTCACTAAGCAAGAAGGGGGCCAAAGTCCAACAGGGCAAAGACCCACCAAAACCACAGATGACCAATGAACTTGTCTCCGAGGCGCGTGACTGCTTTGCCTGAATTCCTGGCCGATCTCTAAGGTTCTGGGGTTTCCACTAGGCTCAGTGGCCTCTCCTCAGCATTTCTATCAACTGGATTTGCAACACCTGACCCTGGTCCCTCTTTTTTCTTCTTCTTGGTTTTCATCTGATGGGGCAACATCGTATATAGTCATTAAGAGCTTCACTGGAGCCAAACTGCCTGACTCCAGATTCGGACTCCAGTCTACCTACCCCTTTGCTGAGTGCCCTCAAGCAAATCACCGCACCACTCTGCGCCTGTCCCCACCTGTGAAGTGGGGACATTAAGAGCACCTGCTTCATAGGGCTGCTGTGAGGGTCACACGTACTTACAAAGCACTTAGGAAAGTCTGCAGCACGTGTTTGCTCAATATAATAAAAACTGTGATTTCAGGATGTGAAAAATGGAATATTCCCGAATATTGAGATGGAAATACAGACCAAAGACTGAACTCCACGAACTATGAAACCTCCTCCAATCCTGAGTTTTATGTCCCTCTGAGGATAATCAGCATTTTCGAGATTCATTCCCCTGTGGCTCCGGTTCCCACATCTGGAAACTTGCTCCTCCAAATACTTGAAGGTTGAAGTCAAGAAGTTATGATGAAATGTTTAGGAATTCTTTAACAAAACTTTCACCATTTTTTTTTGGATATGGGTTAGGAAAATGGTGGGTACAAATAGCTAAGAAATACTATTAACCAGTGTAAAAAGAAGGCATTGCCTGAAATCCCAAAATGATGTTTAAACTGTCTTGAGAAATGAGGTATCAGGACTCCTGGTGTCAGGTTCGAGCCCCTCTACTAAATAAATAGCCGTGAAACCTTAACAAATTTAAAACCCCGGTATCTCACTGCCTGTGTCTCATCTGTCCAGCCACCACGGCAGGTTTCTTTATCCAGCGCGTTAAAATCAGCGGAAGCAGCGCTGAGCGCAGGGCAGGCAACGGAAGTGCCTGCCACAGAAGCGAAGAGTAACAGAACACTGGTCCAAAACTGTGATGAATTGTTTACTCACCGTCTGATATCGTGCATCAATAGAGAGAGTTAGCTTTACTTTCATTTTTTTTAATGACAAATTTAAGGAGCTTGTCAAAAAATTACTTAGTGTGCTTTCCCTGGCTTGAGAGGCTTGTAAAACACAGCACAGCGCCGCCTAGTGGATAGGACAGATGTGGGCACTGTGCGGGGCAGAGGGATGTCCTGCTGATTAAGCTTTTGCCAGCATGCAGTTTTAGAAGGCTATGAAATATAGCCCGTTTACTTACACAGAGGCCTTGATTATTCCCCTTCTCCACCACTAAAGAGTAGGGGTTACCACAGTCTCTGCCACAGGATCCGGCCGGGTAGGGAATAGCATAGCACCACCTGATCAAACAATGGTGAATGGGGGCGCTAAGATAATTTTTTTTCTACTTAAGGGACGTCCTCCGGGAAGGCCATGTGCACAAGAGGTGCCCTTTGGACGTTGGTTAGGGGTGCCCCTGCAGCACTCTCGGGGAAAGCCATTTTGTGCCCTGGCAGCCTTTTACTTCCTATCCCAGCCCCGCGGGGTTTGGGGTGGTTGAATGTGGCGGCTTTGAGTGTGAAGGCAGAAAGTAGCCTATCCTCCTTTTCCCTGTGGCTGGTAGTCAAAGATGGGCTCTATAGAGAAGGCAGCTGAGCTAAAAATATACTTGGTTCCAAGTATGATTTTGCCCTTACCACACGAGCCTGCCGCTTACATCTGTGAAAACAACAAAAATCGGACGGCAGCGGTGTTGGTGAAGGAGTTTCGTTTTCAACCTTAACACAGTTTTCTCCACTGAAGCAGCCCCCCAAACTTGGTTGCCATTGTCCATTAATCTAATCCTTGGACACCTTTGTTGGGGAATAAAAAAGATGAACTCATGGTCAGAAACCTGTAAGAGTTTTCCCAGATTTGCTTTTTCAGCAAGTCTGTCAGGAGAAGGTGACAAGTGGCAGCCTGTGCTTTGTTAGGAGTCACTGGGCTGGCTCGACAGCGGCAAGGACAGCCAGGACCTGGGGGCCTCAGTGCCGGGAGCCCAGACGAGAAGCAACAGCTTGCCTCGCGCCTCACCCCACCCCCTCCGCATTTGCGCATCCTCCTTTCTTCCTCTGATCTGCCGCAGTGGGGGGAGCTCTTTCTTTTCTTAGCTAAGGGCTCCAGGCAAGACTGGGAAACTATTTCCTTTGAAGCCTTCTGTGACAGAGCCTCACCTGCGAAGTTTTTCCAAACTGAGTGAGGCAGGGTTCAAGGGTAGGTGGGGACCATCGCCGCTGGCCCTCACCGGCCCATGACTCCCCAGTCACCAGTTTGCTCCACTTTTAGCTTAGAGCTTAACCCCGCCAGGGCGGCAGGACTGTCCCTACAATGACAACGGGACCCAGGAGAGAGGACAGAGGAGAAGGGGCCCCAATTTCTGTGCACTCTCCACCAAAATTCCAGGCCGCTCAGTGCGCCTTCGCTCCAGTAGAAGACAGACCTTGCCGTCTGCCTGGCTGGTGTGCACGCTGGCTGTCTGGAAAGCTCGGGCAAGTCAGCAAGTCTCTTTAAGCCATTATTTTTTTCCTTCTGCTTTAAAATGGGGATGGTAAGAGATTGTTGTAAACATTAAGTAAATTCAGTTTCAAAGGGACTAGTGGGCTGCTGACAGAACAGCATGTACTCAGTCAGAGCTCTCTTTCCAGCTTGTTTTCTGGCTCTTAATTTTAAGCCAGAAGATCCTTCTTCAAATAGCTCTGGAGAGGCAGGATGAGGCTGCCAAAGGGGAGCCAGCCCCTCTGCGTGGTGACACATTTCACCTGGCCTAGGGTCTCCGACTGGCACAAAGTTATGTCTAGCCCCAGGAGTACACGTTCCTCATCAGCTTTGGAGAAAGGTCTGCTTTCGAAGTGAAAGAGATGACCATAACCCCAAATGGACTCCCATGGTAATTAAATAAGACACAGAAAGGCCACCAAATCCTGGAAGGAAAAGACTCCAGAGATACATAGCAGCAAGACAAACAATCAACTCTTCCTCACTCTTTCATGAACCCTGAAATACATGAACACTAGACTCAGAAAGCCGGTCACGAGTCTGCGGTGAGAGCCGGGCCTCTGGCGGCGTGTCCTGTGTTGTGAGAGCTGAGGGGGCCGCGCTGTGGCCCTCAGAGAGGCCTGGGCCCTGATACACACAGCGAGTGGTCAGCAACCAGCACCTGAGTAAGTCTTCCACCTCATCACATTAAAACGGCCTTTCCTTTCCAAATGACCCCACCCTTATAATTAAGAATTTTATGAATTATCAAAAGGACCAAATTCTTTCATTTATTGGACAGCAGAAGCCAAGTGCGCCTTTTTCCCAAAACCACTTACTGGTGTCTTGACTGAAAACCTCCTCTAAGCAGCCCACTCGCTGTGGCTAGTCCCCTTACGAAACAGGTGGAGACCATGAGGTACAGGTGCTGAAAAGAGGGCAGTATCCCTCTTAAGCTGGCAAGAATCTGCCTCCAAAGAGACAATTTTGTAACCACGTGTCTGGAAGACAGGACTCCAGGAATTTGTCTTAGCCATGAATGGTTGGTTTCCCCTTGATCTTCAGCCCCGAAGGCTGTGAAGACGAGGCCCCGAACAGTGCCGAGCTGCTCAGCGACAGCCTCGAGTGAGGGTTTCCGTGAACGGTGCTCAGTAGGACCTCAGCGGTTTGGCGTAGATTGGCTCCAGGATGTGATTAGTTAGAACCAAGAAGAGACCTCCAAGGAAGACAGCGGTGAGGAAGGCCAGCAGGACATAGCGACCGATGAAGAAGGCATCCACGATCTGGAGAAGGAAAGAGGAGGAGGAAATCACTATCGCTCTGGCGCCCTGGCGCCCTGGCACCCTGGCGCCCTGGCACCCTGGCACCCCGGCACCCCGGCCATGCTTGTCTGTGGTCTCTGACGAACGGGCCCAGGGTCTGCTCATATTTGTAACTCCCGGGAACACCCCGCCCTGGGTCTCCTCTGTAAGCGGTTGGGAAGAACCTGCGCTCAACTCTGCGCCAGAAATGCAAGGCGAAGCAAGAACGCAGTGCAGGAAACGAAGGGCTGAGTTAGGAGACTCATGAACATGGGGACGCCCGGATGAGTTCCTCTGTGTTCTGGGGTCACGGGCTGCGTCCTCTGAAAGCATTCTCGAGAAGCTGGCTTGTCTTAGAAAAGCTCCCTTCTGTTGTTAACTTCTTATCATGGAGGATTTTAAACACACCTAAAAATGCAATGCTGTAATAAATCCCACGTACGCGAAGTCCTAGGGCCAACAACCATCAACCCATTGCCAATTCTGGAGGGTTCATTTTCAAAATGAAAAGGCAGCTCTTTAAAACTCAGGAGAAGAGTTCTGAACCCTAACATTCATAACCCAGCATTCCAGGGTTAGGGGAGACGGCCACTCGCCGGAGATACTAAACGCTGAGAGAAAAGCAGCCCTATCAGATGGGTCGCTGGTGACTGGGTTCTCCGGCATAGGCGGTGGGCTGCCTTTTCACTCTGAGGGCTTCCCCTGCTGTGCACAAGCTTTTCCGTTCGATGTAGTCCCATTTCTTTACTTTTTCCTTTGTTTCCCTTGCCCTAGGGGACATATTGGCAAAAATAAGAGATGTCTGAGATTTTACTGCCTGTGTTTTCTTCTAGGATTTTTACAATTTTGTGAATTACATTTAAGTCTTTATCCATTTTGAATTTATTCTTGTGGATGGTGTAAGTTGATGGTCTAGTTTCATTCTTTTGCATGTACCTGTCCAGTTTTCCCAGCACCATTTGTTGAAGAGACTGTCTTTACTCTGTTGTATTTTCTTGCTTCTGTGTCAAGTATTAATTGACCATAAAAGCATGGGTTTATTTCTGGGCTTTCATTGATCTATATGCCTGTTCCAATGCCAGTACGAGGCTGTTTTGATTACAATGGCCTTATAGTATAGTTTGATATCAGGTAGGGTGGTACCTCCTACTTTGTTCTTCTTTCTCAAGATTCCTCAGGCTGTTCAGGGTCTTTTGTGGCCCTATATAACTTTTTGGAATATTTGTTCTATATCTGTGAAATATTGGTATTTTAATAGGAATTCCATTAAAGAATCATCTAAAAAATCATCTATAGATTTCTTTGTACAACTCAACACCAAGAAGACCAACAACCCTACTAAAAAATGGGCAAAGGACCTGAACAGACACTTCTCCAAAGAGGAGATTCAGATGGCCAATAGACATATAAAAATATCCTCAATATCACTAATCACCAGAAAAAAGCAAATTAAAACCACAATGAGATGTCACCTCACACCTGTCAGGATGGTCACTGTCAGGAAATCAACAAACAACAAGCGCTGGCGAGGACGTGGGGAAGGGGGTGCCCCCCTGCACTGCTGGTGGGAATGCAGACTGGTGCAGCCTCTGTGGATAGAGTTTCCTCAGAAAGTTAAAAATGGAACGACCTTTGACCCAGTGATCCTACTTCTGGGAGCACAACTGAAGAAACCCGAAACACTGATTTGAAAGAATATGTGCACCCCTGTGTTCATTGCAGCGTTATTTACAGTAGCCAAGATCTGGCTACTGTGCCCATCAGAAGATGAGTGGATAAAAAAGCTGTGGTCCATTGACAGAAGGAATAATAGTCAACCATAAAAAAGAAGGCCATCTTACCAAAAGACCCCGAATGGATGGATGGGCCTGGAGAATACTATGCTAAGTGAAATAAGCCAGTCAGGGAAAGACAAACACCATATGATTTCACTTGTATGTGGAACTCGATAAACAAAATAATTTAAGAAACAAGACAGAAACAGAAACATAGATACACAGAACAGACTGACAGACTGGGAGCTGTCAGTTTGGGGGGGTGAAGAAAAGTGACGGGATTAAGTGTGTGTGTGTGTGTGTGTGTGTAGATACATGATACATGGACACAGACAACAGTGTGGCGGTTACCAGAGAAGGGGATGGCGGAGGTGGAGAGGGGCAAAGGGGGGAGAAGTGGGGCGGATAGTGACCTGTGGGGGGTGAGCACGCTGTGCTGCATGCAAGGATGTTTTAGTGAGTTGTGCACTTGACACCTGTATGGTTTTATTAACCAATGTCACCCTGATAAATTTAATAAAAGTAAATTAAAAATAAAACATTAAGGGCCACAAATCACACAGTTGGCTTCCTGTGGACCGGTCATAAGTGAGGCCCCAGAGCTGTTAGTCTTTGCTGACCAAGACCTAGGGTCAGTGCTGGCTCGCCCTCGCGTCTGCTGCCCGCTGCGGAGCTCGGCTCGCTCCCGGTCCGTGTGGCGGCGCTCAGGTTTGGGCAGGACATTCCCTCCGTGGACCTAGTGGAGCAGCTACACAAACCAGTGGACTGGGTTACTTCACGGCTTCAAGAAGCTTTGAAAACCCAGTCCCCAGAAGAGAACCCAACACTTGAAAGGTGACTGTGGCAGATGGGAGAATGGTACGAGAAGGCCCACATTTTAATTCTCAGAAACTGTGACTGTTAGATTGCATGGCGAAGCAGAATTAAGGTTGTAAATGGAACTAAGCTTGCTAATTAGCGGAACTTAACATAACCCAGGCGGCCGGTGTAGTCACAGCGTCCTTAAAAGCAGCAGAGGGAAGCAGAGTCCGAAGGTGGGGCAAGGGGACCCCCAGCCAAGGGGGGTCTCTGGAAGCTGGAAAGGGCAAGAAAACAGACTTTCCCCTAGATCCTCTAGAAAGGGACTCAGCCCTTCCAACCCCTCGGTGTTAGCCCGGGGAGACTGGTTTTGGACTTCTAGTTCAGTTTTAAGATAATGCGTGTGTGCGATTTGTTGCAGTAGCAGTCGGAAGGTAGTAACACGGGGGCGACACAGCAAGGACCTGTCAAGTCCAAACGCTGCTGTGATCGCTGGGGCCCAAAGACCCCAAGAAGAAAGGGCTGCTCCAGAGACACCCCCACAGCCGACTCAGAACAAAGGTCAGTTTGATCAAACAGCTTTAACATAACTTTGACCTTGGCTCCAGTACTGAACAAGTCTCCTGCGGGCTACATGTTTGCTCGTTCGACACGTTTCACTTTTTAATTAGCCAATTAGCAGGCCTTGGGTGCGGAAGGCCCAGGCCATGTATTATTGATAGGTATTGAGCCAGGCAGCTGCAGGGGCCGGTTCTCAAAACCTGAAAACTAGAACTCCAGTCCTGCCGGCCACGCTGATGAACAGCTTTGGCTCAAACCCCATTCCCCTCTCCTGGGTCTGACGCTCCCAGGACAGAGGACGGAGGGGTGGACTTTAGAGCAGCAGTTGCTCTGTGCCCTCCGCCAACGCCACATCGGCAGCAACCCAGAAACACGGCAGCCTTCTTGGCTGTGCCCCCTTTAAGAAGGGGACACTGGGGTGGGGGCCTGCCCCTTGCTCACACACGGCACTCACACCGACAGTGCCTGGCGAATGCTGGCAAGAGAAACGCATGGGTGGAATGATTCCTTCCATGGTGTCCTAAGTATTATTTCCCCCGGATTTTTCCGCCCTTTTGCCATGGTGAGTCCTAGACAGAGTTGCAAATAGGTGCCAATTTTAGGCCAGAACTTATGATTTTGTGCACTATTGTCTAGTGTCAAAGCTGTCACTTATGAACCCTCTGTGCTGGCCCCTAATAGTCCGTTGAGTCCTCCAAACAATGAAAGCTTTGAAGACAGAGCTCAGCCTCAGTCCTTGCTCTCTTCCTAAATACGTCTGACTGGGGTGAGTAGCTCTTACCCCCTAGAGCTTCCCTGTTCTTATCTATAAAGGGGGGACGGCACTGGTCCCTACTCCATACTGCTCAGGGTCATCAGAGGTTTAACTGAGCCAATGCAAACGATGTGCTTACCACAGGACCTTGTGCGCAATAATCCCCGAAAAAATGTCAGCTATTCTCATCATTCCAGCTGAAAAAGCTAAAGTGGAGGTTGGGAGGAAAGAAGCTGATGGAAGGAATAATGGGACAGGGGTCAACCCCATTATCAAGGTCGCACTGAGACCAGCCCTGCAGGACAAAGCCAGGCCAATGAGGAAGGAGCCAGAACGAGTGGTGCATCCAGAGACTGTCGAGGAGAGAGATGAACAGAACGGGCTCCAGCAGGCGGGAAGGAGGCCCGAAGGGACGAACTGCGGGGAGGCCGCTGAGCGCTGCCCGCGTCCATGCGCACGACATCAGCTTTCCGGAAGCCTTTTCCGTTCCTCACCGCTCTTGTCTGAGAAGTGACTTCTCGCATCAGAAACGGAAAATGCGAGCCCGTGGAGGCAGAAAAGCATGCCGCTCAGCACCCTGAGGATCGGTGGACTGAGTTTCCCAGCACAGGCCCCGGGGCGGGAGCACTTTCGTGTTGGGACCAGGCCTGCTCCTATGCTGAGCTCCTTCCCCCTCTCTCCGCCCACAGGAGGAGGTGGGTTTTAAATCCCGGCAACACCCCCGCCCCGGCAACACCCCCGCCCCCGCCCCACCAGCTTTCATCGTCCTGACTTTAACTTTACAAATCTTCTCACACAGTCCGGCCACCCTGACATCAGGGACCATGGCGGGGCCAGGTCAAGGGAAAGAAGAGTCACACCTTGTGAGGCAAAATAAAACCAATCATCTTACCTTCACTTCGACCTCTGGGGCTGGGGTCTCGCTGGCTCGTGGGAGGAGCAGCAGCACGGCAGTGATGATCAGAGCCCCAAGGAAGACAAACAGGACGGAGAACCTGGGCCAGAGAGAGGGCATCAGCGCGCTGTCTCTGTCCCCTCCCTGTTCCATCAGTCAGGTCTGATGGTTGCTCCCTGGGGCTGGCCTGCCAGGCTTCGGCCCCTTAGCGATGCCCAGGGACCTGCTGTCTGCACTGGCCGGGGAAATGTAGACACGCTTCCCCTTTTGTCCCAAAGCCCTTCTTCCTAGGCAGGTACCAGCTGGGTGCATTCCCATTTATTCCCAGTCACTCCAAAAACTCCTCTTAAGAGTGGAAATTGGTGATTAATATTTTTGCCTCTGTACAGTCATAATCTTGAAAAACCAAGGCAGTCCCCCCTCCACTCCTGTGATTGTTTTTAGACCAGAACACCTCAGGAGATTCTGCAACTCGCGGCTCTATCCTGACACTGTCTGGCCGGAGAGTAGGACACTATAGCGCTGTTTGATGGCTTGTGGCCTGTCTTCTGGAGCTGGACCTCACGGAGAGCCGGCCATCATCCGGCAGGTCTTCTGCTTCCCTGGGCCCAGGGCCAGAGCTTCAAGGCCTGGACCGAGCACTGGCCGCAGTCTGAACAATTGTGAAACTCACACACGTGCAAAGCTAAGGAATTCAACTGGCAGTGAAAGCAGGTTTTCTTTTCAGCTCCTGTGCCCCCATCTCCTCTACAGTGAGAACTGAAAAATACCACTTCCCTTCTCCCGCCTCCGCTTCAGAGCCTGGGACACAGTATGTATGAGGAGAGGTTACAGCGTGCCAGCGATTACAAAGAGGCCCTTCTGAGTTCTAAACATGTGCCGAGCGTCAGCGATTTCGCTGCTGCTTGTTCTGCTGTGGACTCCGGGGAGAGGAAGCCTCACCTGGCCGCTCCGGGGGCTCTGGAGAGCAGCACGCACAGCAGCAGCACCAGCACCCACAGCAGAGCCAAGGTGAACACGCCGGCCCCCACTCCAAGCACCGTGCCGGCCATCTGTGGGGAGAGGAGGCGTGAGCCCTGCACACTGCCCAGCCCTGGGCCATGCGGCAGGACCCTCGGCTCTGGGCACCGCCTACCTTCTGCACGCTCCTGGGGTGTATGAAAGCATTCAGCCAAATGCAGAAAGTGCAAACTCATTGTGAGGGATTTCTGATGATTGCTGTGTCAGATTTGGGGGACTGTCCAGTCTCAGAGGCCTTAGCAGGAATTAGACATTTATTTATTTATTTTTAATATATCTTATTGATTATGCTATTAGAGTTGTCCCATTTTTCCCCCTTCAGACCCTGCACACCCCCTCCCACCCACATTCCCCCCCTTTAGTTCATGTCCATGAGTCCTGCATGTGAGTTCTTTGACTTCTATATTTCCTATACTATTCTTGCCCTCCCCCTGTCTATTTTCTACCTACCATCTATGCTACTTATTCTCTGTACCTTTTCCCCCTCTCTCCTCCTCCCACTCCCCCACTGATAACCCTCCATGTGATCTCCATTTCTGTGGTTCTGTTCCTGTTCTAGTTGTTTGCTTAGTTTGCTTTTGTTTTTGTTTTAGGTGTGATTGTTCATAATTGTGAGTTTGCTGTCATTTTACTATACATGTTTTTTATCTTCTTTTTCTTAGATAAGTCCCTTTAACATTTCATAAAATAAGGGCTTGGTGATGATGAACTCCTTTAACTTGACCTTATCTGAGAAGCACTTGATCTATCCTTCCATTCTAAATGAAAACTTTGCTGGAATAGAGCA
>CM052546.1:48735089-48822084 GCA_028533065.1 Trachops cirrhosus | reverse complement strand
TAATGTAATTATGATGTACCTTGGTGTGTTCCTCCTTGGGTCCAACTTCTTTGGGACTCTCTGAGCTTCCTGGACTTCCTGGAAGTCTATTTCCTTTGCCAGAATGGGGAAATTCTCCTTTATTATTTGTTCAAATAACTTTTCCACTTGTTGCTCTTCCTCTTCCCCTTCTGGTACCCCTATAATTCAGATGTTGGAATGTTTCAAGATGTCCTGGAGGTTCCTAAGCCTCTCCTCATTTTTTTGAATTCTTATTTCTTCATTCTTTTCTGATTGTATGCTTTCTTTCTTCCCTCTGGTCCACTCCATTGATCTGAGTCCCAGTTTCCTTCCCATCACTATTGGTTCCCTGTGCATTTCCCTTCATTTCACTTAGCACAGACTTCATTTTTTCATCTAATTTGTGACCAAATTCAATCAATTCTGTGAGCATCCTGATCACCAGTGTTTTGAACTGTGCATCTGATAGGTTGGCTATCTCTTGGTTGCTTAGTTGTATTTTTTCTGGAGCTTTGATCTGTTCTTTCATTTGGGCCATTTTTTTTTTTTATCTTGACATGCCTGTCACGTAGTGAGGGGCAGAGCCTTAGGTGTTCACCAGGGTGGGGCAACCCAGTTGCTGTGTTGTGACGCTGTATGTGGGGGCGGGGTCCAAGAGGAAACAATGGTGCTTGCTCCACTGTCTGCCAGATTTCGGTCACTTCCCCCGCTTCCCACAAGCAAACTGGGCCCTTCTGGTGCTGATTCCCTTGTGGGTGGGCTTGTGCACGTTCTAGGACCCTGTGGGTCTGTCCAATGCACTCTCCTGTGAGGCTGGGAGTCTCTCCCTGTGCCTCAACCCCCACAGGTGTTTTCAATGAGAGGTTTGAGGCTTGATTTCCCCGTGCTGGGACCCTGAGTCATGTGATCTGCCTCCCCTCCCAGTTGTTCCTTCCGGATTATCCACATACGAATGTGGGACCACCCAGTTCACCAGCCCAGATGTACCAGCCTCTGCCTTGCTGCAAGTCCTCTCTACCTGCCTGCCCGACTCCGCCCCTCCTACTGGTCTGGATGAGTGCTTCTTCTTTAACTCCTTGGTTGTCAGACTTTCATACATTTTGATTTTCTGTCAGTTCTGGTTGGTTTTTGCTTTTTGTTTTTGTCCTTCTTTTGGTTGTGCAAGGAGGCACAGTGTGTCTACCTGTGCCTCCATCTTGGCCGGAAGCCCCTAAAATAATCAGGAGTTAGACATTTAGAACCAAACCTTCCTTGCTGGCGAGGACTGAGAGGCTGCTCTCTGCTCTGGGTGGGTCTTTCCAAATTTGCAATCTAGTTTGTAGTCCCTCAGCCCGCAGGAGGAAGTTGAGCTCTCCCTTGGTACAAACCCCCATGGAGCGCTGTGAAAGGCACCAGGGCCCAAGGGAGCCACGGCCGATGTGGGAGCTGGAGCTCTCCGGGTGAGTCCCTGGTATGACCTTCGACTCACCAGGCAATCACAGACAGAACTGCCCCACTTTGTCGATGAGTTTTTACCCACAAAAGGAAGCAAACACCTAGGTCCTTGAAGTAGGGGGCACCATTATTTCTGAGCAGTCCCTGCATGCCAAGTGCCTTAAAAATATCTCTCATTTAATCATGGCAATAAGCTTCCGAGGAAGGTATTACTAGATCACGTCACAGAAGAGGTAACTGGGGTGCAACAGGAGAGAGATGCGTGAGGTCGGCCGGCTCACAATGGCGGAAAGCCATGGCTCTCTCGCAGCCCGGGGACCAGAAGTCGGAAATCAAGTGCCATCCAGGCCTCGCTCCCACCAGAGGCTCTGGAGGAGAATCCTGCCTGCCTCTTCCAGATTCTCGTGGCTCCTGGCACCCCTGGCTTGTGTCCACATCCCTCCAATTTCTGCCGACTTCTCCTCTGTGTCTCTGTTTTCTCTTCTTTCATGAGGACACCTGCCATTGAATTAGGGGCTCCACCCAAATGACCCGATTTGATCTCATCTCAACGTCCTTCACCTTGATTGCATCTGAAAAGACCCCTTTTCCAAATAAGGTCGCATTCCCAGGTTCTGGGGGTTTGAACGTGAACATATCTTTGGGGGAGCCACCATGCGGCACACCGTAGGGTAACACCACACTATTGGACCGCCCTGATTTTCCCTGACAGTATCAGAGGTAAGTCGTAAGCAAAAACTTCCCCCTCGGGGTGATGGTTTTCTGTACTCTGGTGGTTCATATACCACAAACATCATCTTCTCTGACAAGTCCAGTTACAAAGGTATTGGGAAGGAAGCCCTAAGCAAGCACTGCTGAAAAATAAAACCAAGTATGTATTCAATCCCCCTTTCTTGGTGCCCACCACGTGCAGCACTGGGCTGCATGCTGGGCTCACAAGATAAGTGAGATGCTGCACGTGACAGAAGCTCACGGCCTGTTGGAGGTCACGGTTGCGTAAACAGCTGTGCACATCAGCCTCTGAAATGCAGGAAAACAGTGCGATGTGAACAGAGGTGGTGAGGGGGCGACCCAGCGTGGGCTCCTCTGGGGCAGAATCAGTGTGGCCTGAGCGGAGCGTGAAGGGAAGGGTGGGCAGGAGGAAGGCAGTGGGGGTGGGGGGCTCCCGCTCGCTCTCAATGCGGCCTCCTTGGAGAGGTCTTCCCTGCCTGGCCTAGCTAACGTGGTCCCCGAAAAGTTACTCCCCATCACTCCAGTTCCTTCAGAGCACACCTCAGAGTGTAGTTCACATTTTTATTGATCTTTTACAGTTCATTTCCTGTCTTTCCAAGTAGAACAGAAGACTCCACAAGGACAGAGACCATATCTTTCTTACCACAGTACCCCCAGTTCCTACCAGAGATTCTATTCAGTAAACGTTTGTTGGATAAATACATGAAGCAGTACTGACAAGTCCTTCGCAGAAATCAAGTGGAGGAGGAGTGGCAGGATCGTATCTAGTCTCAGAAAGATAACTGAGGCTTCTGGTCAACCTGCTGTAGGAAAGAGCAGGCACAGAGCTGACAAGGAAAGTACCTCCCACAAAAACAAACACAGAAAAATGCTTAATAAAGTAGAACAAAAAGAATTTAATACACAGGGGAGTTCAAAAGCAATAAAGAAAAACCCTTAAATGCTGTCCAAAGCAATGCAACTCGAAGCCTGCGTGGCAAGCAGGAGCTGAGCCCAAAGGTCTTTGGGGCCACTGGAACCTGACACAGCCACATAGTGTCCCCTCCCGGACAGATGAGGTCTCAGACCCGCGATCCGGAGAACAACTGAGCACAAGGCATGAAGAGAGGCCCCGAAAGGCCTCACCTGCGTTTGAAACAGGGACTAAGTTTGCTGCTGACTTGGAGGAAAGCTGGCCGAGTACCTCAGGCCATGGATAAAAAAGGACACCCCAAGAGAATCTGAATTCCAAGCCTACGTCACATGAGGTGTGGGGGTCAAGTCACACCGCCGGTATGACATTGAATCCCAAGGAGCAAGGTGAGCATGAAAACCAGACTAAGAGTGAGAAGCCCATGGGGTCCAGCAGAGACCCACCGAGACCCCTCTGCAGGGACGCACCACGGTCAGCACGACGGCTCCCCCACGGGTGAGTGTAAAACGGAGATGCTTTCCGACACACAAAGGCTAAAATGGAGTTCACCTCTCGTGGACAGATACACTTCAGCAAGAAGGAAAACGCACCAGGAAAGATGGTGTGATACATAAGGAGGAACGGTGAGGGAAATGTGAGGAAATGTTGACAGTAAAGCTTTCTGTAATGATAAGTAAGGACTAATTTTTTTTTAGTTTAAAACAAGGTAGAACTAAAATATTTGCCAACAGTTATATGGAAGATGAGAAAGGATAGTTCCAAGTTAAATCATTATTACCTCTGGTTATTTTTTCACTCTGGAGGAGGTGGGAGTTAATGATTACCTGTAGGCTTTGTTAAGGAAAATATACATGTTCTAAAAACATATAGCTAAACATCAAAGATGGTAAATTTAATGTTATGTGTTTATTACCACAATTTAAAAAACAAGCCAAACAAAATAAAAAATAACCTGGGGAAGCAATATTAGTATCAGGCAAAATAGAATGTAAAGTTTGGAAGAAATTCATAAAGAATAAAGTTTTGGAAAAAACTAATAAAGAGTCACAAAAGGAATAATTTACCAACAAGATACAACTCAAAATATATAAGGACAAAAATGGAATTACTGCAATAAATGGACAAGCCCACAAATTTAGTGGGAGATTTTAATATACCTCTCTCAGAAACTGACAGATCAGGCAGATAAAAAATAAGAGTAAACATTTCTCAGAGAGAATATACAAATGGGCAGTAAATATGTGAAAAGGTGCTCAACCTTATTAGTCACCAGGAAACTACAAATGGAAATTGCAATGGAGTACCCCTACACGCCTGCCAGAATGGCTGAAACGAAAATGACGGACAGTACCAAATGTTGCCAAAAGCGTGGGTGAGTGTCAACTGTCACAGCCGCTCTGAAGGCTGCATCTGACAAAGCTGACTCTGCATGTGTCTTCAGTCCCAGACCCAGCTCCTCTATTCCTAGGTGCGTTCCCAACAGAAGTGCGCACGTAAGTTCACTGAGACATGCACAAAGTTCAATGCAGCCTTATTGAAATAGCTAAAAACAGAAACCACCCAGATATTCATCAACCAAACTGATAGAGCGTGGTGTACACATGATCTACTCATTCATACAGAGGAAGAGCATAAAGCAATGAGAATGGACCAACTACGACTATACCCAGAAATAGGGATGAGGTTCACAGATACTGACTGAAAAAGAGCTAGAGGCACAAGAGTCTGTACTGTGTAATTCCACGGACATCATATTCAAAAACAAGCAAACTAATTTTGAGGTTAGAAGTCAGGAGTATGGTTGCTTACCTTGTAAAAAGTAGTGAGTAAGGAAGCAGAAGAGGATCCTGGGGTGCCTACAATTTTGTTTCTTGATTTAGGTGTTGGTTACACGGCTTTGTTACTTTCATTAAATTGTATCTGATTTGTATACTTTTCTGTGTGTGTGTTACATTTCACTAAAAAGTTTATAATAGAAAGTTTCCTTTGAAGAAGGACTCTGAAGAGACCTATGAGCCCCCATGTAATATGCGGACGTGGTTTGGGTCCCGATTCAAACAAACTGACTGTGCAAAACCTTGGTGGGGCAGCGGGGGGATCCGCACAGAATCGTATCTGGATATTTGATATTAGGGAATTGCCTGCTTATTTTTTAAGTGAAAAATGTTTTTAAATGTGATTACATTTCTAAAAAATAATTTATGATATGCATGACATACACATAACACAGAGAACAGAAAATGACGTCTAGAAACTTCATAATTATCTGGGGGAGAGGAGGTAAGGGGAACTAATGTAAAGACTGGTCATGAGTTAACTTGAAACTAGCTGCTAAGTGTTTGCTATATACCGTTTTCCACACTTTTGAATATATTTGAAACTTTCATAATAAAAAGATGTGTATATGAATATGTATATATGTATAAGTAGGAAAAAATCCAACAAAAGATGTGTAAAATTTTTAAGACAGAAATTATAAAACTTTATTCAAATATATTTTTTAAAGACCTTCTTAGAAAAATATCACCGACCCAAACAGAGAAATAACCCATGTCCCCATGTAGAATGGTCCAACTTTAACTGGTCTTAATTTTCCTTAGTCCATCAATTCAATGCCATTCTAACCCAAAATCTCAAAATAATTTTTTTTGTGGAACTTGAAAACTGATCCTAAATTCATATGGAAAAGCAAAAGCCCAAGAATAGCAAAAACAATTTTAAGAACTAGGATGGAAACTTGCCTTTCTTGTTACCAACTGCCACAAGACACATTATAAAACCAAGGTAATTAAAACAGTGTGACAGTGGCATAAAGACACTTGGACCAGCAGGATGAAACAGAGCGCCCAGAAACTGGGCCATGCATTTATGAGAGCTTTGCACAGGACAGAGCTGGCTTTGTGATTCAGTGGATTTCATAGATGGTGTGGGGACAAATGATTATCCAATCAGAAAATAATAAAATTAGATCTCTATATCATACATGGAAACCAATTTTAAATGGAAAGCAATTCATTATAAAACAGCATATGCTTAACGATACAAATGCTTGGGCTGACTACACTAGAATACATAATGAAGTATAGCAGTCAGATGCCTGCACCTAAACTTAGAATCGCCAGGAACGCAGAAGCTACAAAATGTGAGCTGGTGCAGGTGCATTGGGTGGCAACGCAAATACCACGAGCTGGGCTGCCTTCGGTTACGGGATTTTTCTAGAGTGATGAACAACTCTTGTTAAAGTTCCAAACCACAAATAAGAATAATTTCCCCTTGATTTACATTAGAGTTGCATTCCTGGAAATTTTAACTATATTCAACTGTGCCAAAAATGACATTATGTTTATACAAAAAAATAAAGTTAGATTCTAGGTTCAGATTATAACTGAGTGTCCTGTGGGACACAGAAGTTGTACAGGGTGCAGGGCACCTCGTCACTGTGAGGGGCTGTCCCTGCACCGCAGAACACCTGCCATCTCCAGCCCTGCTCTGTAGACCCCGGAAGACACCCTCATAAACCCCAAAATGACCAAGGGGCAGCACCACCCCCTTGGAGAACCACTGCTCTAGAAAAACTCTTGCACAAAGAGACATGTACAAGGAGGTTAGTTTATAATAGCAAAACACCTGGAAAAACCTAAATGTCCATCAAGAAGAGAAGGAATGCAGTATTACCTACTCATAATGATCACGAAATGAACAAACTCAGTCTATCTGTACTGATACAAACAGACCTCAGAAATAATGTTGAGTGACAAAAGCAAGTTGCAAAATGAAGGCCGTAGTATAATAATACTTGTATTTTTAAAATTTACAAACACCTAATAGCAGTATATATTGTTCATGGTGTACAGTAAAAGTATAAAAACATAGGCATGAATAATGCATAGCAATTTCAGAAGAGTGTTTGCCTCTTGGGTGGGAGAAAGGAAGGGGTATGCAGACAGGAAGGAGATCCAAAGGGATCTGAACTAAATCTGTGACATTTGATTTAAAAAAAAACAACCTTGAGCAGATGTGCCAAAATGTTAATGTTTGTTAATCTAGTTTATAGGGCATAGGCATTTTTTTATACTAGCCAGTGTAATATTTACTATTTTTATAATTTTCAGTTAATTTTTAAAAAGGTAACTGGTGGCAAGATGCATATGAATTGAGATCACAGCAAAAGAAACCATCGACGCAATGAAGAGACAACCCACAGAAGGGAGAACGTACTCGCCAATGATACATCTGATAAGGACTTAGTATCCAAAATTTATAAAGAACTCATGCAACTCAACATGAAAAAAAAATTCAACTAAAAAATGGACAAAGGACCTGAATAGACACTTCTCCAAAGAGGGCATACAGATGGCCAACAGACGTATGAAAAGATGCTCAATGTCACTAATCATCAGGGAAATGCAAATGAAAACCACAGCGAGATATCACCTCACACCTGTCAGGATGGCCATCATCAGTAAATCAACAAACAAGTGCTGGTGAGGATGTGAGAAAAGGGAGCCCTAGTGCACTGTTGGTGGGAATGCAGCCTGGTGCAGCCACTGTGGGAACAGTATGGAGTTACCTCAAAAAATTAAAAATGGAACTGCCTTATGACCCAGCAATTCCACTTCTGGATATATATTCAAAGAAACCCAAAATGCTAACTTGAAAGGATACACACATGCACCCCTATGTTCACTGCAGTGTTATTTATTCCAAGCTCTGGAAGCAGCCCATCCATAGACAAGTAGATAAAAAAAGTGATGGTGCATATATGCAATGGAACATTACTTGGCCATAAAAAAGAACAAAATCTTACCATTTGCAACAGCATAAATGGACCTAGAGGGTATTATGCTAAGTGAGATAAGTGAGTCAGAGAAAGACAAATAACGTATGCTTTCACTTATATGTGGAATCTAAAGAACAATATAAACAAACAAATAAAACAGAAACAGACTCATAGATACAAAGAACAGAATGATGGTTGCCAGAGGGGACAGGGGCTTGGGGCCTGGGTGAAAAAAGGTAGGGTTTAAGAAGTGCAGACCAGCAGTTACACAACAGCCCCCGGGATGCGGGTGCAGCATAAGGAGTTCGGTCAATAACACTGCGGTAACTGTGGGTGGGGCCAGTGCGCCCCGGAAACGTTGGGGGTGGGGGGGGCAATTTGTGAAGTACTGGACCGTCTAACCACTGTGCTGTACACCTGAAAGTAATACAAGAGAATATTGAACGTAAACTGTAACTGAATAAAATTTTTTGAATAAAAAAAAAAGAAATGATACAGGTTTCCTGCTTGGTTGATTGGGCCGATGGTGCGGCCCTTAACAAGATAGCTAGTTTAGTCTAATAGCTGCTGTTTGGGATGTTACACAAATAACCTATAATACTTGGACCGACTCTAGCACCTAGAAAACAAGGCAAATGGTCGTTGAAACTGGTCATTAGAAATACTGCCCATCAATCCTCCACAAAAGCTTAAAAGTTCGTGAGACATTAGGTTCAGTATATGGTCTGGCTTTAAAGTAATGAGATAAATATCCCCGGGCTCTTATAAGAATGAAATTCAACACCTTAGAACCAAGCCGTGCATTTTCTCGCTCACTGAGAGCGAGAAGGAAGGGCTGGGCACAGTCTGGAGTGCTACTGTGGGGAAGGAGTGAACACCTAGTGATTTCATCTTGTTAATTCAGTGTGACTGTAATGTTAATAATACTCCTATTGTTTCCCTGTCCTGGAATAGCTAAATTCTTGAGGAAATTTTGATTAAAAAATAAAAACAACAGGGTCTTTATGCAACATCCAGGGCTTTTTTCAACCTTCTCTGAGAACTGATGGTTTAAACAACCTGGTTTCCAGTGTAAGTCCATTTACTGAATGTCTGTGGCATTTAAAAGAGGTAGATTGGAGTTGGAACAAAATAATCTAAATCTCCACACCCTGTTCATAGCTGACAGGAAGGGCAAATAAGGGGCCAATGTTTCCTCCCTGTCTGTGCTCACGCTGTGAGGTCTTTCCTTGGAAGAGTTTATCCCAAACTTTTCTGCCGTGCATTCTTCATTTAACTGTCGCTCCTGCAGCCCTGTCACCCAGCTCTCGGGAAAACTGAGAGTGGCCGCATCGCATCAAGGCAGCGCCTTTCAGCCTTTGTCATGTCTCGGCACACTTAAACTAATTACCGAAACTCTGCAGCACACCCAAAAATTATTATTATTATTTGCTGATGTGCCAGAAAAAGGTATAATTTTTATTCATTCACACTGGATGGCTACTGTTGTGTGGGCTGCTGTCATTTATTTGTCATTCTAAGGAAAAAGAGGTCAGTGCCCCTGACTGCACAGTTGGGCAGTGCCTGTTTTAAAAATTCTTGCGGCACACCGGCTGAAAACCGCTGCGTTAGGCTGACTGACCCCTGCACACGTGTGCATGGCCTACAGGACGAAAGACGCACTGCTCACCATCGCTCCTGCGCGAGAACACTAAAGGCCTTACACGATGACTTACCACCGTACAAATCTGGACTTTATGGAGGGTGAGGCGGCCCTAGTGCTGCTGGGCCGGGGTGGGGGTGGGGGTGGGGGAATAGATGTCTCACCCACTTCCTGCTTTCCAAACGCCAGCCCACGAAGGCAGCAGAAAACAGTGGGTTAGGACGCTGAAGTGCCTTCTGGAGAATTCCTTTTCGTTTTCCGGGGTAGCTGTTCCAAGCCTTCGAAAATAATTGGCGGCGCAGGGAGGAGGCTTCACACTTTCTTTTTCTACTTTAAACACTTCACTGTGTTTTGAAATTTAAAATAGTAGGATAATGCCTCTTCTACCTTTGTAACTAAGTAGAATGCAAGTCGTGGAGGGTGGGGAGGGATACCAACTGTCAAGCTATCTAAACGCCCTCGGTGCGGCACCATCTCTTAACGAACTCATAGAAAAGGGGATCCGTGAATGCAGACCACGTCTCCCCGTCCCCTCTCCTGGGCGGTGTTGGTATGTGGCCGTCAGTGCCAGGCGATCCTTGCCGGTCACCGCATCACCCAGGCCCAGGCCCCGGGCACTCAGGGTTGCAGAGTGGACATGCCACTCTCTGGGACTCTGGCCTGGCCCAGGGCCTGTGCTGACTCCGTCCGGGCACAGGAGAACACTGCCCGGGTCTCACCTCCCTCTCTCCCCATGCCCACAGATCTCATTCTCTCTCTGGGTCCCCACCCCCACCTCCCGTGTCGCCTTCACAATGTTCACTCGCTATCCCCAGTATCTGGGATAGAGATTAAGGTTTTGGGTCATAAGATATTGACTCAGTCGCTGACATGTCACTTTCTTGGATGAAAAATAAAACATTCCTTCCTTCTGGGCTCGAAATTACGTATTTACTGGTCTCGGATCTGGAAAGGTAGTCCGAGATGGTCTTAGGGCCAGTGCCCCGCCTCCCGCCCCGCCTCTTCCAGCCTCCTCCGGCCGATCTCCCTCGGGCCGAGCTCCCTCGGGCCCAGAATCCGCCGTTCTCGCCTCCACAATCCTCTCCTCTGCAAGCGGCCCCACTCCTCACCTCCGCCCTCCCCCAGACCCCTCCGCAGTGCCTACTCACACCTCGAGGTCCCGCTGGTTCCAGCCCACCAGGGCTTTGGTCTACCAGAACGAATCACAAGTGGGCTTTCATCCAGGCCGTTTTAGATCCGCTAATCAGCGTCGCTCTTTTAACGGCCAGCTTACCCTTATTTGCCTACGCCCGCCGCGGCTCCAGGCAACGTGTTAGGTGGGCATGCCGCACCCCGTTACGGCCTCCGATTGGTCAGAGCCTGTAGGTCGGCTTCGCGCACGTCCCACCCGTTGTCAATCACACCATCCCCTAGGTAACCTGCGGGTTCATTGGTCAATGTAGCCTGAGGGCGGGCTGTCGGACGGAAGACAGCTGATTTCCGGGTCTCCCGGTGATGACTACAGAGCCCTACGGGGATGCTCAGGGACTGGGCAACCCTTTCCCGTGTCTCCGAGTGCGGAGATACGTACAGCAGTCTGGACATTAGTGCCCGTTCTGGGGTCTGATGGGCATCTCACACCCTGACCCACTGGCGCCGGTGGGCAAATCAGACGTGGTGTTGAAGGTGGGGGCCCGGTCATTCAGGGTCCTTAACAGTGTTCCGGGAGAGAACCGAATACGAAGCACTAGTTGTGATAACCTCACGTTTTCAGTTATTCTTACCTCGCCTTATTTTATGTGGCCTTATTCTTCCGTTATCCTCATGAAGTAGACTGTGGCAAGGATAATTCTACTCACAAGACAGAACTGGGAAGAGAGGTCAGGGTCAATCAAGGGAATCTTCTCCAGCCACACCTCCAGGCATCTGTAACTTGAGCTGACCCATGCTTTTAGCAAATTGCTTTTACCTAACTGCAAACTAAAACTTGCCATGATTTTGCTCTGATGCTGGAGCCTGTTAGACCAAAAGGTTCATAAACCAGGCTAACCAAAGGAAATAGGACAGAGGATGCACGCTGTATTGCTGAACCAGGAAAGGAAAACAAAAATCAAAACAGTACCAAATCTGAGAGCTGCAGTATTTGAACCTTTGACCTTAGACAACATTCTGAAACATCATGAAGCAAACGATTCAGTCCTGGGGCACTGAATCTTTGATTTAGGGGGTCCAATGCTGAATCATAGCTTTATGAATGAAATGGAAGAAGACGGTTGAACTTCATTGAATGTACGTCTCAAATTTATTCTATTTTCAAGGTTTCATTTACAGTGATATGTACTAACCAACGATTTCTTAGGTGTTCAGCAACTTGATCTTACTTAGACCAATGAGGAGCTGAGTGGTTAAGAAAGACATTTTGATTAATTCATTTCTTTGGAATTGAGTGTTTATTGTAGCTAAACTCTGGCAGGGACTGTGAGGATACAAAAGAAATACAAAGTGACTACTGGCTTAATAGCCTGTGGTTTGCTAATGTTGATAGCATTTGAAACCGGAAATGCTTTAAAGCAAGCTATAAGTGGGCCAAATTTATAGTTAATTGCCCAAAAAGATTATAATAATACTGTCCTTCATATTTTCAGAGCATCTTCACCTGTATGATTTGGGGGAAATATTGTTTTGGCTGAAGCTAATGTGAGCCTTCATGGTGTAGCTAGAACTAATGCTGAGCCCTGGCATATGGGTAGTAATGGAAAAGGTGGGACAGAAGTGGAAGGGAATCCAAGGAGAGAAAATAGTTGGAGAGGCTGAGACATGAATAAGCACTGAGTATCTGGGAAATAATGGGGAAACTAGTCTAAGCCAGAGTGGAGACAGGTAATGGAAAATAACAGTTTGTAGACCAGCTGGTTAGGACCAGTTCTGAGGCCTTAATGTTTTGGGGAAAAGTGTTCAATGTTTGAGTTTGGGAAGGTTATATTTCTCACACTTCTAATGATCAAACTGACTCTCATGAAGTTATAAATTAAGAATAGGGCCTGCATGAGGAGACATTCTGGACTTCTTACATCTCCCTGGCTGGATATAATATTTTAGGTTTCCTCTCTCATAAGAAGGAACCCTGCCCCCAAACCCCACCTCTGTCTCACTCCTTAACTGGGAAGCAGTGTTAGTCTTCTGACTAATGGTATTAAACAATGGTATTCTACCCTCTTAGTGACGTGGAAAGAAATACTGTCACCATAGCACTCATTTTTGCCATCTCTTAATCAAGTTCACTCTAAAGAAGACTGATTAGATGACTATCCTGTCTTTCTCTTTTTAAAAATTGTCTTCTGTACACTGTACTACATGGTGCCTCTCCACATTGCTCCATATATATATGGAGCATATATATATATGGCATGTTTATGTGTATATATATGTGTGTATATATATATTTATCATAGTATACTTGTTCAGTGCACATCATTTTGTTTAATTACAATTTTCTTTTCTCCTACACAAATAAAAAAAGTCCAGGCAACAACGACAATAAATACCAAGGTCAAATTTCCTCTTTCTCAAATGTGTATTGTGCTGCCAGATAGAGAGGTAAGGTAGGGGAGTGGAGGTATTATTAGGGTAATGGAGTAAAAGATTTGATTCCAGAGAAGACAAAGTTTTCTTGTTGATTTTATAGTTATCAAAACTTTTTCTGACAGAGAGCCCTGCATTTTTGCTTACATTTTCTTATGTGTGATTATTTTAATGTTTCTGGAGGTATGTTCTGAAAATGTATCTAAAACTTCAGTAATTGGTATTTAGCTGGGACTCAAACGCTACCACTGTTCTATTCTGCTAAATTGGGAAACTGGGTCAACAAAAAATTTCCCCCCGTTGTATTGTCAGTAGTTACTGATCTTCCAAGGCCACCCAGAATTACAGCCATGATTTTCTAGATTACAATGCAGTGGTACCTAGGTACTTGTTGGCTTCAGAACTCGTCAAACCTGGCATTTGTCAGGTTTGAATGAGAAAAAAAGTGTTTAAGCCCCCAGCCCTTGCTTGCTACGCGTCACACTTGCTAGAACTTGTAGGAGTCACGATGCCACCCCGCAAGAGAAAATGCTTCATTGATCATCACTTGCTCACCACTCATCAGAACGAATTAACCATGAATACTGGGGTGCCACTGCATTTACCTCGTGCAGGGCTCAGCAAACTATGGTCTGTGGACCCAATCTGGCCTGCCATCTATTTCATGTATGCCCTGCAAGCTAAGAATGATTTTTACATTTTTAAATGGTTGGGGGGAAAATCAAAAGAAAAACATGAAACTCAATGTCAGTGTCCATCCGTCAAGTTTTACTGAAGCACAGGCATGCTGATTCATTTATATGTTGTCTGTGGGCCACTTTCACTTTACAGCATCAGAGTGGAGTAGTTAACACAGAGACTGCATGGCACATAAGCCTGAAATACTGTTGGGCCCTTAAGAGAAAGCTCTGATCCTTACTATCTCCGAGGTCACTCATGAATCAGATCCCATGGAATGTTGCAACTGAAAAAGACTTTGGAAATTATGCAGTGTTCATTTTTTTAAAATCTCCCATTGAGAGAGACAAGTTACTTCTCGCCTAAAGTCACATAGTCAATGGTAGTAGACTCCTGGTTCTGTTGGTTCAAGGGTGGTTTCATATATGCTGTGTCTTACTTAGGGTGGGGTAGGTGCTTTGTAGTCCGAGGCAAGGAGGTTCAGCACTCTGCTAATTTTGATCTCCTGTCCTCTAGGCAATTACAGTGTGCTGTCATCAATTGATGGGTACTTGGAGTTTCACTGTTTCAGCCAGTAAGAATTGTCTTCTGTTTTCTATTTTTCTCATTTCTCAAAAGGTGTACGACCATCATGAAAAGCTTTCTCACTTTTATGCTCTTTTTCTCTTTTACAAAATCACTCTCCTTCAGCAAAGGAGTGCAAAAGTGGCTGACTTTCTGTTCCAGTTCAAGGCTCTTAAGGGAGGTGAAGACGGTTAGAAAGGCACAGGATGCAGTTCTGACTCCAGTGCACGGATGGCGCATATGTGTGGACAGGGGAGAGGGAGTGTCCATGCCCACCCCCCACCCCCCATAAGGGTTAGTCTATATTACTCATACATATGCTGGCTTTTCTGGGGAGAGTGTCCATGGCGTTCCTAAGATTTTTAAGAGCCCACAACCCCAGGAAGATTTGGAACTACAGATACATAAAAGATGTGTTTGGGGAAGAATGCTGCTCGGAGGTGTGCTGGGGAGACCAATGTAGGTTCTCAGGTAAGACCTCAGCCGATAGAGGGAAGAGCTCTTTGCCCACTCACATCAGCCCGCGCAAGTTATTTTTATCTTCTCTGCCACTCAAAAAGGTGATAAAGATTCATCAGACTCACAAAGCGGTTGAACGCAGATGGTGATGAAATCCCAGTATAATTCTCACCAAAGAGCGTCCCGATTAATAGAAACCGCAGAGGAACTAATTTTAGGAAAATAGCGAACGGGATTGTTTTAGCTGAAGCAAGCTGGGAGCGTGGGTGCTGCTGCAAACAGCCCATTGTGCGGCGCTGACAGCTCCAATCTGGCCGTTTACTTATTAAATGCCTTTCCGCTGTACATTATTAAGCCTGGATTCGGGAGATGAGGAAGCAGACACCGTAAGACAATAGAATGGGAAGCAAACCTGGACAGCTCCCTTCAGTGCTATTGCGGCTTTGTGTCTCCTGAAAGCTTCTTCTCCCCTGGTTTGGAGAAAGGGGATGAATTCCGTCTTCATGAGGCTCAGAAATGGACAAGACAAGTAACATGTTTTTTATTTCTAAATTATTTGCCTCTTCTTACAAATCAAAGTGTTCTTCAGAGAAAATTTAACCAGTTGGCTCAACAAGTGGGAGTCAGGGCTTTTGTGTAGTCTCTGAAAGCGCTGTTGTGCCTCAACAAGGAAGAATTTGGTCTGCTTTCACAAGTCCCAAATGAGCTGTTTTAGGATACTCAGTCACCAGAAGATTGGGGTCATTCGGCTTGTTTGGTAGATGGAAAGGTCTTTCGTGCTGGGAAGGAGTTCTAAGACTGACTTCCTTTCTTCCTTCCTTCCCTTCTTTCTTTCTTTTCTTAAATCCTCCCCAGAGGATGTGCTTTCATGGATTTTAGATAGAGAAGAAGGGAGAGAGAGAGAGAAGAAGCATGGATGTGAGAGAGAAACATTGATAGGTCGTGTCCCTATGGCTAGGTCACATGCACCCTAACTGGGATTCAAACCTGCAACCTAGACAGGTGCCCTGACTAGAAATCGAACCCAAAACCCTTCAGTGTACAGGCCCATGCTCCAACCAAGTTAGCCAGCCAGCTAGGGCCTAAGATCTGCTTCTTAAACTAAAGAATAGGAAAAGCTTGCTGGACAGAGGGGAAGTGGAACTCTGATTATGCGCATCATCGTTTGAAAAGCTGGGGTTCTGGTAAATAGAGCAGGAGTTGGTTTATGTGAATCTTAGTTTCAACTTTTAGTCTCTGTTTTCTGTACAGCAAAACAGAGGACGACAAGCTTCATTTGGTTTGCCAGGCACTGCCTCCTTATTTGCTTACGTACTAATGGTACGTGATCATGCACGTTAGTGTGGAAGCTTGTGAGTGGGCCATTCATTCATCATTTGTTTATCCATTTGACAAATACTTATACTGAGTATTCCTGTGTGCCTGGGAAGTGGGGATCAAGAATGAACAAAACAAGCTCTGCTCTCATGGAACTTACACTCCAATGGAAGGAACCAGAAAATAACAAATAAATATGTTTTAAAAAATCTCTTCAGCTATGAGGAGGAACATGGGGCACGGGAATAAAGACTGAGGAAGGAGCAGGAGTGGGAGATTACTTTGCACAGGTGATGAAGGAAGATCTCCCTGAACAGGCGGCCTCTTAGCAGTGCCCTCAAGTGGGAGAGTGAAGAGCCAAGGGCCGAGCCAGCCCGAAGGCCCTGGGTGGATTCCAAGGATGGCTAAGGAGGCCAGGCCGGTGGAGCTGGAGGGGAGGGGGCTCACAGAGGGTGTTGGAGGGCTGGGGCTTTCTTAAAAGTGACACGGAAACCAAGGAGCTTTGCACAGAAAAGTGACGTGATCTGACCTGCCTTCCAAAAAACAAAAACAGAACAAGTGTGCCAGATACCAGTCAATGGAGCATAAGGTCAGAATGGGGCTCCATTCTCGTAATAGCAAGCCACTAACTAGCTTTTGGTGAGTGCCTCCCAGTATGTGCAGCGGAAGGCTCATTTCTCAGCATCTGTAGGGTGGGTGAGATTTCTCTGTTCTTTGTAAAGCAGCCTCATCTCCTGGAGAGTGCCTGGGTGGTGATATGGTAGAGTTTCACGTCCCTTTGTGCTCCTACAGATTAGAAGGAGGGTATGAAGCCTCCGACAGCACGAGAATGTGTTAGCCCTGGGCCTACCCAGTGCTGGGTTTGCAGTCAGCTATCCTTTCTGGGGAGCAGATATGAAGAGGCTGGCAAGAGAAGGATTCTGGGAGTTGTGATTCCTCAACTCTTGTGGAGGACAGGACCACAGCCCGAAAGGCACAGCAGCAGGCAGCTGCTGGGAGGATGGATATATATGGCAAACTCAGCTGGAACCTATACAGGAACATTTGGTAGATGGAGGAGGGAACTCGTGATGTTTTCCGGAGAGCGGGAGAGTATTAGAAGAACCGTGGGGCCTCTGGATTAGCAGATGTCTGGAGGCATTGCTGCAGCCCATGACAGGCCTGAGCCCCATGCCTCCCTACAAGATGTCAAGTTCACTGTGTCCAAGAAACAGCTGAGATATGCTTCCACTCCTCCAGCTGCGGGCATACCAATAAGCACGCTCCGTCTGTTCTCTCAGGGAGTTTTCAAGCAGGGTCAAGCTGAGGCTCTGGGTAGCGTAGCCTCAGTGATTGAGCTCCGAGCAGAAGGAGATGGCCAGACCCATATAGAGGGGTTTTATAATGGTGGGGGCAAATCTTATTTGAGCACTCATCTGCTGAAATGGAAAGCTTTTTTCATAGATGGGTGTTGTGTTCTGGGATTGAAAGACCAATGACTTAGGAAAGAGGCTGAATCAGAGCGCTAAATTGGACCAGGAATGGAACTGTCCAAGGCACCCGAACACTGGGTGTGGCCCACAAACATGGAGCGGAGCTCACGAACACTCCATGCTTCATTGGTGAGGACCACTGTCCACAAGTGGGATAGAAGCCTTGCTGATTTCAGTTCTGGGAATTCTGCCTTAGAACCAGTCTCGCTAACCTTTGGGGCACTACCCAGACTGTCCTGAGTAGAAAGTGCTAATGTGTGAGTTTGCTGCACAAAGTCTGAGCCCCTGAGGGCAGTAGATGTGATTTCAGTTAATCTAATAAATAGAATTGCCTCTTGGATTGCTCTGCCAACATAGTCCACTGATTGAGACAGTTAGGTGAGGAGAGTCAGGAAGCACATAAGTAAGGGACAAGGAGAAGGAAGGAGGGAGTGACAAAGGACAGGTGGCTGGAGGAATGACAGACATGAAGCCAGATTCCTTAAAGAGAGAGGAAGCACAGTGTGGGGTCGCTTCGGTGGTCCACCATTGAGAAGGATTGCCATTCCCGAATGAGTCGCTTCCCCAAAGCCCCTGTTTCTGGAGATGAATGCCCACGGAGTGAACTAGATTCTGCCTGACCCCTTGATCAGGTTTCAACCTAAGGGAAAATGACCTGAAATATTCATTCAGCAGTGCCCTAGAAATGGGGAAGCTGTGGTCCCTCTCTTCCGACCATTCACACTGTACTGTTGGGAACAGACAAGAAAACCCCCTGTGTGATAAAGGCCACATCAGAAGTAAATCTGGGGTGCTTCCTAGGCGCAGGAGAGGAAATAGAGGGGTCATGGGTCATGGAAGGTTTCCGAGGTGACATTTGAGCAGGGTCTTTATGAGTGACTGGATATTAGCCACAGAGAGTAAGAGGAAAGGGATTCTAGGCACAAGGAACAGCACATGCAAATTTCTGGAGGTAGGAGAGAGAATAGGAGGGTAGGTGATGGGAGAGGCGTTCGGAGCGCCTGTGGGGCGCAGCGCGCTGGGGCTGCAGGCGTGGGAGGCGGGTAAGGCAGAAGATGAAGCCAGGGGTCACGGGACCGTGTCATGAAGAGCTTGCATGGCCTGATAAGGAAGTTAGGTAGTGTCTTGCAGATTCCGATGACCCACTGAAAGATTCAACAAAGGAAGGTGTTTACATTTTGCATGTATACAAATAATCTCTTCCATAAACCTCATATTTATTGAGGTATCTGGCCTCTGTATACATTATGTTCAGGGTGGGGAAACTCTCAACCTCCCAAAGCTGCCCACTTCACTGAGGGATGGCTGTAAATTTCAGAGAATATTTTTCTTATGTCGAGCCAATTCTGCCTCCTCATAACTCCTACTCATGGTGTCTAGCTTTGCCATTTGTAGAAACACATAAAAGAGCACTTCAAAAAGATTTGAGGATATCAGTGAAACCTCCCCTTGGTTTTCTGTTTTCCGAGTTAAGCACACACAGGGTCCACTCCTTGTTTATTTCACTGCTTCCAGACTCCTCCCACCCCTGTCACAGCTGTGTGGATGAACCGCGGTTCATCAAAGCATCTTTCGGAATCTGGTACTAGAATAGTTCCTAACACTTCAAATAAGCTCGAAACGCACAGAGAACAGTGATGCCATTATTGCTGCTTCTGAGCTGGACCCTCCATGACCAGCAGGAATGCTCGTCTCCTTAGTTTGTGACTGGTCACATCCCACTGTTGGCTTTTAAAAAGCTCTTGGTTAACTGAAGCTTCTAACTCTTTGGCACATTAATTATTGCCAAATGAAATCTTCACGATACTCGGTATGTGCCATTTATTTTTGATGTTTAAATATAGGACTTTACATTATTTAATAGTTACCTTTTTCATTTTCCAGACTACTAGATTTCAACCTATTAGATTCATTTTTAATGTCTTGATTCTCTTTTTGACGGCATGAGTGGCTCTGGTTGTACATTCGATAAACATTTACCGTAGGTTTTAATCCAAGTCACTAATAAAAATGTTTTCTAGGGTAGAACTTGGTAGCACTGGAGGTCTACTTCCAGTCCGGGTGTGTGTTCAGACAGCTTCCGTTCCACCCAGTGACCCATTTTACAACATTATTTTACAACGGTAACTTTGAAGATACATTGTGTTTGGCATTACTTCCCATTCAAACCCATAAATGTTTATTGTCGATCTCCTATCTTTTAGGTTCTGTGTTAGATGCTGAGGACATAAGAATAACCAAGATGTCATTTTTGTCTTAAAGAGCTTGCAATTTCGCAGAGGTGACAGACATATATCCACCAGCCCCAAATCAATATGTGTATAATTAAATATGTGTCACCTGCAATGTGTATTAGAGTTATCTATACTCTTTTCAATATAAAATATAGTAGGTAATACATAGTATATATTGCATCATACTGTCCTTAGCAGAATAAACAAAGTATACAGAGAACATAGAGCAAGGGGTGATTACTCCTTCATGCGGAAAAGGAGAAAGGAGGGCTTCCCAAAAGAGGGGACATTTTAACCAGGCCTTGAAAGATACATAGGATTGTGGTGAGGTAAGTGGAGAATGGAGATGGGAAGATTTTCCAGAGTGAAGTAATGTGGCGTGCCAACACGGAGTAGCGAATGTCTTCAGAAGGTTCAGGAACAATGAGTATTCTCATGTGGCTGGAGTTCTAGGTTTAGAGAAATGAGTGGCGAGAAACAAGACTTCGTGTGGAGGTCTCCAATGCCACGCTGAGGAATTAAGACTTTATCCTGAAGGTGAAGAGCTCAGCCAAATCAGAAGTCATTAAGCAAGAGAATAAGTAACTTGATCTGCTGTATCAGCTACAGAACTATGCTGACAAGGAAATGAATTCAACTTGGCAAACTTATTCTTCATGAACTCAGGTTGGTTCTGTGTTAACTGACCACTAAGCATCTGTTAATGAGCACCTCAATCCACCTGTGCATGTGGATGTGCGTGTTTTGCCCCTTCTTCAGCCTCCGTGTAGTTCCTGACCATCACTTTGACCGTTTGGACCCTTGCCTTTTTTGTCCTTAGGCATTGGTTCTGGCTTCTGTTGGTCTGTCTGTTCTCCCACAGCTTGCTCGGACGTTCACTGTTTAATGTGTCCCCCGGCTCTGCATCTGAGCCACAGCAGCTCCTACCTCCGAGCTGGGTGGCCTCCACTACGGGTTGCTCACCTGCTTCACGCACCCTGTCTGCTGTGATCTCTGCATTTTTGTTCAGCCCTGTTCTAAGCTGGCCTCATCCTTGGTGCTACTATATTTGCATCAGTTCTTGTATTCTGGCTCCTTGGCCTGCAAGTTGTACCTGTTGGCTCACTGTAGCTCCAATTCAGGAGGCAAAATGGAGTATTTTCCTTTCTAGGAGCTATATGGTGTCACTGAAAAGATAGTACTGACACATAAGAAACTATATGTTACAATTGGTTGACAAATTGAAAATACTAACTGAAGAGTAATGTGCATTTAGAGAAAAGACTGAACTGGGAAACTCAAGGACCTTAGGAGGAACAGTCCTTTCTTTTCAACTCTTTTTTTTTCAAGTTTTGGATTTTTAGACACAAACTTTTTTTTGGAAGCAGGAGGGGAAATGTAGGGTGGAACTTCCTGTGGGCTTCCCTGTGATTGGCTCCAGAGCTGCCTGTCTTAGAGGAGCTACCCGGTCCGTGCCATCTAGCGGTTGTTGCCACCAGAGAAGCCTTACCCGCTGCAAGGAGACAGCAATTTAACGCCATTTCCAACTTAAGCACCATATCTACAGGGCGTGAAATTAGTTCCAGCAAGCAGCAAATTTGCTGCTAATAAAAATATTTAGCGATTCACTTGTCTTTAAATCAGCAGCCGAATATTCTTTTACTTGCATCAATGCTTGTTTCTCCCAATTCTAATATTTGGTAATCAAGCTGGCATTGTTTAGCTAACACTGGGAAACAGCAAGTTCTTCAGCTCTGCAAAAATGTGGGTTTCCCGAGGAGGAATTGTTCTCTCTTTTGGTCAAAAATAGGCCTCGGAGTTCTTTGGAGCATGGAAGTGGAACACTCTTACTGGTTTGGTGGTCTTGGAAATAAGTTTTCATTCTCTTCCGTCTGCCACATTATCTCCCGAGTCATTGCATGTGGAGAAGCCCGGGCGCTCAGAGAGAACACGGCTTCTGTCTCGTGTTTATACACAGCTTTACTCTGGGTCAGTGCCCAACTCATTTTCATTTCCTTTCTGTCTCTTTTAACCTCTATCTACTCACAGTGAGGATAATCTAAATACTGAAGAGATATTGCGGCCATTAAGATTTCTTTTTTATTTATTCAATGAATACTTATTGGGTACCCACCACCAATATTTGTTGGGCACTGACCACATAGCCTCATCGCTGTAGGGTCCCGTTTGGATGAGAAGTACTCCCGGAGGCCTAGTGGGACACCCGGTGAGAGGCTGACCTGGCAGGTGGCACCTCTCCTCCAGGTCCCTGGGAAGATGGGCTCCACTCACACCGACATTATCGTCTTTTCCTTATGACTCTCGTTGGAGGAACAAGAGCAGCAGACAGCCTCCGTGTTGCCACTCAGTTAGCCTAAATGTCTAAGCAGATCACTCATTTCAAATTCCAAATACTTTAAAGAGAGAGTGCAGTGGCTCCCAGGGAACTCCGTCTTCTACCCCAGAGGAGACTGGCTGTATCATTTTTCTTCAGCCCCTGGTAGAAGTTGGTTTTGAGTGTCTCAACAGGAAAGCAGGGTGTGAGCAGCTTCAGACATGCACAGCTGTGTCATTCCAGAAACCAGCCAGCATGGCATGCTGAGGAGAGCCGGCCTCTGGGTTCAGAGAGGGATTGCGCAGAGCTGGTAACTGGAGTTAGAATCCCAGACAAACTGAAGCACCTGGCTGACACCAGCTTCACTGCTGGGGATGCTGGGAAAGGAAATGCCGTCAGGAAACGACACCTGCAGTGGCCAACTGACCAGCATGGAGGCTCGGGAAAGGGCAAACCCTCTGTGGGTAACAGCGGGAGGTCCGGAGGTTTGGGGACCAGAGCTTATGGGCTCTGTTCGTGGCTTTCTCTCAGGTACGTGACTGATGACCCTCTTCTCCTCCGTGACATCAGTTTCCTCATCTGCCCAAACACAAAAATTTTACTCCCTGTCCCAGGTACTATAACCTGGGAAGTTGGCATTGTAACTATTTTATTTATTTTTAAAATATTTTATTTATTTATTTTTGAAGGGAAGGGGAAAGAAAGGGAGAGAAACATCAGTCGGCTGCCTCTTGCACATTCCCAACCCAGGACCTAGCCTGCAACCCAGGCAAGTGTCCTGACCGGCCCAACCCACTGAGCCACACCGGTCAGGGCGGGATGGTGACTATTTTAAAGGGTGTGAGGGACTCATTAGAGGGGTACTATGATGAGAATCTGGATTTCTCCTGGGATGGAGCACACACAGCATGTACATTTAAGTGACATAAAAGCAGGGTTTTCCTAATGGTAAGGGATGGATGTACGACCGAATGAATGAACTGGAACCACTTGCCCTGAATGGGGTGTGTAACTTCCCATCATGCTGTAGACTCAAAATTTCAAGTATTTTTTCTAGAATGTGGGTTAACTGAAGTTCCTAGTGTTTAAAACCTTGAAGATTTTATCCTAGCTATAGAGTGATGGGAACCATCAGATATAAATTATTGGGGAAATACGAAAAGTGATCTGAAGAATGTGCTCTATCAGTTAAGTACTTAAGCAAGAACCAAAATGAAGATCAGAGGGAAAGCCTTAGAGAACTTAGTAATTAAAATAGAAATAAAAACATTCTCCGATACTGGTCCTGTCTTCCTCATATGTCATTATATAACCAAAAAAGACTTTTTGGGAGCTCTGACCAGTGTGGCTCAGTGGGTTGGGTGTCGTTCTGCAAAGCAAAAGGTTTGATTCCCGGTCAGGGCACATGCCTGGTTGCAGATTTGGTTCCTGGTCTGGGCGTGTATGAGAGGCAACCAATTGATGCTTCTCTCTCACATCAATGTTTCTCTCGCTCTCTTCCTCCCTCCCTTCCTCTGTCTCTAAAAATAAGTAAATAAAATCTTTTTAAAAAAATACTTTCTGGGAGTGAGCGTACAAGGAAAACTTGTGGCTTGGTGGATACGGATTGAACGTTGACAAGGGCAACTAGGATGGAGCACAGCATTAGGCACGGAGCGTAAGAGCCAGAGTCAGGAGCTATGAGAAGTGGAGAGGATGAGGGAGCTGGCAGATGGGAGCCCCGGAGTCTGCTGTGAGCCCCAGAACCTCGAGGCGGACCCTCCAGACAGAGCTGACGACTGCTAGGAAGAGGAATGATGGGGTCAGAGCAGAGACACAACCTTTCTCTGCCAGGAATCCTGTCCCTTGGCCCCTCCTTGCCACTTCTCACCTCAGTGTCCTTCTGGTGGGCTGTTTGCTTCTCCACGTCCCATTGCAGCAGCCTGGCCTCCCCCTGCCACCACACCGGCAGGAGGTCTGGGGCCTACGGCCCTCTTGCTGTCCTGTGCCAGAGCTGGGTGAGAAGTGAAACAGGTTCCGAGGACGGAGTGATAATGCTTCAAAGTGCCTGATCCCCACCTGTTTCCTGAGCATTTCTCATAACAACATTTATCATAGGCCACACGTTAGGTTTCCCTGAGTTCTTCTGAACTAACGCACCTTCGAGTTAGAACCTTAGCAGAGCTGCTACAGAGTCCTGATGAGCATAGCCCTGGGAGGTTGGTAATTCAAACCTGGGCAGGGCAGAACAAAGATCAGGGATCAATAGTCGAAAAGGCCTCTGCAGGTAGAATGAATAATGCTCAGAGGCATTAAATCACTCCGTAATCTCAGAAAAAGGGGCATGCCTAGCATGGTGGTTCATAAAACAGACTGGTCACTTGCAGAATTTTTAAGGGGTAAGGTTGCTGATCTCATTAAAAGTAGCTATCTAGGAGGTTATATATCAGATATTTGATTTCCCTCTGAGGAGAACTTAACCAGCTTCCTAGCCCTTAGCATCAAGGATTTGCATTGTTGAAATCAGAACTGGATTCTGCATTTTAAGGGGAGGAGATATATATGGTGCAGAACTGTCCAAAGAAATGCCTTTGCCAGAACATCGCATTCTGGGATTGGGAGGTTATTTAAGAGTGTCAAAATGAGAAGTAGAAGCAATTTTAGAGGTTACCAAAAGGTAGCAGAGCACAGAATTCAGGCACTCCTGTTAAATGGCCTGGGCTTAAATTCTTTCTCTGCCTGGAACTGGCTGTGTGACTTTGGGCAAATTACTTGCCCTCCCTGTGTTTTTGTTTCTGCCCCTGGAAAACCAGAGGTAAGTTACCTACCTCAAAGATTTAAGGTAATAAATGTTATTTATACCTTTAGTAATTGATTCATGACAAATGTTTGCAAAGCCCTTCAAAGTGAGACAGTCTATTTAGATGAGCTCTCTCTGCTTAACATAACCATAAAACTTCAAAAAACCCTACCAATTGGATTCACTATCAATTCATGCTATTTAAGCCTGGGTTGGCCTGTGCCGCTGCTGCGCAATCCTCCCACCCATCTTCTGTTGACTGGTGAAATTTCCTCAACAGCTGTTCCAAAACATGCTGTCCAGCCTTGTCACAGTTAATATTTTGGGCAGCATAATTCTTTTATGGTAATCACCATACTGTTGTCTGTGTCTATGAGTTGTTGTTTTGGGCGGGTTTTTTTTTCTTTTTTTTTGCTTAATCCCTTCACCCGTTTCACCCAGCCTAGCAATCCCCTGCCCTCTGACAGCTGTCAGTCTGTTCTCTGTCTTTAAGTTTTTCTATTTTGTTTGTTAGTGTATTTTGTTCATTAGATTCCACATGTGAGTGAAATTATGTGGTACTTATTTTTCTCTGACTTGCTTATTTCACTTAGCATAATGCTGTCCAGGTCCGTCCATGCTGTCACAAAGGGTAAGATTTCCTTGTTTTTATGGCGGAGCAGTATTGCATTGTGTAAATGTACCGCAGCTTTTTTATCCACTCATCCACAGGCACTTGGGCTGCTTCTAATCTTGGTTATTGTAAATAATGCTGCAATGAACACATGGGTGCATATATGTGTTCTTTCAGATTAGTGTTTTGGGTTTCTTCAAATATATCCCCAGAAGTAGAATTGCTGGGTCATAATGCAGTTTCATTTTTAATTTTTTGAGGAAATTCCATACTGCTTTACACAGTAGCTGCACCAGTCTGCATTCCCACCAACAGTACATGAGGGCTCCCTTTTCTCCACATCCTTGCCAACACTTGTTTGTTGATTTATTGATGACAGCCATTCTGACAGGTGTGAGATGGTATCTCATTGTGGTTTTAATCTGCACCTCTCTGATGATTGGTGACACTGGGCATCTTTTCATATGTCTATTGGCCATCGGTATGTCTTCTCTGGGGAAGTGTCTATTCAGGTCATTTGCCCATTTTTTAAATTGGATGGTTTGGGTGTTTCTGGTGTTGCGTTATATGAGTTCTTTATAAAATTTTGGATATTAACCCCTGATCAGATGTATCATTGGCAAATACATTCTCCCATTCAGTAGGTTGTCTTCATTTTGTCGATGGCTGCCTTTGCTGTGCAAAAACTTCTGAGTTTGATTTAGTCCCATTTGTTTTTCTTTTCTTTCCCTTGCCTGAGGTGATACAGTGGAAAAAATATTGCAATGAGAAATGTCCGAGATTTTGCTGTCTATGTTTTCTTCTAGGATTCTTGTGGTTTTGAGTCTAATATTTTAGTTGTTCATCTATTTTGTGAACTTTTTAGAATTATAAACTCCCTCTCATTTGGATATTGGATAATTTATCAGTTCCCTCAGTTCACTTTGTTTTATTCCTCCTGCTCCAGCCCAGACTGTCAGTCTTGAGTCCTGCGGCACTTTTCTGGGTCAGCTTTTGGGAATTCCTTTGGTTCTTCTCCCGTGGGAGCCTTTCCTTTCCTGGATCCCCTGTGCTCCACTTTCTTAATTTACTCCCTGTTTTTATGGTATTCAACTCTTCTATAAGCCTTCAAAGGAAAGATTGTCAGGAGATAGTTTTAAGCATTTGTATTTTTGGAAATGTTTTTGTTTGACTTTATAATTGACCCATAATTTGTATTAGTTAAAAGTTATTTTCCTTCAGAATTTTGAAGACCTTGTTTTACCATTTTTTTAAAATCTAGGCTTGTTTTCAAAAAGTCCATTTCCATTCTGATTCTTATTCCTTTGTATGCAAACTTTTTCCCTCTTTGCAAGTTTTTAGGTCTCTCTTTCCCTCCCTCCTTCCTTCCCTCTCTTTTTTCTTTTTCTTTCATATATGAGCTTTATTGAGATATAATTCATCTATCATACAATTCATTTGTTTAAAGTATATAATCAATAGTTTTTGGTATATTCACGGAGTTGTGTGACCATCACAACAATCAGTTTTAGAACATTGTAGCACCCCCAAAGGAAACCAGCGTTGTACCTATTAACAGTCCCCAGCTCCGCTCAACTGCCGCACAGCCCTGGGCAACTATCAACCTACCTTCTGTCTCTAGACTGGCCTGTTCTGGATATTTCCTATAAATGGAATCATACAATATATAGTCTTTGTGACCGCCTTCCTTCACTTAGCAAAATATTTCCAAGGTTCATTCTTACTGTAGTATGCCTGAGTACTTCATACTTTTTTATTGCCAAATAATATTTCATTTTGTGAATATACTACATTTTGTTTATGCATTACTAAGTTGATGGATATTTAGGTTGTTCCCAACTTTCAGTTTTTATGAGTAATGCTTTCATGACTAGGATTTCCTTTTTATCCCTAATCTTCTGAAGTTTCACAGTGACATTCCTTGATGTCACTGTTTCATTCATTGTGGCTGGCACCCAGTAACCCCTTTCAGCCCAGGGAATTGTGGCCTCCGGTTCTGGGAACTGTTCTTGCGTTATTCTTTTGATAATTTCTTCCCACCAATTCTTTCTTTTCTCTCTTTCCGGAATTCCTATTAGTTGGATTTTGAAACCTCCAGATTAATGCTCAAATATTCTTACCCCTTTTCTTCTCTTTTCCATTTTGGTTTCCTTTTTCTATTTTCTGTGACAGATTCCCAACTATATTCTAGCTTTTCTAATTAATGTTTTACTTTTGGACATTTTCATATTGAAAAGCACTTCTTGTTCTCTGTTCTCTTTTATGAATACAGTATTAGCTCTTGATTCTCCTAACTTTTAGTTATTTTATTTCTGAAGTTTCTTTTTCTTTCTGCATCTGTTTCCTCAAAATTCCTTTATTTTGATCTCTAGTTCTTTCAGGTTAGAGATTTACCTCAAGTTTTCAGTAATTATTGAAAATTTGCTCTAAATTAGGGTATGAAAATGAAATCCTAAAGATGAGAGAGTCTGTGTGTATGTGTATACATATATGAATGTGTGTGGATGTGTGAATGCGTGTGTTTTGGGGGGATGCTTGGTCTTGGTGACTAGTGGGTCTTATGGCAGAGTGACTGGGCAGGAATCTGGCCATTTAGTAATAGATTTTCAATTTCTTGCTCTTTGTCTTCTCCTTCTGGAACCCCTATGATATGAATGTTGGACCTCTTGAAGTTGTCCCAGAGACTGCTTATACTATTATTATTTTTTAAAATTCTTTTTCCTTCTTCTGATTGGTTGATTTCTGCTTCCTTCTGTTCCTTCTATATCATTAATTTGATTCTTGGCTTCATCTGTTCTACTGTTGTTTCCCTATAAATTGTTCTTTATTTCAATTAGTGTATCCTTCATTTCTGACGGGATCTTTTTATGCTGCCGAGGTCCTTACTAAGTTCCTTGAGCATCCTTATGACCAGTGTTTTGAACTCTGCTTCTGATAGATTGCTTATCTCCATTTTGTTAAATTCTTTTTCAGGAGTTTTTATGTGCTCTTTCATTTGGACCATGTTTCTTTGTCTCTTCATTTGGCAGCCTCCCTGTGTTTGTTTCTATGTATTAGGTGGAGCTGTTGTGACTGCCTGTCTTGGTAGTGTGGCCTAATGTAGTAGATGTTCTGTGGGGTCCAGTGACACAGCCTCCCCTACCACCCTACCTGGGGACTCTAGGTGCACCCTTCATGTGGGCTGAGTACACCCTTCTCTTGTAGTTCAGCTCTCATTGTTGTTGGCAGGTCAGTGGGAAGGATTTACCCAGGCTGGTAAGTTGCAAGGATTGGCTGTGACCACTGACCACCAACTTCCGCACTCTGTGGAGGATCAGCTGTGCAGGGGCAGGGTGGTGGTGCTTCCACGTGGTTTGTAGGTGTCCACTAGGTGCCAGGCCCTGAGGTTTCCTGGGTGGTCAGGTCAAGGTCAGCCCCCACCAGTGTTCTGCCTGGGGCCACCCCGCCTGAGCTATGGAGCAATCTGAGATGGTTGCTACTTGTGCAGGGCTTGGAGATTCCCAGGTGAAGCAAGCTGTGAATCAGGCTGGCTGCTGCTAGTGTTGGGCCTGAGGCCACTTAGCAAGAGGTGTGGGGTTTGGGGACTAACTGAGGCCTGCTGTTTTGAGTTTGAATGGATTTAGAAAGTTCTGAAGCTTGAGCTATTACCAGCAGTTCAATGGAAAAGCTACTGTTAACAGCTCTAAGTTAGGTGGGGTGGAGCCTCAGGGGATCTCCAGGGCAGGGCAATGTCAGCCAGCTTGATGGAGTCTCAGATATGGCTCTGTGGCTCCACCCACCTTTCTGTCGGAGGGGGGGAGGGTGGGGCGGGGGAGCTGTCCCCCAGCTCTCATCTTGATGCCAGCCACTTCAGTTCCTCCCTGTATGGCACTGGTGCCTTTAAGCTGCTATCCTGGTGCTGAAGCTCAGAGGGAGTGAGTCTGGGCATGTGAAACCGTGTGTGTGGGTTCTTTAAGAGGAACTTCTTGGGACTCCAGAAGTTTGTTCCACTACTCGATCCCTGCTGGGTTTTGCAGCTAGAAGTTATGAGGACTTATCTTCCTGGCACAAGATCCCTGGGCTGAAGGACCTGGTGTGGGGCTGGGAATCCTCAGCCCCAAGATATCCTTCCCAAATTTTTACCCACTACATGTATATATGGGACCAGGCCATTCCGTGTCTCTGCCCCTCCTACCAGCCTGGATGGATGTGGTTTCTTTAATTCCATAGTTGTCAGATTTCCATCCAGCTTGATTTCTGCCGGTTCTGAGTGATGGTTGTTGTATAATTTAGTTGTAATTTTGATGTAGTTGTGTGAGGAAGTGGACCGTGTTTACCTATTTTTAACTGCGTTTGAGTGAGCTTTTCCATTTGCTGCATGTGCATTTGTTTTAAGGTTGTTTCTACTTTGACCCAATCTATACATTTCTGCCAGTTTAGTGTTAATCTTTGTAAAGCACAGATCTAATCGTATAACTCCTCAGTTAAAACCCCTTTACTGCTTTGCAATTTTACTGTAGAATCTTAGTGTTGGTAAAGACTTTACAGGTTCTTTGGACCGGCGCCTTACTTGATGCATGAACGCTCTGCTGCAGTGACTGGTCCGAGGGCCTGTACCTGAGCTTCTCCGGTGAAGAGGAGCTTCCTTGCTCCCCAGGTCATGCTTTCTCTCCTTGCACAGGTCTGTTTGTTAGGAAGTTCTTTCCTATATAGAACTGAAGTACCACTCCTGAAACTCCCGGTTGTTAGCCCAAATTCTGACCTATGGATCCTCAAATTAAGAGCCTAATCTCTCTTCCACACGACAACCCTTTATATAATTGAATTATTGCTACCGTGTGCCCCTTAGATCTTCTTCTACATAAAAGTCCCTAATTCCTTCAACCATTTCTTTTAAGATATTACCTATTGAAGAAGGTCCCAAATCCCAAGCTCCTTCTTAAACAGACCTTCGGTGACATGACACTAATTTCCTCTTGCAATGTCATCTCTCATCTACTTTTGCCACACACTGTAGGCACACAACTTGCCTTTTCTCTTCTCATATCTGGCTTTTTACCAGTGATACCATTCCTCTTTCCTTTTTGTTAAAATCATTTGCATCCAAAGCTTAGGGCTGATATACACCAAACTGTGAAAGTAGTTAGTTTGGGGGGATGGAATGTGATGGGTGAAAGGGGAATATTGATTTCTTACTCCAGACAGTTTTTAAAACAAACAGTAGTTTTTAAAAATATTCAATGCATTTTTCAAATACATTAAAAGTAATTTCAAAAGTATATTAAGAGCAAATTCTATCCATCAGTTGCAATCCACCTCAAAATTTACATGGCCCAGGAAGTACTTGATTCTTCCTTCTAATTTGAGCTTCCCTACTCTGAGCACCTGTAGCATCTGGGAGTTACTTCTTATCGCCATTACCATGTTACACGTTATACTGTAGATACTTGTGTGTGAGTCTTATGTGTTTGCCAGGCTGTAAGCTCCTGGAGACCAAGTATCCCATCTTACTCATTTTGGAAGCCCCCAAATGCACACATTACATAGCAGGAGCTCGATACTTTGTATTGCAAGAGTGGGTTGGTGAATTCACATTTAATTCATTTATGCACCTTCAAACATGGCCCTCTATTTTTCTTTGAATGGGAAGAGGGGAAACTCCAGGCACTTCAGCCTCTCGTCAGCCAGTGAGCCAGCCTCTTCCCAAGGCACACACAGGCACCACGGCACCAGTTTTCCTCTCCCCTTCACCTCATCGGTGTCACTGTCTGGGTGCGAAGCTAACTGGAGACCCATGTAGACCCTGAAGAGGGCAAAAGAATCTAAACATGGTGGTGGTTGGCGGGGGGCAGGTATGGAGAGAAAACGGTCAGGGTCCAGGGAAGTGAACAAGTTTCTGTTACAGAAACATATCCAGCAGGCGAGTCAGAGGAGGGGAGAAGTGGGCAGGAAGGGGAGTGGAAGGCAGAGCAAGATGCTCAAGCCAGTGTGGCATCTGGCTCAGAGGCAGACGGAGCTGCTCCCCCAGTTGTAAGCAGCCCCCGCCCCACACGAGCTATAAAGACCTCTTGCTCCATCTGGTGCTGGAGTGAGTGGGAAGAATAGGATCTACATCTCTGTCGAGTCTCCACTGTGCCCTGCCTGAGTAGAAACACACTTTGTGTCTTTTCCTCCACCTGTCTCTGTGTCTCTGTCTCTCTCTCATACTCTCTCTGTCTGTCTCGTTCACTTCCACACCCCCTTGCTTGGTGGTATCTATCTCTCATAGCTCTTTGTGGCAAGGATAGACATGGGCCAGAGAGGGACCCCAGCTTCCTGATTTTTGAAAATACAGGGCTAAGAACCCTAAGTGTTTGCCCTTTCACCTCCCTTGTTTTTTCTGAGTCCATTCTTCGCTCACCACTGGCCCACCAGCAGAAGATTAACTAATGTTTAATTACAGGAAAAAGGCGAACAAGCGAGGGGACAACTCACACAGTGTCCACAGGGAGATGGCTGCCTTCACTTTTGTTTCTGTTCTACATTGCGGACTTTGGGTGCACGTGGCTGAGCTGACCAGGCTCCTCATCTCACGGTACGCCATCATCACCGGTTCAGTGAGACTGCTGGTTGGTCTGCCGGATGACTTCCTCCTTCCGTTTCCTCTTCCACACCAAAGGCTGTCGCTCGTGGTTGTTTAATGTGTTCCTTAGACAAAGCTCTCTGGAAACAAGTCCTGAAATGGGGAGCCGCATGCAGGTTTATTCAGGGTGCTCTGGTGAGATGCACGTGGAAGGAACTGAAGATAGCAGGGTGGGACTGATCCTACCTGTGTCACTGTAAGAAGCTGATTCCCGCTGTGGTTGCATCTGAGGACCCGGCTGAGCCCACGGAAGCTCTGGACCTGGCGTGACTCTAGAGTTTTCCCAAACTGAAGCACAGGGCTCCAAGCCTTTTATATCTCTGCACCAGGCAGCCATTGACCAGACCCCTTGAAGTGGCATAACCTTAGGTGGGGTGCTTCCCTGAGGATGCAACCTTGAGCCTCAGCACTAATATCCTTGCACCGGGGGTGGGTGCATTGGCCCTGAAGAAGGGACGGGGTGAAACACCCCAATACCCACAATGATATGTATCCTTCCAACCCACCTTCCATCAGTTTATTCATCTGCATATATGTCCTTGAAACATGTAGCATTGCTTTGTGTGTTTTAAATTTTTCACAAATGGTATAGTGTTATAAATCTGTCCTCTTTCTACCCCCATCCCAATTCTGTTTTAGAGATCTACCTAGCCAAGCTGTTTTAAATGGATCTATTCATTTCTTCTTACCAGTGCATAAAGTTTTGTCATCTGTAGTTACTGTTAGGGAGGGTGGCGATGCCGGCTATGAAAGAATTCACAAATGGAAGAAAGTGCAGAGAGTGAAGGCTTTATTTTACTTTCCTAAGGGAGGGAAAGGGCTAGGTGCGGAGCTGTGCACCAGCAGCAGCCCTGAGGGGTCGGGGCTTTGAGCGCTCACTGGGTGATGGGGCGGCTGTAGAGCAGGATGTTTCAGTTGGTCCTGCATGGGCTGCGGCTTGTCTCGATGTTATCTTTGGGTGCAGGGTCCGGTATGTCCTGTTCCGTGAATTCCCGGAGCCTCTGGGCCTTCAGGGCACTTCCAGCAATTTTCTAGCCCTGAGGGTAGAGGCTCATAGAACAATTAGGGTCAGTCATGGCTTTCTGGGGTCCAGCCAGCTCTGGCAAAGAGGGCCTGAAAAGAGGGCTTATGTCCTATTAGTTACCACAGTTTACCTCTCTGTTTGCCTGCTGATGGACACCCAGGCACTTTGCTCCTACCATCAGCAAGGTGAGAGTTTCTGCAGGGCGTGTACCCACAGAGTGTTGGGTGGGGTGGGGCCTCAGGCTCTCTGCCTCCTTCCTTCCAGTCACCTTCCCAAATGCTCTCTCAAATCGCTGTACCAGTTTTCCCATTCGTCCGCTCTCCTGCTTGTCTTCATCTTTGTCAGCACTTGGTATTATCAGATTTTCTAATTTTTGCCAATTTATTAGATGTAAAGCAGCATCTTATTTTTCTTTTGTGTCTTTCATATTATTTGGGGAATGAAACATCACTTCAAAGGCTTATTAACCATTAGAATTTCCCCTTCTATGAACTACCTGTTTATGTACTTGGCTTATTTTTCCATTGCTTCCTCTTTTTTTCTTTTCTTACTAATTTGTTGGGATTCTTGAGCATTTGTTAGTGCACACATCTTCTTCCAGGCATTACCCACCTGTTAACTCCATCGGTGGTGTCGTTCCCCGAACAGAAAGCCTTAATGTTGATGTAAAATCAGTCCAGTTTTCTCCTTACGGTGTTGCTTTGGATCTTGTTGAAAAAGCATTTTTCCACCTCATATTTTCTTCTATTAGTTTATGATCTTACCTTTCACATTTAGGTATTAAATCCATATAGAGTTTATTTTCTTATTCAGTGATGAGACAGCAATTCAAATTTCTTTTACCATTTATGAAGTAATTTGCCCTTTACCCTTTGATTTCCGGTGCCAGGTTATCACATGCCAAGTTTTCATGCACAGCTGACAACAGCAGTGGAAATGACAATTCCTTCGATCTCCTTGAGTTCTAGCAGACAACTCCAGGAACTATGCATCTCGAATTAAACTGCTTGCCCTTTATTATGATGCCATGGAAAAACACTTTTCACAATGTTTTGAGCAGCACTTTTTAAAAAATTGTTGTTCTACCTCCATTATCTCATTTGCCCCTCATAGCACTGCACAGCACATATATAACAACCATTTTAGAGCTGAGCTGAAATGGAGTCAAAGACTTGCCAAGTTGCCCGGCAAATTATTTTAGAATCAGGCCGCAGAGTTTCTGGCTTTCCAGGCCACAGTTCTCCACTCTACCATTGTTACCGACACTAGATTAATGTACAGTCCCTTTTTCAAAGAGGGAACCTATTCTCCCTGACATCTGAAGTGGACACAGACTTTTACATCACAGCACAAGGTGCAAGCAAAAGTCAGGTATTACTTTGCAATGTTTATAGCTAACAAATTTCTAAAATTAAAAAAAAAAATAAGTTAAGCCCTGGCTGGTGTAGCTCGGTCAGTTGAGCGCTGGCCTGTGAATCAAAGGCTTGCCAGTTCGATTCCCGGTCAGGGCACATGCCTGGGTTGCAGGCCAGGTCTCCAATGAGGGGTGCACGAGAGGCAACCACACATTGATGTTTCTCTCCCTCTCTTTCTCCTTCCCTTCCCCTCTCTCTGAAAATAAATAAATAAAATTCTTTAAAAAATAAGTTAATAGTATTAGTCCAATTTGAACCATAATACCTTTTTAAACCCAAAACTAAATCTCTGCTGCAGAACAGCACAAAGCCCTGATGCTCAGTCATGGGTGGGGCGGGGGGAGGGCTTAAAACTGAGTTGTGTCCCCCCCACCAGTTCTATGGGCCCCACTGTCCTGGCAGGTTCAAATTTCTGCAAAATTTGTTTTTGTTGAAAGCCCCAGGGTGCCCTTCGGGCCTTCACTTGCCACCCTGGCGTATTTATTGGGTCTGCCTTTGTCTTTCACCCTTTCAAAGCTGATTCTTCAGAAGGAAAGGCAACTAGTAATCCTTGTGGAACCCAGCTTTCGGGGTGGGCTGAGGGGCAATTAACTCTTTGCACGATGTGGTCAGATAATTCTTGTGCACAGAACTAATCATTGCTAGATTTGGGGTCTTAAAAAGTAATGATCAGATTTCCCTCTTGGGGAGGAGGTATGGAGGGGAAAACAAATACTGAAGACTTCAGCTGTGCTCTGTGAAAGCCTCCTCTCTGACACGCAGTCAGTCTGTGTTGGTTCTGTGAGGAGAGAAGGCCCAGCAGGAGAAAATTAAAAAAACACTCAGCGCCAGTTGCTGCTCTGATGAATCTCATCCAATTACTTAACAGGACACTGTTGGGTGTGCTTTTTAAATTATTGTTGTTCTAATTTTATTCCATTCTCTGTTGTTCATAATACCTTTGTAAAACTTTTTTGGATTTTAAAAACACCTTCCTTTGAATCTGTCCTTTTTCATTTGGCAACCATTGATTTTTTTTCTGTGTTCATAACAGTTCAAGATCAACATAGGGTTATTATTGATTTATGTACTTCTTTATTTATTCCTGGAATGTAACATTGGAGAGGTTAGATTCTGAAAAGAACTTTAAAGGGCATCAATTGTAGTAGGAGAAAGAAAAATAGTGTAGAACTGTGTAAACTTTTTTTTAAAGATTTATTTATTTTTAGAGAGAGGAGAAGGGAGGGAGAAAGAGAGGGAGAGAAACATCCATGTGTGGTTGCCTCTCATGCACCCTCCACTGGGGACCTGGCCCACATCCCAGGCATATGCCCTGACTGGGAATCAAACTGGCAAGCAGGCCAGCACTCAATCCATTGAGCCACACCAGCCAGTGCCTGGTTGTGTAAACTTTTGAGAAAAGGGTTATTTATACCACTTTCTCCCTCTGTTGTTCTCTCTCTCTCTCTCTCTCTCTCCTTGGCTGATAGGGTCCCTTTTCGCAACATGAAAGACTGGGGCAGAATGCTTTCCCAGTGGAGGAAATTCTTATCAGTTTAGACCTAGTTAGCCTCTGGGATTCCAGTGTTTGCAAAAAGAGATTTTTTTTTTCTCCCTGAGGGATTCACTTGTGTATCACTTGGAATCTGGTTCCATCCTGAAGTCCTAGGCAGAGATAAGAGACTTTGGCCATAATCTCTATGTAGCCCGGGGCCTTTGAAAACGACCCTGCTTTTCACAGCCGCATCCACAGTATGGTGAAGGCTCTCTGGCCTGTGTAGCTCCAGGAGGATTTTGACCTCTTAGGCCTGGGCAGGGCCCCTGTCCTCATCCAACTCATGACACAACCTTGGGGCCACAACTCCAGCCCCTCGGGTCCCAGGGAGGGGTGCCAGGTAAAATATAAGACAGCCAGGCAAATATGAGTTTCAGATGGACAGGGAGTGGTGGTTAGTCTGAGCCTGCACCACACGTGACAGGAGATCCGTCTGTGCCTCTTCGTCTCCACTGTCCTCTGCCACACACACATGCAGTCCGATTGTCCCTTCTCCTTTTGCCCTCTTTCCCTTTAAGCTTCTAACCTCTGCCATTTTTTAAGTCTCCTCACCTCCACCTGGGAAGCCAGGCTCTCCTCTGCCCAGGACAGCTGCTGGCATCTGCGGGCCAAGGCACGAGTGCCAGCGGAAGCCCTGGCCCAGGCGCCTCCCCCCATTCCCGTGATGCCCGTCGCTAGTTCTGTTCCGCACTGCACGGACCCCTGTGTCCCTTGGCCCCAGTCCCAAGACCTGCCCGCACTCTCTGTGGGGGCACTCCCCCCACCCCTAACAGCCATCCGTAGACTGGCCTGAGTAGCTGGAATGTGACCTAGAAGGGGGAGCGAGCCCCCTGTTCTTTGCCCCTAGGGAGGGGTGGGCCTGGAAAAGAACCAGTGTGGGCTCCTTCTGAAGTTCGTAGTCAGGCAGAGACCTGGTGGTGGGTCTGAGGGTGGTACTGCCCCCCCCACCCCTCCCCCCAATTCTGGAGCACTTGTGTGGTCATCCTCTTGACCTCGTGGCCTATATTTGCTGGATTTCTTCACCCTCCCACAGAAGGGTCCGTGAAGGGCAGGCGTCTGACTGGCTGTCCTTGTGTCTGCGTTCACTCCTTCCCCTTCCTCCCGAGTCTCAGACACAGCCTCTCCTCCCGTCCCTGCTGCAGCACTTAGGGTTCCCTTTCCTCACACACACACATCATTGGGGTGTGTATGGGGGACCACCAAATTTACTCAACAAAATCTTGGCAACTAACAGTTTTGCTTTAGTGGGTTATTGGGGCTGATTGGAACAGGAAGGTTGGAGAAGTGAGGGGGGCTGCTGTTGTTTTGGAGAGAATTCTTCCAGTTGTTTGTATCCCCTTCCCCCTCCGCCCCCTGCTTTGAGCTGAATTCAATGCTATTTCCAGTCCGGTTGTGTGTGAGATACCCCCAGCTTCTGCAACCCCTCCTTTCCCCTAACAGTAAACTGCTGCCAGAGCTCCCAGCCTCTTTCTCCATGGTGACCAAGTCCCCATTTCCATTTCATCCTGGCCTCTATCTCCCTGTGGGAAGCCTGCTGTTTCCTTTCTCTGTCCTCTTGGATCTTCTCTGGCTCACTCTTCCCTCCTCTCTGGGGATTCTCCCAACGTGCAGGGGAAGAAACATCGAGGTTTTGTTGGCTCCTCCCTCTTTCCTTATCTGCCCTCTGCCTTCTCTTTGCTCCTTTGCTTTGGCAACTCAGCTTTCTCTTGTCTTAGCTCTTCAAACACATTCCTTTCAGTGCCGCCTTGAGCTCCCTCCCCTACTCCACCCTCTGGCTAAAGGATGCAGAAATCCAGAGAAGGGGGGTAGAGAAAGGGGCCCTTCCTTCTCCCCTGTTTGCTGCTCTGCCCAGTCCCTGGGGCTCCCCTTGGGAAAAGATGGGTCTTGGGGACCCATCTCAGCCCAGGTAGTCCGGGCCCTCAGAGTTTTGCAGAGCAGTGCCTGGGATATGTTGCTGCTGGAACCTTCCCAGGTGCCCCAGCCTGTCCTCCCTGCTCACAGACAGGCTTTGCATGCAGGTGAGCAGAAGGACCAAGTTAGAGAGCTGGACCCCACACCTCATCTGGACTGTGGGGCCCCACTCATTCCACAATCACGCTGACAGGTTTTCAGAACCCCTTCCACACCCTTCCTCCACCCCAGGCCCTTCCTACTCCACTGAGTGGTCAGTTCGCCATGTAGGGGGCACCGGTCCATTACATAACGTTCATGGTCCTGCCCTTCAGAGTGTTCAGTGTTCTCACCAATGTCATCTCACTTGGTCCTCAGGATAATCACATAACTCTGATTTTGCAGTTAGGGAAACTGAGGTTCAGAGAAGGTAGGCATATGATCCAGTATTTGAACAAAGAAGTGACTGGTGGGACTGGGGACAAGAACCCAGCTTGTCCTACTCCGAGTTCAGCACACCTCCTCATCTTCCGTGCTCCAGGAGAGGGCCCAGGGGAGTGGAGGAGGCTACACACTGCCAAGCAAGGCAAGGTGTTAAGGCAGGAGTGTTACAATCCCTGCCCCCCGCCTGCCACACCCCCTCATGCCCAGTTTACATCACTGCACAGTGCTAACTTGTGCTGCCCTTGTCCATACCTCTTTATTAGTTGTTTTAGTTATTTCTGCCCCATACGTGCGTCGGACTTTTTTCTTGGACTCTGAACTTCTTGTGGGCACTGTGCACTACACGACCCCCCCACCCCCACCCCAGGCTTCTGCACTGGGTCCCTGGTGGGCGTGACGTCGGGCCCTGCTAGGGGCATGGGACAACAATGCTGACACTGCCTACCCTGGGGCAGGTAGCACCTAGCCTCCTGGCTTGCTTTCCCTTGGTCCTGCTCTAGCCAGGCTTCCCAGCCTCCTTGTTAGCCTCTGTGAGAAATCAAAGCCCCAGTGATCAAATCAACCCTAGTAAATTCCCTAGAAGCAGCTCCAGAGCACCAAGGAGCCGGCAAACCCCAGACCCAAATCCATGTCAAATTTCATAGATATAATTTAAGCAGGGATCAAACCCACACAAACCTAGTAACCAAGGCTGCTCAAAATGCAGAGTTTATAGTCCATCTGCCTCTCTGCTTCAGGGAGTCTGTATTAAATTTATTGCAAAGTAAAACAAATAAACCCAGGCAAAGGCAGTACGGAAATCTGCATACTCGTCAGAGAATTAGCAGCCCTCGCCGGTTAGGAAGACTGCTTCTCAATTTGCATCTCTAAGGAGTTGTGACTGGGTTGGGGGCTGGGAGGTTGGGGCAGGATGGAGACTCGCACCAGGCCTGCTCCCTGCTGGTAGATGGTTGAACTGCAGCCCTAGGACCTCTTGTGGCACAAAGCTCCTCTTGGGGCTGGGTGGGTGCCCGGCGGGGCAGAGAGGAGAATCTGCAGCTGGAATAACTGTTGGGACCGTGTGACATGGAAGGGCAGGTAACAGAGAGAGAAGGAAGGACACTGGGAAAAAGAGAAGCTAAGACTTGGGGCTGAGGGAGCAGGGAACTGGAGAGGGCTTGAGGGAGGTGGCGGTGGAAGTTGAGAGCAGCCTCCAACGGTACCAACGGAAACCCACGACTCTTCCGCCTTCTCCTCCCTGCTCTCCACAGCCTGGGAGTCTCGAAGCCCAGAAAATGGGTGGAAATGCGGCATTCTTGCCCCGTGCTGTCGGCTGTTGTCGGTCTGCCACAATGGTGTGTGAGCCCTGGTAAAGCTGTGCCTCGTTTTCAGGGCTGGGCCACACTCTGTGTCCAGGAGTTTGGGGGATTTGCAACATACTTCCCAGGAAAGCTTCAAGAAGCCCGGCTACCCTCCTAGGACATTCCCATCATCCTTCGCTATGAGCTCAAATGGCATATACTGATAAATGTATATAGTTGCACTGTAATAGTTTGTTGAATTTATTATGTATTAACCCCTTGCCCTGGTAGGGGAAGTCCTGTGCTCCTTAGATGAGGACAAAGGGGACGGGGCAGGCAAGGGTCACAGTCATTCTCAGTATCTACCTCCTCCTCTTTTCCTGCTTTCCCCAGATCAGTGTCTGAGACAGAGTAGGCTCTGGATAAGTATTTGTCAAATGAATGAATACGGTGGCACAGCATGACGATGCTTGGGTTGTGTGGTTTATGTGTTGCTCCTGACTTCCTGTTTCTTTAACCACTCCATGATATTCCCTCAACAGATTAAAAGCAGAGACTCTAGAATCAGAAAGGACCACCCCCCAATTTACAGTAGCCATGGGAACCTAACTGAGCCCCAGTGTCTTTATCGCTTTCTTTTTTTTCTTCTCTTTTCTCCAAAGACAATATAGCATAGAGGTTGGGAGTACAGACACCAAACCTGACTGCCTCGATTTTAATCCTGAGTTTTCCATTTAGCTGAGTGGCTCCGGGCAACTGGCTTAATCTCTCTGTGCTTAGGTTCCTCATTGATAAACTGGAGTTAATAGAATCTGCTTCATAGGGATGTTGTGAGGATTAAAAGAGCTGATGTACACAAAGCCCTTAAAACAGTGCCTGGTACACGGTTAGCATTAGCCAACTCCATAGTACTATAATTATTAACAAAGAGCAAAGCTTTTGCAGACCTGAAGGCGGATGTCAGAAGAAGACGTTCTGAAAGGCAGGGAGGATGTGTGTAAAGACAAGGCCAAGCATTTCCACAAGGAAATATGCAAATGTGCCCAAGGAGGAGTTCCCTAGCTGGGGTGGGGAGGAGGCTGACTACGTCTCTGTGCCTGCACAACCCAAGTTGGCATTTTTTCCAGCAGCATCGGAAGCATCAACAGTGTGAGTTCCACGTTGCAAAAGATGCAACAGCTTCTTGGTCTTGGAGACCTATGGGGACAAGTTGGCCCCTGAAACCTCCTCCAACTGGCTTCCCGGTCCCTCCTCAACTTCACAGCTGCCGCTCTGCCTCTGGCCACCCAGGCTCCTTCCGCGGAAAACGCGTTCAGCTCCTCCAGCAGAACCTGTGCCTCTTACCTCCTGGTCTCCATGCGTGCAGGCACCCTGCCCTGGGTACCCCTCCCCAGTCTTCCCCTGCGAACCCTCGGACTGCATGGACGTCGGACCCTCTGGGACCCTTCCCTCATTCCCTACCGAGGCGAAGTGATTTTGACCTGTGTGCCATAGTGCCGGGTGCTTCCCTTCTCCCCACTTGTGTTAGTCTGCTCCGGTTATCACCAGAAAAGACCACGTACCAGGGGCTTAGAGCTCGGTTCTGGAGGATGCAAGTCCAAGATCGAGGGGCCAGCAGGACTGGTTTCTGGTAAGTACTGCCTTCTGGCTCTGTCCCCACGTGGCCTCTCTGGGCACCTGCTGATGCCTCTTCCTCTTCTTATAAGCACACGGTCCTATCAGACAAGGCTTTGCCCTTGGCGCTCAGCTCAGAGCTCGACCCATCCCGCTGTGACCCTCTGTACGTATACAATGCCTGCTCACAGCAAGGGCTCAGTACATGTTTGTCAAGTGAGTGAACTTTTCAATGACTTGTGATGATAGTAGGAGCTTGGAAACCTGGGAGCATTCCGATGGGATCTAGTTCAGGTTCCCAGAGGGTGGATCCTTGCTAGCTGGTGACAGAGTTGGGATGGGATGTCAAATCTGCCATTTTCCCTTCTTCTCTGAGTCCAGTGCTCTTTTCACCTGGAAAGAGAGCTGTCAAGTTGCTGCATGGAACTGGTGATGCTTCTTAACTCCCTGCCTGGACTTCCCTTATGAAGAAAGCTCTTTGGTCTTTCACTGACCAGCAATGGTTCTTCCTGACTTCGCCTCTCCTGCCTCGAGGCAGGCTTCCACTTGCCCTAGAGATCTGCCGAAACTCTCGAAATGCTTTTCTGTTGTCCCCCGTGCCTGGGTCCCTGCAGAAGAACTTGGCCTGAGGGAGGGCGGGACTCCTGATCCTGAGCCCACTCCCCAGGTCTGGGGCTCACTGGATTCCTGCTTCTCTGCTAAAGGATTTTGTTACCTGTCATTTGCTTATGCAAATCACCTCTTTCAGCATTAAAATGAACCCAGTTAGAACCCAATTATAAAGTGAAATTTCATGATTAAACCAGTTAATGAGGGACATTAAGCAACCAGAAAGAACTGATTTGTAAAAATTTCAGTGATAATTACAAAATATTCCCGAAATGTGACTAGGTTCTAGGTTTTTCTTCAAACCAACACAGGTACCTGCCCGTTTGCACACACGCACCGTGCAGACGTGTGCACACGCACACTCTCACACACCTGGTTTCCATCTTCTCACTGTGGGGCTTGTTCTTGCTCCGTCTCTGGGTCTGAATTTTCCCCAAACAGAGGAAATTCCACCAGCCAGCAGATCATGTCTGCAAAGTTCTTGGAAACCTTCCAAAAGAAATGGCCACTGGGCTGAGGAAGCTGGGGCGGGTAGGAAAACAGAAGAAGGTGTAATGGTTTTAATAAAGTCTCTTTGCCATCTTGGTGATTGATTGATATATTTTGGCATTTGCTTCCCAGCTCTGCTGTAATCAATAGCAGTTACAGACCGAGGAGCAGGAAAGGGTGGGGATGTGGGATGGGGCAGTATTGATTGGCCTTACAGGAAGGAGCCTGGCCTGGTGACTGCAGTGCGGTGGCCGCCAGAAGCTGGGCTTGTCTGTCCCAGAAGGTACCTTTCCTTATCCGCTCCCAGGCCAGGGGCCATGGGAGTCCTGACGCTCGGTCATGGAGGAGGATGGATGGCATCCACCTGAAAAGTTACCTTCTGGTATTTGAAGGGAGCCAGTTAAATGCATTTTCATCACTCCACAGTTAGAGGGTGGGGACCCCGGTCTCCTGGGCTGCTTGCTGCAGGGACAGGATGAAAGGGCTCTTTAAGGACAAGAGGGAGATGGTACATTTACGGTTCCAGGCTGCATCTACATCCAGGACTGAATCCAGCTCGGCAGCCTATTGCACGCTTGGGCAGCACAGCACAGAGGTGGCCTTCGCAGAGCCTCTGGAGCCCGATGCCTGGGTTCAAAGCCCAGCCCTGCCATGGCATGTGTGACATCGGACAGACAGGCCAGTTAGCCCTTCTGTGCCTTGGTCCCCCATCGGTGAAATGGAGACGATCTCAGCACCTATTTACTAGGCTTGCTGTGATAGTTATGAGAGTCAGTATATGGAAGAACCTTGGCAGAGTTCTGGCAGACAGCAAAGGCTACGTACATGTTGTTGTTATTACCTGATGGTGGCGGGTGCCTGGGCTGGTGTCCAGGATCTGTGGGTGAAAACGTAGGGAGCAGTTTCTCTACTTGAACAGGATCATCCCAGCACTTGCCTTCTGCTGATGTGAACGTAGGGCTCAGGGCTCAGCCTCTGTTACATAATTCTCTTCATGTGTCAGCCCATTAGCTACAGAATTTCTCAAGGCTCTTTAGATTAATTGTTTTCTAAAAGCTTTAAAAAAACAAAAGCCAGGTTTAGGTGTGTGCGAGTCTCAGCCGACGCGCCAGCGTCTGTGGGAGCCCGGACTCCGTGTCGATGCTCTCGGGCGTGGGGCCTGCGCTCTGCAGTGTTGTGGTGAGTGGCTTTGTGAGATGGACGTCCCCCTGTCGGGAGCAATGTGCTGGAAACAGAAAATATTTGTCTAAAAACACAGACACTTACCACTGAACATTCTTGTTGAAAACTCACTTATTTTTGAAGTGTAGTTTTATTTATTTATTTTTGTTATGGGTGAATTTTCAGTTTTGAGAAGTTCATTTAGCACGGAAGTGACTTTAGGGCTGATTTTCTTTCCAGCTGTAAAACTGGATATGACGACCAATAGAAGTCGGCAGATGGGCAAGCAGGTGGTAGGGAGCCTGGACTGAGGGATTCCATTGCAGACTGCTGAAAGGTTAGAGCCGGCGGGGACCCTGGAGGTGCTGTAGTTCATCTCCATGTCAGAGATGAGCTCGGAGAGAAGTAATGACTTTCAGAGTCTGAATGAGAACCCAGGTGTTTGGATTTCAAGCCCAGAGCCAGCCCATACACCATGAGCTTATTCCCGCTGCCCTACCAGCGCCACTCGGGCCCATTCCCTTCCCCAAACCTCCCTCTGTTCTCCAGTTTGTATATTAGGCCAAGCGATTATTTGACCATTCAGTTCAAGTCAGTGAAGATGCCCTGAATACCTACTTGGTGGCAAACATTGTATTGGGCTCAGGACACAAAAACGAGCTGTGGGTCTCACCAAGGAGACTGTAGTAGCTGGGATTGTACCCAATTACCTGCTGCCTCTGCCTGCGAAAAGATTATACTATCTGTGCCCTGGTCATCAGCCTTGATCACGTGACTGACTTGCTTTGGCCAATAAAATTTGAGCAGAAGTGATGTTACTTCTGAGCAGAGGCTTTCAGGGACATTTTGTGGTCCCATCCGTGTTCTCTCTTTCTGTTTGTCAGGAGGGTGGCATGTCCAGAGGCCTGTCCCTTCAGCTGAGTCCCACTCAGGAAGAGGACACAGAGAGAACCAGCCCCCGCCGATGCATAGCGAGATGAGAGGTACATCCTTGTGAGGTGAGCCCCTGTGACCTGCGGTGGTTTGTCCTGCAGCCTAACTAGCAGCAGCTGGTGGCCACCGACGGGACACATGGGAGAGCTGGCTTATTTCCAGCTAGAGCTGTCCACAGAAGGCTCAAAAGTGGGCCAAAAGAGGGGAAAATGAGTCTTTGAGAAGGAGGCATCAGAAAAAAACTTTGTACAGGAAGCAATAGCATAGAAAGGTTTCCAAGGCTGAAGGGAAGTTCACCTTGTTAGGAGCTTGGGGATTTGTTCATCAAGGTAATTTAGTTTGGGAGAGCAGCACGCTCAGACGTGACACACCAAGATACGTCTGAGAAGTGCCTGCAACACCCACAACTGTAGTCCAGGGTCAGGCTCCTCAGTCTTTGCAAGTTTTGAGCACCAGCCACTCTGTGAGATCCCCAAGGGGTATGTGCAGACACTCAGATGTAAATGCATCAGTTATTTCGGCCAGAGCTTTGGTCCCAAATCACCACCTAATCTCACATCCTGCGGAGCTAAGCTGTGTGTGTGCCATAGGAACCCTTTTCAAAGAGTTTAATTTTTATTTTAATCAAAGAACACATACACATAGATTGGAAATCAACAGTTGTCTTGCCTCAACCCTTCACACTCCCAACACCTATTTTCCAAAGTGATCACCCTCCACTCTTATAGTTCTTTCCTCTTTTGTATATATTGCTATGTTTTTAAATAATATGTGTGTACTTCTATTTCTTGATTTACTAAATTATATATTGATCTTCATGGTAGATGAGTTCTTCCACACCCTTCTCCCCCAAATCTATCCTTGCACTTTCTTTCCTGTCTCTCCAATATGAATTCTCTTTTTTCTTGAATTGATATTTGGGTTTATATACTAACGACTATGCAAATATTATTTACTTCCTAAGTCAAATAGTGCGCTGTGGTCATGTCTCCTCTTTTGTACGATCCTTTATTTACCCTGAAGTTAGCAATGGCTTCCTTTTTTAAATTGACCTGGTGTCAATAAAAGTGTACTCATAATTAATTTTAAAAAGCGGTTCGGCAACTCTGCCACATACTTGTCAATGCTGGGTCCCATACTTTCAAGTCCATCTGCTCCACTTCTTCCCCACAGTTACCCTCCAAGGACCTTCTGCTTTTCTGCTTTAATCTGGACTGGTTGCTCTTGGCCTTGGGATACTGAGTATCTGTCACCCCGAGGCCTCCCTTTACTATCATTTTGCATATTTCCTTTACTGACTTCCTGTGTTGTGCGCCCTATTTCCTGAACTCCCTGTCTTCTTTATTGGACCATCACCTAACTTTACCAAACCCCATCCTTCAACAGCTTCTGAAGAATGAGTGCTTCAGAGGTAATTGTCTTGAGTCGTTGACTACCTGAAAATATCTCTGTACTGTTCTGATATGGGACTGATAATTTATTGGGGTATGGAATTCTATATTGGAAAAGACATTTTTAAAGACTTTAGAAGATATTTTCCTGCTATTTTAAAGTATCTGATATTGCTTTTGAAGAAGTTTGATATCATTTTTATTCTTGTTTCTTTTACCTGTTTTTTTTCTCTTCAGAAGATTTCAGGAACTTTTATTCATCCCTCATGATTTAAAATGTCATAATGATGATGGTGGTGGGCATTGGTGTGTATATTTTTTCATTATTTGTACTGGGCTAATCAGGAGGTGAAGGTCCTTTATTTGTCTCCTATTTATTTATCTCTTTTTCCTTTTGCTTCACCCATTAGACAATTTCCTCAGCTTTATCTCTAATCTATATGGTTTTTGGAAAAAATTAATTATATTTTTTAAGATTTGATTTATTTTTAGAGAGAGGTGAAAGGAAGGAGAAAGGGAGGGAGGGAGGGAGGGAAACATCAATGTGTGGTTGCCTCTTGAGAGCCCCCTACTGGGGACCAGGCTTGCAACCCAGGCATGTGCCCTGACTGGGAATTGAACCAGTGACTTTTTGGTTTTCAGGCCAGCACTCAATCCACTGAGCCACACCAGCCAGGGCTAATTGTATTTTTAATTTAAAAGAGGCTTTTTATTTAATTTTTTCCTTTGTAACCCCCCTTTTTTAAGTGAATGCAACCTTTCCTTTATCTTTTGAATTAGTGTTATTGTTCTTTTTGAACTTTTCTTTTTCTCCTTGCAAAATATCTGTCAACTCAGATCTCCTTTTTCCCTGTTTGTTTGCTCCCTTTGTTGTATTTGAGGCTTCCTTTAAATATCTGAATTCTCGACTGTTTATTTATATTTAAGAAAGAGGCACCAGAAGTAGATTTTGGGAGCTTGTTATTTAAGAGGCAGAGTCTGTTGACTGGTGGGCTTCTCTAGGGGGATCAGGCGGAAGGCGAATCTTTGCACTGAGGCAATCTCAGAGATCACTAAGCGGAGTTCTCTCTGAGGCTGTTCAGTTCTTCAAAGAAGAATCTTCCAATCCACTGGTTGGTGGTGGGGGACAGGGGCTGCCAGCAAGGCCAAAGAAAAGACTACAGGGCACACGGGTCATCATGCAGACCTTTAATTCTCGTGACCCTCCACCATGCTTGGTGTCCCCCAGTCCAAATTCTTACTCAGGTTCTCCAAGGGAAATAAGCTCTTGTCTGCTGGAGGATAGAGGGGTGTGGCTGGGCAGCTGTGTGGGGTGGGTGGGAGCCCCTTCTATAAACGGGCTTCCCACCAATGCCCTACTCTCGCCGGGGCTTGGTGCCTCTGAGCGCTGACCTTCTCAGGGCTCTGCCCAGTGGGCCAATCCCCACTGCAGGCCCTTGGCTTGTGACCTCTCTGTTGAGCCAGTTCCCACCACCCCCTCTTTGTTCTGCTAAAGAAATTATTGCAAAATTCTGCAATCACTGTTTTCAGCCTCTCCCATTCTTGTCCTTGGTGAACACTTTTGTGATTTCTACAGGTAGGCCTTCCCAGGGTGATAGCCACTAGGGCGAGAAGGTGGATGGGCAACTGGGTGTCTTCTGGGTCTCACAGTTCCTTAGCTTCCCCTGTAAGCACCTCTTCTTCATATTGTTTCTTAAAAACTAGTGTTCCTCAGGCTTCTGCCTCATGAGGATGCTTGTTGTCCCTTCGGTATAGGATGAAAGCTGGGGGCAGGTCCCAGGTCTGCTTGTGGCCCTTTTCTCTGTGCTCATGTGCTCTGTGCTCTGTGCTCTGTGCTACTTTGGGTTCTCGAACAAGAAACGAGGACATGGAGAAGAGTGAGCAGGCGTGGTCAGACTTCGCCAGCTGCTCAGTGACCCTGGGCCTCATCTCCTTTGGTTCTTGTCTGGCCTTAAAATGCCTTTCCTTGACCCCGAACAGGAGAGGCTGCCAGACTGGCCCAATGACACCAGCATCATGGAAGGGCAGCAATGTAGACAGCACCCCGTCTCCCCAGTCTCGCTCTGTCTCTCCAGACGTTGGAATTCTATTTGTGAGCAAAGCAGACTGGATCTCGCCTGGACCTTATATTTTAGTCCCAGGAAAGATAACAACAGTAACAACAAAGCTAAAACCTTCCCCTCCCCGGTAGAGGCCCCTTTGTGTCTCTACCACCCATTAGCATCTTAACCAACTGCTGAGCTCCTTAGGACCGAGATGGGAGGGCTGGGGAGGGGGTCATGGGTGAAGCAGGGAGCTTCTGAGTAGGTGGGCAGCACGCCTGACGCTGTTGCACACCTCCAGGCTATTTTGCACATCATGTTCATCTACATGGACTTCCATCCCGTGTCATTTTGGCCGATTCCACTTGTTCTTTAAAACTGTTGAGTAAGCCCTTTCTCCGCAAAGTCTTCCCTGACCCACTCACCCAGCATTAATCACACACTGCTTGGCACCTTTTAAAATCAGGTGCTGAAGGCACAACAGGAGAGAGAGAGAGACCCTGTGCAGGATGTGGGGACACACTGAGATGGGTTGAGTCCCAGCTCCCCCCACCCGCACTATACACACTTAGCTTTGGTCTTGGGCAAATGGATTAGCCTCTCTGAGCCCCAGTCTTCTCACCTGCAGAGAGGGTAATAGAAGTCCACCATGAAGGTCTCTACCAGACGCTATGGTGATGAAGTGACTGTAAGTGCTGAACGGGAGCCAAGAACCAGCACTGAAATGTTGGTTCCCGTTCCTTTCTCCTTTTGAGGAGTTTCCAGTTGAATGAGGGGAGAGTGACAAACAAATCCACGAATGTGGCGATTTGTTGTGAGTGCTGTGATCAGGGACAGCGGACTACATGCCCCTGATTCATGGGTCAGCCTCCCTGTCTCTCCCACCAGCCTGAGCACTATTTGAGAGCAGGGCCACACCAGCCTGCCATCATCACTGAATCTCTGAATCCCTGTCCCCTCTCCCAGGGCCTGCGCGAAGTAGCTGCTCAGTAAGTTGAGGGAACAAAGCAGCAAGGACTCCTGCCACCCCTGGGCGTGCCAGATGGTTACAGCCCTGCTCAGCACTGCCTTTTTCTTCTCTTTTCCAACTGCCCCTGCCTCAGAGAAGGTAAAATGTGACTCTTCTGTCCTCACTAGAGGCTAATTGTATGAAATCTTACCAAAGTTTGGGACCTGAGCCTCACCCCACCGCTCGTGTTCCCATCGGGTGATGGGAACATGTGGACACCAGAGATGAGGATCATCTTGTCCAGCGTCTGTGGAACAGCCTCTCTCATCCCCGCCTCTCTGTGCACCCAGACATCCAGACCTTGCCAGCCTAGCCTCCTTTTCAAATGAGCCTGTCTCCTGAGAGGCAAAGGTTTCCTCTCCCTGGCCCTGACTTGAAATAAAGCGGCTTGGCCCACAGACAGTTTTATGGTCCCTTGCCTGCCATTCCCCTCCTTGAGCCATCACGCCGGCGAGAGCCCAGCCCCGCTCTGATTTATACCGCTCTCCAGGCCCCTGTTGGATTTGGAGTCTGGAACAATTCGACAGGGCTATCCGTCACCCCTCTGCTCAGATCTCCCTGGACTCGTTGGCAAGCAGGGAGGGGTGGGTGGCCGAGGAGGCACCCTCAGGGTCCTGCCCAGAGGGCGTTTGTCACGTTGAGTTGATCGAATGTGCAGGCTAGAGTGGGGCGGGGGATCGGAGGCTTTTTATCTCACCCCAAGCCTCCCCAGTGACAGCAGGGACACAGTGGAGCAGGGACAGACAGACAGGGACTTAGTGCTCAGGAGGCTGGTCCTGACTCAGATGCTGCTCTTACCTGCTCCAGGTCCGCATGCATAGACCACTGGTCGCGCCGTGTTGGATCCCCAGGTTATCCATCCTGTTTGTGCGTCGTTATTGCCCCAGCACACAGCACAGTTCCTGGCACATAGCAAGCAGGTGACAAAGATCTGTGTTTGTTGACTAAGCCTCCCTCTCCTCCTTTTGCCATTGCTGGATCTCAGGGTCAAGGGTCATTCAGAGAAGTCCTTGGACATGTACACATGCAGCCTCTCTGCTTGGAGACACGTGTCCTATGCACTAATTCATAATAAGTGCTTGTGTGTGCCTGCATGCTGTGCACATGGCCACGGGAGTCCACTCTCTGAGAGGTGGGTGACCCATGACTTTAACTTGTGGGGAGCATTCCACCATTTAAGCCTGGGTCTAGGAGAGGGGGCGCTCTGCCGGGCGGGAAGGGGCTGAGCGGGGTTCCATCTAAATGGCTTTTGTACTCACTGCCTCCAGGTCAGCCAAGGAAGAAGGGGGCCAGTGTGTGGTCACTGTCTGCAAACAGCCTGAAATAGTCAGTGCTCCCAGGAACGCCCTTGGGGAGTACTTCCTATGAACCTGATTGTGCAGTGGGGGTGGGGGGACAGGGGCCCAGAGGTTGAGAACAGTGATTCTCTCCCCGCTGCCTCTGCAGGGGGAGGCTGGGGCTTCATTCAGGCCACTCTTGGCTGTGAGCAAAGACCCTGGGGAGAGCATTTTGGTTGTCAGGAAATTAGAGGCTTTGTTCAAAGCCAGGAAAAGAAAATCAATGCCCAAATCTGGGAGCTGCAGAAAACAAGAATTCAAGGGCTGTCCAGCGGTTGTGGCTTTCTTGCACCTTTCTGTTTCTGTGCTGTGGTAGTGATAACATCGGACGGCCTGAGCTGCGCTGTCGCCCGGAGCTGGGAAGTTGGCTGACCTGAGGAGAAGCCAAGGGTGGCTAATGAGTCATTAACAGTCTTTATCAAATTAGGATTATAATCTATCTCCACATGCAGAGGAAAACGTTTCAAATTATCTAGTTTCTTAATTGCAACTTGAAGATTTGGCAGGAAACGATCATGAGAGATAATGTCTGGAAATTGATGGATGGCACAGATGTGTGTCTAAGCTTCCAAAACTCCAGTAACTGGAGCATTAACCCCCACACACATGCGTATGCCCACATGGATGCCTGTATGCACAAACACCGCCACGGTGCACGCTGGTTCAGGATACTACCCATACGCACACATGAGTGCAGAGTTATAGCTGTGCGCAGTAAACCAAGCCATGGATTCAAGCAGTTCACACAGGCTAAGGTTCCCACCAAGTGCTGAGACACTGGGGGGACAAAGTGAGATATGAAAGAAATACTTAGCCTTTGCCTTTAAGAAGTTCAAAATCTGCCCAGAGAGCTAATGCATTCATATCTGAAGTGCAAGAGCGTGTCTACAGCGGCGTTCACGTGCACACTACCATAGTGGAGCTGTGAGCACGCAGTTCAGAAGGACTCAGGACAGGGGTGTACCGAATGGAGTGGGATTCCTGGAGAGGATGAGCTTTAACTGGCGTGTGGATGTTCCTCTGTGCATTGTGATAGCAGCCAGCAGGGATGGTGGCAGGAGAAGACGTGCAGCGTCTGTCAAGCAGTGACGAAGTATGTTTGTGGAACTTCCAGGGGAGGGTGGGATGGCTTTGGTTAGAGAATCCAGCCTGACTCCTACCTGCCCTGTTAAAACGGGGGAGATTAGAGGCTTGCCTCATCCTTGTCCCTCTTAGAGGCCTCGGTTTCTCTCCCTGTAGAATGGGAGTGGGATCTGCAGGCAGAGGGAGGTTTCTCTACATCTCTGCTGGCCCCATAACCTATATGATCTCTGTGAGTTCAGGGATTGTAATTTATTCATCCTTATAGCCTAAGGGCCTAGCATGTGCCTGACCAGCTTAGATGCTGAATGGGAACCAACACAGGTAGGTACATTTTTTGTGTGCTGAGTGAGTGAACCAGCAAATGAATGATGGAGGGAGGGAGTGAATGTTTGCTTTACAAAGAAGCCAGGTAGACTCAGATCCTGGTTTGGAGTGTGGGTTCTGGAGGCAGAGCGGCCCGAGTCCACACCTGGTAACAAGTTACTCCTCTTACCTGAGCGTTACCGTGTGGGGGAGGGGTGCATGTTGGGCACTTAGCAAATCACCCATATGGGTGAGCAATTGCTGTTGCTGACTTCTGGTTTTGTCCCCCCTTGGTAGGCAAACCATGCTGGGTGAGTTGGGTACCTCACTCCCTCTTTTGGTTACTCTTACTCCCCCTCCCTCTGAATGTGATAGGACAGGACCCACTTCTCCTTTCCCAGAATTGTTGCCTGGTTCTCCAAGCCCTGCTCTGGCTGCCGTAGGTCCCAGCTACCAGAAAGAAGTTGGGAGCCCAGCCATGCAAAATCCTCAGCTCTGGAGGGCTTGTGCAGCATCAGCCGGTAGGGCTTATCCCTGGAGACGGGGAGGAGATGGTCTGTGGGAGGAGCAGAAGGATGCAGGGCAGTTCTGTGAGAGTGGTGACTGAGGGCGGTGAGAATGTGAACAGGGCTAGGGGAGAGCATGGTGACAGTAGGGGTGACGGTTGTGATGGCGATGAGGTGTTGGAAAGGGGGTGGGGGACTAGGAGTTCAGGGATGGGTGCTCTGGTACAGGTAGGAGAAGAGGACTTTGTGTTGGGGAGAGCAGAAGTTTTAAAACCTTGTGTAGCCCTTGGGATGGAAGAGGGAGAGCTGAGCCTTTGCAGTCTGGGGGGTGGGTAGCGAATGTCCCGCTGCGACCCCCCACCCCGCCCCTCAGCTGGTCCTGGGGGGTGTAGGCATGAAGCAGAATAGACCGAAGAGCTGGGGAGCCAGAGTGACACGGGGTCAATGACGATGGTCTCAGCATGCAAACGCAGTTTACGCTGGGCAGAGACAGAGCCCAGAGAGAGGCTTTGGTGAGACTCGAATGCCAGTCACACACTAATTTTAAATTTTCTAGTAGCTGCATCAAAAAGGTAAAAGAAATGGTGAACATATTTTGATAGCCTATTTTATATAATTCAACATAAACAGAATAGTATCATTCAATATCGAGTATGGGGGGGCAAAGGTGAGTTTACAGCTGCACCGTGACCTGCTTTGGAGTTAATGAAGCTATTGTAATCATCACAACCCACGTGTCTTTTTCCATATGCACAATGGTAAGCCTGCTTTCAGTCACCCTGTATATAAATTAATTATTAACAAACACTGTGCATTCTTTTTTAAACACTAAGTCTTCTAAACCCATATGGGCCTGACACGTGCTGCATCTCAAGTTCTCGGTCGCTGCTTGGGGCTGGCGGCTGCCGCGTTAGACGGCACAGGTTCGTGTCTACCTCTCTCACAGTGTCGTGGCCCAGCTCCTGGGGTGCCACTTCCCACAGCGGCGCTTTTTGGAAATCATCATAACATTTTAGAGTCTAAATGAAATATTCCTCTTTCTCTGTTCTTTCACACTGGCTGCAGTACTGCCACCTCTTGCCAGAACCTGGGAAGAACTGGAGAATCACTCAAAATTCTTCTCTTTCATTTCCTGCATCTCATAGAGCCTCTCATCTGGAGCTAGGGCCTGGCAGCTCCCTCGACAGCTTGTGTAGGTGTGTACATGTATGTGCTGTGTTGCACACATGTGTGCATGTGTGTGCACTGGCAGTTGGGAGAAGTAAGGCTTGGCAGCGGGAGGGGGCAGTGCTTGAAGAAACTTGCCCTGCCTACGTCAGTACCATAAGAAAGACAGGCTTTCTGAGTGGTTTCAGGACTGTATTGCTCCTGTATTTAGAGAAGCTGGTCAGAGACACAACCCGACTGACTGACTATCATGTACCCTGAGCACAGGCTGCATCCCCCATCTTCAGAAGGTGGGAGTAGAATGGGGGAGCCCAGACGCTTTCACAGGGCCAAACAATGAATCAGAGATTGGCCAGGGCCTGGACGTCCCTACTTCTGGCTCAGAGCGGAGTCCCGGAGTCTCACCTTTTGGAGGACTTAGAGCACCCTAGTTTTCACACTGTGCAGGTCCCCCACCCCTTCTCCAAGGGGTGGGCCCTGGTTAATAGAATCAGGAACAGAATCTTCCTTGCTCAGTCCTGGCTCCCCCCACACCACAGGCCCACCTGGCTGCAGGGTCAGAAAGGAGGCCTGAGGCCACCCGCCCTTCTCCTCTCTGTGCTCCCATCGTCTGTGCTCGCAGCCCGCCCTAGCCTGCCAGCTGCCCGAGCCTGCCACAGCGCCTCCGCCACCGCCTTCTCAGGAAGCGCTGTCTCCTTTCCTCAGGCCAATGAAATTGGGGCTCTAATGAAGGCTCTGGCCAGTGCTGTGGAGGCCTGAAGTCAGGGCTATTAAATCTAACGGCTCTGTTTACTAGAGAGCCTCCCGAGTGCCAGGGACTGTGCCGAGATCTTGGCCTTCACCATTTTCTCCAATCCCCATGGACTCATGAGCTGGAAACGCTGACCTTCCTCGCTTCACAAAGGCAGAGACTGAGATCTGAAGAGTGTTGGTATCTTCCGGTGACAGGTGAAATTTTGAGCCGGGTCCACATGGCTCCAAAGGTGGTGCTCTCAACTGGGGAAGCCGAGGAATTTGGAAAAGAGATGATTTTTGAGCTAAGTCTTAACAGCAGATGAGATTGGGGAAGGTAGGAGGAGGGACCAAGAAGTCAAGGCTGAAGGAACAGCAGGAAGGACTGGGCAGCATGGGGTGTTCTGGCCTGCTGAGCTCTGGAATGGAAGGGCCCAAACCTCCCTTGCAGCAGCTTTTAAAAACTGAATAAAATTTATTTTTTAGAGTCTTTTTGGTTCACAGCAAAATTGAGCAGGACATGTGGAGATTCCCATTCCTGCTCTTGCAACCCCCACCACCTCCTTCACTATCAACAGTTGTTGTAGCTGATGAATCTACGCTGACATCTCACCACCCACGGTCCATCGTTTACATCAGGGCTCACTCTCGGTGCTGCGTATTCTGTGGGTCTGGGCGAATGTATGAAGGCACGAATGTATCACTATAGTACCATGCAGAGGATCTTCACTGCCCTGAGGTCCTCTGTGCTCCGATTATTCACTCCTCCCCCCACTCTCTACCCCCGACAGCCATGGATCTTCTTCTCATCTCCATGGCTGTGCCTTTTCTGTAACGTCATAGAGCTGGAATCATACAATATGTAGACATTTCACTGACTTCTTCTACTTAGGAATGTGCATTTAAGATTCCCCCATGTGTTTTTATGACCTGATAGCTCATTCCTTCTTTGTGCTGGATGGTATTCCATTGTCTGGGTAGACCACAGTTTAATTTTCTGTTCACCCACTGATTCATTTTGCTTGCTTCCAAGTTTTGGCCATTGAGAATGGAGCTGCTATAAACATCAGTGTGTAGGTTTTTGTGTGCACACAACTGTTCGGTTCATTTGAGTAAATACCAAGGAGTGCAATTGCTGGGTCATATGGGAAAGGGTTTGTTTGCTTTTGTAAGAATCCACTGCATTGTATTCTAAGGTGGCTGGACCATTTTGCATTCCCACCAACTCCACATCCTCAGCAGCATTTGGTTTTGTCAGTGTTTTGGGTTTTGGCCTTTCTAATAGGTGTGTAATGGTGCCTCATTTTAATTTGCATTTCCCTAGTGACATACGATTGGAGCAGCTTTTCATAGGCTTATTTGCTGTCTTCTTTGGTAAGGTGTCTTTTCAGCTCTCTGCCTATTTTTTAATTGGGTTGTTCATTTCTTATTGTTGAGTTTTAAGAGTTCTTTGTATATTTTGGATAACAGTCCTTTATCAGGTATGTCTTTTGCAAATATTTTCTCCCAGTCTGTGGTTTATCTTCTCATTGTCTTCATGCAGCAGCTTTTAAAATCCTTATTTCCTAGGCCCTTCTCCAGAACGGCTTTCTCTAGGGGTGGACCCAGAAACTCTGAACTGTAAAGACTCCTGGAGAGGAAGTCCAAGGCCAGCACTGGGTGCCTCTGCAAGGCGGAGCTGGAATCCCGGAGATTAGCCTGACAGGTAGATGGGGCCGAATGAGGAGGAGTCACTTGGATGCCGTGCTAAGGAAGATGGCTTTGAAGGCCCTACTTTTTATTATAAGGCTCAATAAATATCTTAGGCCAAACCCTACAGACAATGGAAAGGCACTGAGGACTCTGAGGGGAAACCAAGGTGTGATCCAACTTTTGTTTTAGGTAGTACGTTCTGGTGGTAGTATATAGAAAGCACTGAGGATGTTGGAGCCATTAGACAAATGAAGAAATCATTGAAATATGCCTGGTGACTGGTGGCAAGTCCCTCATCCAGGACTGGGCAGTGATGGAGAAAGAGGTTCCTTTCAGTTTAGCACAACAAGTATTTCTTTAACATGTTTTCTGGACTGAGCCCTGTACCAGGTTTTAAGGACCCTGGGATGAAATAAAATATTGTCCCCTATCCTCAAGGCACTCACCATCCATCAAGATTCATCAAAAATAATTAGGTGGAGAAAAAGGGAACTGGTAATTGGGCAGTGGTATGGACTGAATTCTGCCCCTTGTAAGTTCACGTACTGAACTTCCAATGCAACTGTACTCGGGTGGGGGGCTCGTGGAGGTAGAGGTAAAGGTAGACAAAGTCATAGGATGGGGCCCTCATCCAACAGGATCGGCGCCCTTATGAGAAGAGGCAAAGATGCCAGAGGGCAGTGTCAGGTGCAGACAGGAAAGGTCACATGAGGACACGGCAAGAAGGTGCCATCTGCAGCTAGCTCGAGAGGTCTCACTAGAAATCAGTTTTGCCAGCATCTTGATCTTGGACTTCCAGGCTCCAAAACTGTGAGAAAATAAATGTCTATTGTTTGGGCCACCTAGTCTGTGGTATTTTGTCATGACAGCCGGAGCAGACTAATACAAAGTCTTAAATGTGTATTCACGGGGTGACATAAACAGTGTTATGCCACTGATTGTACCTGTCTCGAGCTCTGAGGAGACAACCTGGGCTGGTGTGGGCCGCTTCTCCTAAAGACAATGCAAATGCAGAGACAGCAGGAAGAAGGCCCAGGACCAAGGCTGAGCAATGCCAGCGTTAGGAGTGGTGACGATGATTGGCAGGAACTCCTGTGCAGTTATGTTGGTGTGCCGCTGACTTATGCGACATGGGGCCTTTCTTCGCCCTCATCTTCACTGTCGGAAGTACAATGGGGGAGAGACAGCAGGGGATCCGAAGTGAAGTCTAGGCTCACCGACAGAGCCAACAGGCAGGTATGGTACTCACGAAGTTTTTTTTACTTATTGTGAGTTCATTAGTTCATTGATTATTGGCTAGCTCATTTCATCTGCTGGGTTCTTGCATTATTATTATTTAATGTTTTATATATTAGTGCTTTGTCTTTCATTAGAATAAAAGTTCCTTGAGGACAGGAGCTGAACTTGAACACCTTTGCTTCTGCTCTTTATCCTTAGTGCCAGCGTACAGCTGGCCGTCCAGTGGGCCAGGACAAATATTTGCTCCAAATGGTTATAAGAAGAATGGTTACATTTAGGTCAGGGGTGTCAGACTCATTTTTACCAGGGGCCACATCAGCCTTGCAGTTGCCTTCAAAGGGCCGAACGTAATTTTAGGACTGTGTAAATGTAACTACTTAACAGTTAAGCGAGAGCTCCGCACTGCCGCTGGGTAGAAACATGGTGCCCGGCTGGATAAAACAAGGTGGAGGGCCGGATTCGGCCCGCAGGCCTTGTGTTTGCCACTTCTGATTTAGATAATCATTTTTAAGCCTTTGCAAATTAAAAGAAATAGTCAAAACAAGATACACTTAAAAAAATTACAATGGGCATGTTAAAGCATCCAAAGGGTATTAGTAGAAATCGCTGTATTTTAAAAAGACTCCAAAAACTGACAGCTTGTGCCAATGGATCACCTGATCAAGAAAGAGCTGGGCACTGAACTAGGTTTCAGACAACGGGGGGAGGGGAGCGGGGGGGGGGACAGGAGGGAGTCAGTGGTGCGTGGCCGTGGCCTTCAATACTGTTTGCAGCTCCCCGACACCTGTCCGATGGGGTTAAGTATTTACATTCAGCCTGATTCCCCCCTCTGACTCTGCAGGCAGCAGCAACTCTCTGGGGGCCCAGGGAAAGAGAGAAAGCCCTCCCTGCAGGGGTCCCAGGCAGGGGCAGAAGGACCTCCCCTCCCCCTCCTGCATCTGAAGAGGGCTTCCCTCTGGGAGTTTCCAGCAGCCTGACCTCCAGCCTTTGGGTTGGAGGATCTGGCTGCTTCTGTACCACATAAAAAGGGCAAGTGCATTCATTATTATTATACAATGTATAATATATAATAGCGATTATGCTGTCAGCAGCCAGAGTCTCTGACCACAGATCAGAGGCTGGGGTGACATAAATCCACCCAGTGAAGTCTTTGGAGATTCTACGTGAAGGTGAGAGGATTCAGCTTCCTCTCTAATGGAGGCTCTCGAGGAAGAGTTTCTTCCCCAGGCAACTTTGGAGTTTGAAACTAGGGGGACTGGGAGGATCTGGACAAACAGTGTTATCAGTGTGTCGGGGCAGCGATGATAAAAAGGCCACAGTTGCCTCCTCCGAGCCATAAAATGCTAATGGCTTGCAAACCCTGCCCCGGATGGGGGCAGATGAGGAGTCACCCAGAGGCCTAGAAGGAGGGAAGGGGCCTCCTCCAGCTCCTGGGGTCAGATTCTTTACAGAAAACCTGGCCAGCTTGGGTTTCACTCTCTGCCTCCCTGCTTCCATCAGTGTCTTTGTCTGGGCTTTCCCTGGGCCCCCTGACTGCTCTGAGGTCAGAGGATCAATGGCCGCCTGACTGTGGCTGAAATGGCTCCTCTACGGGGAGCCAAGAGCAAATTTCAGGGAGGCAGAAAGCGTCCTCCAGTCCCTTTATGCCCGGGGGCCATGTGCTGAGTTGTGGAGCCAGCCAGCCAGCATCTGTAGGTGCTGGGCGCCGGCACCAAGGCTTAGCAGCACTGTGATCTCTGTGGAATGCTTGCCCTGGCCTTCCTCTGAGAAGACACTTAGATTAATGTCCTCCCCGAAGTAGACGAAGCCGCCCCAGCGGGCCCAGGCTGAAACAGCCCAGTTGGTTTCCCTTTACATCACACCAACCCGACCCCCCAGAACCCTGGGACTTTTTAGAATGAAAACAGCGGTGCAGAGAACAGGCTCGCCTGGCATTTGCAAAGAGGTGATTTACTGACAAAGCCTCTACCCCCTTTCATCTCTCCCTCTGCCCCAGCCCATCACACAGTTTCTCCCTCTGTGACCCAAACGCCCCAGGAAGCCCACAGCAGAAAAGCTCTTGAGAATAGGAATAACTAACCGGAGTTTCGTCTGAACACCTTTTCTGGGGCAAGGGTAACAAGAATTATTCAAATGCAATCATAAAATGAGGCCAGCCTGGCAGGAATAGGGTGGGGGCGGGGGACGGAGTGAAGATGGAGGTAAGGATTTCTTGCCAGTTTTAAGTTTTGTGATTTCAGGGGAGTTCTCCTGTTGTCCTCGTCTCCGTCCGCTCAGCAGAGGGTGTCTCAGAGCTCTGCCCGGGCGGCGTGCTCAGAAGGACTTGGCACCGGGGACGGGGGCTGTTTTCCCGAGGTTGCGGGGGTCCGCCGCGTTCCCACGTCCGAGGCCACCGTACGGTCTGAAGCTTCCTGCCCGGCGCGGTTCTGCGCGCGCCCGCAGCAGGAGCAGGCCCTGACCCGGAGTCTCAGAAAAGCCTCCAGCAGAGGGAGACACTCCGGCGGCTCCTCGGCCGGGAAAGCGGCGGGCCGGAGCGGGTAGGGTGGTGGGGGTGGGGAGAGGGGAGTGGGGAGAGGGGAGGTGGGGGGGGCGGGGGCGGGTCCCTGAGCGCTGACGTCCTGAGCGGTGCTGGGAAGTATAGGCTGTGTTGTCACGCCGGTGTCAGTCTGATGAAGATTGGCATCAGGTAAGCTGTCATTCATTTCCATGTCAGAGCCGCTTCTGCAGGCGGCGCGGCTGCGGGCGGCTGCCTCGGAGCGCGCGTGTTTTATTCCGGTCCCCAAGCCGGAGTATTATTCATTGCGACAGGGCGAGGAGGAGAGCGAGCGAGGGAGGCAGCGGGAGGAGAGAGGGAGGCGGCAAGGAGGAGGGAGCAGGGAGCGGGGAGGGAGCGCGCAGAGAGAAGCTGGGGAAGCGCCGGCGGACGCGGAGCGGGGCGAGGCTGGGGAGGAGGCGGTCCGGCACCCGGCGCGCAGCCCCGCGGTGGCCGCTGCCTAGCCCTTTAGGGCAGGGGCCGGGCGCGCATTGTCCGCGCGGGAGGCGGACCGCCGGCCCCGAGGCCCTGTCGCGGAAGGGCGGGGAGCTGCGCCGGGGACCTAGAGCAGGGACCAGCGCGCTGGCCCGAGCCCGGTGCGGGCTGGTCGGGGCCAGGCGATCCTACGGCGAGGCCGGCTTCAGGTTCGCTTTCTCCCGGCTTCGTGCGCCCTTTGGGCGGGCGCCGCGGGCGCTACCACCCTGAGGCTGCCTTTGAACGGCTGGAAGCGGGAGCAGCCCCAGACTCGGGCCGGGCGACTGAAGTCCGAGCCACCGCCGCGCCCGGCCTGGGCGAATGGGGTTTGCAGGCGGATCGGAGGGGACTTCGGAACACGAGCCAGGGGAGCTGGCGCCCCCGGGGCCAGTTTAGGGGCCCCAGCCCCGCCAGGAGCGATGATTTGTAGGGTTGTGGGTTTTGGGAGGGTTTTGGGGAGTCCTTGGTGAGGTGAGGGATAACTGGGTTCCCCTTCGAGGTTTGGGAGTGAGGAGCCCTCCTGGATCTAGTCCTCCTGACACGAGTTCGTAAAAGAGGGGATGGAAAACAGAGGTCAATGGGCAGGGTCTCGTGTCTGCCGCAAAGTTTGAGGCTCTTTCGGGCTAGGTGTGCGGGCTTTTCCAGCTCCAGAACCAGAGGAAGAAACGGGCGAAGCGGGCTTCCTTTCCGGGGTCTCAGAGGTGCCTGCGCGGTAGGGCGACCTGGGCTCGGGCTGGGAGTGCGGCAGGGCTGGGGATGGTGGTGCATCGGCCCTGAACTCGGGCTCGGGTTCGGGCCCCGCTGGAGTTTGGGTTGTAGGGTCCGGGCTGATTTCAGAAGAGTGACTGAAGGGCCACCGAGTAGTTTCAGGATGGAATCACAGCCCCGCCAGAGCAGGGGATTGGAGGTGGGCGTTGGGGGCCTGGAGTTCATCTGAGGCTGGAGTCGGAGGAACGGGCGGCTTTCTTTAGGATTTAGGCAAAGAACTACGGCTTTTTATCGGGGTTGAGGCTTTTGAAATTTGGGAATGGTCGTGCACGCTGTTCCCCACGCTCCGTGGGTGGAAAAGCACTAAGGGAGGCGCTGGAAGTAGTTGATCAGAGTCACGGCAGGCGAGTCCCGAATTTCTGCTGCTTCTCCCTGAAAGAGGCTTTGGGAGAGAGGACTTAAGGCGCACAGGACCGGGTCCTAAGAGGAAGATTCCAGGAAGCGGACAAATCGCAGGGGCGTTCTGGGTGGAGCGACAGGGCAGTCTCGCAGGGCTCGAGGTGGATCCGAGGACCGTGGCGGCTCTTCGGGCCTCGGGAGACGCTCGGTCGTCTGCGGGCGCAGCGCAGCGCAGCGGGCTGAGTTCGGTTGTCCGCAGGCGCCGCGGCCTGCGCCGGAGCTCCAGCAGCGAGGAGCCGCGTTGCGCCGGGGGAAGTCTGGACTGCGGCCGAGGGCCGGGAGGGCTCGAACTCGAGCACCCTGACTTTACTCGCCGGTCGTGGACCCTCAGGCGCTACGGCCAGGTCCGGAAGCCCACTCGCGGGAGCGACGTTCCGCCTGGGAGAGGGGGGATCTCAGGGTCTCCTACCCTCACCCTCTTGTCCCCGGACTTCTCCAGCGCGTTAACTTCTCAGATATCAAATGCTCTCCAACTGGTGGAAGCCTAAAGCTTCGCGCTGTGGACGGCTTTAGGTGACCCCTTCCTGCAAACGGAGAAAATGATGGTGTTCAAACACAAAAACAGAAATTCCGTGAAGTCTAACCCGTGGACCTCCCGTTTACTCTGCCATCCTGGCCTTCGCGAGGCCTCAGGACCTTGGGGGAAGGGAGGGGTCTCCTGTTTCTGGACTCTCGGTCTCCCACTCGAGCTGCACCCTCCACTCAAGGCTCCGGCCTAGCTCGGGGCAGGGAGAGAAGTCCGGACCGCGAAGGGAGGCTGCCCCTCTGGCCAGCTAGGGAAGCAGTGTGTTGGGGGCGGGGGAGGGGGGTGCTGGAAGGAGATTTGAAATTTCCTCCTCACAGTCTTGAGCTCAACCTCTCGCACCCCTCGGGGAGCCGCGAGACCGTGCTTTCGGGGCGCAGAAGACGCGCGACCCACGAGTGGCCGCAGCGGCCGGGGCGCGGCGACCGCCCGCAGCGGAGCTCCACGCTGTTGTTCTGCAGGCTTGGAATTCTTGCACTCTCTCCCGCCGCGGGCCTGAGTGCAGGAGGGAGCCGTGACCCTACGGAGACTCCCGTCCCCGCCTCCCCTTTGTGAGCTCGGAAGGCTTGAAAGCCGAGAGAAAGAGAAGCTGTTTAGAAAAAGGGGCAGGGGGTTACTGGAGAGAGATGGGCCGGCCACCGCTCACAGTAAAATGCCTCGTGCAAATTGCACTGAAGTGCACCGAACTCGCGGCCGGCTGTTTTATGGTCCTTACTGGGAGTTTACTGCTCTCTGCTTTTAAGTCTGTAGATTGCTTTAAGTTAATGAAAGTGCTGCTTTCAAAAGGGGCTTTTATTGTGGGGCCATGATGAGCCCAGTACCTCCCCTTTACTCTTCCAAAAGGGGCCTGTTCGTAAAGACAGTCTCCTGGAGTTCCCACAGGGACAGGCCGGGGCAGGACGCCCTTTGACGATGAGGGTTAATAAACACCAATGCCCAAGTGATGCAGGACATCGAGTTTGCTCCTTTTCCCGTCCGGTGTCATCTGCACATTCTTTTCTCGCATTTTGGACTTCCGCTGAGTCTGACTTGACATGTTGCTGGTGCCTCCCCCCACACCCGTCCTCAACGTTGCTTTACACAGGCTGACCCTATTCAATTAAACTCGAACTGGATTTCAGGATTTCGACTGGCTGCCAAATCAAACTGCAACTAAAATATTTACTTGGGCACTGGGGGAGGGGCTTTGCCTTGCTTTTAGTAAGATGGATGTGTAAAATGTCAGGGAGAAAGTCTGGAAACCTTGAGGAGAAATGTGGAAAGCTATTTTTCAGCACTTCTCCCTTTTCCAATCTCTCTGGCACAGGAGGTGAGATGACAACGTTTTCTGACTGGGTCCTAACACACAAACTGCAGCGGGGCTGGGCTGCGGCTTCGACCGCATGTCATAACCATTTAGACTGTGGTTTGTTGTTCAAAGCTTCTCCAAGCTGGGTTTCATTAACTCTACACCAGTTGCCTGGAAGTTCAGTAGCAATAAATTGTATAAACACATTTGAAGTAAGTTAGTGATGAAATAAGGAGAATTACTGTCTTGTGAGTGGAGAATCTTGAATTCATGGAGTTCTGGCTTAACTGGAAACATACCTCTTCTCCCTCGGCCTTGATGTTTATGGGTATACCGGAGCGTGTGTTGAATTTCTTTCTGCCATGTCCATCTTCGACCTGGGGCTGTAACTCATTAGGGACCAAGGCATGCCTAGAAAGCAAAAAGGCTGAGTTTTAAAGGGGCTTCTATTAGCCTGGTTTAGAAACCAACCCCACCCCATCAGCTTGCCTTCCTTACTCTGGGTGAATGCCACGCGCCCCTGAACAGTGCAGAGCAGACCAAATTAGATTTTAAATGTTAGCGGCTTAATAATACTGTGTTGTTAGCAATTGAATTTGTTTTTATTAAAGAAACAACCTATAAAATTTATAGGCTTCCCGCATGTTGCAAGATTTCCATGCTATTTATTTAGCACCCCCCCAATTCTATCTCCAATTTCAGACTTTTGTTCCCCATTTATTTAATTTGGAGCACATTTTCTAAATTAGTTTCGGGAAGGTGAGAAATGCTGTTCTAAGTTTTCCTTTTCCTATGCTGGGTGGCACCAGGCCTGCGACGCTGAGATATATATAAACGTGTGATGCAATTGCTAGAGGTGACGGCATGGGAACCAGAGCGTCTGATCAGACGAAGATCCGAGTGTGGAGAGGGTGAGAGCGGATCATCGTGAGCCACCACCAGCCTTGAGCCCAGCCACCATGCCACACTTTGTACAAAACACTTCACGTGACACTCGTGACTTAGTGAAGATTGAATTCTACTGAGAAGCAGAATTTAGAGGGAGGAGCCACACAGGCTGGGCTCTGGCCAGGCTGCTTGGCCAGCTCGTTGCAGTGGGGATCAGCTAATTTAATTAAATCGAATACCTGGTGGGAACGGAGGAAGGAGCTAATCAAGGCTGGCAGGTCATTGTGCTGAGCTAGTGCTCGGGCTGAAATTTGGGGGCCGGGCAGCTTTACACCCAGTTACTGCCTGACCACAGTGCTCCAGCCGGTTTCTCGGTTTCTCCATCTGCAAAGTTAGTGCCTCGCAGGAATCACTCCTGGGGTTCTGAGGAGTGACCCCTGCACGGATCTGCTGGGTGGACTCTGAGTAACAAAGGGATCGGAGAGGGAAGGCTTCCGAGCAGCACCCCCGCCTTCAGTGTATTTTCTGGCCCGTCTGGTCCCGCAGCCTTCCCTCGTGATTCTCAGGAGTCCTGAGACTTGGGCGAAAGGGTTGACTCCTGCCTTTCTTTACATCCTAGAATTTGAAAACCCTGCTGTGATTCCAAAACCACCTGCTCTTTATCAGGAGGGACAGTTAAGTTGCCGCACTGGGGGAACCGGCATGCTCTCTGCCAGTGGTGCTACCTGGAATGGCTTTCATGCATCAGCTGAACACAGAATCTGACCCGTCAGAAATCCAGCCCCTTCTCTGTGCCATGGGGAAGAAGAGGCCTGGGCACCAACTGGCGTGTGACATCCGGGCAGGCGTGCTAGGGGATGGGCCCCGGTCCAGAGCTAGTCGCTGCCTGACCCTCCCTCAGCAGCCTCCATGCTGGCAGATCAAAGTAGATTCTGGGCCAGAAAAGCCCAAGAAGTTACACCTGGCACTTACACAAAAGTGTACGCACTCGGACACTCCTTCCATTGCCGCGCCTGACTTTTCAAAGCCGGCCTTGATCCTGGAGACGTGGCTCCAGGGGAAGGCTTGCCTTTAATTCTCCCTCATCTGTGGGGACTTCTTGGGGTAATTTTTTCCTCTCCATAGCCTCCTCCTGCAGTCTCGGCGGCATCTTCATCTCTATTCCTATTGGGAGTAAGAGCCCGCCTGAAGGTGGAAGGAGCAACTGGTTTGCTCAGAGAGTGCATGATAGTGGGAAGGCCCAGTCCTTCTACCAGATGCCCGGGGAGTGAGGGAGCACCAAGCCCTAGACGCCTGAGAAGGACTTGCTGCAGACGCGTTGTCTTTAGGGGACCTGCTGTTTGGCTTGGAAGCCTCACTGCAGGCCCTGCCTGCCTGGGTTTCTAATTACACGAAGGACGTTTCTGCTAAGACCTATCTCACTAAAAACACATCCCTGCGTGTAATAAGAAACCCTAAACCAGGCAGGATATTTTAAAACTGAAGCAATGAAGATTAGATTAAGTCTCCACCAAACAGCTTCGTTCTCGTATTATTTTTGGCTGGAATGTGGAGAAAAGCAGCTGGCCCTGGGGCCCCGGAGCAGACTGTGAGGGTTCCGATGGAGCTGGGGTGGGTGGCGTAATTGTTAGTTTCTCTGCTTAATAGGAATGTGGCCAATTCCGATACAGCTCAGACAAGGCAGCGGGGGTCTGAGGGAGCCCCAGGGATGGGGAGGAGCCAAAGAGTCGCCCAGAATCAGCAGGTCTGAGAGCCCTGAGGACACTTCTAAACTCCCCACATCATTAGGGTCTAGTCTCTTGCGCTCAGCTTACGCTCCCACTCTGGTCCCATCTTAGGCCTAGTAAGCCCATCCACCCTTCACCAGGCCTTTGGAGGAACTCACATACATTGGGGACCTTTCTAGGTGGCAAAGGAACAAAGAGTTGTCTGAGGTTCCCGGAAATGGGGCCCAGGAACCTGGAATCACAAGCCTTGTCTTGTCCTGCTGATGAGGGGCAGCACGGTGCTCCCTCATTCAGCAAGTGTTCAGTGCATCTCCTGTGTGCCGGGCACAGTCCTACGCATCAAGGATCCAGCAGCAGCAGTAAATGGAAGCCCCCTTCATGTAATCATCGAGCCGCTGGCCTGCTGGCAGACAGAGTGGGGTCCAGGCTTAGTGAGCATCAGACAAACTGCCTCAAGAGCCTGCCTCTGCTAGTTGGTAATCAGACGAATTTAGACAAGTTGTTCAACATCTCTGATTCAACTTCCCCCTTGGAAAATGGGAAATGAAAGTATAAAGCTCGCAGGACTGTGGAGCGAGCGTTTGTAAAGCTCCCAGCATAGTGCCTGGCACGTAGGAGAGGTTCGGCCACGGGTCTCCCCCTCCCTGTCCTATTGGCTGGCCTACCCAGCTTACCACTCCCCTTCCTTTTTGCTTCCCTAGGACGTGGCTTGGCTCATGTGCAGGTCACTGGCACCATCAGCAAGTGGTGGACAAACAGCTGGTCACCTTGTGGCCGGGTGCCGCCTATGGCGTGCACAGCCCGCAGGGCTGTGGCAGAAATAGACCTGTCCTCAGGGGGTGGGCAAACACACAAACACATCGGAGGTGATGACGTGAAAAAAGGCACACAGATTGTCGTAAACCAGAGGAGGCACGGGTGGGACTGGGTGCTGCAGAGGGACAGGGAGTGCGGGGGCAGGGAGACTTCTAGGGGAGGTGAGCTCTCAGCAGTGCTCCTGGGAGTGCTGGGGGCCAAGCAGAACCAGAGTGAAGAGTTTAGCCCCCTCTGAGCATGCCTGGGGGCCACCTAGGCCACCCCTGCCTCGGGGGAACCACTGGGGCCCCCTGTGGGGACTGGCCTCTGCCCCCCACAGAGGAATTCCCGGGAGGGTTTTCTCATAGCCTTCTCCAGGGTTAGGGCTTAGGCCAATGGCAGTGCATGAAGCACTCGAACTCCTTTCCTGATGCCAGCCCACCGCTCTCGAATCTCCCTGCTTTTCCTGAGCCAAGAGAGTGACTCGGACATCGGAGGTCCAAACCTGGCCAGCTCAGGGCCCCGGAGCTCACTGATGTCAGAGAGGTGGGGATGGTGGAGAGTACTGTGTTTGGGACTGGAGGATATATGTGACACTGGCTATATGTGACCTTCAACAAGGGACCGGCCTTCCCTGGACGTCAGTTTCCTCACCTAGCCAATGAGGAGCTTCAAGTTGCTCTCAGAAGCCCCCTTCAGCCCAAAGTTCCATGAGTCTGGGTCTCCTCCTAATTGTACTGTCGTCTGTCTGAGCGGTCACGAGCCCCGCCCCCAGCAGCGCCCCCAGCAGCACTCCCAGGCGAGCGTCGTGACTGCACACAGCTGCAGAGGCACATGGGCCAGGGCCAGGTGCCCTGGGCTTGTGTGGTGGGCCCCAGGGCAGTAGAGTGCGTTGGCTTTGACTTGACTCCCTGGGGCGAATGGGCGCGTCCCAGGCAGCAGGGGTTGGCTCCACCAGGGCGGCATTTGTAGTCTGAAAACTCACCGGCCTCTTCCTGAAAAGCACCGTTGGCTTCTTCTGTGGACAGTGTGGTGGGAGAGGGAACACAGGCTTTCGTGTCGGAGTCTCCATTCTGCCCCTGATTCCGCTACTAAGCTGTGTGTCCTTGGGCACATCATCTAACCTCTCTGAGCCTCAGTTTTCTAAGCTATATAGTCAGAATAATAATAATAATAATAATAATAATAATAATACAGAGCACATGGGAGTATTGAAGAAATGACCTAAAAGTGCTTGGCACTTGGCAAGCTCATGGTGGATATGACTTCTTTCTTAATAAAAAGCACATTCTCAGGCACCTGCTCCTCTGATCTCTGGTCAGCTCTGGGGCAGGTGAAGGGGTATTGTTCCAGCATTTTACAAATGAGAGGAGCTGAGGCTCCAAGAGCGGCAAACCTGTGGGGTCCACGAAGGGGGTGCTGTGTGCTGCCCGTTTGCAGGGGAAGTGCCATAACTAAGGAGGCCCAGGTCTACCTGTGACAGCGATGGCCTTTTCTCTGGCCTTTGGGAGACAGAGCCAGTGCTCTGAGAGCTGCTCTGCCCCGAGGTCCACCTACGTCTCTCCTGAGAGACTCTTTAAAGGAACGAGAGCACATCTCCCCCATCACCCACACCTTTGTCTGGCAAACCCTGGGCGAAGTTTCCGGCTGTTACGGCAACCTAAACCTAGAAGATCTACTTTTTTTACTCCCACAAAGCCTCCAGTGGCCAGTGCAAAGACGGAGAGGTGGCGGTGGACGTAGGGGCATGGAGGTGTAGTGATGGCAGTGGCTGTTGGTGACAGAGCAGCCCTGCGGCCTTCCTGCCTCCATCTGCCAGCTGAGCTGTAAGGGGCCTGGTGGGGAGGAGAGTGTCCCCAGGGCTTGACGCCCACGGTCGACCCACTCAGTCCTGACAGACACTGAGGGACATTCAGCCCATTAGTAGGGGCCTGCTGACTCTGAGGAGGGGTGGGTACCGTCTCCCTGATTCCAGGGTGGCCCAGTAGGGGCAGTGAGCCCCACCCCAGAGGTTCCTCTAACCGGCCTCCCTCATTCGGGTTGTTGCCACTGTGCACTGCTCTACCCCAACGCCTCTGCTAAGCCGTGGGGGTGCAGGGCTGTGCCTCTCCTTGGGGAGGCCATGTTCCCTACAGATCATGGATTCTACTTCCAGGTCAGAGGCAAGGGAGGGCCAGAGACTCAGGTTTTATGCCCAGGACCCACGGTCCGAGGTGCTTGCTTTTCTGTCACCGGCATGGCCTGAGCCTGCAGTGTAATGCATGGCCATTCATGGGCTGTGTGGGGTCAGGGCCTTTCCCCCTCGGAGCCACACTGTCTCATTTGGAGCCTGAACAGATAACATCACCAGGAAGAGCTGTGTGACTCTGACACTCTCGTAACTTCCTTGGATTGCAGCATCGTCCTTTTATGTTACCAGGAAGTTAGACCAGCTTATCCCAAGGCCCCTCCCTGGGTCTACAGTCTGTGACTACGTGCTACAGTGCGTGGCCCAGACCACCGAGCACCACAGATCTGGAGACCGAGGGACGACCAGCCCAGCGGTGCTGGGGCCTGTCTCACTCTGCTTGGGTGTGCAGCCCTACACCTAAGGGAAGGTGTGGCTGCAGTGGCCATGGGCCTCGCTTAATCAACTGCAGGGACTGGGAGAGCTCTTGGTTGGAGGGGCCCTTCTGAGTTCTCCAGGCCTCAGGAGGCCCACGGGGACAGCAGCGGGGCAGGAGAGGCCGGTGGTGGGCGTTCAGTGCTGCTGCTCTCACGTGGCCCACGTGGAAGTGCTGCTCTTTCTCTGCTGCCCTGTGGGAGCTCCTCTTTTGGCCCTGCCCCCAGGACACCTCTGGGAGGGCTGGACTCCCTGGGATAGCCGTCCCCCAGGCTACTCCTCACTGTGATGTGACCCGGAAGAGAGCCCAGGAGCTCTGTGGCCTCCCCCAGCCTGTCCTGGAGGCCATTCTCAGGGACAGCGGCTTGCTCCTTGCTCGGGCACAGCTCTCCTCAGGAAGACACCCCAGCCAGTAGAGCCTCTTAGTGGCATCGAGATGAGACCGCTGTCTCCTGCTGACTTGCAGATGGTCAGGAAAGCCCCTTCCCAAGCTGGACCTCTGCTCCCCTGGAAGACTTCCCAGACGTCTCCTTGGACTTGCAAGGCGGGTGTGGAAGGAGAACTCCGTGCTCTGGGGAGTGCCATTAGCTGGGGGCAGGTCAGGGAAGAAGAGAGGTTCCCCAGCATTCTTCCTGCATGGGGCCCTGTGCTGGGGCCCTGCCTGTCCACTCGGACCTCCATTTTCTCTGGGAGGGGGGGCCGCCACAGCTCGCCCACAGACTGAGGGAGAAGGATTTTGCTGAGCTCTGTGTTTTTTGGGGTAGCCGAATAAGACCATGGATTGGAGGCTCCTTTGCTGTGGGCTGGGCCCTGTGTGTGTGGCTGCTCTTGCCTCTGTTTTATGCAGTGAGGCTCAGAGAGGTGAGAGAGCTGCCCACGGGCAACCCAGCTGGTTCTGTGTGGTCCTGGGTCCAGTGGCCTTTCTAGCCCAGCTTGCTGCCTGCTCCAGGGAGATGTCTGTTTGGGGGAAGGTTTCCTTGCTGCCTGCCTTTTCCATCCCGCTGCCGCCCCCGACCCCGTGCTCCACCGCACACAAGGCCCCCTATAAGGTGCAGGGCCCCGGGTTGAGCAGGGTGCCGGTGGTGCGACCCGGGTTCCTGGGGCTGGCCAGCGCAGGACAAGCCGAAGGCTTGGGCGTGAGGCTTGACTCAGCTGGATGCTGGCTGGGTGGCCTGGGAAGCTGGCCCCGCGTTCCTCATCAGTGAATGGTGGTCGTGATGCTGTCCGGGCTGTGGAGAGTTAGTGGGTGCGAATGTGTCATGAACGCTGTACACACGCAAATGAAAGCGCCTACGTGGGATCTGGCCTGTACTACTTGGGAGAAAATCGGTCAACAGCGACGCTGTCACTCTGCTTAGATTAAAGCAGAGTGCATGCGAGCACAGTGCTGACAGCTCATTTACGGGCAAAAGCCTGACCGGCCACCACTGCCTCGCGGCAGGGTGTGCACCATACCCTCGGTGGGTTTTCCGGATCCTGGCAGAGAGCCCACAAACCTGACTTGTGTGCCTACTATGTGCCAATGGTTGTCCTCGATAATGTTTTCCACCTAATGCAGTGCAGGGGCCACCAGAGCCTGGGATGTGGGGGTGGCCCCTGCCGTGTCCCATCAGCCTGAACCAGGCCTTGGGTTCTTCCCTGCTGGTAACATGTGTTCAGTCGATGTCTCCTGAGCACCTTCTGTGTGTTGGCCGTGGCAGAAGTGCTGGGCGCACGGTTGTGAGCTCGCCAGCTGGGCTCCAGTAGAGTTCACAGTCTGTGGGGGAGGCAGGAGTTCAGGCTCCGTAAGTAATTCGTGAAAACAGGACATGAGCCATGGAGGAGCCCAGAAGGTCATGAGAACATAACTGGGGAGTACGACCCCCTCTGGTGGTCTCGGAAGGCCCCCTGAAGTTCTGATCCTCAAGTGAGGCCCCTCCCAGGGGGAGAATTGGTCACCCCTGCCATCCCCGGGGCTCTGCTTCCATCCCAGACAAGGACAGAACAGGCAAGAAGAGGACAGTGGTCCACAGGATATCCCGCCAGGGGTTTTTTGCTCCCGCCTGTGTTTCTTGTCCAGGCCGCCTCACAGAGCACAGCGGATGCTGTCCCACACCCCCTGCTCCCCCAACCCACCACTGTCCTCCTTTGAGGGCGTGGCTTTCCAGAGGAGCCTTTAGAAAAGGCGGGCACCCTTCTCCACTCTTCCTGCTGCCCCAGCCAGGGCCCCAGTCACATCTGAGGGTACTTGGAGATGGTCACGTTCACATCTTCCCTGAGTCTGAGTTCTGGGTTGCTCTCATGTGCAGCACCTGGGAGCTTGGAGGGAAAAGCTTACCCCGCTTTCCCAGTGCTGGCCGGAGGACGGCATTTATCGGCGACCGGGCCCGTCCTCCAGACGGGACGGAATCAACTTCTCAACGTGGCTTCCTCGGTGCAGTGGCCACGGCCATGCCATCCCTTCAGAAGTTCTGGGAACAGTTTGTGAATAGTTTGCAGCCTGCTACTTTGGAGGGGGCAGTGAGGAGAGGCACGAGGGAGGTGGCCAAAGAGTTAAATGGACTTCAATCGCTGGGGTGTGAATCCAAAGTCAGACAAATATGAAAAGAAAGGTGCTCTTGAGGGAACAGCCACAGGGGCAGAAAGGATCCTGGGCTGAGGTCCAGACCTCCGGGCTGGCCGAGGGTCTCTGCCTGGGGCCCGACTGGCAGGGCTGGATGTGCCGGGGCTGGATGTGCGATTTCTCAACCCCTTTGACCCCTGCTTAGTCCCTTCCCTTCTGTGAAGCAGGGGTAACAATGGCTCTGTGCAGGGATCAAATGAGACAACCAGCAAACGGCCTGGTCCAGCTCCTGGCCTCTGGAGGTACTCAGTGTATGTGAGTCCTCTTCCTGTCACTTCCTCCTCTGTCCCCACAGTGCTGGACAGAGGCTCAGTGCCCCCTCAGGCTGCAGGAGGGGCCAGGCTGCAGGAAGACCCTGAGCCTCTCTGGGAACCGCAGTGAGAACGGCTGTCCGAGGGCACTGCAGGCTGGGGGCTGACGCCAGAGCCAGGCGGGGTTCCTGGGCGGCAGGGAGGCAGGGCTGTGGGTCCCTGGAAGGACCAAGGCAGCACGGCAGCCTCAGCGAGGGCTGTGGAGCAGAGATTCTCTAAAACGGCGAGTTGGGAAGGGGAGGGGAAAAAGAGGAACGGAGGAAGGGAAGAAGGGAAGGGGGGAAAGAGCATCTCTGAAGTGTCTATGGTGTGGTTGACATTGAGTTAGGTACTGCAGCGCCCATTACTGCTTTCCTACGGTTAGAAGCATAGAGTCTTGAGGTCATGGAATCTCAGGAGTGGACAGAACACGGGGCATCTACTGCAACCTCTGCATTTCATATATAAGAAAACTGAAGCTCAGAGAGGGGCAGAAACTTGCTTAAGGTCACACAAATAATCCAGGGCAGAGCTGGATCAGAAACTGCCCGGGTGAGGGCAGCTGGGGCAGAGCAGAAAGAGCATAGACCGTGGCATCAGAAAGACTAAGTGCGAGTACAGATGCATTTATGTTTTATTTATTTTTAGAGAGAGGGGAAGGGAGGGAGGAAGAGAGGAAGAGAGACACTGACGTGAGAGCGAAGCATCGATTGGCTGCCTCTCGTGTGCCCCAACAAGGGGCCGAACCCACAACCCAGGCATGTGCCCTGATGGGGAATCAAACCGGTGACGCTTTGCTTTGTGGGACGACATCCAGCCAGCCGAGCCACACTGGTCAGGGCTACAGACACATTTATAGAAACTTCCTTTCTGAGCTTTAGCTCTCTTGGCTGTAAGATGGGATAGTAATTCTCAGTTCGTGGCGGCCATGACAATGAAACGGGATAATTTGTGTAAAGCGCCTGCCTGGGCTCAGGGGCTGTGTGGGCTCCGGTCCTTTCCCCTCCCAGTCCTGCCCCCTCCACACTTAGCTCACGGCTCTTGCCACACCTGCAGAGCCCACCCAAGAGCCCAGAGGTGGCCCCACCTTGTGCCCCAGAAGGCCTGGGGCACGCACTCATCCTTTCATTCAGCCGGGTCCTCCAGGTGTTTAGGTGCCCGAGGGTGTGCCGGCTGCTGTCCTGTTCCTGGGGCAGAAAGGTGAGCGAAACCAGAGGAGGCCTCTGTCCTGACAGAGTCTGCAGTCGGGTGGAGTAGAGAGGCATTGATTTTTTAAAATGGTTCAAATACGTATGAGCATGCAAGTGCCATCAGAGTGTTGACAGGAGGAACACGAACCCAGGAGAGCGCTTAACAGGAAGATTTTATTTAGAGAGAGTGGCGAAATCTCTCTGAGAAAGTGATGTCTGACCTGGGACCTGGAGGGAGAGTAGACGGAAGTGAGGAAGGACAGGAGGGAAGGGTGTTCCAGCAGGGGGAACGGCAGGTGTGAGGGCCTGGGGAGAGAGGAAGGGGTTGATAGGTGGCAAGGGGGCTGGGCAGAGTGACAGGGCCAGGGCCGATCCCAGCGCCACAGCCTGGATCTGACTCTGGACGGCTGTACCTCCCGGAGCGGTGGGGGAGCCTACCTGAGATTCCAAAGTGCAGACCAGGCCCGTGCTGGGCTACAGACCTGGAAGGGCGAGCAGGATCTCCAAGCTGTCATTTCCTGTTTCCCAACAAAAGCAGTGGTAACAGTCATGAACCAGATCGCAGAACACGGGGCAGAGAGAGGGGAGGACAGACGGACACATGGAGAAGGAGCCTTGCCTTCATCCTGGAAGTGAGCAGTGTCAAATTTGTTTGTGTGAAAGCGTTCATGACTTGAATTTATAATTGAACACAAGCCAAAGTCATTACCGTGGCTGAATCTCCTCCTCCTAGTTCAACTCCTGTGGCCACCTTCCTCGCTCACTCACGCCAGACCTCCCTGTGGTGGCTGGAACAGGGTGGTCTGCTGCCACCTCTGGGTGGAGCACTTCCTCCAGGTGTCCGCCTGGGTCTCTCTCGGTTTTTCTAGAGATCCTCTCCCATGCTCCCCCCGCGCACCCCACCCCGCCCCAGTAAGGCCTTCTCTGAAGGCCCCATCTGAAATGAAATCCCCTTTCTCCCATCCCTGGTTCTCCCAGATCCCCTTTATTTCCCTCCAATAATTAACCAATTTCATCTCTTTTTTTCAGAACTATAATCCAGATCAGTGCTTGCATGTGGAAAAAGCCTGGTGCATGTTTGTGGGGAGCAGGTTGCTTGTGAAATGATTTGTTAGGTTTATTTTCTCTTTTTCTCTTTCTCTGAAACTGACTCTGCGCATCAGGATCGGAAGGAACTAATTGGTCTTTGACTAACCTTGCCATTTAACATCTGAGTAACCAGGGGCCCAGAGAGGTCAAGGGGTTTGGGGAAGATCACAGAGCACAGGGTCAGAATGAGAACTGAGGCCCCTGGGACTCCCGAGAGAACTCTCTCTGCAAAGATCTGGGTTCTCTGCAGGACACAGCCCCTAGGGGCTTTGCTTTTCGGCTCCCAACTGCCTGGGGGTTGGGGGACGGCCAGAGGGCTCTGGCTTCCTTGAATTCTGTTCCTGGGGGCCCATGGCCTGAGGGGCTGTAATTTCATCTCTAGATATCTGTTGCTGCTGCTGAGCTCCTGGGAGACATTTCGGGGTGACTTTGGGGGTGTTGGGAAGGGTGGCTGGTGGTCACTGGCAGGCAGATGAGCATCTCTCCTGGCCCTCGGTGGTGAGATGAGGAGCTGCCGGCATCTGCAAAGGTCCGACCACAGGAAAGGCGTGTGCAGCTCCTACTCGGTGCGTCTGCCTAACGTGGGGACTGATGCAGAGAAGTGTCCATTTCGCGTCCTGCATGCCAGGAAATTTGAGTCTAGCTAGGCAGGTACTTCGCTAATATCAATATCAAAATAACAGTAATAGCAAACACTTACTGAGTGCTTACTATGTACCAGGCACTTTCTAAACACTTTCATGCCTATTAACTCATTCGAGTCTCAGGACCACTCTTTCGGGTGGATGGATGCCCTGCCTTTCTCCCATTTATTTGTATAACCTGTGGCACAGAGACGGGAAGCCACCTGTTCAAAGCTAGTGTGTGAGGGAGCCAGGATTTGAGCTCAGGGGGTCTGTCACCTGGGTTCATGCTCTTATTCATTAAGTTAAATAATAAAGAGCCCAAGGCAAGAATGGAAGACTCATCATGGGAGGGTGGTGTGAGGTCAGGGGAGATGGTTGCACTGTAGGCTGGAGTAGTCAGGGATGGCTTCCTGGAGGAGGTACTGCCTGAATCAGAAGAGGAGTGTTTGGATGGCTAGATGGAAGGCACAGTGGTTCGGAGTGGTAGGGACACGTGCCCTCCTGCTTTGATGCGTACGCTTGGAGGTGACAGACAGGAGTGGGGTCCTCTCCTGGCTTCCCAGAGAGGGCTGGGGCAGCGTCCCCACCCCACAGGAGCAGGTCCCCATGGGCTCGTGTCATGGGGCCTCCGCCTAGATTCTGTCCTGGGTGAGACACTCAGATTCAACTTCTTTAATGTTTAGGGAACTTCTGCGAAGATCCTCTGAGCGCCTCCAAGGCTGTAGCTGTTCCGTCTGTAAAACAGGCTGATGATCCCCCTGCTGCGGGAATGTAGTGAGCACCTGCTGGGGCGGTGTCTTACTTCACTCCCCTCTCCCAGCTCCTCTGTTCTTCGGTCCAGGCCCCTCACACCCAGCTCAACCTAGAGTGGCCACTCTGGGCCTGAGCCTGGAGCAGGGACACCGAGAGATTTCTTTGCGGGACCTGGCCCTGTGGCACTGTGCTGGGGGACAGGACTAAAGCTGTTCTTCTACTCAGAGTAGGAGTCACTGATAGTGCCCTCGATTATGTCTGCATTCTGAAAATACATTTTTTTTCTGGAGAGACACAAAGCTGAAGGAAGCCTCAGTCACAGGGTGGTCGACCATCTGGGTTTGCCCAGGACCGTGCTGGTTTGGGTGCTGAAAGTCCCATGTCCAGGGAGCCCCTCAGTCCAAGGCAACTTGGGCCAGTTGGTCACCCTATGAGTCGGTCAGGAGGGAGAGGACGTTGTGGGTCTGGGGCTCCCGCACCTGCTAGTGGCTGTCCCCTTGTTCCATCCATTTGGCTTCTGAGTCTCCCAACAATAGAAGTCCATGGAAGGCTTAGTTGAAAGATAAAAGTCTTTGGCTTCAGACAGCCCAGAGTTCAAGTCCCACGTCTGCCATGCACTGTCAGCTTGGCCTTGGCCAAGCATCTTAACTTGTGTCTCCATGTCCTCAATTGTAAAAATGGGGACTCTGAGAACCCCACCATGGGGCTGTGTTGACACTCCAATGGCCTGAGGCATACAGAGCTCCCAGCCCACGGTAGGTGTTACATGTGACAGGCTAAGCCCTCTGAGCCACCACTTTTATTCCCAGTGTTGGGCTGGGATGGAAGAAGTAGCTGCTTCCTTCTCCCAGAGAGGCCAGGCTGGGAAACGTTTTCTCCAGCTTCTCCAAGCCAGCTGCGCATGGACTACACATGGCCGAGTCCTGGCCTGGCAACAGTTCCAGAGGGGGGCCCATGAAGGGCTTATTTTTGTGGAGGAGAGACGGGTGACCTGCTGTTTTCCCTGCCCTGGAGGCTGAGCCGACGGGCAGACTCCTGGGCTCTCCACGTCTCTCCCCCTTTCCCCGACTCCTCTGACTTTCTGGAAAACAGGAAGGCTCGCTGGAAACTGTGCGACGTTCAGGAGGGCTGTTGAGGAGCCTCTAGTCTCCTTTGGCCTTCTCTCAGGTGGGCACCTTGAGGACAGGGAGGTTGTGACTCACCTGAGGCTCTGCCCATGGTTAGAGCCACCCCAGGTCTGGATGGCCTGCTGGCCCGTCAGGGTGGGGGTCCTTGGAGCTCCGAGGTACCAGGGACACGATGGCTGCAGCGTGCAGCAGGCCCGTGTTCCGACCGTGGGTCGTCTGCTTTGTGGAGGACGGGTGACACATCTGGAATTCCTGGCCAGCTACCCTCGGCCACTGTAGCCTGCTCCTGGGCCACCTCGCCCCAGTGGAGGGGGAGGGGTGCCCATGGGACGGTGACTCTTTTTTTTAAACATTAATGACTTTACATGGATTCTTCTTAATGTTCAAATGAAATTGAGAAGATAAAATCATTTTCAGAGACATCCTAATTTATAAAATGAGGCGATTTTCTTCAGACCAACTGCTTTCCCTGGATTAGCCGCACTACAATTGACCTTAATGAGCTGGGGCATCCGCAGACTTAACTCACGGAATGAATGGGGTGTTCATTAAATGCCAGCATGGGCAGCGAATGGTTTCATCCAGAGCAGAGGGCATGAATGGGCCCTTCCTCAGAGCTGGATGTGTCTGTTTCCTGTGGGGTTTTCCTCTGTTGTCTGGGGGCCCTCCGTTTTCGCAAATATGTTTTAATTCATTAACACCCGCTGTGCACTCGCTACCATGGAGGGCAACCAAAGGGGATAAGATTTGGCCTCTAAGTGAGGGAGCTTCCGGTTGGCGTGCAAGTCACCTTACTGTGGAGGATCACATGATACACACCAGAGTGGGTTACCCCCAGAGATGTTGCAGGATGCAGGGGGTCACTGCCAGATGAGAGGCACTGGGAAGAGGGAGGCTTTCGGAGGAAGGGGACATCAGGGCGGCTGGAAGGACCAGGAGGGACTCCGTGGCAGGAGTGGGCGGTGCACCGAACCCTGGACATGCACTGCCTTACCACAGGCTCGGGACGGGGGTCTGTCTAGCCCCATTTTGATGTGTGGCAGAGGCCCGGGTCACACAGCTGGTAAGCCTGGATCAGAACCCAGGCCCACCTGCATTTGAACTTTTTCTGTTAGAAATCCTGTCTTGCATGTGCCAGGCCTTGACGGTTGGGTAGGACTGACTAGGCAGAGCGGGGGGAACCCTAAACAAGGGCATGTGTGTGGAAAGCTGGTGAGCGAAGACCCCACTTTGTGGTAGGGCTTTGAGCCAAGCAGCCTGGAAGGGGGAGAGCCAGCCGCTGCAGGGGAGAGAGGGGCCTGCAGTTCTGGGCTCCCTGTGGGGTAGAGACCTGAGCCCCCGGAACTTTGCACCTGTTGATGTGTGCCCTGTTCTCTCCTCGGGGCGTCTCCTCCCCACACTCGGGAATCAGAAAGCATCTGATTGCTTTCCCTGGCCTCGAGGTGGGTGCCGGCTAGCCAGGTTGATTCTTCCAAGAAGACCTAGTAAGTCCCTAGCGCAGTAGTAACAGCAACAGCACAGTCTCACTCCTGTGTCATGCCTCCCCATCCACACAGTCCTTTCACTCGAAACCCGAAACAAACCGTGAAGAAAGACATCCTCCTGATGGATGAGCACAGCCCAGGGCTCCAGGCCACTTCTCAGATCTCAGAGGACCAGCCAGGTTCAAGTTCCCAGTCAGGTTACTCAGTGTTTTCTGCTCTGTGTGCAGCACTTGGCACGTAATAGGTGCCGAATAAACGTTTGCCCAGTGAATGCATTTTGGGGGAGTCCCACTCTATTTGTGGGTACCTTGGAAGAAAGCAGGTAGCATCCCTGGTCCTTCCTTGCGGGACTTGGTTCAGCGTCCTCCGTGCTGCAGTTGAGTAGAGCTGTCGCAAAGCCCATGTGCATTTACAGCTGTTGAGTTCAAGCTTGAAAGAAACCCATTTTTTTCTTTAGTTAGGCTGCCTGGTTCAGTGTAGTCGTACATGGGAAATTAAATAATTATACCTATCTTTCCATTGTCCTTCCATAGTGTGCTAAAATGTATATAATAAAATTTGCCATTGTAACCATCTTTAAGTGTACAATTCAGTGGCTTTAACTATATTCACAGTGTTGTGCCAACAGCACCGTATCTACTTCTAAATCTTTTTCATCACCCCAACGGAAACTCTGAAACCATTAAGCAGTAACCCCCCCACCCTCACTTCAGCTCCTAGTAACCTCTCATCGATTTTCTGTGCCTATGAATTTGCTTATTCTAGATATTTCATAAAAGTGCAATTGTAACATACCTGCTTTTTTGTATCTATTCATTTAGCTTGTTTTCAAGGTTCACCTCTGTTGTAGCGTATCTAAAAATTTCATCCCCTTTCATGGCCAAATAATATTTCATTATATGTATGTATTGTATTTTATTTATCCGTTTTTCTGTTGATGGATACTTGGGTCGCTTCCATGTGTGAGCAATTGTGAATAATGCTGCAGTGAACACTGGCGTACAAATATCTGCCGAGTCCCCATTTTCGGTTCTCTGGGTGCCTTCCTAGGAGCAGAATTGCTGGGTCATATGGTAATTCCGTATTTACCTTTATGAGAAACTGCCAAAGTGGTTTTCATTGTGGCTGTGCCATTTTACATTCATATCAGCAGAGCACAAAGGTTCCAATTTCTTCATATCCTTGTCAACACTTGTTATTTTCTGTTTTTCTTTTTAAATTATAGCCATTCTTGTAGCTATGGAGTAGTATCTCACTGTGGTTTTGATTTGCATTTCCCTAACGAGTAATGATGTGGAGCATCTTTTCATGCGCTTATAGGCCATTTGTGTGTTTTCTATAGACAGACATCTATTCAAGTGCTTCGCCCATTTTAAAATTGAGTTGTTTTTTTGTTGTTGAGTTGTAGGAGTTCCTTGTGTACCCTGGAAATTAAACCTTTATCAGAAACACGATTTGCGAATATTTTCTACCATTCTGTAGATTGTCTCTTTACTTTCTTGATAATGTCTTGTGAAGAACAAAAGTTTTTAATTTTAATGAACTCAAATTTATGTTTGTTTGTTTGTTTTTTTTGCTTATACTTTTGGGGACATATCTAGGAATCATTGCCAAATCCAAGGTCCTGAAGATTTATCCCTATGTTTTTTTCTGAAGTTTTATGACATTAATTCTTATACATAGATTGTTGATTTGTTTTGAATCAATTTTTATATGTGGTGTGAAGTAGATGTTTGGCTTCTTGCTTTTGCACAACTGTGAAAACCCAGTTGTCCAGAACCACGTGATAGGGCTTGCCTTGAATCTGTGGTCACTGTAGGTGGTACTGACCTTGTAACAATATCGGGTCTTCACATCCATGCGCACGGATGTGTTTCCACTTATTTCTCTCAGCAATGTTTTTGAATTATTAGTGAACAAGTCTCTGGCTTTCTTGGTTACACATATTCCTAGGCATTTTGTTCTTTCAGATGCTATTGTAAATGGAATTGCTTTTTAGATTTCCTTTTCGGGGTGTGCATTACTAGTGTATAGAAACATGTCAGGTTTTTGCATGTGATCTTGCACCCTACGACTTTGTTGAATTTGCTTATTAGTTCTGTTTTCTTTCTTGTAGATTCGTAGAGATTTTCTATATATAGTATCATGTCATCTACAAACAGAAATTATTTTACTTCTTCCTTTCCAATTTGGATGCCCTCTGTTCCTTTTTCTTGCCTAGTTTCTCTGACTAGAACCTCCAGTCAGCATTGAATAGTAGTGCTGCAAGTGGGCATCCTGTCTTGCTCCTGATCTCAGGGAGAAAGCTTTTAGTCTCTCACCGTCGAGTATGATGTTAGCTGCCTATTGCCCTTTTGATGATGGGCTGCTCATAGGGTCCTGGGTCAGGTGGGGGTGGGGGCAACCATTTGCTTTATAGCTCAACAAAAAAAAATGAAAGAGAATGACTTATTTCGTTTGGGCCGATATAACAAATTGCTATAGACTGCCTAGCTTATAAACAACATAAATATATTTCTCACAGTTTTGGATGATGGGAAGTCCAAGATCAAGGCACTGTCAGATTTGGTGTGTCTGTTGGGGGACCGTTTACTGCTTTGTAGACAGTTGACTTCTTGCTGTCTTGTTGACATGGCGGAAGGGGTGGGGGAGCTCTCTGGGTCATCTCTTATAAGGGCACTAGTCCCATTCATGAGGGCCCCACCCTCATGACCCAGTGATCCCCCAGAGGCCCTGCTTCCAAACACTATCACGCTGGGGATTAGGATTTCAACCTGTGAGTTTGGGGCACACCACATTTATAGCAGAGAGTCATGTTTGGAGTCTAGGGCACAGAAAACACCCACTAATTAGAAAATACCAATTTCATGGCAGCACTAATCGCACTGTTAAAATGTCAGCTGAGCTAAACCCTAACGTTTGTTAAGTTCCTACTATGTTGGCACTTTTATTACCTCATTTGGTCCTACAACAGCCCCTGGAGACAGGCTTGTATCATCTCCACTCCCATTCAGAGGTGAGGGAATGAAAGTGAGTGTGGGAGGCGATGTACAGGCATTCAGAGGAAGTTGGTTGTGTGCAGTGTGTTTCCTGAGCTGTGAGCTGAGTCCTTGTTTTCTGTCCTGTAATTGTCAGGGGGAGAGAGTGACAACCGTTCTTCTTCGTGGGGTGTAGCACAACCTCCTTGGGGCTCGACACTGCCTGCCCCCCCTCAGACTGTCCTAATGGTCACTTGTTCGGGGGCGCCCTGCCCTCAGCAGGACTCAGGGCTGCCGGGTCCGTCAGGACTGAAAGAGCTTTACCGCACCCTGCAGGTGTGTGCGGGGAGAAGAGGTGGAGGGCTGCCACACTGTCGTTCTGTTGTGATGCTGCCGGTGCCTGATCAGTGAGGAGACTCGTGGAGCTGATTTTGTCAGAAGGTCCCAAGAGGGAACTCTTTCTGAGGGTTGGGAGCAAATTCTTGCAGGTCAAGGAGAAGTCCTGAGCCAGGCGACTTGGTCCTGCCCCAAATCCCTGTCCTGTTAACTCAGCAGTAATCAACACTCTCAGGGAGATTAGTTTGATCAAGTAACTGCAGCCACAGGTTCCTGGATAATTCATAGCCAAAGTTTAGTTTCTGCCTCAAATTTCTGGGTCACTGGAGCTCTATCAGATCCTACTGAGGACAATGTTATGCGACCCGACTGGCGAGCCTGTATGTCTGCTAGAGAGGTGAGAGCGTGATCCCGGAATCGAGTCCCGCCCGCAGGGATCGGCAGTCTGCAGGGAAGTCCTCGGATTTCTGGGTGCTGATCCTGGGTGCTACCCTTCAGCTTGGACGGGACACAGCAGAAGCCGTTGACTGGAGATTCCCGCACAGAAAAGCCCCAGTCAGCCCAGGGCAGGGGGACGCTGCAGTTTTGCTCTCTATTCATTAGGCTGAATTTCCTCTTTCTTTTGCCTTCATTTTCTGCATTTTAGTCGGAAGAGGGGTGTGGGTAAATTTGGTGCCCTGCCCCTTCTGCCCTGCTTGGAGCGGGGCTGGCTGAGTCCCTGCCTGTGCGGGTCCCGTTTAGGTTTTCAGTGCACGTTCAAACCATCAGGGCACGATGGGACTTCCCTGGCTGCAGATGGCGGTGGGGACAAACCCACCGAGAGGTACGTCTCTTGAGATACAGGGCGTGGCACAAATAACGCCCCCTTTTTTTTATTAAATAAAACTCTTTGATCACAAAATCATAAGCATGTAATTCTGTAACAACAATATCGCACTCCAGCACGCCATATGACATTTTAGGTGAAATGTTCCAATCACTGTCCATCTCGTGCGAGACATTCACGTGCCCTACCGAGCACACTCAATGGCATCCCTTCTGCTGGCTCCTGTATTTTCCACATATCTAAAAACATATCTAAAGCCCAGGGCAGAGGGGTGCCCTGCCTCCCGTTCCCCCACACTCAGCAGGTTCCTGATCTCCTTTCAGTTTGGCAAATGTCTGTGTGACAATTCAGATAAGATTGAGTTCTGTCTTCAAAGAGTTTGAAATCTGCTTCGAACTCCTCCCTTCCCTTATGTCTTCGCCGCTCCGTGCCGCTGCCCCCGCCATTCGCCCACCTGTTGCTGTCAGCTCTCACATCTCCCGGTCTCACAGGCTTGAAGCGTGGAGGCCACCTTTCCTTCCCCTCTCTCCTCCACTCTCTGGTCCGCAGAGCTGCCATCCACGCCAGTTCACCCAGGACAGTCCTGGTTGCAGTCTGTTGTCCCCATGTCATTGTCCTGGCTCCTTCCTCACTCTTGAAAGAGTTCAAGTTTGGACAGTAAATGAATGGTCAGCCCATCCACAACCTCTCCGAGGCCGGGGCTGTCCTCTCACCCTTCTCTGTGCCTGGCATGTTGCTCCGTTCTCACTGCCTGCACTATGACCACTGCCTTCTCCCTGGTTTCCTCCCTGCCTGTGCCTCTCACTTCCAACCCATTCTGCAGACCGCTGTCCATGTCATTCTCTGAAAACACTACTCTGTGCTTACTTCAGTGGTTCCTTGCTTCCTACGGGGCCCAGTTCAAACATCTTAGCCTGGCACTTAGAGCCATTTGCAGCCCCCCTATGCTTTGACCTACAGTCTTCTCTTAGTTTCTCGGCACGAAGCTCATGTCCGCTGTCACTGGGTGATGCCCTGTCCCCTGACCCTGCCCTTTGACAACCGCCATGGCTAGAAAGGCTCACTTACCTGGACTCACACTCTGGCTGTTCCTGCAGGGGCAAGTCTCATGTGTGTCCTTCAGGCCCAGGGCGGGTCCCCACCTAGTGAGCACAGTGCCTGTGATGAGCCCACCCCTTGGCACTCGCTCCTCCTCTGGACTCCTCAGCCTAGAGCAATTACTGTCTGCACAATTCATTTGGTGTCTAATCAGGTACTGCCTCATGACTTTTTATACGTCGCTATCTTGAACTGGAGCTGAAAGTGTTTGCTGTAATCTCACTTTTTCTTCCGATGTGCTTTCTCCTCCAGGAAATTGCAGGTTCCCTCAGAATGGGGACCCTGTCTTGTCCTTATGGCACCAAGCAACTAGTAGGTATTAAGTACATACTGCCCAGAAAACCTTAATATGTTTTCAGGTAGGAATTCCAGAACTGGAAGAACCCTTGTAATCCTGCATTTCGAACTTTTATTTTATAGCTGAACCACAACATGAAGACAGAGCAGTCAGAGACTTGCTCCAGGGGACCCAGCTAACGTGAGCGGCAGCTCTGTTGTCTCGAGTCCTGGGCTTGTCCCCATCCCCAGGCAGCCTCCCACTCGGTGACTTTATCTTGTGACTGGATCACAGCCATTTTTGAGGCTGAGTAGGGACTTAGATCGCAGAGGGAAAGACAGGCAGTGAGCTGGGAGGACACCACAGCCTCAGCAAAGTCCTGGAGATAGGAACTCGCTTGGCCTGATTTGGGGCGGGGGACAGCAATTAAACCAAGACAGTTCTGAATAAGAGAGTTGTGGCTGGAGGGATGGAGCAGGGAAGACCTCCAGTCTCGTGATCTCGGGTGGTAAGAGGTCCAGCGTGGCTGAGCCTGCCACAGTGCCTTAGCGGAATGTCTCATCTCTCCGCCCACTGTTCAGAAGTATTGGGAGGGGGCATCGGGACAGCTCAGGAGGGCTGGAAGAGGACATGGGAAGTCCTGCTTAGAGGCAGCTGGGTCACATTTGTTTGGGCCGTAAAGAAATGTGACTTTAGTGGTATATTGGAAAGTGCCACCGGTAGTGCTGTTATATATAGCTTTCAACTTTAATAAGGTGTTGCAAAAGCTATGAAAATACATATAACTAAAAACACATTTCACTGGAAGCTTGATCTCGGATCCCTTTCTACTGCTCCTGTGTGGTGCTCCGTGCTGTCAATAGGGCCATTAAAACACAATGGAAAGTGGGTAATTGTGCATTATATGGCTTTTGTTTTCCGTTATGAAATATTGGCATCTGAAAGCGAGTGGGATTATCGGGTGGAGGCCACTGTGGAAGAGGGAGGAGCGGGAGGTTGGGGGGTGAGGACAGAGGGTGGGAGAACAGGAGTCTGGCTGTTTTTCCCTGAGTCTTGGCCTAGCCACAGACCTGGGGGAGGGTTACACCTCCCGTGGCGTGAAGAGACTCTGAGTTGGTAATCCGGGTTAGCAGGGGACTCTCGGTCTGGGCAAAAGTGCGAGGTGAGAGTAGGGGCTGTAGCTAAAGAATGTGTCTGAAGGGAGATGAGAGTAAATTAAGTCAGGAAGCAGGCGCTGGGACTGTTTCCCGGGGAAACGGCCGGCATCCAAGTCCGTGTACCGCTGGCGAAGATTCTTAAACGATGCCCTGATGGACACCCTGACCCAGAGAGCCTGGCAGGGGAGGGTCTGAAGAAGTCAGGGCCTTGCAAAGGTGCCCTCTGCCTGGGGCACCCCTGTTCCACACGTTCCAACACTCATAAAATAATAATAGCTGTTCTTTATTGAGTGCGAGGGGCAGGTGCTGACATACTCTCCCTTACTCGGTCCTCACAACGGCCCCATTTTGTGGATGAAACTGAGGCCAGTTGGAGATCTTCGCCATACCACCCCCGTGTCCACCCCTCCCCGTTCACTGGGCCCACCTGGGAAGGGAGGGCCCCTGGAAGGAAGACACAGGGAGCCATGGCCGTCTTGTTTGTTTGGGGGAATCAGTCCCCTTGGCAGGGAAAATCACTGGGGGCTGTCAGGGGCCTGCGGGTTCTTGCGTCCAGGGGAACATTGTCCCGAGGTCACCCGATGGCCACCCGGGTCCATATAGGTGACTCCGTTGTGGTGGTGGGGACCTCGGGGGGACTCCTCTGGGCCATGCAGCATTGCAAGGGTCTTCCATGGGGTTTGAGGGATGACCTGTCTCTCCAGATAGATTACTTTTGGTTTGCTCAGAAGGCATTTATGGCTTTATAAAGCTCTTAAATTGGCTCTTTCCCCCCTTCAAAACATTTTGTCAAGCTTACAAGGCCAGTTTTAGAATAGCAATTACCAGCTCCAATACCCCCCAGCAAACTCACGCTGTGCTGTTGTATATAAACCGCCCGGGACATTTGTAATGCTGCCACACGGCAGATCTGCGCGGCGGAGAGCCCCTGTCTGCAGCGAGGCCCTCTCTCGGCTCTAATTTATGGGCCACATAAAACTCTGTGAAGTTGCCCTGCGTCTTTCTGAGGCAAAGTTGAGGTTTTTTACTGTTTCAAGCTGCTAATTTTTGCCATTTAGAGCCAGCCTTCTGCCCGTGCCAGCGTGCATGTGCGCATACAAGTTGGCCGCTTTAATTTATGTGCCTCTCTCTCTCTGTAATGCTCATAACTTACAAATGTGTGCATAATGTACAGCCAGCTCTTCCTTATTACGAGAGGCTTGGCTGCTTTGTCCTGTGCCTGCAATAACCCTGACCCCTCCCCACCCGCCTCAGACCCGGGGAGGAAGCTCTGCTGCAGAGACAGACAGTGGCCTGGGAACGGAGCAGGCAGGAATTCACCCCGAGGCCCTGCCCCGTGCCCTTTCCTGTGAGATGAGGGGCTGAATAAGAGGCAGCACTGTGGGCGCAGAATGGGAAGTTCAGAGCAGGGGGCTGGGGCCTAAGGCCGCAATGGAGCACGTTCCAGATGTGCTGCTTTTCCTAAGCCTCAGTTTCCTCATTTGCGGAATGGGGGTAGGGCCAGCAGTTTCCAACTGGGGTGTGGTGAGCTCAAAGCGCACTAATCACTCTGCAGCCCTCCGTAAGCCAAGGCAGTATCCGCGAGCTGGAGGCGCGCTATTCCAGGCTCTAAACTGCTGGCAGCCCGGAGGCGGGGAACAGGAAGAGCAGCGCGATGTCTCAGGGCTTCCCGGAGTTGCGTGGAGGTGCCTCTGGACGCAACTCTGAGGGTTCCAGCAAGCCCGGAGCAGACAGGTCTGCACACTCAGCTCCTCCGCTCCCACCAGGGTACCTCCTCTGGTCCCTCGGGGAGAGCGGCTGGCCACCCCCTCCCCGCCCCAGGCCACTTCCACTCCCAGCCTTCCACCGGAGCAGTCATCCTCCCCTGGTCCTGGTGGATGCTTCTCTTCGGGAGGTGACCCAGCAGGGTTTTCCAGCAGGCTCCTGGGAGGATGGATTCAGTGGGCTGTGAGTGTCCGGAGGGCAGTTCGTGGTTCCCAGTCCTGTGTCCCCCCAGGAGGGTCCTCACTGTACAGCAGGGGACTCAGCCTCTTGCTGCGTCCCGCCCCCCGCCCGCCCGCCCGCCATTCTCCCCTTTCCCAAGGTTGGGATTACACTGGATGACCGAAGGGGGGTGTTCAGCCCCTCTTTGGGGTTTCGGTGAGTCCTTCAATCAGTGGACCCCCCAGTCCTACTCTT
>CM052546.1:48606038-48734589 GCA_028533065.1 Trachops cirrhosus | reverse complement strand
ACTGGTGATAATAACTAAAACGTATTCAGCATTTACTACATGCCAGGCATTGTTCTGAGCTCTTCGCGTGAATTCACTCCTCACAACACTTCTGTGAGGTAGGCACTGCTATCCCCTTTTATATTATAGATAACAAAACAGAGGCACAGAGAGGTTAAGGCACTTGCCAAAGGTCACACAGCTAGTAATTTGGGAAGATAAGATTAGTACCCCTGAAGTCTGGTTCTGAGCCTGAACTCTCAGAAACCGAGCAAGAAATATTGCTTTTTCAAGGGAGATGTTATTATCCCATTTTATACGTGTAAAAACTGATAGAGAGTGGATAACTTGCTTAGTAACACATAACTAGGCTGGGAGAGTTCTTTTGCTGGGGGTTCTTCTTAATAATAAATAACTGCCTCAGAGCCCTTTCCTGCCCAAGCTCTGATTGGGCAAGAGCGGGGGCGAGCCGGAGTCATTGGGGAGAGCACATACCTCCAGGGGCACTCATGGCTGTAAAGGGGGGTCAGTGGGGCAGCTGGGGCTGTTCAGGCAGCAGCTGCCTTTGCAGAGAGCTGGTGGGACCCCTGGAAAGGGCTATAGGGGTCTCTGTGTGGGTCCTCTTCACTCCCGACCCTGCTGCCTTGCACATAGCCAGCTCTGTGGGCTGCACCACAGCTGAGGGCCGCAGATGACAGACTCTGGGAAGCCTGGCTGTTACTTTCCCACAAACTCCATTGGCCTTGCAGGACCCATGGAGGACTTTCCAGGGAAGCAGCTGGTTCTTCTTCCTTTAGACCTCAGAGGCAGGCCTGTGCTGCAGAGATGCTTGGGAGACTGAGCTCTGGGTCTGTGTCTGCCAGGGCTTGTTCTCAAGTCTACTGATTGGAAGAGTGGTGAGCAGAGAGATGAGCTATGTCAGGGCGCAGAGCGGAGCCCCCATCTGGAGGACTCTCAGTGTTCCACCCTTGCTTCTCCTGCGGAGTTCCAAGAATTCGGGGTCTGGAATCCTATTCACTCCCATCAGCTTTTAGGATGGAAAGGGCAGATCAACAGGGGCAGGCTGGGGATACTCACCCTTCACCAGCCTTTCTACCTTGGGCTCCCGCTTTGTTCAGCTGCACCCGAGGGGTAAGAAGGAGGGATGGTGGGGTGGGAGCCTTTTCTCCCTTTAAAACCTGCTTTTTTGGTCTCCTTCAATATACTCGTTCCTGCCCATAGCAGCCCGGTCATGTGAGTGTCGAGGCAAATTTTACTTGAGCACAGGTGACCTTGGGAGACAGTCTTCTCTGCAGAGCAAATTCATCAATGCAGGTTCATTTTTATCTTCCTTGGAGTCTCTTCAACCTGTGACAGGGGCCTGCTCTCAGATGACCTTTAGTCCTAGCCCTGCAGACCTGACCCCAGGCTTCTCCCACCCAGGTGCGTCCCCACTGCCCCTCCTCCCCTCCTCCCCTTTCCGTTCTTTCCTGTTCCTTGGCAGATCCTCCTCCCTCTCTTTCTCCTCCTCCTCTCCCTACTCTCCTTTCTTTCCCCTTCTCACTGGTGGTTGTCAGAGTCCCCACCCCAGGCCCTCTGCCCACCCCAGCTGGCACCTGCCGGCACTTCTGCCCAGCTGCCCAGCCCCAGCTGCCCAGCCCCAGCTGCTCTGGCCTTCACGACTCGATGTGTGCACTTCCGGAGCTCCTGCTCTGCTCTGAAGGGGCTGAAGCGCTTGGGTTCCATTGGTACCCAGGCTGCCCCACTGCCTCTGGGTACCCCCTTCTCATCGCAGAACCTCCTCCGTTCTCACCTTCACTCACTGCCAGGCGCCTCCACAGCTCCACACACTCATTCAGTGCAAACGTAATTTAGTATCCATCCAGGGAAACCCAAACCAGAAGTTTAATCAGTTATTGCAAAGAAAACAATATGGTGTATGTCACTGTCCCAGATCACTGACTTGGGGCCTGAGCTGCTTAAAGATTATTAGGTCTCTTCTTGCTTCCCTCTGGACTGGATAAGACAGGCTTAACATCTACTCACCAAGGGAAGCCGGGGCTGCGAATCCGACCAGCTGAGGCGCAGCCCCAGTTCAGCACTGGTTGCCCCTCTGTGGCTCAGCCTTCTCAGGACGCTGATGTTTTGGGGCATGAGGAGTGGGCTTTGTACCATGCAGTGCACAGCGGATCCTGGGTGCAGGCCTCCCGCCTCCCAGGTGGTGACCAAGGCCGGGCCAGAGGGCCCTCCTGCCAAGGTAGTTTGTTTTTCATCGTCGCCATCTTCAGTCACCCCAGGAAATAAGGCAAAGGGATGAGCAGAGATTCTCTCTCAAGGGTTGGAGGCTGTGGAGGGAAGAGAAAGGACCAGATCAACTTGATCTCCTCTGCCCTCAACTTAGTCTGTGCCTCCCCCGCCTGCCCCGTCTCCCTGAAGAGCCGCAGGATTTGCGAAGGTACTTGAGCTGAAAACCAGGGATCATCCTTGACTTTGGTCTGCCCCTCATAGCCACGTAGCCCAGTTCCATGTCCAGTCAACGTGACCTTTTATATAAGCTAAGTCTCGGACCTGCACATGTCTTTCCGTTCCCTGTGTCAGCCCTCGGCCTGCACCTGCCACCGCTCGCTCGCCTGGCCCACTGCGGCACCTGTGGCTGTTTTCTGCTGGCCCCTTGCCCTTGGCTCCTCTCTCTGTGGATGCCAGAGGGGTCTTTCAGACCCCGGGGTTCTTCTTCATCCGGGGCCATCGCAGTTCGCTGTCGCGAATTTATCGACGTCGTCTGGTGTTTGATATCTGACTCGCCTGTTCGACCTGCCCCAGGAGGTCAGGGACAGTGTCTGGTTGGCCACCATTGTGTCCTCCGTGCCCTTGGTGAGTGCGTGTTGAGCAAAGGAATGGGTGGGTGACCCGGCGGGCACTGGTCATCCTGCTCTGTCCTCCTGCTCTGTCTTCCAGAGGGATGTGCGCCCGCACGGGTCGGAAGTCTGCCTCCCTTGTTCGCTGACGTGCCCCTCGGGCTGAGGACCCTGGCACGTGGAAGGACTCAGTGAAGCTTCCCGAGTGCACTGCGAGTCTGAAGTAGAGGGCTTGTCTGGGCTCATCTAGTTCAGACCACGGACCTTGACGACACTCCAGCCAACCAATCCACCGGGCCAGGGCCATCCTGATTAGGTTTGGGAGATCGGGGAGGTGGCCCGGGGCACATCCTTTGGACCCACAATCTCTTGGGAGCTCCTCTGGAGGTACACCCAGGGCAGCCAAAATCATCCCCAGGTACTGCTTTCTTCCTTGGTAGAAAAAAGTAGCCCCCCGACCCTGCAACATCGAAGTTCTGGGGACTCCCAGAAAAGAAAAGTGTTCCTCAGGCCTGGCCACAGGAGAGGGCAAAGCCTTGGAGAGAAGGAGACAGTGCAAGGCGCTTGGGTCAGGGCAGCTTGGGAAGGTGCATGGCAGCGTGTGACAGGCCATCTCAGTCCCTCTCTGCATGCAGTTCCCACCTGTGAGAAGGAGACTGCCACACCTGTGTGGCTGCCAGCTAAAGACTGTTGGGGAGACTCACAGGGATAGGGAGTGTGGCAGGCGGGAAACGGTGATTTTTCAGCTCACTCACCAGGAAAGTCCCGGATTCAGCTGCCTCCCTTTCTCCCTTCTTAGTGGCCCAGTGGGTCACATTCCTCCGACTCACTCCCTCGGAGGTTTTCTTCCAGGGCTTCTCTGGGGCCCTCCTGGCTCCCTTGTCATTTATGTCCCAGCCTATAGGCATTTCTTCCAGAGCCGGGTTAGCTTGGCTGTTTCTTGGGCTGGGGAATCGTGTGTTGGTGAGGTGGTGGGCTCGACCAGGAGGCTGGGGGTCGCGAGCCGCCTTGTGGTGGCTCTGCAGGGTCTGGCGGAACCCCAGCCTCTGGCTGTGACATCCAGCCCCCGTCACGAAACCAGACAGAATTAAGCCTTTTGTTTCCTGTTTGCTGGGCCGGCTTAAAGAAAACACAGAGGGTCCGTGCGGCCGGGGCTCCCAACAAGACGGCCTTTGTATTCATTTAATTAATCAGTCAGCTGAGGGGAAGGAGAAGAGGGAAGTTCACGTTATAAATACATGTTTTTCTTTGGCTCTTTTCCCCCCAAAGACAGGGCCTGAATGGCATCCCCAAGAGAGCCCCCATCTCACCCCAGACATGCTGGGGGCCAGGGGCCTGCCGGGCTGCAGCTGTGACCCTTCCCCGCCCCCGCTGCTCGGGAGCATTTGCCCTGGTTTCGCTGGGTTCTGGGGAAATGTTAAATGCTGATGGCGGGGCAGGGGCAGTGGCGGGGGTGGGGAGCCATGAGGCTCTGGACCCCATTTCCTCCCTCCTCGAATCTCCATCAAGCCCTGCAGCTTCCGTGGATGGGGTAACTGAACTGCCACGTGCAGAAATGTCTGTCCCCAGAGAGGCCTGGTGACTCTGCAGGTGTACCGTGGGGGAGATGTCCTCGCTGAGATGCAGGGTGGTCTTCCAGTGCCCTGTGTATCCCCGCCGCTGCCCAGGGAGGGGCTGCGCTGCTACTGCGCAGCAGACAAAGCTCTCAGCCCCTCACTCGCAGGGGACAAACACCAGAGCCCCTCCAGGGCCCTCCATCTGTCTGTCCCTCCCTCCCATGTGAGCCTTCTGAAGTGCAGGGGCGAAGGAAGCAGTACTCTGGGGCGCTGGGGTGCTGGAGTCCTCTTGGACAGATACCCTCAGCCTGCCGCCGCCCCACCGAGCCCGTGGTTTGGTCAAGCTTCCTGAGATGATGCTGTTGAAACCGTTAGAGATATTCTTTCTTTTTAGACATGGGCAAATCACTCACCGTTCTCTTACCGCCTCCCCTTCTCCAGCTGCCAGGTGTTTTTAGAGTCCAAAAACCTTCCACCGAGAGGTGAAATATTTGCAACCCCTGAGTAGACGTCTTCATCCCGGAACGCCATCGGGGCCAGTTTTCCCCTCTGTGTGCTTCGTCTCGTCTCAGCTAAACGCTCCGGTGTCTGGTAACCATGATGCTTGGCCCCCTGGACGCACTGCCCCCCAAACCCCTGCTCCAGTCCAGGGGGAGGGGGTCCAGGGCTTGGACCTCGTGCCTGGCCTCTAAATGTTTAACTTGTCACCCCGTCTGGGTAGGTCAGTTGGTTGGACCATGGTCCTGGTACGCCGAGGTTGCAGGTTCAATCCCCGGGCAGGGTACGTACAAGAATCAATCAATAAGTGCATCGATAGATGGAACAAGTCGGTGTTCCTCCCTCTCTCTCTCTTTCTCAATAAATAAAATAAAAAATATATATTTAACTTGTCTTGTGGGGCATCAGGCCACTACTCAGCCAGGGTGCTACCCTCACACGTGGTGCGAGGCCCCTGCTTCCCACCCACTGAGCTCAGCTTCGGGGGGGGGTGCGGGGGGGCTCTTCAGTGGAAGGGGACATGGCAGAGCCAGTACAATGTCCCATGGGGATAAGACTTCAAGGCGCCGGTCCCCACCCCCACCCCCACCCCCACCCCTGCTGAGGATTTCCATCCTCTCAGTCACTGAGAGGAGCCTACAGTTTTCAGGCCACAAACCCAAAAACCCTCACTCTAGGGTTTTGGGGTGCACAGTCAAGACTGAGACCTGGATGGGGAGATCTTTTGCTTCGTTCACCAGCAAAATGCCAGGAGTCGTGTGTGACTTGGGCCAGCAAACTGTTCCGTGTAGAGCGAGTGGGCAGCGGACTGGGGCTCGTGTCCAGGTGAGTCCTGAAGCAAGGAAAACACGCAGGGCTCCAGAAGCTCTGTGTCACCTCTGGAGCCACCTCATTCAGCCTTTTTCTTCCCCAGTTTCCTTTCCCCAAGCCAGTGCCTCGCCTCCACCTTCTGTAGGAAAAGCACCCCCTCTTGAGTTCCTCTGCCCAGAATGTGGGCCCCAGGTTCAGGAAAATACGAGTCCACGCTGCCCTTTGCTTGGGGCCCCTGGAACTGCTTTTTGCCAGACAGCCATGGGCCAGGGGTTGGCAGGGACAGAGGTCAGACCCCGGAGAGGAAATCTCATTTTCATCGTTGTTGAATCACAGAGACTCTGGAGCTGGAAAGGATCTTGTGATCAGCTGCACTGAGGAGGAAGCAAGACCTACTCCTCTCTATGAAGAGGAAGTCTAGTTCATGGTAGGATGGTGGGTGGGGTCGGTGGGAGTCTAGTTTTGGTCCAGGATGCAGCCAGGGTAGTGTTGGATGTCCAAGGAGAAGGGGCCGCTCAAGTCTCGTTTCTCAGAGGTTAATGTGTAAACCAGTTGCTTGGGCGTCAGTAGGTCTGAGTGTGGCTGAGATTCGCATCAACAGGCTCCCAGGGGCTGTTGGTGCAGCTGGCGTGAGGTCCACACTGAGTAGCAAGGGGTGTGTGGATTCATCCCTGTGGTGCTTGCCAAGTGCAAGGTCAAGGGCCTGTGGCTCAAGCTGCTGCTTTATCCCATTCACAGGTGACCAACTCATACCAGTTTGCATGGGAACTCCTCAGTTTCATCAGTGAAAGCCCCTGGGATGGTTGAGTACTCGATGGCTCTCAGGTCAGCTGAGGAAGAAGTACAACGTGGGCTCCTGTGTCTAGTGGGCTGGGCTGGTGGCTCCTCGACTGAGGGCAGAGTGACATTTGGGGCTCTTATAAATACTTTGTGACTCCTGTTTCTGAATCAAGAATTTTAATTCTGTATTTGATGACATCCAAGAAAAAATTTATTGCGAAGCCCTCAGGTGACTCCTCCTGGGGAGAGGATGGACAGAGGCTGGGTTATGTCCCTTTGAGCCCCGGCTGCGTTGCTGCTCTGCGCAGCCCCTCCTCGAAGTCAGGGTCTTCCCCTCCTCTCCCGTGGCATGCCCTGCCCACACTCAGCTTCCCCAGGCTGCATCAAACTGAACGGCCACACCTTTACCAGGCACTTGGGATGTGCAAGACATTTAGGAAGACAAAACTGCAAGTGAGACCTAGCCCCTAACTGCCAGCTTAAAGACATGTGGCCACTGACTGGGGAATTGATTTGTGAAAAGAAAAGCGACAGTACAAGTGTTAAGTAATAGTGAAGATTACAGTGCAGGAGTTGTCACCAAATAGAACAGGGCTAATTAATTACTAAATGAGTGGCACAGACTCTCTGTGCTGAGGGGACTCAGGGAGGAAGTGGCGGTGCACCTGGGCAATCGGGAATGACTGGGCCAGGGCCTTGCTGGGGCGGGATGGAGGCCGTTGAGGGGGTAGAGTGAATAGGCACGGGCCACCCACTACATCCTGGCACTTTGTGCTCTGCAGATACTGGGGCCAGTGAGCCCTAACCCCACCCCTGGGGGGTCTGCAATGTCGGGGGGTGGGAATCTGCAAAGGAAACTTCAAGGGCAGGAGCACCAGAGGGACACCCAGCTCAGGCAGATGCTGTCGGGAGGTTGGAAGGAACTGTTCTTGTGATGTCTAAGCTGACTTGTGTAGAAAATGGTCCAAAATGTGGCCAAATGCAGGCATGAAAGAGTTAAGCAAAGAGATCCCCCTGCACAGAGGCATGCGTACATGAACCAGCATGGTGTGTGTGCACAATACAAGCAGTTGAGGATTTGGGAGCACAAGGCATGGTCCAGAGAATAGCAGGAGGTGAGGGAACAGGGGCATGGCCGGGTCGCGGAGAGCCTTGCTGGACTGGTGTCTAAGAGGATAATTTTCATACAGCCAGTGCGGAGCCTTCGAACAGACAGAACAAAATCGGGGCTGAGAAGCAGGCGCAGGAGCCGGGTGTCCTGCTCTGGCGTTTGTTTCTGTGTGACCTTGGGCAAGTGACAATCCCTTGGTGCCTCAATATTCTATTCTGTAAAAAAGGTGTAAACATAGTACTCATCTCATTGAGTGGTTGTAAGGACTGAGTTAATCAGCATAAAGTGCCAGGAGTAATTTTGGAGCAAAGAGGGTGCTCCGTAAATTGTAGTCATTGTTAGCAGTAAGGGATTTCAGGCTGGTGAGCACCTTGGACAGATTCGTGTTTCAGAAAGATCCCGTTGGAGGTGCTGAGGAGCTGGACTAACATGGGTAAGACCAGATAGATGCTGGGAAGCCACAGTGAGGGCCGAGCTGAGGCAGTGGTGCTGTGGGTACAGGGGAGGGGCCGGATTGGACAGCTTTGAGAGGGTAAGGGAAAGGAAGGACTCTGTGGAGACCCAAGATTTCACCTGTGTGCTGGACAGACAGTAGTTTCAATGACTGTTAGGGAAAGGAAGAGGAATGGGTCTTCTGGGCCCTTCCTCCCTCCCTTCCTTCCATCCTTTTTTTTAAAAGAAAAAAACCATACTCAGTTTCAGTATCTATGGGACATTGAGTTGGAGATGCGGAGCTGTCTGTCAGGAAATGGAACGTACCTGCTAGAGGACACGGCTGGAGATAGAGGTGTGGGAGCCGCTGGTCCGTGGGTGAGATCACTCAGGGGAGTGTGCAGGAGTAGAGCAGTGAGCAAAGACAGGTTCTGGAGGACCGCAGCATCCAAGAGAGCGACAGAGCACTCCCCCCCAAAATATCTTGGGAGGACACAGGGGTGGGAGGAGAATGTGGGAAGGGTGGAAAGAAGCAGAAAGCTTCACGATAGAGAACGAGACCTCTGTGTCAGGTACAACAACAATAACAACAACAGCAAATCTGGAAGAGACAGGCCAGCCCTGGCTGGTGTGGTCAGTGGACTGGGCACTGGCCTGTGAACCGAAAGGTCGCTGGTTCTTTTCCCTGTCAGGGCATATGCCTGGGTTGCAGGACACGTCCCTGGTTGGGGCATGCAATGATGTTTCTCTTGCACATTGATGTTTCTCTCCTTCTCTGTTTTCCTCCCTTCCCCTATCTCTAAAAATAAATAAAATCTTTTCAAAAAGAGACAGACTGGAGGCATGGCTGGCTGTCAGCCTGACTTGTCCAAAGGACACATGGATGGGGGAGGAGCAAATCCCCCATTTGGTGCTTGGAGTGGAAACCCCCGGAGAGACGTAGTTTAGTCATTCACTTTTTTATTTAGCAAATAGTTATTGCACAGCTACTGTGGACTTAAAAGCGGGTTAAACATGCTTCAGTGGTGAACGAGTCTGATAGAGGAGACTGAACAAGGCATGAGCAGCTGCATCACAGACGGTGAGGATCACAGATGACTCACGGCGAGTTGGGCGAGGACACGAACCGCTCTCTGGGGTTGCCATGGAGAAGAGGGCACATGAGCTGGGCGTGGAGGAAGCATAGGGTTCAAATAGGTGGTGGTGGGAGGCAGGCACTCTGATGGACAGATGGGATGCGCCAAGGCGCCAAGGCGCCAAGGCACCCGGGGTGGAGCCCAGTCATGGAAGGAGAACCACTCTGCCTTACGTGGGGTGTGGGAGTGGCACAGAGGTAGACTGTCGATTAGGACTGCAGAGCGGGTTAGAGCTGCAGTGCAAAGGAGTCTGCACTTTGTTCTGTTGGACTCGGGAGCCAGTGCAGGTTTTTGACAGAAGGAGCAACAAGAGAAGACTTTGCGTTATGGGAAGGTCTTGCCGACACCAGTGTGTAGGGTGGATCAGAGCAGAGAGCAGTGAGTCCGCAGACGGCCATGACTGCCGGAGAGTGGTGAGTGATAATGGATGCAGCAAGCGTGTGCGTGGTGGGGAAGGAGAAAGGCAACCGGGAGGTATGTGTTGGGGCTGGACCTGTTGGGCTTAAACTGCGCCGCGTGGGAATATGTCGGTCTGGGTTGGTTGAGGGGGTGAAGTGAAATTGGGGTGGTGGTGAGGGAGGCATCAGCAAGGATGCCAAGGTTCCTGCAGCTCGGCTGGCGGATCAGAAGGGAAGTGGTAGCGTCAGCAGAAATGGCAAAGACAAGCTGTTTCCATGCTGAGTGCAGCTTCGTGGTCCCAAGCAGCGTGTGAAGCATGCGGCCGCCCCAATGCATCGGATGCTGGGTAAACTGACTGGTGTGTGTGCTTCTCGGCCATCTGCCGGTCCCTACAAGCTGAGAGAATGTCTCCCTCTAATCATTTTCCTGAGGAAGAGACTCGCGTACCCCTCATAGGAGTGGAAGTAAAGAGGATCTGCATCCAGAAGTTTATTAAGATCGAGGGCAAGTTCTGAACCCATGTAACCTGCCCTGCTGGGTTTATGGGTGTGACCAGCATTGACAAGACCAGAGAGAAGTTCAATCTGATCTCCGACATAATGGTCACTTAGCTATTCATCGTACCCCACCTGAGGAGGCCAAGGATAAGTTGTGCACAGTGAGGAAGATCCTTCTGGGAACGAAAGGAATCCCTTGCCTGGTGACTCCCGAGGCTCGACCACCTGATACGCGGATCCCCTCATCTCAGTGAATGGCATCCTTCTGGTTGACTTGGGCCCTGGCAAAACTACTGACCTCGTCGAGTCCGGGACTGGTAGCCTGTGTATGGCGACTGGAGGTGCTGACCTGGGAAGAGATGGCGTGACCACCAGCAGAGAGAGAGACGCCCTGGTTCTTTTGATGTAGTTCATGTGACAGACGCCAATGGCAATGGCTTTGCCACCTGGCTCTCCAGCATTTTTGTTATCGGCAAAGGCAGCAAACCCTGGGTGTCCCTTCCCTGCGGAAAGGGTAGCCGCCTCGCCATTGCTGAAGAGAGGAGAGAGACTGGCTGCCAAACAGAGCAGTGGGCGAAATGAGCAAAGTCACTCATTTCATCACATTTGGCACTGGTAGCCGGTGTGTGGTGACTGGAGGTGCTGACCTGGGAGGAATTGGCATCATTACCCACAAAGAGAGCCACCCTGGAACACTCAGCCACTGTGGAGCACTCGGCCACCACAAAGGCAGTGCCGCTAGAGTTGTGGGGCAGTGGCCAGGTTTAGGGGCTGGGAGAGAAGGGGACGTGAGTTCATGACCGTTGTGAGCACAGATTGCTTAAGAGACAGATGGGAGGGATATCATTTTAGAGGGTTAAGAAAATAACTTAAACACTGAATAAGTCTTTACATTCGTATTATAATTTATAAAATACTTCAAGTCCATTAGCTTACCTAATCTTCACCATGTTTAAGGGAGTCCGGTGGGGACTGGTAAGCAGTGGGTCCCCGAAGGATCCCAGGCCAGTAGTGTTCCACGGACCTGCGCCTCTGGGCCCGGCCCTTTCCTGAGCTCTCATGCCTAAGGGGCTGGGAGATGTCGCGTGTTTGTAGGTCAAGGTGGGGAGGCTGAAGATACAGGAATGCACCCTCACCGTGAATGGGTATGTGCGGATGGTGGGACCAGCTGGGGGAAGAGAAGGGGGTCTGCTTTTGAGGTGGGAGGGAAGAAGGAGGAGGAGGTGAGAGGTACAGCCTGCTGAGGAAGGCGGGAAGGACATCAGGGAAACTCCAAAGACACAGGGCCAGGGCACACTGCAAACACCCAGATGCAAAAGACGAGGATGTCCGTGAAGTCAAGTGCCCACAACACAGGAATGACTGGGGCTGGTCTGGAGGGTGGAGAGGACAGGTGTGCCCAAAGCTCTGGGCTGCAAGGTGAGGTCAGAGCCACCTTTGTTGTGCATGAACAAAGGGGCCAAGAACCCCTCTCCTGAGGCCCTGACATAGAAATCTTGAAGGTGGAGAGCGTGCCCTACGCACCCTTACACCCTTGCCCCCTTTCTTCTCCACCCTACCCTCACCTCCAATTGGTCTCTGCCCATGTTTTGGGCAGTTCTCTTCTTAATCTAGCAGCAAAAGGACTGATTAGCTCCTGCTCAGAATCAGGGTGGTCCAGGGTGGAGTTTGGCCATCCCTGGAGGTGAAGTGAGGTGGTAGAGGTGGTGAGTGCTGGGGGAACAGATCCGACCCTGGACAGGTCTTCCCTCTGGAGGCAGGAGAACGAAGATACACAACAGAGGTTCTGCCAAAGCCTGTCTGGAGAACAGAGGGCCGGCTTCTTGTTGCGGGCTGGAGAGAGAGACGCCGCAGAGGCGACCTTTCCCTCTGAGTCCATGCGTTTGATCTGGGCATCGGGAAGCTCTGTCCCATGGACCCTGTGTTACTTCTTGGTCACTTACTGTCAGTTCCAAACTCTGTGCTTCCTCTGCAGCCTCACTGGCTGGAATTCCAGGAATCTGCCCTCCTCACTTCGGGAGGTCCTCTAGTCCTGGTGGTAGCAGTCCTTTAGGGAAGGAGCCCACGAAGTTCTTGTTCTGAGACCAAAGTCTGCATTCAGGGCGCAGGAGGGCCACGATGTCTCCCAGCTTCCTGCATCACCCCCACATCAGTGTGGCCGCTGACCTGTGTGTCCCAAGTCAGGCGCAGGCATGGGGTTGGGGGACCCATGGCCGCAGGAACACACATAGATGGGCCCTCCCGCCACTGCTGGTGGGACGAGTGGGGGATGGGCTCCTTCCAAGGACCCTGTGCTTTTCAGCTCAGGGGCCTCGGGGTGCAGTCTCCAGCTGCAGCAGCCTCTTGCTGAGGGTGACTGACTGTCCAGTTTGCCCGGGACGAAGGGGTTTCCTGGGACACAAAGCCTTCAGTGGGGAACCCTGGAAAGTCTCAGGGAAACTAGGATGAGGTGGTTACACTGTCTCCCTTCTACTTCCGAAATTATGCTGAGGCCAGGATCTCTGGGGTGTGCCGGGCACAGCCTGCTTCTCCTCTGGGGTGCCACACCAACACACAGGCAAAGGGCTAAACCCTGCGGTGTGACATCACTGGGTAAGGGAGAGGCCCAGGGTTGGCTCCCCTTTGTCACTCACTTTGGGTGAGTTACTTTCCATTTCTGAGCCCCGGGTTTGTTATCTGGGATAAGGGACGATAACACCCATCTCGCAGGCTGCGAAGCCCACTCGAGGCCATGTTGGTAGTTCAGGGGCACAGCGTGGTGCCGGTGATGCCAGGCCGGAGACGGTCGATCTCCCCGGCTCTCCTGCCCCCTTCTTCCTGGCCCTGGAGTGAGAGCAGTGCTGCAGGTGGAGGGGGCGAGGCCGATGGTGAGCAGGAAGAGTTCACTCTGTGTCGACGTGACACACTCAGAAACCAGTAAGACGTGCAGCTCTTGTTTGCCATCTTCTTCCTCGGGATTAAACAAGGGTTTCTCAGTCTGCAGTGTTCCCTGGGAGAGGGGAAGGGACCTTTTTTATTTATTTGTCCATCCGTCCATCCATCCATGCATCCCCCCCATCCAACAGAACACAGCACTATGCATCAGGTACTGTTCTGGGTGCTGGGATTGATTGTCAACACAGATTTCCTGCCCTCATGAAGCTTACATCCTGGTAGGGGAGACACGTGATCAACATCTAGGTCTTTTAATGCAAAGCAGAAACAACTACTCGAAAGGGAAAACGAGGCAGGTTAACAGGGTAGGGCCGTGGGCAACATTCTACCAGGGTGGCTAGGGAAGGCCTCCCTGAGGGGTGACATCTGAGCCTGCAAGAATGCAGCCAGGATCTTGTGGCCTGACGTCTCCCAGTCCTGAAGCTCCCAGCTAGGCCCAGCTGCCCCAGGGTGGAGTCAGCTGCCGGGGAGACTGGCAGGCCCTGGGCTGAGCTGCACAGTGGGTGGGAGTGCAGCTGTGTCCATCAGCTGTCTTTCCAGGGCACTGCCTGCTTTGCTGGTCTGAGCTTTCAGGAGGAGGGAGGACCCCAGCCTGGAAAATTAGGAGTGAGGGTCAGGTTGTATATGAAAATCATATAAACAGGCTGCCTTGCTCCACTTGGGGACACTTGACATTTGGGGACAAGTCACAGTGCATTCAGTTTCTTATGCAGCTCTCTTTCTTTGGCATTGCCTTTACCTTTAAGAAAAAAAAATACAGCCCTGTTCAGATCGCACGGTAAATGATTTATGAACATTATTCTCCCTTAGTTCTACCTGTAGGAGCTCTGGCCCTCACAATCCTTTTCATGTTGATTAAGTACATTTGAAAGCAAAAGGAGACTGTCTGAAATTGCTTCACAGTGCAGAGGAGCGGCTTCCCTGCGCCCGGGAGGCACTCCTCATCTTGCCTTTGAAAGAGCTCCTTTGCAGCCGGCCAGGCAGGGCTCCAGTTGGCCCTGGTCAGGAGGATGAAGCCTGTCGGAGTTCCGTGTTGTCAGGGAACCTCACCGCATGGGGGGGCAGGAACATCACAGCCATCTTTGTGTACCCCAGTCAAATGGAAGGTGTGTCTGGTAAAGAAATGCAATCCATGGAGCCCGCCAGCAAGCTGAAGGTCCTCTTGGCTCAGTTAGGACAGGCCCTATGGCCTCCCCTGATTCCTCCCCCATCCCTGTTTATTGCCGTGTGTTGGGGACCTTGGGCACATACTTGGTAGGTAGGTGCGTAATTAAGGGTCTAGCCTCAGAACTCACTTTGACCGACCTAAGTTAACCTGAAAGTAGACGTAAGTAGATTCCGTTTCTACTACATGGTCAGTGTCTTGCACCCTGGTCTGGCCCAGGGCTCCTTCCCACAGGTGTCCGTGTCGCAGATGAAGTATGACAGTTTTCCCTCACCCTTTGGTCTGCCACAGAAATTGTGCAAAGTCATCCTTTCTTCTCAGCCCCCTTGCCTCACAGATGTCCCTCTGAGTTGCAGTCAGCTTCTGGACTTTCCAGTTCAGGCTCTGAGGGCTTGTTTAGAATCCGCCATCTTCCAAAAGGCTGCCCTTGGTGTATAAGCCCACGTCTCTTCCCATCGTCATGCCCCCAGCCCTCCGGGGCGGGTTCCTTTCATCACATCTGCACCAGACACTGACCAGTTTGGCCGCATCTCGCCTTTGCTGCTTACTGCTGAGTGACTTTCGAAAGTCCCTTCACATCTCTGACTCTCGACATCCCTGTTTCTTAAATGGGAATAAGACCATTTGGGGAACAAATGAGACTCTAGTTTTGAAACACACTGTGCAATCATGGTCATTGTCTGCTCATGACGAAACAACACTTACAAAGGTAGACATTTAAAGTTCTACGCTGGCCTCACACAGGGTGGGCGAGGGTGAGAGGTGGGCCAGGGGAGAAGGCCCACCCCTCTGTGTGGGCACCTGAGGAGAAGTCTGGAGTGTGCCGACCCGACCTCAGTCCCCTGTCTGCCCCTCACGCCAGCCTCGAGGGGTTCAGCCCCATCTGAGCAGGTGGTGGGAACGAGGCCCACGGAGATAAGTAACCTGCCTCTGATTGCAAAGTCAGCAAGCTGTGGGGCCGAGGGTCAAACCCAGTATGGCCGGACCCTAACGTCCCTGCCTGTGACATTCTGTGTCAGGAACCACCTCCTGGGCTCCTTGAGGACAGCTGGGCCTCCTTCATTTCTGTTCTGTTCCCTGTCCTGGGCCTCCTTCATTTGTCGACTCCCTGCCACCTCCAACCCTATCCCCCCTTAGGTTGTCTGTGATTCTGCCTTTAGCAACTTATCCCTCTGTTTACTCCTCTGGTTCTCCTTGCCCCACCCACCCACTCCCTTCCTCTTCCTCTCCCTCTCCCTTTGATGCTTACCCCTGGTGGGCGGTGCTTCCGAAATCAAGATTTCCGTTGTTAGCCCCGCTCCTCCTCTCTCAGAGAGAGCTGAGTGAAATCTCTAAATTGTGTACCTGGGAGGGCAGCTGATCCTGATGTGGTTGTCCACCTAAGACAAATTTTGTCCCCTTCCGAGTTTGGCCTAGGCCAGCCCTGCCTCTGCAAGGTGAGCCCTGCCTTGGGGACAGCCGCAGAAATCAGCACCTGCTGTCTAAGCCCCTAGTGAACTGCCCACAGGGCCTCGGCCCGAGGGCCCCCGGGGTGCGGTGAGGAGTCCTCATCCCCTTGCGGATGCTCAGAGACACGTGCACGCAGTGCCCCCTCCCCAACTCTCTCTCCCCATCGCTCCCCTCCCTACCTTGACTTGGAGGGGGGAAGCTTCTGTCCCCTTTGAGAGCCCCTTCTCTCTCCAGAGCGTCTCAAAGGGCCTTTTGAGTCAGGAGAGCGGGGGAGCCCGTGAGCCTGGGAAGAGGGTAAAGGCGTGAGCCCCACCGAGGGCACGAAGGGTGCGTGGCCACGTATCTGGTGGCTTCTGAATGCCAGCTCCAACAAAGGGGAATCTGGGGTGGGGGAGCCTTGGCGAAGGAAATTGAATCTCCATGAAAACGAACTTTGGCTGGAAGCTTTCCCCTCTGGTTCTGGCAGCGCTGCTCAGTCCTGGGAGGGGAGGGCTGCATCTTCCGGAGCAGTTGGAGGCTCTCAGACTGTCCAAATATCAGCTTGCTCGTGAGGGGCTGCTTTCCTCCCACCAGGAAGACGCTCTGGGCGGCAGCGCAGGAGTAATTGGCTTTCTAATCAAGGCTCGCACGAGGAACAGGAAGGCTGGGGGCAAGCGCTCTGGACCGTGAGCAGGATCTTGGCAGGCGCGGCGCTCTGCGTGGCACAGTTCTGTGACTCGGTCTCCCTCCAGGCCTTGCTTTTAAAAACGGGCAGAACTTGCCCGGGGTCTTTCAGCTCGGAACACAGGGCCGGCGCCAGGGTGTGAGCTGCTCTTTTGCACGAGCCGGTAATTCAGGAAAACCAGAGGGCAGAGGTAAATGGTGCTGGGATAGGCCAAGGGGGGCTGGGCGACTGCCGGTCCTCTTCCCCAGGCCAGGCGGCCAACCGGCATGCTTGGTCGTTGGCGTCTGTGCCTGGTTTTCCGAAGGAGCTGGGAAGCAGTTAAAGAAGGGCCTTTCTGGTCAGCCTTTGTGACTAGATTACATTAGTCCACTGAGTCGCCTGCCTCTAGAACGACTGGGCACCCAAGGTCCTCATATGTCTTGGAGAGTGGAGGGAATGAGGCTTTCCCCAGCTGCTGAGAGGGTTTTATGTTAAGTAAGAAGAAGGATACATTTTTTGTCCATGGTGTCCAGGGAAAGGGGAAGAATCTGTGTTGCCTCCAGACCCCACGATGTTATCTGCTACCCTGCTCGGGAGAAACCCTGGGTGGCACTGCTGTGTGGCCAAGCCCAGAGGACCGTGGAGAGGACATAGAGTCCGCCACACACTGACACACACATGCACACAGGCACATACAGTCACACATATGCAGTCTCATGCACACATATGCAAACACAGAGCACCATACAGTCACACATGTGGAGTCACACACAGAGATACACACAGGCACACGGACCACACATAGGTGCACACAGCCACACATACACAGTCTCATACACATGGAGGCATGCATATATATGCAAACACAGAGAATCACAGTCACACATGTGGAACCACACACAGAGACACACAGGCACACACAGGCACACATATACAGAGTGCCACACAGGCACACATACTGCACACAGGCACACACAAGCGTGCCGGTGATATGAAAGCAGACTTTTCTAAGACTTTCTCTCTTCACTTTTTATTTCTCCTTTTCTCTCACTCCTGGATCTCCCTCTTTCCTCTCCACTTCCTGGTCACCTCCTCTCGCTTTACCAGCAGGAACACAAATCCTGGATTTGTGTATTGGAGGCAAGAAAAGACAGTAGAAAGATCTCTGGTGTGAGAGCCAGACAGGGCTGGGCTGAGAAGCCAATTTAACTGGGTCTGTGATGTGGACACACCGGGCCAACTGGGCTCGTGACAAGGACACACCGGGCTCGCTGTTGAACTTCTCTAAGCCTCACCGCCCCTCTCCGTGGAGCTGGGCAGGAGCGCAGCATGCAGAGTTGCTCTGACGCACGTTTGTGGTGACAGGTACGCGCCACGTGGCCCAGGCTGGCCCGCCGGCGGGGCTCAGTGGATGCTGGCTGTCTCCTCTCCCTGGTTGCTCCCATAGATATAGTTCTGCTCTTCAGTCCCCACATGGGTGTCTGAACCCAATGAACGGAGTGTTTGGGGTCTGCTGGACGTGGACTTGCTCGTTTACCTTGGGGCTGGCTTCTGCTCTCAGGGGGGACATTGCACGTCATTTACCCAGCGCTGTCTGTGAGACATCATACTCAGTACACCCTCACAGCAGCCTGCTCGTCCCTTTTGGCCAAATAAGGCAGCTGAGGCCCAGAGGATGAAGAAGTTTCTTTGAGTCCACACAGCTGGTGAGGGGCCAGGGATCCAGCTCTGGGCCCCGACTTTCTGTTGAAGTAGGTGATTGGCTCAGCATCTGAGACACTGGCCTGAGGCAAATGGCCCCAATCAGTCTGGTGATTTAATAGCTCCTCTGCTTCTCAGAGCGGGCACATTAGGATAGGCCTTTCTTCTGGGTTTTCTAGAAAGAGACATGGACTCGGGTAGAGGGATGCCGGTTCCGAGGACCTGGGCTGGGGGAGGTCTGCCTGGGCGTCTGTGGGGGCATGAGAGATGGGACCCGGGGCTCCGTTCTGGTTTGCAGACACTGGTTGAACACCTCTCCTGTGCTCAGCCCTGACCCAGGTACCAGGCACAGAGAAACGGGTGAGGTATTGCCCCTGCCTTCACGGAGCATGCACAGAGGCGAGCAGGGTGGGGACTCAGGCCTGTAGGAAGATGTGGAGACGCTGAGGCTAGAGGAAGGTGAGGGATGCTGCCTGGCGGTGGCGGGTGGGGACAGGGGCCCGGTCTGAAATTAGCTTAGAGGAGGTGACAGTGGAGCAAGTTGCTGGGAAGTAGGGTGGAGGGAAAGGGCCCTCAGGACAGAGGGGGACAGGGTGAGTCACAGCGTGGAGGTGTAAAGCAGCAAGGCTAAAAAGAGGGGACAGGCTGAGGGCTGAGACCCTTGGGCTGTATGTTGCGGGTGATGGGGAGCTGTGACCAGTATCCACACAGGGGAGGGTCACTGTCAGGCTTACATTCTACAACACCATCCTCAGCATCAGTGGAGGTCCATCGGAAGGGATCAGACTTTTGCCAGGAGAACATTCTAGTGTGTATCCGTCAGACTGCCTTTGGTTGAAAGTACAGCACACCCAACCCCAAGTGTCTTAAACAGGAAGGAAGTTATTTCCTTGTACAGTACAAAGTTCAGAACCAGGACCACTCTAGGGCTGACAAATTCAGTGGCCCCATGACACTGACAAGCACCCAGGTTCTATCTCTGTCATCCCCCGGATATCATCTCCGCTCGCAGACTGGCTGTCTTCTGGGCCCTACAGTGCTGGCCACAGTCCCAGGCATTGTCCCAGAGTCCAGGCTGGCCCTTAAAAGCAGCGAAATGTGTCCGCTGTAAAACCGTGGGAGTGCTGGAGGCGGTGACAAATGGCCTGCGGGAATTCCCATAAAAATTTAAGAAGCACCTGCAACATACTTGAAGTAAAGTCAAGAGACAAATGAGAAACTGGAAAAAACCTGCAACTCACATCACAGGGCTGTGCTCTCTAACATACAAAGAGTTTCGAAAAATCAACAACAAAATACAACCCAACAGAAAAAAATGGGCAGAGAATTCAACCAGACTATTCGCGGAAAAGAAAACGCAAACAACTCTTAACGTGTGAACGGCTGTTCAGTCTTACACAGAGTAAGAGAAATGCAAATGAAAACTTCTGAGACAGCATTAATCACTCATGTCTGAGACGGGTGGCAGTCACAGAGTTTGTTGTCACACTGTATTTGCAGGCAGCAATTTGGCAATATTCATCAAAGTTATAAATTATTTGCCTTTTGACTTAGCAGTTACATAATGGGGAGTTGATCTGAAGATATACTTGCAAGATGTGTGAAATGATATGTGTTAAGTTTATTATTTGCAACATGATTTGTAATAGCAAACAATTGGAAGGAACCCAGATGTCCCGACAATGGAATACTATGCATTTAGAGAGGGGAATGGGGAAGCTCTCTTTGCACTGAGATGGAAAGATCTCCAGAAATATATCAGCTGGAAAAAGAAAAAAATCCACCCAGGTTCAGAACATGTGCCTAGAAAATGGTAAGCAAGAACATATATTTGTGTTTACTTGGACAAATGGGAGACAGGAATGAGAAGGAGATAGTTCAGTGTACACTTGTATACACTTTTTGATTTTTGAACCATGTTACGTATTTTAAAAAATAAGACCAAACCAGAAACACTGGGCAAGTCCCATAAAACATCTGGGAAGAGGTGCTGTTTTCAGCCCTGGGCTCTGAATTATGGAGATGACAAGGGACAGATGCAAGAAATGTTCTAGAGGTGAATGGCCTTGGCTGGCTGTGGGAGTGAGGGAGCGGGCAGAGGCAGACCGAAGGTGGTTCGCAGGTGTGGGGAACGGGTGCAGGGAGCGACGTTCTGGGGAGGCGCTGGAGGGAAGCCCACTGGGGACGTGAGGGGGCCTGGAGGGTCATTTCACCCCGTGAGGCCAGTGTTTGAAGTTCTCTGGTCACTCAGTTCCTGGGGGCCGACCTGGCCCTCTTTCTCCGATTGTCCACAGACTTCCACTCTGTTGGTGACCTTCCTCCCACCAGACAGTCAGCACAGCCCCTTGGGTGTGAATCCCGAGGCAGAGGTGGGTCTGCCAGTGGCCCCAGCAGCAGCCTGGGTGTGGGATCTCCCAGGGAGCAGAGCAGCCAGGTGCCTGGCACCCAGCGACAGGGAGGAGGCCCAGTAATCGGACAGGACAGCAGAAACCTCACTGTGCCCACTGGGTAAGTGTGTCCCAGAGAAAGGGCAGGTCTTTGTGTTCCACTTCTCACCTCCGTTCTGGTGTCTCTGGCTCACCACCCGCTGCTGGTGAGGGCCTGGGGGCCATGAGTCCGGTGCGTGTCTTCTCTCAGGACTGATGTGGCCCTAGGACATGGTACCGAGGGTGTGGGAGAGGTGGACAGGAAGGGCACCCAGAGGAGAGGACCTCCTGGCAAGACGAATGTGCATTATGTGACATTCATGTGAGAAGCGTGGTGGGATGGGATGTGTTTGGGGTACCTCCGCCCAGCTCCGGGTCCTGCTCCGGCCCATTTGCAGAGATGGGGGCAGGAAGGCAATGCACTCGCAGCTAACAGCAGCTGTGCAGGTCGGCGTTGGAGGCGTTACGAGCTGGTGTGTGCGGTGTGGCCACACTCTCGGATTCAGTTGTCACTGGAAAGGGTTCGGAGGCAATTAATAAATCATTTAGTGCCCTGAGTTTAAGTAACTTATTATTATGGGCTGCATATCTTTATTACGCTTTACTGAGCAACATTGGCAAATTCCCTTCAAATGTCACACAATCTGTATGCCATTTGTTTCAGAAGATTTTTTAAATGCATATATAAATCATTAACCTGAATTCTTCAGGACAGATTGCCAGAGTCCCAACCTCTCCCCCACCATCCCTTATGAGTCTCTCAAAGACCTTGTGTCCCCAAAACGATGACAGTGCCAGGCCTGCTGTCCCAGGTCTTGGGGGGAGGATGAAGAGCCACTGGCTGTCTCCTTGGCTTGGGTACCTGGGCAGTGACCTATAGGGGTTGTGAAGAAAATACACGTGTTTTTGAATGATTGGCTGGAGGCTGGAGAGAGACAACTGACCCAAATCCTTCCTTCTAAGGATTTGGTGAAAATAAATCAGGCTGGTAGGTGGGCAGGTCCTTGCACAAACCTGGGTCCTGTGGACCAGGGAGCTGGGAGCCTCTCAGATGCCAGTGGCCCCAAACTGCTCATTTCATCGCCAGGAGGCCACGTCCGCAGGGGGCGTCCACTTTCTCTAGTGTGAACCGGAGAATCTTTTCCACCTTCCTCCAGGCTTGATGCAGTGCTGTCCTTTTGTTTGTCTTGTGGGGCCGTGTAACGTTTTGGTAGGATGACATTATAGTTGAGGCCTGATTTACCACAGCCCCTCCCCGCAAAGATTCTCACGTGAGTAGGTAGGGACTGGGTCAAAGGACAACCTGGCTGGTTGACCCTCCCCCCTCACATGCCTTTTCTAACATCTGTACAACAGGCTCCCACTGAGCACCTGCTGTGCATAGGTGCTCCTGGTGTGCGTGTGTGCATGCACGCAGGCGTGCATGTGCTGCATCAAAAGACCTCCCCGCCTCATCTTGCTTTGTGCATCGCCCCACTGCCCCAGCATCCATAAGAGTCGCTGCCTGGTGAGTGAGTGACTGAGCCGACCAGGAAGGAACACAGGCCGCTTCTGAACAAGCTCAGGACCACCTGCAGGAAGAACCCAGCAGCCTGGAAGCATCAAGAAGGACACTCCCTTGGGACTTTCAAGACAACTAAAGACAGTTACTTCTTAAAGTGCTCCATGGATGTTTAAACAGTGGACACGCTGCCCGTCTCCCGAAGTGACTGATCCACAACCTTAAGGGATACCCTCTCCTTGGCCCGCCCTCCATGACCTCAGCGTGCCTTCTGGGGAAGCCCCAGCCCCCTCCTCTCTTATTGCTTCTCATCAGCTGAGGCCCAAGGTACCAGACACTGCGCCTGTTAGAAGCGTGTGTAAAGTCAGAGTAAAGAAGCTGTAATAAGAGCCTTGGGCTTTTCCTTATGAGAAGGTTCACAAGCGTTAGGGCAAAGATTTTGTGACTTGTACTTTGACTGCTTGGAGATATTGAAAAAAAATTCTTTTCAGTATATGTTTATACTAGGTTCGATGTATGGGTTCACTGCCCAGCTAAATCACATACTGGTAAAGAAGGCATTTTTGTCATGAAAATTGCGGCCTGTCTCCTGGGAGGCGGGGGTGAAGTGTAGTGAGCTTGGTCAAGGCATTTTGTCTACCAGTTTCCGTCCAAGAGCACCTTCAGAGGCAAAGTGTGTGATCGGGTCATTTAAAGCCAAAGGAGGCAATTTCAGCACAAGAAGGGCCCCTCAGAGAGAGGATTCTGTGCCTCGTCTTGAGGAAGCGCCTAAGGCGGCCCTGACTTACCCGCTCTTCCCTCCCCTCAACCCTGGAGGGAGTTTGCTCTTCCTGCTGTCAGAAGTAGAGATGTGACAGGCAGAGGGGCCTCCCCATCCCCTCCACGCACGGGGAGAAGCCCCTCTGCCAGCACTTTGGCTGGCAGGTGCCAGGTGGGGACAGTCAGCTGCTCAGGAGAGAGATTGTTCTGGGTGGTTACTGCTAGCAAGGGATCCCGTTTTTATCTAGCTGCCATCAGAGTGATCTATCCTCCGCTGGAGGCCCCTCGGAGGAGCAATGAGCAGGTGCGGCAGATGGCAGTGCAGCCAGGTGACTCCGGCTGGCGAGGGACGCGGCCAGCTCTGTTCTGGAGGCTGCGCACTTGGGCTGAACTCAGGAAACCTCCCCGCCCTCCCCTGTTTATGGAGAAATGGGGCCTCCTTCAAGAGAGGCACGGTTTTCCTACTCCGTTTGTTCTCAGATTGGTGTTACACCCTGGAGCCAAATTAGTGGCTCAGAACAATTGGAAACAAATGCTCTTTCCACGTCCCACTGTGTTCCGGGATCCAGGTGGGGACACCAGCGGAGGTGGCCTTCTCCACTAAGCCTCCCCTCCGCAGAGAGCCAGGGTCCCAGCCTTTCAGCCCAGTGGAGTCCTCCTGCTCAGCCCGTGCCACATGCATCTGCCGCACCTCAGTTAAACAAGCTGGAGCCTGTTAAGTTATTCATGCAACAGTATTCAGGACCAGCCCCCGGAGGCGAGTTGGGAATGATGAGTGGCAAGTGCTATGCAGAGAGCCATGCTCCGTGGGGCCTGGAGCTGGCCTGCTGGTGAGGGGGCACTGGCCCTGTGGGGGTGGAAAGTGTGGGGGCTCCCTCTGAGGTCACCGTGGTGGGCACCCTTCTCTGACATGTGGGTGGCTGTTGGCTTGGCATGGACGTCAGAGTGAACACTTCCACTACCTCCCCGCACTGGTCAGGGGAAGTGGCTGACCCTGGCTTCAGCCCTGTTTGGATGTGCCTGCCTGAAGTGGGGAGTCCCTCCTCTGCTAGATACCACATACCTTCTAGATGACACTGAATTCCTCCATCCCCTGGCGTCTGTCTCTCCTATATAGGCTGCTTGAGGGCAGGGAGCTGGATTCTCCAGCCCAGTAAGGGGCTGTTTAAGATGTGTTACACTAAAAACACATCTGGTGAAGAACAAAGGCACCTCTGGCCTGGCTTCCGCCCCTCTCAACCCGTTTCCACAGATGCAAAAGGAGGAGGTCGAAACAGACGACCGCTAGGGTTCCGTGCCTGCTTCCGACCCACTAGCTCCCCATCGCCTGGCTCCTCCGGGTGGGCCCTGCCCATCATGGCTGAAGTCTCCTCTGCCCTGGTGACCCGGCTTGGTCATTACTTGGGGTTTCAGTCTGGCTCTTGCGCTGTGGTGGCCAGATACCATCCCCTGCCTGTGCTTTCCCCCTTGACGTGTATCCCTTCTGTCACTTTTCGGAGTCAAACAGTTGGAAATTTCCTCCCCAGGCAAGCCCCACGCAAAATGAGGACTGCCTGGCATGCAGCGATGCATTTGTTCTGCCCTGGGCCACACCTCCTGGGGAAGGCTGCACTTTTCTTTCTCTCCCACCCTCTCTCTGCAAGGCCGAATGAAGGTCCCTTCCCCTCAGCCACAGTGGCCATCAGCCCTCATGGCCTGGGCGCTGCCGCCTCAATTCGGGAGAGCAGGTGGGGCCACATCTGTGCCCACCTCCGTGCCCACCTCCGTGCCCACCTCCGTGCCCACCTCCGTGCCCACCTCCGTGCCCACCTCTGTGCCCACCGCAGACCTCGCCTACTTTCTGCGGAACAGCAACCAAGAAATGGCTTTAACTTTTCAAAGTATATCATCGTTTCAGTTCACTTTAAAAATATGCCTATGTTGTGGTCAAGGCAGGATAAACATCTTGATTTATTTGAGGCCCAAATATTTATTGGTATCTCGTCCAAGATTTCTTGGCATCTCAAAACTTTCTGGCTGAACTTGAGCTTAGTGAATCTCTTCTTCACTGATTCTTAACCTCTCTGGGGATGTGGACAGCCTTGGAATCTCAGGAAAATTTATAAATCGACAGAAAAATATATACAGCAATGCCATTCTGGATAAAAATGGTTTTTTTATCCAGGGTTCAAGGGTTTGTAGACCCCCACAACCTTAAGATTCCTCTTGCTCTGATTCAGCCGCTCTGTTCAGTCGGTGAGGAAATTGAGACCCAGAGAGTCAGGGTGACATGCATCATGTCGGAGGGCAGGGAGGACCAGGACGGCTCCTAGGCTGGTCCACAGCCCTGTCCAGCACCCCACGCTGCTCACGGCGCTTCAGCTTAGGGGCCTCCTGGTCCCCTCCCCTCCTAGATTTCTGCTCATCGTTCCATTGCTGTGGCTGTCTTCCTTGATTGTCTTTTCATTTCAGACTAGAGGGGGGCCCAACTCTCTGCCGACAGCCTCTCACCTCCCACCAGTTAAAAAATTGTTTTTGCATTTCTTTGCTACCCTAAGTCGGGTCTCATTTGTCCAGCATCAACCATCTGGAGCCATCTTGGCCTAGGTGGTCTCCGGCCAGCAGACTGGCTCAGGTGTCCAGCCCCTGTCTTCCTGGCGATGTCCCTCCGCCCACCACGGTCTCCCCACCGTGGCTCAGAGAATGGGGCTGGAGCTCCCTCCATCTGCCTGGACCCCCACAGCCTCCCTTGCTTCCTCCTGCCCTTTTCCCGCTCTTTAACATCCCAGGCTGTTTTTTTAATAGAAATTGGCAGAAGTTAGTGGTGGAATACGCACGCACACAGGAGTGGGGGAAAGCAGGTTTACAGTTGTTGTGAATACGTGAAACAGTTTATTCTTGTATTATTATTTATTCATTACTGTATTATTGATTTGTAGCAAAACTATAAACCTCCTTTTGCCCACCCCTGTGTGTGTATATATATTTATTTATACTTAGAAATATATATTTATACACATAGTTATATAAGTATATAATTATATACTTGAAGTATATAATATATAGACATTATTATATATGATGCGACATATTTGTCTATTATAAATATTATATATTAATATAGAAATTAAATTATATAAATATATAAATTATATTAATATATAAATAAAAATTGTGGTAAAATACACATAAAATTTACCCTCTTAGCCATTGTTCAATGTATAATTCAGTGGCATTAAGTACATTCACAGTGCTACCGTCACCGCCCTCCGCTTACAGAGTTCTTGTCACGTGGGAGACTCTGTGTCTCCTAAGTCGTCAGCCCCCTCCCGTCCCCTAGCTGCTGGCACCCTCTATGCTGCTTTCCGTCCCTGTACAGCCGACCACTCCAGCTACCTCCGGGTGTGGAATCAGGTGGCATTTGTCCTACTGTGCCTACATTATTTCATCGAGGACAGTGTCCTCCTGGCTCATGCGTGTTGCAGCACGTGTCAGAATCCGCTTCTTTTTCCAGGCTGATGAAATTCCACTGCGTGTGTGTCGCCCGTGTGCTTGTCCCTGCGTCTTCGCCGGACCCTGGGCGGCTCCTGCCGACCTCTTCGAACCTCTGCTTTCAGTTGTTCCGAGCACATGCCCAGAAGTGGAGGGACGTTTTTGCGGTGTCTTTAGTATTCTTTGCTTTGACTCAAGTCTATTTTTATTTTATTCTTAAACTAACTTTTTTTTTAGCAACTGCTGATCTCACCGGGTCTGAGGCACGTGCCACAAAGGGCACTTTCTCAGAGAACAAGGAGCTCCGGAGCCTCTTTTCTGTCCCCTCTCTCGCAATGTCCTCCTCCCTTTCAAGGCATTTATGCCCCCTTCCCATGCTGCGCTTTTCTTCTCAGGGCTCACCCCCTCTCGACATCATGTGTAGTGGGTCTGTGATGTGGCGCACACAGGTGTCACCTGTGTGTGCAGCCTGTTTTCTCCCCTAGAGTGTGAGCTCTGTAAGAGCAGGGACTGTTCTGTTTTCTTTGTTGTTACACCTCTGATGTCAGGCACGGTGCCTGGTACATACCTAAGACACAATTATTAAGTTATTATTAACTGAATAACAAATGGAATAAATGGATGATTGAATGAATGAATGAATAAGCGAGGTGCTGTTCCTACCCGCAAGACGTGTACAGTCTGGTGGAGGGATAGCACACTGAAGCTATAATGCAAGGCAAACCTGGGGGCCCTGAGACCACCTAACGCAGTGTGAGAGTGCCTGCAAGGGCTGACCCGGGAAGCGCATGTGCGTGCCTGGCAGGGCACCCCTCAATGCTGATGAAGAGGCCCCCGTGCTGGGTCGCCAAAGTCCTGTCAGTCCCCCCACAACACCATGCTGCGATAGTTTTGTCACCAACTTCCAGGTGAGGACACCAAGATGCGGAGAGACCAAGGAACTTGCCCAAGACCATGCAGCTAGGGTGCAAGGCGCCTCTGAAGTCAGGCCCGGCTGCCTCTCAAGTCCAACCTCTTTTTCTTTCTTTTATCAATTTTTAAATTAAGTTTCTTTGAAGAAATTACAGAGTGGCAGTGCTCACTGCACCCAGAAACAAGGCAGAGAAATGCTAAAAATGGCGAGCCTTCGTCCCTCGGTCCCCGCTCCCCCTCAGCACCCACGGGAGCACTCCAGGCTGTCCCTTCCACCTCCTCTGTGCTCACAGACACACGCAAAGGGCGAACTCGTTCTGGAGTCTTCTGCTTCCACCAAACGGAACCACACCGCGCGTCACACTCTGCTCCCTACTTTTCCCACCTCAAGCACAGTGGCCAGCTTGCGTGGCGAAGGCGCAGATCCAACTTGTTCTTTTTCCGGGGTGGTTCGCCCCGAGCTCTCTGGCCGTTCCCCAGTGGGTGCGACATCCAGGTGGTTTTGCACGTCTTCCCGCTGTGCACACCCACTTTCCTCTCTGTGGGATGCATTCTCACTTTGGGGCCGTGCAGTCAGTGTGTGTGTATGTGTGATTGTCATGGACCCTGTCACCCTACCTTCCCCAGACAGAGTAGCAATCCAGTGCCACGCTTGCAATCACCGAGTTTCTGGGCCCCAAACTGCCCCTCGTTCTTCCCTCTTCACTTTTCCACAGAGCCCAGTGCCCTTGGGCCCGTCCTGGCCTCTTCGGCGCTGGCCCAGGACTCTCCAGGGAGGCTGGAGAGACACCTCCTCCTTCTCTCACTGTGTGGTCATAGGTGGACCCTGGGCATTGCTCTGTCCTCTTCCTTGGCCAGTGAGGGTGCGTCATCAGGACATCTGGTCACAGTCTTAACTCTGGGTGACCAGGGATGGACCACCTAGCTTTTCTGTGGACCAGCGTCTTCATTTATAAATGGGTCAGATAACCCGTGAAGCCCTCCCACTCCTGCTTCCCTTCCTGGGTTTGAGACACCCCCAGAGCCAGCTCCCCGGCAGAGCCCTGGGTCTGTCTGCTTTGGGGGAGGGCACTGCAGAGGACACAGGAGACACTTGGCCCACCTCCCTAAGAAGGCCTCCCTGCCACCTTGACCGCTGGTTCTGCAGGGAAATAGAGTGTGAGGTTGGTCTGCAGCCAGACCAACCGAGTCAGACCCGGGGCAGGACCCAGCTCAGCCATGTCGGCTTTGTGGCCTGGAGCAGCTTGCCTCACTTCTCTGCACCCCACCCGGTTTCCAAATCTGTTAAACAGGCAAGATGAACACCTCAGTGCTTCAGAGCAGCGCTGTCTGGACAGCTTTCCACAGCAGAGGAAGTGGTCTCTGAGCTTCCAGCACAACCACCACTGGCCACATGTGGCTGCCGAGGGCTTGAAATGTGGCCGGTGAGGGCCAAGACTGAATTTTAGGTTTCACTTGATTTTAATTAACAAGGACTTGAATTTATAATGCCACATGTGGCTGGTGGCTACCTCATCGGACTGGGCAGCTGTCGAGGATGAAAATGGGACACGTCCCTGCAACACACAGAACGTGCTTAGTGGGCCCCGTGTCTGGCATGTAGTAAGCACTCAGTAAATGCTTGCTGTTATTGGGTATGATGCGACTTGCTTCCCAGCCCACCACCCCGATGGCTCCCGCCGACCCCGCCCACTGGCTGTCCCAGAGTCACCTGGGGGAGGGTGGGAGCTGGGAGGCATCGCTGTGATGTGTGTGTCAGTAATGAGTCTTGCACTAAATGTTTCTGGTCTGTTACTTTCCCTGGAGGGTCATGCGAGCCGGAGTGGTATGTGGCCTGCTTTGCAAGTGATTAACATGGTGTAAGCAATCTACATAGAGAGAAAAACCCTCCGCTGGTATTCCATTATTCTATTAGAGTTTCAGAGCTGGGATTAAGTGGACATGATTTCTTCCTATGGGCCATTAATTTTGTTTTATTGCTGGTCTGATGGCCATTACCCTTTTTTGCCAATGCATTCCCCCATTAGGTTTGTACAATTAACAAAATATGTGCTGTTAGGGCTTTGATAGGAATAGTGGGATGGAAATAAAGGGAGGGGGTGCAGCACCACTGAGTCGGGGGTGGGAAGAGGCTGGACACTGGGGGTGGAGCCTCAGGAAGAAAGGGGGTGGGGTCTCTTCTGCACCTGACGCAGAGCCCTTGGCCTTCCTGGAGACTAGCCCTGTGGCCTTGGCTGGCTCTCTCCCGGCCTGGAGTGGAGGAGTTCCCCAGGGGAGAGGGAAGGACACTGGGTGGGCCTGCTGGTGGCACTGGCCTTTCTCTGGACCCACTCCTTCAGCCTGCCACTGGGAACAGAATGAACCCCTCTGCCTGACCCACCCATGCGGTCACCTTGAACCTGAGACTCAGCCGGCAGCTTGCCTCAGCCTCCAGGAACCGGGGCCTGTGATGGGAGAGACTTCTGGGTGACATGTAGCTCCTCTCTCTGGGTCAGACGGGAGGACCTCTGTCTGATTGAAAGGGGGCAGCTGGTGCTCAGTGTCAGTGGGTACCATGTGGAAATGCAGTACTGGCCTTGCTAGGTCATCCAGGTCCTTAGGAAAAGTTAGAATTCTGGATTTTCAAATGTGAGCTTTCCCACTTTTTAGATGTTGGCAGAATTTACAAAAACCCCGACCAAGGGAGAGTTAGCCTAGGAGTTGCCAGCTGACCGCCTCTGCCAGGCCATGAGGGGTCATTGAGGGGTCCTGAGGGCGAGTGGACACGATCAAGTGTGTGACTCAGAAGGAGCCCAGGCTGGGGGGAGGTGGTGAACAGGAAAAATAGGGAGAACCTGGGGGCCAGAAGACCAATCCCGGCTCAGGAGGAGAAAGACAGCATGAGGCAGCTCAGCGACCTGGGCAGGAGGAAGAGCAGTGACCTTCCTGGTGGACAATAAGCAAGTCGTCGTGTGCTCACACCTCAGCGGACGTCCGCAGGGCCAGGCAAGGTGCCCTGTGAGCAGACCCTCCACCCTCTGCGGGGGCCCCGCTGCCCTGGGAGCCCTCACGTCTCTGTGTATGCGAGTCTCCCCTTACTCCCATCTGCTGTCAGCAGGTCACGGTGTCTCCAGTTCCTTCTCTCATGCTAGAAAATTATTAGCATTAGCCCACCAGGGCCAACAGTCCTTCCGGGGTCTTCTGTGCACACCTGTACTTACAGATACAGGCCTAAGGTCAGAATCCTGGGCCTGGGCTGGGCTGGGACAATGTGACTGAGGGACTTTTTCTGGTGTCTCTGCAACTGGGTGCCCGGCGCCGCCTATGGCCCAGGGGACCGAGGGCAGGCGTGGGCTTAGCATCGGTTCTTACCAGGCTCCCAGGAGGCCTGTGCAGTGCTGGGTAGGTTGCTGCCCCAGAGCCAAGTATTAGGTGCCAGATAGTAGTTAATGACTGAGTCAGGGCACAAGCCCGTGTCTGCAGCACCTGGGTCCACTGCTCTTCATGTTAGACCCATGGCTCACCTCTCTCCACCCTTCCAGCTCACCTGGATGAGCCAGCCTCGTGGGCCCTCCCTCCACTCTCCCTCAGCACGTGCTGTCCCCCAAAGAAGTTTTCTTCTGTCCCTCTCCCCTCCTCTTTCCCAAACAAATATGAGCACTCAACAGCTCCCTCCGCATTTACCATTTCACAAACTTCCTCGTATTTATAACCTGAGTAGTCAAACTCATTTATGGTTCCATTGTATTTTCATGGTGAATAAAACAAGCCTTAGCCGAAATTCTGGCTGCATTGTTGCATGGGTGCTGGTCTGAAGGCCTTCCGCACGATCACTGGCCTGCCAGGACCACAAACTGCCGGCGTCGGGACGGCCTAAAATAACCTACACACAGATGCTTCCCCGGCAGGGCCTGTGGGTCGGCGCCAGTCAGGGAAGACTTTCTACCGGCTCAGGGTCACGAGTGCAAAGCAAGGGCAACGTGGAGAGGTTGCATGTACACGTGTGTGCACACGTGTGCGCAGATGCACGGGCGAGTGTGCGTGGGAGAGAAGCAGATGCGGATCGCAGGTGCTTTTCATGGAGCTCTCTGTTCAACTCAGAGAACGGTTCTTTTTCCTCTCCTCACCTTTGAGGGGTCGAAGTACTTAATGAAACGATGGTGAAAGAGGACACGATTAATATTTTATCAATACACAAGTTTGTCCACTCTCTCGGTCTGTGAGTGTTTTTCCCCATCGGACTGATGGGTGAACCATGTCTGGAATCCGCGCCCTGCTGCAGGATTCCCCTTCCAGGGTGTCTGTGGGGGCCTCACTATCTTCGGAGGAAGCCTGACTCAGTTTTGGCCGGTTCTCATTGCTAGAAAATGCTTTCTTATATGGAGCTGAAGACTGGCTTCCTCTAACGTCTATTAGCTAGTCCTAACCCTGCAGTCCAGAGTGAGGCATTTTCTCTTTCATAGTTTCTTCGAACATTTGGGGGACCCCCAGGTGGCCAAAGGGTTGCTGTCTTAGCTAGGATTTCTAGGACCAGTGAACAACACCAGTGAGGGACGAAGGGAGACACAACTCTGGTTTCTTCTTTCACACCTTCCACTGCGCAGCCTCCTGGTGATGAAAATAACGACAACAGTAGCTAAGGTTCCGCGAGCGCTTATTTTGTGCGAGGTACTGTGAGCACATGACAGCGTATGAAAGCTTCAGTCCTCACGACCTACCTCTGGGGCAGAGCCCTTACCAGCCCCACCTTACAGAGGAAAAACTGGGGCGCAGAGAGGTTAAGTCACTTGCCCGTGGCCATCCTGCCTGTCTGGCTGAGCCGGGCAGGCTGACCCCAGAGCTTGCACTGTGTCTGCAGAACTTTAACCGGTCCTCCTACCACCAGATGTCTTTGCTCGCCGCTCTATTCTACTCACCGCTGTAAAGCTAGTAAAATGTGATGCCAGACTCGCACAACAGACCCAAAGTGGGGGGCCATTCACCCCTCGGGTGGACACAGTACGACTGTGAACGCACTGACGGTCACAGTTTATCGGTTTGGCAACAACACCACACCCTGGGCTCGTCCTGAGCTTGCATTTAGCTCAACCCACTTTTTTTTTAAACCAAGTCAACCTATTCTGTGCTTTTGCAATTGATTTTTGAATGTGAGAGTAGGATTGGTGTGTATATTCCTGTTAAATTTTTTTCTACAATTCTGTAAAAAATAGAAATGGATTTTCATGTGGACATAAAGCGACTGGATGGTTTAGAGTGATGGGATGGTAGGCAATTCTACTTTATTTTCCAAATTATTTTATTTATGGCTGTCGTGATATTGTTGTGCAAGAAGCAAAAACTGATGGAGGGAAAATGGACTTTCTAGCTTGGGCCCATCCTTTCAGCATGTTAAAAGATTTATAACCCCCTGGAATTCATCTTTCCAGCAAAGCCACCACCCTTCCCAGCTTTGCAGTGCGTGCAAACGGCAAGTCTGCCGTATCTTCTTCAGAGATACTGCTGTCTCAGCAGACTGTCCCAGAGGCCCAGACAAAGCCCTGCCCCGGTCAGTTCAGCCTGGAGACTGAATGTGCTGAGCTCCTGTGTGCCCGCAGCACCGGGCCAGCACCTTAGGAGGACACAGGCTGGAGCCTGTTGCCAGCCGGGGGCTGGTTCTGAGATGCTGGTTGTGGATTCTGGCTGAAGTAAACGGAATCCATCATTAAACATGTCCACTGACTTTTTCTGAGGACCTGACGCATGCTGGGTACTCTGCTAGCTACACAGCTGTATAAGATGCAGTCCTTATCCTCAGAGACTTGACATCCTATGATCTGGTCTTGTCTCTGAGGTCACGCAGAGGGTACCAGACAGCCCCAGAGCCATTTCCTCATCCTGGTGGACATGACCATGAACAAGAAGGACATTTTCTTTCCATGGGCACATCACACTACAGTCCATGCCTGAGTCTTCTACCTGAAATTCCACCTCTCCCAAGGAGAGGTGGAATTAATTAGAAGTCTCTGTCTTAATTAGAAGGACGATACTAAAGGTGGGGGTGGGGTGGGACTTCTCTTTTTCGTGTCATTTCCTTGTTGAAAAGCCTTCAATGGTGACTTTGGATGGTGACAGAGTTACTACCTTTGTGATGGTCACTTGATAAGGCATGTAGATGTCAAATCACTGTGTGGCACCCCTGAAACGAATACAGTATTCTATATCGACTAGAGTTAAAAACCAAACACTTCCACGGCTCCACAAGCTCTCAGCCCAGCCCGGCCTCCCTGTCTGACCCTCGCAGCCCCGATGCCCTGGCTGGTCTGGCTTGCTCAGCGCCAATCCCTGCCCTGGTCTCTCTCAGGTGGACGGGCCTCTGCGTTGTCTCAGGGCTCTGCGCACTTTCTCTCCTCCTTCCTGGGACTGCTCTCCTCTCCCTCCCTTCCGTCAGCCACATCTCACCTGTCCAGCCCTCCAAGACCCCAGCCAGGCTTTACCGCCCCCTGAAAACTGCCTTGAGTGCTCGGCCCTCGCTTCTCTTCAGAGGGAGAGTTACAGTCTCAGTTCAGCATGACTGTACATATAATCTGGTCTTATCTGATGCTCTTTCTTGCGGTTAATCTTACCCCCCTGGTGACGTGGCAGCACTTGTATAACAGGACCTGTGGACTTCTTTCCTGCGGCCCCTCTCGAGTGTAAATCGTGGTTCGGACACCTGACGATACTACGTGCTGCGTCCTCCTCACTCTCGCCCTTGCTTTTGCCACTTTATCCCAGAAAGAGAGTCAAACACAGTCACGAGGTCGATCTTTCCAACCTTGCCTGATTATCTCCCATGCACATCCTTTTCCTTCCAGCCCAACTAGACTCTTCAGCGTGGCTTGAAAGTTCTTTCCCACGTCACCTTTCCCTGCTCTTGCTGTAAACAACAGCATTCGTTTTGTTGTTTGTTTGCTTGTTTTTTGCAGCCTTCCCCACATACACTACCACGTTCACGGGGCTGCTCAGCTCTGTCCCCTGCCTGGGGTCCTCCCAGACGGGAGGCACAAGTAGCTAATTGTTGCCTCGGCCAGCTCCGGGCTCTCCACAGCCATGAGCCTGGAATCTTTCTCAGGGCATTCTATGGGGAAGGGGATGGAACTCAAAGAAATTGAGGCAACAAGCAGGTAAGAGAGAGGGAGCGATCTGGTCTCTTTGTCCCGCTTAGCCACCTTCCGATGACAGCTGTGCGCCAGGAGTCCCTTGCTCGGGAGACTTTGGCGCACTCAGCGCTGCGGGCGCGGGGCCGCGGGCCTGGCCCTGCTCCACTCCCAGCCCGCCCTGCTCCTGACTTGCCCGTCATCCGCACCTGGCTCTCGCTCCCAGCAGGGTCATACGCAATCTGTAAACACGTCTCTTTTGTCGACAGGTGAAGTCTGGAGCAGGACGCCGAGGCTGTCTGTCCTCCATGCCGCTCAGCAGAAGAGGGACTGTGAACTGTGAGTAAATCTGATTGGTGTTTTCCATGGTGACTCACTGAGGTTGTGTGTTAAAGACCAGCCCTGAACCTGCTCTTTAACATCAGGCCCCACTCGAGAGAAAACACTCAACAATGGGCTCCTCGGAATCTGAACTACAGCAGACCTTTAATTAGGTTAAGACTGAATGTGACACAGACGCCCTGTCATATGACATGCTATTTAATTACACTGTTGACTGTGTACTAGGTGGCCTTGCTGCGTTACTTGTGTCAGAGTGTCGCAGAGGGACTCTCTTGAGTTGGCAAGGCTGACCCAGACTCTGGCCCCTATTGTGTGTGGGCTAAGCCCAGGGGTCCGTGAGAGATGGGCCTGGGCTAAGGTCATTGTCCCTGCTTTTACATCTGGTTATTTCTAGGGGTGGGGCGGAGAAGGACCAGGAAATACTGCTGGTGGCTTCCCTTCCCTTACACGGTAACACCCCACCTTGTACTTGTGCGGACCGGCTCCTGTTGGTTCCCCTCTCGGCAAAGTGCCCCCACCTATAGGACCCGGCCTCAGCCCCGGCCCCTCTGTGGGGCCTTCTTTGGTAACTCTAGCTAGAAGTGATTTCTCCCTTTTCTGAAATTCTTAGTTGCATTCACATTCTGAGCACCACCCGACCCTGCCTGCTGGGAGTTCCTGGGGGCAGTCTGGGATTCCCACATCCGAGTGTCCCCGGTGCACCTGCGACCCGGTTGCCGCTCCGCAGGTGTGAGCTGGGAGGCTGGGCTGCCCCGGCTCCCCCACCCTGCTTCTGGGGCTACCGGAGGCCAAGCCACTGCTCCGACTTTGATAGAACATTGGCGTCCAACCAGTCCATGGAATTATAAATGATTAACCGTGATCAGCACACATCTTCACCTCTGTGTAAAAATAGATTGACTGTAATGAGTATTTGAATAAATCATAAGAATGGCCGCCCTGTGATCGTCTAACATCCTGCCGATGGCTGCCCGGCGAGCGAGCAGGGCGCCGGCCCTCCCGCCTAATGGTCTGCGATTTAGTGCCGGTCGCCTCTGTGATTGACGGCCACGGCTCCCGGGGCACCTCCTCGGCAGCCCAGGCTCTGGAGTGGTTGGATCCCCAGGCCCAGGGGGTGGGAAGGGTGCCTCCCCCATCCTGTTCCAGGAAAGTCTACCTAGGAGACAGGGCTGGTGGTGAGGGAGCCTGAGTGGAAAGATAATGACCTTTGTGAGAATCGATGCCTCCTCTCACTGGAGGTTAGAGGGACCTCGTAAGTCAAGTCAAGTACAAGGGGAGCAAGCTGAGCGTGAACCTTAATGAGAGCAGAGTGCGTGGGGAAAATAGGTCTCCATGTTCTCTCCCCGACCCTGAGGGCAGCCAGGCTCCTGGGCCACACACACTCAGACACAGCTCCCTCGAAGGGACACAGGCTTGGCCTGCATTGAGGAACGAGGAGAAAGGTTTCTTCGGGTCCCGGGGCTTAGGCATGGGAAGAGTCCATTGGTCTTTTGGGGGTTGGGGGACAGGATGCGGGGAGGCAGGCTCGGCGGGTCTGGGACCCGCTGAGGAGGGAACAGTCTGAGAGTCTGGGGTCTCGGAGAGGAGGCTGGTGACGGCTCATCTGAGAGGCAGCGAACGTGCCAGTTTAGTTTCAGCGGTGTTCCGGTGGGCACGGCTGTACAACAGGGCACCCCCGAGCCCATTGACGGAACAGTGTTCCTCGTGCTCAGGAATCCAAACAGAACCCGGGAGGGGCAGCTGGTCTCTGCTCTACCCGGTCCCACTTGGGGCCAATCAAAATCTGGGTGCCAGAATCATCCACAGGCCCATCCTTCGGGGGGCTGAATACTAGCTGCTGGCTGAGACGTCAGCCGGGCCATCGGCCAGACTCATGTGCTCCCTGTGTAGCTGAGCTTCCTCACAGTCTGGCGGCTGGGTGCCAGGGCGGTGCCTCCTGAGGCAGAGGCAGAGCCAGGAGGGAATGCTCTTGTGACCTGCCCTCGAAGGCAGGCAGCGTCACTTCCACCACATCCCCCAACGGAGGCGGGGAGAGGGCCCCAGGTTTGAAGAAGGGAGCACAGACAGAGCGCCACCACCACGCATGGGAGGGTGTGGAGAACAGCAGCGCACTGGCGCAGAGCTTGGAGAACAGGACCCCCACAGCCAGTGTTCGTCCAGCCTGGCACAGCGTGGCCTCATCTGTCTTCAAGGACAGGCTGAAGAAATCCTTGCCTTAAGTCACAACACTGTCCCTTCACCCCCAGAATGACTGTGTTCAGAGGGGCCCCAGGGACCACACCAGGCTTCCTCCTGAGGTGGGACTTCCTGAGGCATGCCAGTGTCTGAGGCCCTGCAGCGGGAGGAAGCCTTTGCCTTTTGGTCCATCTCTGCCAGAGCGGGTCTGGTTTGCAGCCCGCAGTTTGACATGCGAGTCTGGAGAGGGACCTGGGCCTATGACCAGGGACTCCATAAGCCTTGAGCCCTTCATTCCCATCCAGGGCTCTCCAGACCCCCAGCTCCATGGCCTTCCACACTGGGGTGTTTTCCAGCCGAAGCTCAGGATGTCAGCGGCTGCCGGGGCTGTGCGGGGACGGGAGGCGGGAGCAGCCCTTCCTCCCTACGCCCCACGTCCTGTCCCCTTCCTTCCCTTCTGACACACTTTACAACCTGGGGGCTGGGGGGAGGGGCCCTGAAGGACCAGGCTCCTGTCCTTTGTCGTTTTCCCCACCCAGATGCAGCTAAATTTTGGGAGAGAATTTTAGTGCCCTGGGTGCCTTGTTGTCACTTAAGGGTGTAGGAACAAAACTCAGGCATCCAAGGAGTGGACACAGAACCCGTCCATTCTCACAAAGGACTGAGGTCTGAGAGTGTCTAATGCAGAAAGGGAGGGACAGGGAAGAGAGGGTGAGGTGGGCTTGGTTTTGCTGGAAAGGTGCTGGCGTTTGGAGGGAGTCTCGGAGTCTTCCACAAGCCAGCTCAATGGTAATATTAATATCCAACACTTACTGGGCACTGACTACGTTCTAGACACCAAGCTGAGTGGGCACTTGACTGCATCTTCTCATTGAGCGCTTACACTGCTGTATGAGCTACTGTAATTAGCTTTGTATTATGGAGAAGAGCAGAGGCTCAGAGAACACCAGAAACACCCTAGTAAGTGACAGAGGAAGTTAGGGATGGAGTTGAAATCAGATTAGGAAGCTGCTTCACTGTGTGGCTCCAAGAACCTCGGTTTCCTCTCCTGTAAAATGGGAATGTCTGATTATGTCATGTCCGATGTCCCCCTCAGTTCCGAGATTCTAAATGTGCACAAAAGACTCTGGGCACTCATTTAAATCTGTCTAAAGTGGGGGCCCACTTTCTTGAAATGGGTCTGCGTGGAAGCGTGTAGTGATTCTCTGTTCCCTGCTTCCCCCTGCTGTGAAACTTAGGTCAGGAAGCAAATGTTTAATTCGGGCAGGTGAAGGAAACAGAGAAAAATGGAAAAACCATCAGTGTTTTCAAGGCTCCAACTTGGGGGGCGGGGGGATAATACATTGGGTTTGAAGCCCAAAGCCGGGTTTGAATCCCGGCCTGTGACTTAGGATCCTGGGCCCATCCCTTTGGTCTGTCGATTCCTCATCTCTACACCGACAATGGGATTGCACACCTTCCCAGGCCTGCCGTGGGGCGGAGCGAAGTCCGGCATGACAGCAGCCGAGCCATCCCTGCACGTAGTGGCTACTCAGAACGGTTCAGGCGGTCATCCACCCAGTGAATAAATAGAAAGTGCAGCTGGAGAGGCTGTTCCTCTCCATTGCTTCCGACAGAGATGGTCAAGAATCTTTCCTTTAACTGTACCTTCCATAAAGGTTCACTCATAAACTATTGATATTTTAATAATACACATTAGCATCTTGCCCTTTGACAGATGAATATTGAATGAGCCATAAAGAGGCAAAGAGTAGCCAGGTATGGCGCTGTGGGGAAGCTGGAATCACAAGTGGTTGTCAGAGGGAATGCCCCCTTCCAGGGCCTCGTGACTCACCTCTCTCCCCAGGGACCCCCCAGGAAACAGCCTTTAAAAGGCGCTCAGATTCCAGCCCAGCCCAGCCCAGTCTGAGCAGGATTTGTCCTCAGTTTTCCTTCACTTGCCTGGAGGGGACTTGGGAGAAGAGAGAACAGGCCATTGAAGAGCTGCTACAGGCAGGGACGGTTCACCCCTCTGTGAGGCACCTTGGATCTCCCTCTCTACCTTTGCTACAGGTGCAGGCTCCTTCCTCCCGAGCTCTCTCCTGCTGCATAAATTAAAAGTCTGCAGACACAATGTGTGCCCGCAAGAAATCTCCTTTCTCGACCAGGTCTTGGTGGGTGCTGATGCTGTGGCATGTGCTAAGGTTTCTACGACATAATTTCCTGCCGCCCCCAGCTCCTGCTCCCTGCCCGGCTGCCACAGCCCCCAGTTGGCCTGGGCCTCCATCTGGGCCGGGAGTCCTCACCCTGTGTGCAGAGAACGGTGACGGGGGCTCTTCGTCGGTCCAGCTTAATTGGGGTGATTTAATGGCATTTCTGGCAGATTCAGATTTATACAGCTTTCTGAGCTGCAAATCTGCTTTCTAAATGTAGAATTTTTGTGGAGTGGTAAAAAATAATGGCTGTTCTGTGACTCCTGCCTCCTGAGCTAGGAGATTGCAATTTACATTATGCAAATAGACGTTATGCAATCAAGGCACTTTAGCGGGAATCTGGTGGCAGAGAGGCCGCTGATGAGATGGTGAGGTCTGCAGCCCCAACTGAAGGGGCTCTGGAAGCGGGAGACCGAGGGGGGAGGGGCAGGACCGGCGGCAGGAGGCGGAGACTCTTCCTCGGGCCCAGGGAAGCCGGTGGAGCCTGCCGGGGAATGCGCGCATCCGGGGAGCTGCCAAAGCGGCTCTCAATAAATGGCTTTGTTTAATCATACCCCCTGTCCAGAGGACTATTGTCTTACGGATAATTTCATTTGCCTAACGAGATTTTGCTAATTAAATCTCCTTTCAGTTGGTGTGACTGTGCCTGTAGCTTCTTCATAAACCTTTCTGGAGGGGACCTGGGAAGGAGGACCGGGAGGCTGGGGAGGGGAGAGAGAGAACAGGAGGGAGAACCTTCCCTGAATCGAGCAGGAGGGTTGGGGAGGCTGGGAGCAGGGTTTGGAAACTGCGAAGTGGCTGCCACCACCCACCTTGCCTTTCTTTCCTGCTCACTGGAAATCCAGACAGTCATAAATCTGCGTCCAGCCTGAGGGATTTCTTCCCCTTCTCTCTTCCTCTATGGCTCCATTATCCCTTCTCAAATTCTTCCAGAATCCCTGGGAGGGGCTGGGGATTTTCACGGACTGCTCTGAGTAGCTCTGGCTGTGGTTGGAGATGAGGGTGGGGGACCAGTGGTGATGCGGTGGTGACGCTGAAGCCAGCTGGTGATGTGGGAACCACTCTCCTTGCCTTTGTTGTTAGCCAGCCAGTCTGGCTCTTCAGAGAAGACAAATTGCTCCAAAACTGGCCATTTCTCCAGGAATGATGGCATGAATCAAAGAGGAGAATACCTCCTCACATTAATGTATCCTCAGAGTCAGACAAGGACAGCCTCCTCCGGTTGGAGGGGCCTAGCGCTGTGCCTACAATAGCCGGTTGGAGGGGCCTAGCGCTGTGCCTACAATAGCCGGAGCCTAACGAATGCTGCTGTACCTGACGGTGCGCGCCTGCGCTCCATCGCCCCCAGTGGCTCTTCACTGTCTGCAGCTTCCTTGGCCTGGCTGACCTTGGGCTGTGCAGCTCAACCCCGTCTCCTTGTCCAGTTTCATCTGCCACGCCCTTGCTGCTCCCTCTTCCCTGTCTGTTACAGTCACTGAGACACACGGGCATTCTCCCACCCCAACACCCAGATACACTGGGTCATCCAAATGCTCTGTGTAGCTTTGCACCTCAGTGCTTTCGTGCCGCTGTTTCCTCTGCCTAGAATCACCCTGGCCTGGATCACCCCTCTCCATTTGTAATACCCAGCTCAAATATCCCCCGTGATACCTCCTTCCAGAGCCTCCCCTCTCTCCGAAACATGGCTGCACTCCTTGTGCCTTCTGTCATCACAGGGCCTCAGTCGTGGTTGTTTGTCTTTCTATCCCAGTGAAGGGCTGGACCTTATCCTTCTCCTAATCCCAGTACCTAGAATCATGCCTGGCTGTGACAGGTGCCCTCCAAGGTTGGCGGAATGATAAGGTGGATGAATGAACCAAGGAGAGGAGGGTAAATGGTGGAGCGGCACTGTCTAGTGGGGTCCCCAGCCCCGGGACGGATGTGGCTGGGATCAGGAGCTGACTCCCGTGGAGACCACGGAGTCACAGGGCTGCCCGTCACCTGTACTGCTACCTTCACCTGTGAGCGGGAAGGCCCTACTTCCTTCTGTGTGCTGAGCCCTGTACCAGGCGACAGTGTCTCCTGTAACACACTCTCACGTGGATCCTAAGGTGGGTGCTGTTTTTGCAGAGAGAACTGGGGCTCCTGTGTCCTCATCAGAGGACAAAGTAACTGGGCCCACTGGCAGGGCCCACAGGGTCCACCCGTAGTAGGTGAGAGCTCCTGCGCTCGCCCGTCTCTCCCCTGCCCCCACCATTTACGCATCCCTCCATTCTCCCACTCACCCTCTCGTCTGCCCACCCATTCACGTTCCTTATCTAAGCCACACACTTGCTCCCCTGGGGCCGGGTCTCACACGTGCTGGAATCCCTGTGCATCTGGCAAAGCCTAAGCCGTACAGGGCGGCCTTTGGCTGCCAGCTGGACTCTTACCCAGCCAGTGGAGGAGATGTCGGGGTGGAGGAGTCTGCGTTCCATGCTGCGGGGCACAGGGACACCCCTGGAGAACAGCTCAGAACTTTCTGTGTCATAAGGGCGTGTGTGTGCTCAGTGTGCATATGTGTAATGTGTGTGTGTGTGCAGGCTGTGGGGTGTGTGTGTAAGGCTGCAGCAGTTTTGAAGAGAGTGGCTCTGTGGTTTCCTGGGTTCCTGACTTTCAACGCTTTGCTCTTTGGTCACGGTGTGTCTGCCAGTATCTGTCTCTTCACCTTGGGTTCTCATCTTCCTAACATCCCCACCAGGCCATGCTCTGAGTCTGAAGCATTTCTCAGTACTTAGTAGGGGCTCAACAAATGCCCCGTGATGCGCGGAATGATAGAATGAATGGAGTGAGTGATGGAAGGAGTGGACAAGCATGCTCTTCGGCGTCACACCTGAGTGAGCCCTAGTGCTGTTACTTACATATGGGAACTTGGGGTTTAATTTCCTCATCCAGAAAACAAGAATACTAATACTGCCTCTTCCAGCTTTCTCAAAGGATTGTTGGTGGAAGATTATAGGGGATATGCGAAAGTGTTTTATGAACTCTAAAGTGCCCTAGAAGCAGAAAAGGTTGTTGCTGTAATGATTATTACACTTGAAGTGATCTCTGTGTTTGAAAATTAGGGATTCTGTTTCCAGGAATATCAAATCGCCCAGGCCTGATTTGAACTCTGAGGCTTGCAGAGCAAGCATTATGGAAACTGATTCAGGTTTGCCCGACTGTGCAAACTTACAGGGGCTGGGGTGGAAGAAAGGCTGGTGAAAGTGGCCTGTCTTCATGCAGGCCGCCTGTCCCCTGGTGGCCCATGCAGATGGTCCGTCCTGGGGCTCTGCAGGTGCCCAAACTCTGCGCCCCTCTATCTCAGCCTGTGCTGTTTCCACTGCCAAAATGCTTTCCCCCTCTTCTCCAGAGGTCTTTTGACCCTCTTTGCCAAGGTTGTGTCCTTCCAGGGACATGCACACCTCCCTGAGGGCACTTATCACAGGCTGATCAAGTCTGCCTCCCTCCACACCACATGCACCACTAACGCAGGTACTGGGGATGAATGGATGGTTGGGGAAAGGCAAAGGGAAGGGCTGAGGTCTGGCAGATGCCCAGGATTCGAGCTTTTGAGGCACCCTAAGCTGTAGGGGAAGGTGAGGAAGAAGAAACCCCAGAGAACTTAGCACTGCATTACAATCCCCCCACATTTCTGAGAGCTATTTCTCACCTTTCCTTATGCCCAGAAGGTCAAACAGGCTGATCTTCCCTGAGGTCACTGGGTCTGGGGACTCCAGTCCCACATAGGTGGTGGGTAGCTGGCCCTCAGCCAGACAGGCAGCGAGGCCTGCAGGTTGCAGCTGAGTCCTGAGGACAGGGAGATACCTGCCTGTTGCTGACCCCTGCAGGTGAGCAGTTACCCACCTGGGGAAGCAGGTGCTGCTTCCTTCCATCCCAGCCCTTCCAGGTTCTGTCTCTCTGAGGCCCCAGCTGGTGGGGGGTCTGCAGGAAGCCCTCCCAGGGACTGGCTCCCTTGCTTTATCCCTGTGTTTGTAGGCGTCTTGTCCCCACCCAGCTCGGGGCCTCCCCCTTCCCCCACCCTCCTCCCGACTCTCCGCAGCCCCAGGCGGCCACAGCAGAGTGCCAGAGGCTGGAAGGCTTTTCATTACCGAATGCACTGAACCTGTTTGTGAGTGTTTTGCAAAGTGTTTAATCCAAGGTGTTCCCTCAATTAAATTAGTGCAAACATCTGTGTCCCACATCCACCTCCATTTGCATTCTGTGCCATTTATTACAGCGGGAAATTGGAAGGCACCTTAGGAATACTTAGGACTGAATTAGGCTAGGTGGGGGTGGGCATCTGGGGGTGGCCATCTGGGGGTGCCTGTGAGGTTGGTCCACAAGTGGATCCCTCTCCAGGCTAGGACTTGTGGTGGAGCCACTTTCTGGCGCAGGAGAGCGTGAGAGGGACGGTGTTTGGGCTGGTCTTGTCCAAGAGGTTGGGTGAGTTTAATTAACACCTCTGCTTCCCACCTGGGCCCAAGTCCCTGCAGAGGCAGGAGGATTTCACTGCTGTTGCTTTATAACTTTAAACCCAATTTTTAAAAAGTGTATCACACTCAAGTGACCCGCCTGGGTCTCTCCCCGGGGGAGCCCTTTGCTGCTGGCAGGTGGGTTTTTCCATCACGAAACTGCTGAGCCTTGCTGACTGGCTGGGCGTGGGTGGCAGCTCTTCCTCACGCCATGTGATCCCCACGACTGTCAAGTACTCCGGGAGTCCCACTGCGATACCAACCCAGGAGGGACTGAAGGACAGGAATAGCGTCTGCTGTGTGACAGCCACGGCCCGCAGTGCTTCTCAGGCATTGTCTGCAGGCACCTCCCACCAGCCCCCTGAGACAGGACCTCCACCAGCACAGACCAGGGGGACAGGCTCAATCAGAAAGGTTAAGTAACGTGCTCACGGTTCCACAGCTAGAAAGAGGAGTGTGGGATTTGAACTCAGGGCTCCCCAACTCCAAAGATGGTGTGTTTTCCACTGCACTTGGACATCTCTCTTCTCTGGTATTGTTGCATTCAGCAACCGCGAGAACAGATGCTGGAGACCTTTCAGGGTTTCAGAGATGTTACTTTATTGGCCAAGTTTTACCTGCACAGGGGTGAACTCTCAAAGTGTCCGGAGACACGGTACCCGCAAGGGCTGCTGACGAGAGTCGCGCCGAGCGCTTACAGCTAAGTCCTTATATATATGGGCGGGCAAGCAAGCGTTATACAGAAGCAGACGTGGCAGTTTGCTATTCGCTTACAAAGACCGCGGGGCAGGAACAGGGTTGGGCATCGGCTCAACAGTGGTAGCTTTACAAACCAAACATGCTTGGTTGCATCTGCCCTACAATCCTTTGTTCTTGCACAAGGCAGGAGGGCAAGATGTTCGCCCAGCAACCTCCCGTACCTTGGGACCTAACCAGTTCCTGTTTTCTCATGGTCTAAGTTTTCCTTGCTCCTTACAGTATTGGTGTTGTATCGGGGACCTGGCCACTAAGATGGCAGAGCCTAGGGCTCTCAGGGTCTAGGGTGGGTTACTCAACCTGCAGGTGACTCAGCCAAGGGGAGGGATTCCTGGCTTTCGTGGGGTGGGGCAGGGAGGAAATGGAAAACTCCAGGGAGTGAGGAAGAGGCTCATGGGATGCTCAAAGAGTTTAGAGATCACTGGATTCCTCTGTACTGAGGGGGGAAACTGAGGCTCAAAGGAGGCAATGGCTTGCCCAGGGCCACCCAGGGTTCCGTGGTAGGGTTCTAATTCCTGGGTAGGGGGGCAATGTCAGGGCCTGGGGAGGTCCCAGGGGGTTTGTAGGATGGGTGCTGGCTTTCTAGATGCAAAATGCAGACCGCTGGAGTGAGGAGCCAGGGGAGGAGAGGGTGGGAGGCTGCCGGGCACTGGTCTACTGCGGATCCTTCTGAGATGCCCACCTGGAGGAACAGAGTGCAGTGGATTTCTGCTCCGGTCCCTGCTCTCCCACGTCCTCCCCTAATGAGACAGGACCATGTCTTAGCCTCAGGTTCCCCATTGGGTGGAGAGGAGAACAGTCTCACCTTACAGGACTGTCGGGAAAACTGAAGGCAGAACAGGCATGCCTGCGTAGCTTCAGGGGTCAGAACGTGGCTGCTAGTGTCTCTTTCTGGTCCATGGCTCTTGTCTGCTTTTCCCTCTCAGACCCTGTGCCTGCATCTGGATATCAGGGGGCGGGGGCTCTGTCGACAATATGACAGGCAGGGTCTTCCTCCTCCCTCCTCTCTCCCCTCCCTCTCTCATCAAAAGACTTTAATAACTGCATCTCAGCATGTGGCCCTGCCTGGGGTTTTATAAGAATGAATTGCTTATCCCAGCTCTTATGTCCTAGAAATGACAAGCTGCACTCCACACACATTTATTACGCTCTGACTGTGTGTGGCACCCAGCTCTGGGCACTACAGGGCGAGCCTGAGAGTGATCCCCAGGGCTTATGGTCTACTCCCGGGACCCGACGGTTCCTGCTTTCTTTGGATTTGCTGAACCTAGCCCATCTGCCTTTACAAAGAGGGTTTGCAGTTTCTGTACCCTTTCGTACGCCTCTGCTTCCCCACGCGAGGGTCTCTTTGCCTGGAAGTCCTGTCACCCCACTCGATGCCCTGGGCAGAGCTGTTTCTGGGTGATGTGCAGTGTGTGACCACATCTCAGCCAGGGGTTATCTCTCCGGAGCTCTGGTGGACCTTGGTCCTCTCACTGTGACTGTTTATCGCTCTGTGCTTCAGTGACATTGTTACTAGAGATGCCTTGCTCCGGTAAAAGAGTCCAGGTGGAGAGTCCAGAGTGCAGCGTCCGGAGCCAGCCCCCGCCCTCTCGGGTGTCTGCTCTGCCCCGCCTGGAGGCCAGGTCCTTCTCGGTGCCCCCAGCAGAGGGGCAGGCCCGTTGTGGTAGAATGCCTTCCTGTCCTGTGAGCCTCAGTAGATACTTGTTCCCTTAGACGGGCCACTGGCACGTGTGAAGGGAGGCGGTCACGGTGGCAGGACCGACTGTCTCGTTTCCGGGTGTCAGTCTGAGAGCCTGTCCCCGTCTTTCTTATCTGCAATTCTAGGAAGCCTTCCTTCTCTCCCACTCACCGGCCTCAGAGTGGGGCCTCCAGATTGAGCTGAGGATGGGCAGAGAAGAACGGTCCCCTTAATTTACTGCCCCTGCGTCTGTGCCACAGACATTTCCTTTTCCTGAAAACCTGTCTTCCCTCTCGGCACCGCCCTCGTCCCATGCCACCCTCCCTCCTCCTGTGCCACCTCTCCCACACAGCTCAGACCCCTCTGCAGAACGTGGATTCTCCCTTCCAGAGCATCTGGCCTGAGTCTCCAGCACTGACCCATCCACCCACATCCCCAGCGTGTCCGCATCTGTCCTTTTCCACGAAGTGGGTCAGAGCAGGGTCCGCGGCTGATGGCTTGCCGCCCTCGCTCTACCGGACACCCAACTGACAAACAAATGGGACTCCTGGCCGCCCTCAGAGGGAAGTGTCTGGGTTCTCCTCACACCCTTTGCTCCGACTTTTCTGTCCCAGGGTTCCAATGGGCCCGGAGGCACCTTTGTTGCCAGTTCCTGGAAACTGGACGCCACGGCCAGAGAGGGAAAAACAGGTGTTAAGTTCTGTCGGGTGCGCCGAGGTGACTGGAATTACTTCTGCGGGGCAGGCCTGTCAGGTCTCAGCAAGCTGATACCCTCTGTGCTGATACGTCTCCGACACAGAGCCCGCAAGCAGGGCCATTGGAATAAGAGAAGAAAATGTTACACCTTCGTTTATTTGTGTTTTTATCGCATCCCATTTAGGTTTCTGCTGCTGAATATGTTCCACAAGACACGCCATGTGTTGGTGGAGGAGTGTGTCTGATGTATATATGTACATGCATGTTTCATATGTATAGATTGAGGGTGCATTAAGATTTTTTACTGTCAGGGTTGTAAACCCATCTGAGGACCATGGACTTAGGCCACTGCCCCACTGCCCAGGAGGTGAGTCTAGTGTGTATTTGCTAGTGTCTCTGGACAAGTGTCCCACCCCCTAGTGAGGCCTCACCTCATGCCCAAAGCTTTCCACCCTGAATCTGACCCCACAGCAAATTCTTTAGGGAAAGGAGCTGGGGATCCTATTGCCCTGTGAGTGTCCAGGGTGTGGGACACTGTAGGTGCTTGGTAAATTAAGTGTGACTTGGACTTATGTTTATCTGAATTGATTGAGGCTGTCTGACAATCGTTTAAAGTTTTACAATTTGACCTTGATGTAATCCTCGATGGCCTACTCCCAGACAGCACAGGATGTGTTTACCAGAGACCCACTATGCAACAACAACAAAAAATATGTGTCTCCTGTGCACCGGGTTCTGAGCTGGGTACTTGGTGACAAGTCAGAGGTCCCCACCCTCCAATTATTTGCATTCCTTTTTCTCAGAAGCAGCCAAACAAAAAACAACCAAACAAAAAACAATCTTCATAATGTAAGCAGCGCTACCCTGTTCACTGGGCTTATTTGGAAAAAAATCCCAGGCCTCATTCCATTTCCTCTGCAAACACTCCAGTCAGTACCCACGGCCTTTTAGGGAGACAGGCCCAGCAACAAATAGTGTTGAGTTCCAGACCCCGTGGGCATGGCCAGACCCTGTGTGGGCAGCAGCGTGTGCTCAGCACGCCCTGGGGGACGCAGAGTGGGTCAGGAATGATTTTTATATAAGTGATGCTGATGCCGAGGCTGAAGCTGAGGCTGAGGCTGAAGCTGAGGCTGAGTCTCAGCCTAACTTGCTGGCCCCGAGTTGAAATTTCAGAACCAGAGAGGGGGCCCATCAGATAAGGGGTGAACACGAGAGGGAGGCGGCCTCCGCAGGAGGCAGCTAGCTGCTTACAGATGTTCCCACTTGCCTCCCTCCTCTGAAAGTGAGAAAAGCACAGCCAGGAAAGGCGAGGCCCCTTGCCCTCGGCTGCAGCACTGGAGATGGGCCGGGCTCCTCCCTGGCCTCCCTGGGCCTCCTCTCCGCACATGGCCTGCGCCGGGCTGGACTGGCCTTTCTCACACACCCAGCCTTCTGTGTCCAGGAACGGCTCACACTGGGCCTCCGCCTCCGCCCTCCCGCCCCGTCCCGAGGGGCCAGCGGCCGGCAGCCCGGGTACTAGCGTCCCTGCATGTGACTTCCCCTTTCTTCCTGTACAAGTTGAGCACTTGCCACCCTGCTGTCTGTTTTTCCTTGCTAAGGTTCAGTTCTAATTATGTTGATTTTCTTCATCCCACCCCCTCCTGGAAGCTTATTAGGTTGAATATTTTTATTTATTATCATTTCGCCCAACTCCTGCCAGCATTTCCAATTACTCTCCCCGCTTCCTTGTAATTGTCTTTCCGTAATGGCTCCGAAACAATTGCGCTAAATGAGGTGTCTCCTGGAAGATGAGAGTCTCACTTCATTAAAGGCTAATGTATTCTCAGCTCCAGCTCTGTGGGGCTAGCTTGGAAGGAAGACATTTAAACAGCTTCTTTTATTTTATAGGGAGCAACTTTTCAGCGACGAAGATGTCTGTGGGGTATATGTGGATGTGTGAGTGTTTCCTGATTTTAATTTAAAGAAAGTTTATAAAATAACATAAGTCTCTCTTATTGGCGAACCTCTGTTCTCAGGTAGCTGAGATTTCTGCAGGTGGGGTGCAGAGCTCTGGAGCAGCACGGGAAGGGCCAGTGTATTCAGATGTCCTCACCACCTCCTGCCCGGTCCCCTCCCCCCTCCCTCTGTCTCCTGCTCCTCCCCTGCTGGGCCAGCCCCAGACCTCTCGAGCCTCTGTCCTCTGTGCCTGCCGCCCGCTCACTGTGCTCAGCTTCCACTGTGGTGATGACCTCCTGTTACGTATTATTTTTTTCTTCAGTTAATGCATCCTAACTCGATCGTTCATTTGTCCCTTATTCATTCATTTGTCCATTTGTTATCCGTGTTTATTGGGCACCGTGTTCAGGCATCACCGAGGATAGGGGTTTGCCCTTAGAACCTAGAGGACAGGGAGAGGCTAGGGACAGATGACGGGAAGGCAGGCACTTCCAGCCCAAGATGTCGAGTGTTGTAACCAGACGAGGGCAGACCATCCTGCAAGCACTGGGGGGACGGGGTGGGGGACAACTGATAAAACTGTGGGGTTAAGGGAGGCTCCTCCTGGGAGAAGGGGTCTGGGTTGATCCCTGGAGGATGAGGACTCAGCCAAGTGCCAAGGGAGCGGGACCGGGGCCGTGGAGAGAGGTGGGGCGGGAGACTGTGCAGGGTCTTGAGTGTCTGGCTCTGGGGGCGGAGTGGGAGTGCCTCAACGACTTGTACGCAGGGAGCTGGTTTGGTCAGACCTGTGTTTTGGAAAGACTGCTCTTGCTTTGGTACCTAGGATGGGTGGAGGAAGGCAAAAACTAAACATAAAAAATAAAAGGCAAGGAGGCCTTTAGGAAGCTGTTGCAAGGGATGATGTGCTGCCTGAAGGAAGGAAGTGGTGACAGAGGACGAGAACACCGTGCGCATTGGCGAGGTGTTACAGGTGGAGGAGCGCCGGGCTGGGCGTGGGTGGGGCTGAGGGGGAGGGGGAATCGGGGATGGGAGCCGCTCTTCGGGCTTAGATGGGGGACGACTGCGTGGCGGCGTCCTGAACCCAGGACAAGGCCGGGTCTGCATGAGAAGTCCCCGTAGCTCCCCCGGGATGTGGGACCCCAGGCTCAAGGACAGCTCTGGAACTGCACCCTGCACCAGCGGGGCCTATGGGTCGTGTGCAGGCGTCAGCTCACTCCTCTGAGGGTTGTTACACCAAAAATGTCAACTTCCATAGCTGAAAGTCTTTATGGAAAACAGGCTTCACTCTGCCACTGCTGGCAAAAAATGACCAGTTGCGGGGCACGGAGCCTAAACCGGCAGCAGCATCGCCGGGTAGGAAAGGCAGCGTGCCCTCCGTGTGGGAGTTCGGAGCATTTTTGTACATCAAGGAGGAGAAGAGGGAAGGAGATGGAAGCAGCCTGAAAGAATTTACATCAGCTACAGGCAAGAGGGTGGGAGACATGGAGCCAGCTTTGGGAGAGGCTCACAGCCTGCAGAAAAGGACTGTCTGCTCCCGCAGGGAGGCTGCGGGCCGCGGGCTGGAGAGGCCACTTGTAACGGAGCCTCCCGCAATTCGATGGCCCCTGGCTAAGATGATCTGCCGAAATAGCCACCTGGAAATCAATCTGTTGAAGTTCCAACGGATACACAGGAATTTGAGCAGTCCTCTGTCAGGGCTGGTCCTCCACTGCGAACAGGCTGCCAGTCCTGTCTCTTTCTCTCACTTTCCGGCTGCCGTAGTTCTAATTTAGAACATCTCAGAATTTCCTCCCGGTTCGGGGTCACATGTGGCCGCATCTGCAGAGCTCATTAACACGCCCGTGTGCAGGGGGTTCTGAGCGAGCAGGTCACCTGTTGGCTCTGACTTCTGACCCAGGCACAGAGCCCGTCCCGAGGCCTTTGAGTATTGCCCAAGCAGCTCCCGTGGTGCAGGGCTGCCTCGGCTACAGGGTTTTTTATTTCACAGTCAAGAAAGAGTAGAAAGGCCGTTTCTGATATGTTTGGGTTGGAAGTGAAGAATTGAAGCTCACACCATGTGGTGAGTCAAGTACATCCAGAAGTGTTTTTGTGCCTCTGAGACATTTTTTCAGGTCCTTGGAAGCTGGCCAGCAGCCTCGGTGGTAGTAGTAATACAAGTAATAATAATGACTTCAATATTTTTCAAGGCCTACTATGTCCCAGGTACCCTTTTAAGCACTGGCCTGCAGGATCTCATTCAGTCCTCACAGTGATGCTGCCACGTAGGTGTTATTACGGGCTCTGTTTTACAGAGGAGGCAATGGCGGCACAAAAAGGTTGAGCAAATGGGCTACCAGGGCTCCCCAGCCGGCAGTTTCCCTCCCAGAGTCAAGAAAAGAGGGAGTCCCGCCAGACCAGAGCTGGTCTGGGGATAGCTGAGGGCTAAGAGAAATGGTTTGGTTCAGTTCTCCTTGCTGTTTTCCATATTGCTCTTCAAGCCTTCAGTTTATACAGCCTAACTCATTCATTCATTCTTCACTCATTCATCCATGCATCCATTCATCCATGTCCTTCGAGGCCCTGTGTGAATGCCCCTGATTCCCTGGCAGAGCCAGACCCCCCTTTGCAGCTGATTCCCAGGATACATACATTTCTCAATAGTTATTTCTTTTTCGAGTCTGTTGCCTCAACTCCAGAAAGGGATCTTGGCTCACTCCTCTATATATCCTTGGTGCCCAGCACAGAGCCTGGCGCACCGTAGGTTTTCTATGAATAAATGCATGTTAGTAGGGAGGCCAGCATGTTTGGGAGGGAGGCACTAGAGGTCAGAGTAAAGGAGATCCCTTAGCCCCACCCCCCGTCCATTCTAGGGGAGCAAGCTGCCCAAACACACTGCAGATTGGGCTCAGCTCCCCAGGGCCATGCCCATAATGAGGGGGCAGCTGTCAGGAGCAAGAGTGTCTGCACTCCGGAAAATGTGGGACTGAGCTAATCTTGCCTCCAGGGCGGGGGACCGAAGGAAGCAGCATCTAGCTGGGTGTTTATTCTGATGAGGTGCTTATGTAACGCCAGGCTTCCTGGGCTCCCGGGGACTGGAGAGAGCACCAAGGAGCAGACAAGCAGAGCGGCAGCACTTGTGCTGTCAGACCGCTGGAGTGAAGAGGTGAGCGCCTCCGACATCCTCCTCAGAGACTTAGCACCAGGGCAATTGCCAAGCAGTTTTTTTTTTTTTTTTTGCAAAGGATAAAATGTGTCTACGTATTCAAGTGCAAAAAGTCACCAACAGTTTTGCATCTTCCCGATCTCACTCGGATTGGCCTTCCTCCAAGGCTGCCATGGGTGCCAAGAGCTTCTGCACTCAGGAAGAGCAGGGCCACGCCCTCCGCAGCTCCCTCTGGAGCCAAGGCACCAGGGCTCTGGCCACAGCTCGAGGGCATCGAGGGGAGGAAATGAGGGGAAAGTGGACTGGCTCTGAGAGCTGGGGTCCTGGTCACTACACAGCTACATGACTTTGGGCAAGCGGCCAACACTTTCTGAGCCTGTTTCTGCGTCTGTAGGATGACAAGAACTGGCCACCCTGCCTGTCTGGCTCCCAGGTTGGTTTGAGTTTCCGTACGCTGCAGCAATGCACAAGGTCATGACCGGTTTATGGTGCTGCCTCTCGTCCAAGTCAGGTAGCACCAAGCCCTCTTCCCACCCTGGTCAGCCCTCCCTCCTCCAGCTCTAGCTCTGAGTCAGGTGTCCCTGACTTACTCTCCATGACACTGAGGACAAGGATCCAGCTGAATTCCAAGTCTGAGGTCCTCTGGGGCTCCTGCAATCGACAGACCAGGCCTCCGGAGCCTAAGAGGAATGGAAACGCACCCGTGTGCTACAGGGCAGTGAGAAACGTGGGACAAGAAGTCCGGGGCCGGGCTGACAGAACACAGCGTCGCTCATCCAACCAGCAATTGCTAAGAGCCCACCACACACCAGGCATTGAACTAGACATGGAAGATGTGAGAGTGGGTACACAGGCCCTGTCCTCTCAGAGATTACAGTCCAGCGGACATTCTGCATTAGTGTGTGCTCTTCTGCATTTTATAGATGAGAGAGAAAATAAGGCCTAGGAGAGGAAGTGACTATCACATGGTCACATGGTCAGTCGGTGGACACAGCAGAATGGAAAAACCCACCTTCTGAAGATAAGCTAGCACATGCCAAGGGCTTGGGACCTACCTAGTGAGAACTTCATATGAGTTCCTATTAGGTTTCCAGACTGTAGGAGCCTGTCCCTTTGTTCCACACAGCCCCTCATTGGCCATGAGCCCCAGCCTTGCTCATATGTTGAGGTGGGTTTTTAAAATTCTACAGAACTGCCCCCAATATGAAATCAACAGAAGCGGGATGGGAATGACAGGGGGCCTGAGGCTCTGGGCTGGGTGTTTTATTTTCTCATTCAGTCAATGCCTGTGGCGAGCTTTCCGCGTGGGAGGTACTGCGGTGACACCGCCGAGCACCTGCAAGCCCCTACCCTCTAGGAATGTATGTCTCAGTGGGGACAGGGGTTGGACAATCAGCCGCACTGAAGGCAGATGTTTCAAGCAGGAGATAAGGATTATGAAAGTCATGTACAAGGAGACACTAGAGATTCGCCGGATGGTGAGTTTGGGGTTGGTGGAGGTGGAAGTGTGGGGCAGCGAGGCACAGGCTTTGGTTCCTTCTGGAAATCGCCTTTCACATAAGGCCGGATTTGGATGGGCTTCCCGTCAGCTCTGACACGCCAGTCTCTGAAGCTCAGCATCCAGAGTCAATGCATCACGACTGAGAGCCTCTCTCCCCGCCCCTGTCCCTGCCCCTGCCCCCACCAGAGGTGAGGCATCCAGGATACAGGCCCCTCAGCTTCACCACTGACCCCCACAGATGTCTCAGTGACCTCTCTCCCTTTCAACTGGGAATTGGGAGTAAAAGAAACACAGAAAGACCAGGACTATTGCTCCGAGGCCCCTGTACCTGTGTTGTCCAGTCTGTAAAATGGGGACTTAACCCACCTGGGAAAATGAAGGCGGCTCCAGAGCTGCTCCCCAGGAGACAGGGGTGAAGCCTCCAGTCCTCAGGAACCACAGAAAACATTTCATTCCAGGGCAGCGGCAACGCTGGGGACTGTGACAGCACCCCCATGCCATGGGCATAGAAAGCCTTCTCTTCCTCCACCCCAGCCCCCTCGGCAGTCTGGACGCCTGTTCACTGGTGATTTTGTTCAGGCATCAAAGGTTTCCTGGGGACTTGGGTGGCCCTGCCTCCGGTAATCAGGTGAGCCCTGGAGTAGACAGCTCCAGGACCAGCAGCCTGGTCCCATCACCAAGGGGCTGGGATCCCCCAGCCCACCTCATGATTGGGAGTCCATTTGGATCAGTCTTGACTGCACTTCAAGATTCAACAAGGTCAGGATCCTCCCTAGGAGAGTGGACAAGCAGATGAAAGGAGGTTAGGATGGAGAGACCTCATGGTCCATAGTGCTGGCTTCTTACATTACTTGTGTATGCCTACGACCACCAGAGGTCATCGTGGCCACCCACCTGCCTCCAGATGGGACTGCACCTAACCTACCAACCAGATGATGCAAACCTGCCCTGTTCCTGAGAATAGCCATTCACAAAGAATAAAGCCCCGCCCCACCCAGAGGAAAGAAATAGATGACCGGCCGGGGTGCCACGTTCTGGGGTGAGCTCAGGAGAGAGAAAGCAAGCCACGGACTCTAGAGCTGGGTCTCTGCATGTGGATGTCCCTTGAATGGTCTCTTCAGATGCCATCAGAAGCACCCTTAAAAGAGACATCTGACTCAGAATCAAGTGTCATCCTTCCTCTGGTCTTTTCCCCTGCTGCTCAGAACCCTGGCTGGGCACCGCAGGGGTGAACCCAGGAACAACACGACATTCCCGACCAGGAGGTGGTCACTACATGTGTGTGTGTTCGGTGTGGGGACAGGGAGCAGGCCAGATTCCACCCAGCAAGTACCCATACTCACTAAGCCATCCGGGGCTGACAAGACGGGGCTCCCCAAGGAGGCCTATCCACTTAGCTCTGGGGACAGGTTGTCAGCTGAGCCTCCCCGACCAGGGTCCTGATCCTCATGCCCAGTCCCCAGACCTTCTTTTTTGTCTGCCCACCCCCTGACCTGGTAGCCCCGGGGAGATGCCTTCCTCCCAGGTCATGGTCCAGTTCCCGGACTCTCAGCAGATCAACCCCGCTGCTCTCCTCTGGCTCAGCCTGCCGGGGTGGTTGGGCCGGGCTTAGTAATGATCTTCCTCCAGGAGCAGAGACACAGAAGAGCGGCTGCTGCCTGGCTGCTGCCAACATCAAAGCTTTCCGTGTGGCTTTGGTAGAATGCTAAGAATTGAGAGATAATTAAGTTGCATTTCTGTGCATTGTTTACCGTTGCTCTCAACCAATCACTATTCCATAGGGGCTAATCTGCGCAGAGTTTTTTGTTTTGGGGTTTGTTTTTTTCCTCTTTTGCAGTGCCTGTTTGTACCACATTCTTCACTATGCTTCAGTTACAATTTTAATTTTACTATTATTAAATCTTCCCCAAAGCTGTATTATTCTGCACCTCTGAGCTCGAATTCCTGATTTGGGGACTGTTTGCATCTGGGCTTGTTCACAAATGATTGTTCTTGTTTACAAAAGAACACCCATTACAACTCTGCACCGAAGGATTCCTGGCCCCCTTCCCTTCCCCCTGCCCTGCTCACCTGGCTGTAGGAGGCGGGGGAGACGGGAGAAGGCGCCTGGCAGCTCATAAGATTTTGCTGTTGATGTAGCATCTTCACAGCTTCCAGTGGCCAAAGGAGTAGATAGCATTTGAGTGCAGGGGGTGGGCTGGCAGTCAGCTGGCCTCAGGACAACAGCTGTGAGGGCTTCACATCCACCCCAGCAAGACCGCGTAGTCCATGGTGAGGACCATGACCACTGGCCTCAGACAGAGCTGGGTAGAAACCCAGCTGCTTCTCTTGCTGGGCACGTGGCATGGGGCAGCTAGGTAACATCTCTTGGCTTCAATTTCCTTGCTTTGAAAACGAGGAGGGAGATGCTAATGCTGCCCCATGAGCAACGATAAAAACCAGTGACATTTTGGGGCAGCGCCCTCCAGCTGTAGGGGCTTAGTAAAGGGTGGGGGGAGTCATGTTGTCGCCGTGATTGCTGTTTTCTCATTCTGTCTCCCGTCCCTTTTGCTTCCTCCACTGCCCATCTCCATCTTACTTGCCCCTTGGCCTTTTGGGAGGGCTCTGAGGCTCAGGCCTGCCTCAGTCTCGGCCATCACTGAGCCAGTGGGGTGAAATAGGAGCCCCTTGTCATTCTCTCCCACTGACTGGGAATGGTAGGAATCAGCTACTTGCTTTCCCAAGACAGAAAGAATGGCAGATTCCCAGGGCCCTGAGAGTGAATGGGGCCTTGCCCCCGTGGAAGGTGGCCGGCGCTGGGTCTCTGACAGCCCAGGGGCAGCTGCCAGCGCCTACTTCCCGAGCCGACAGCTGGGCCTGGCAGAACCAACGCAGCCAGCCTCCCAGGCGCTCTCTCTGCACCCACTCCAGCGGCCCTGCCACCTCAACTTCCTCCTGAAGTTTCCTCAGCTTCTGTCTTCCTCTGTCACCCTGTCCCCCCATGCCGCCATGCACACACTAAAACCATAACTTTTTCCCCCCCTTTCCCATTATCTCTAACCCATATACTCTGAGAAGTTTAATTTGTTCTCGGTAGTAATCACCATTAACTAGAAATTGTCTTTCTCTGTGTAAACACGTCATTAGTGAAGCTGGTTTTCTGCAGGGTCCAGATTTCATTTTTATTAAAATGAAACACTTTCAGGCGCCTCACTGTGTCCAAGGAGAGAGAGTATAATTTTAACCCATTGGGTTGGCCACAGATAATTGGGCTGACATTTGATTGGACGATTAGGAAAATATCTTCTTTGCATGCTGTATAATTTGCATTTTTTCCCACTTATATGAAGCTAAGTCATGCTTTCGTACACAGGCAGTTTTAATGAGCATTATAAATCCTAATGAATATATTTTCATGTTCATTTTATTGGCTTGTTTTTATTACTGGAGGTCTGAAAAACAGGGCCACTGAGAGAGCCGCAGAGGAGCTGTCTTGTGGCAACCTCAGCCCCTCACTCTGCTCCCCAGGCTGCCAACGGGTGGAGGACTCCCCAGGCTGTGGAGGGCCAAGCGGGAGAGGGTCATCCTGGTACATGCCAGAAGCTGCTTGTTACCCCAGAAGGTTCAGAGAATGTGTCTCTCTGCCTGGGCTTCTGCCGCAGCCTGGCCCCTCTGCAGCCTCAGCTGCAGCAGCAGAGCTGTGCACGCCAGCGGGAAGCTGAGTTCAGCCTGCTGTGGGCGGAAGGGGCAGTGAAGTACTACTCGGTGTCTGCCACATGCTAGAAACTCCATGCAGGTTGGTCCAACAGAGCAGGGCTGCAGTGTTCTCACTCACCAGGAATTGCCGTCCCAAGAGCACCAGTTTGCGAACATGACCCTGAAAGGCAGCCCGCAGTGTGCAGAGCGGTTTTCTCCTGGATGATTCAGAAGGTTCCTCACTGTTTTGGGGTCTCAGCACATCATCGCGATGATCAGTTGTAGGTTTCAGAATTCTGCATCCCTCTCCATTCACTCACTCATTCACTGATTCGATAAACCTTTTGGGGGCATCTACTGTGTTCTAGGCTCTGAGCCAGGACACATGCAAAAGGGTCCTTAAAATCTCTACCAGCTCCAACATTTTTAAAAATTCTGTAGTAAGTGACAATAAAGAAATCTTTTTGTTCCATCCTGGCGCTGGTTCTAAATCACTCCCTGTGCTTGGGAGTTTAGTCTCTTTCTATTGGGCACCCTGAGTGCCTCGGTCATGGGGGGAAGCCCCCTGCCCCAGTGCACCATCGCCCCCCGAGGCATCATAAGGGCAGGCCCATGTCCTGCTCTTGCACACTGAGCCTGGCCCCACAGGGCTCCTGCTAGAAGCTCTGCCCTTGGCTCTATCTGGCGCAGGGGCATTCTTGGCCTCTTTTCCTCCCAGGACCTGGGCAGGGCCCACCTTCCCCTGCTTCAGAGGGTTGACCAGCAGCAGCTCGGCCATGGATCCTGTGAGCCTGGCTAGGGGCCTGGTTCCTCAATGCACAACCTCTCTGCTGACTGTCCCAACCCACTTATTCCCCTCTCGCCCCCTTCCATTGTTCTTTATTGATCAGAAAGATGTTTGCTGCATACATAGGTTGGGAGTTTTGAGGATGTTTTAGAAGTTAATTCAACTTAAAATGAATTCCTTTGCCACTATCTTGTCACAGTGGCAGCTGTCACTTGGGGGTGACTGTCCCTCAGAGGCTGAGTACTTATATGGGCTTCGGTCACACCCTCTACCACCCCGCCCTGGATGCAGACACAGCTGAGCCCGTCTTGCCATGGCCTCCAAGGGCCACTTTGTGTTTTCCTGCTGTACAAGAGATGCTCACTGGATACCCGCGATGCGTGAAGCCCTGTGAGAGGCAGAGAGTCACAGGGAGGACTTGTGGAGCAGTGGGAAGGGAGGCCCACGCCCAGAGGCCTCGGTTGGAGTCCGGCCTTGCTGCTCCCAACTGCAGGACCTCAGGGCCACATCTTACTGCCTCTCCCCTCCTCTGAAACATTCCCGCCCGTCTCACAGGGGGTGGGAGTGGATTGAAGTGAGAAAGTGATGTGGAAACTGTCAATGCTGGCCATCATTCCTGTGGGATGCGACCAAGGTCCAAAGCGATTAAGACCCGGGGTCCTTGGTCCTGGCTCACGGCTCGTCCTGGGCTGGCTGGTAAGAGGGTAAAGAGCCGTGTGTTGTCAGGACAGGGTGCTGCTGCTTCCTAGAGCCTGATGTTCGTGCTTCTGACTTTTCTGAAGAGGAGAGAGAGGGGGAAGCTCTGGCTGCAGTTGCACCATTTGGGTGCTTTTGTAGATCTGGTTTCGCCCGGCACAGTTTGCTCAGAGACCCACGTCCACCCAGGCAGCACCTGTACTTGGCCTCAGGAAACAGTGCCTCAGCTCCTGTTGCTTCAGCATGCAGGGCCCTCTGTGGCCGAGCGCCAATTTGTCTCTGTTTCACGCAGAGGGTCCGTCTTGTCTTCTGTGACGACTGCAAACGTCTTCTGCCCGTGGGTCCTTGCCCCAGACTTCCTCCACAGGCCTCCCTCACGGCCACACCCCCAGCACCAAGAGCAGGGTTGGCTGCTCAGTAGATGCCTTTTGATCATCTGGCTGGCCTGGGGCTGGAGCCCCAGGCTCCTCAGCCAGTGCATCTCACCCCGAAGTCAAAGCTAAGCATCTGTAACTGAGCAGCTGGCCCTGCTCGGAGGGCAGGGAGGCTGAGAGGAGCAGGACATCAGCTCCGATGCTATTCTTGTTGGATCTGCAAACAATAGAAATCACTCCCCTAAGATGCCAGATTTGTGTTACAAAGGTGGTAACAGCCAATGCAAGCTGCTGGCCCATTGCGGAGTCCAGCCTTTGATTACAGGGCATAATGATGTTGGCAAGTCCCCGAGCTGTTCCCAGGGCCCTGTCTGTGGGGTGAAGCCTTCATAAAGAAAACAACTTTTCAGGGCTCCGAAGGACGGAAGATGCAGCACACCCTTGTCTGCCTGCCACCACCCACCTTAGAGTGGCTGGGAGAAGAGTACTAAAAGGGGTGTTCATTCGTGAGGAGCAGTGAGACGGCTTCTGGAGGGGAGAAGGGAGTCGCCTGCTCACAAGGCATTGATGACTTGGGACCTGGTTCTAAATGAGGAAGGGGAGCTGGAGGAGGGGGTGGACTGCACCTCCGCTTGCAGGATCAGGCGCAGGGAATGGAAGGGGTGAGGGGTGAATCAGAACAGACCCTGTGTGAGGCGGACCGTGCAGGGGTATGGAGGCAAGTGTGTGTTTGGCCACCTGGCAAAGGTGGCTGGGGCTAGGGCCACCATGCCTAGGGGGCAGGGGGTGCCTCTCCCCTCCCCTGCTGGGGGTGTTTATTTAGCGACCTGCCCTGATTAGCTTGGACTATCTTGCTGCTTCACACCAGAAGGGGAGGCAGGGGGTGTGTTTGTTTTAGGCCACTTGGGGAGCTCAAGGCATTATGGGATGGCAGGAGATGCCTTCCCAAACTGATTTTAATACCCGCTGCACCTTTGTTCCCCATTCCTCTCCTTTCTGAAGCAATCAGCCTCAGGCCGCCACCTGCTTTCCTTGGGGAGGGAGGGGCTGAGAACCTAGCTGGAGCCTAGCCTCTCCTCAACTCACCAGGATCGCATTTCCTCTTCTGTCCTCCTCTAACTTTCTCTGCTCCTCCAACCTTCCTGTGTCCCTCTCCCACCCATCCCCCACGGCCCCCCAACTCACTCTTCTTCTTTGTGTATCCCTCTTTCTATTTTGTGATCGATTTTTGATACCCCCTTTGTTCGGTCAGTGACACCCCTCTCCCCGCCATGGTTGTATCAGTGATGCTGGGTTAAATGCATCCCATCTGCACGGTGCCAGCACCCACACTGGGCGCCCAGCTGCTGCAGGGAGGGCCAGAGGCACAGTTCTCCCATGCCCGGGTGTGGGATGTGGGACGGGGCCTCACTTTCCCCTGAAATGCAATGGGGAGGATGTGACACTGTTCTTTAAGGATGCACCTCACTCCCCCGTGCCCACCCCTCCAGCCCGGGCAGACTCAGCCGCTCGCTCCCTTCCTGGCAGCATGAGAGGGAGGCTGCACACAGATTGGGGGTGGGAGCAAATGGAGGGGAGCTGCTGCCAGACTAGTTTGGGCAAACAGCAGGGACTGCCGGCAGTGGCTCCAGCCCCCACTTACGTTGTAACAGCTGCAGTCCAGCTGCTGGCATCCCTGCTGGGGGAGCGTGCTAAACCTCTCCGGGGTCAGCACTGTGGTATGTCGGTTTCCATAGCAACCAGCCAACGGGCCACTTTCTCAGAACAATTCCCCTACTCAGCCGGGTTCTGGACTTAGCTCAGCCCAAGGGCATGTGGCTGAGGAGCAAAGCAGGAGGGGGAGGCCGCCCAAGGGCCTGACCGGGCCCCACAGAAAGTGGCTATCTCGAGCCTCTCTTAGCACAAAGGGCGAGGGCCAGAGGACAAGACATGCCGGCTCCCTTCCTGTGCTGGCTCTCCCTGGCCCCCTCTCTTGGCCACCCCCTCCCCACCCGTCCCCAGACCGCCCAGACTGCCTGGTTGGAAGAAGTACCGGGCCTTTGTCTGGATCTGGACAGCAGCTGCCGTGGCCGGGCTCAGAACTGGGAGGAGAAGGTCCTGTCGTGACAGATAACAGAGAGCGGGGGCTTTCACTGGCCTTCGCCCCGCACCCTCCAGCCCACTCTCCCAGGACCATCGGAATCCTGCTCGCCCCACCCCAGTGACCTCAGAGGAAGACAGGCTACGGCCAGTCCTCTCCCCATTTTTAGAGGGTGGCGAAGGTCACCTTTCTCAAGCCCGTTAGGAACAGGCTCCCTGGACCAGAGCAGGTTGGCTCCGCACCTGATGCTCTTGGAAGGAAGCTTCGTTAGAGGAGAAAACACAGACTGGGAGCTGCGGGACCTTGACCCGTCTCCCGGATGAGGAGTCCAGGCCGGGGACGGGCGGCGTCTCCAGGCCTGCGCAGAGGGCGTCCTCTCCCAGTCCCTCTCTGTCCCTGGCTGAGCTTGCCGTCTGGCTCCAGAACCATGGAGCTTGTTTCCAGAAAGAAGCCATTAGCAACTGGAGAGGCTGAGGTCAGGGACAATGTCTCTGGGTAGGGCTAATGGCTGCAGGGTTGGGCACTGGGGCTGGGACTTGGGTCCTGAGAAGTGACCTGGGTGGTCCCTGCTAAGACCTGGGGTGGCAGGGACTGTTCCTGGGGTGACCTGTCCAGCTGTCTCTCTCCTCTATGCTGTTGCATCTTCCTCACTTTCAAGGAGCCTGGTTCTTCCTTCCCCTCCCCTCACCCCGTTTACATCCCCCACCCCCTCAAAAGGAAGGACAGGCGTCCTTTCGTCCACGCTCTGCAGCTTCAGCGCACATTTGCCTCACCCTTGGACCCCGCTCCCAAGGTGAAGGCACATAGGAAGGTGGCCCACTGACGGGTCCTCACCCTCTCAGGGTCAGTGCTGACCCCATCTGTGGAACGGGGGAGTCGCCCCAGGCCAGCACTTCTGGGTCGGCTCTACAGCGCAGTGGGCTCCGTGGGCAGGGCGGGCGGTGCTCCGACACCGAGCGAGATGGAGAAGCAGAACCGCCGCACTAACGCCTGCCATGTAAAATGCGCACTTGTTTGCCCAAATTTTGGAGGGAAAAATAAGGAAGCACATTATACATGGGTAGTACCCATTCTGTATTTATATAAACGTTTTTAATTCTTTTATTTATGCTTATACATTAAAATTGTAACTCTAGAAAACAATGATGATAGCTGTATGCAAAATAATACTCTGGAATACGACAATCGGTTTTGTTTCTAAATATAAGTAAATAAGAAATTGAATTAAAAAATGACAATGAAAGATTTTTTTCCTGAAAGTTTGGGCCAAAAATGTGGGTGTGTGTTATACATGGCAAAACGAGGTACTTCTGAAGAGCTGCAGGGCTCAGTGCAATGGCAAACGTGTTAAGAAGTCTGGCACCAGAGAAAGCCCAGTTTAGCCTAGGGCCTCCTAAACATAGTTCAAATCCTCTGTGACCAAACGCACCCCGGCAAACCTCAGATTCTGCAAGTTCAGGTTCCTGGACAAAGCCTGAGATGCTCACGCCAGTCCCCAGCACCACAGATGGCCCTTTGACAAGCCTCCCTTTGTTCCCCGCCCTTGGGTGCAGGCACCCCCACATGGGTCTCTGCACCCCTGCCCTCCGCCTGCCTGGCTGCTCAGCTTCCCTCTGATGACCTCCATTCCAGACGGGACCCTGGTGTCAGGTGCCAGGAGGCCTTGCCCCGACCTTCAGGGAGCCAGGGCAGAGGGAATGAAGCCCTCACAGCTCTGCCCCTCACCTCCAACTGCCCCCCTCCAGGTCTATGGGTCTTCTTTAAAAAGTGAGGCAATGCTTCTCGACCAAGGGGAGGAGAAAATTCTGCCTTCCCTCTGAATGGGGAAGCTTAAAAAAGAAAAAGTGCCCCTCTCCTTTCTACTGTCCAAATGCTCGGAAACGACACCTCCTATGCTCCAGGCTTGAAACTTGCCCAAGGCCTTGGGTGTCCATGACCTCGTGTGCCTGTCAGGAGACCACCGAGGTGCAATGCAGAGTGTGGGCTCTGTGGGGCAGGACACGGGGCCCCACCCCAGCTCTGCCACCGCCTGGCCTCTGCCCCTAGGCAGGTCACTCAGCTGTCGCATCTCTCAGAACGGGGAAGAGTTCCCTTCTCACAAGGTTCTTGTGAGAATTAAGTGATATGACAAATCTCATATTGGCCAGTGTGCAAGGGGACCTCAGGGAGTGTCAGCTTAGGAGAATTAACCCCTCGCAGAGAGGAAGATTTCTCTCACTTTGAAAGGGGGAAATCAGGCTCAGCCAAGTAAAGTGACTTGTCTAAGGTCACAGAGCCTGTCAGTCTGCTGATCCCCAATCCTTCACTGTCCCACTAGGGACATACCTCCGAGGCGGGCACATGTCTTACTGCTGTTGGCGGGCATTTATCAATTGTGATTTCCTTTACTCCCGAGCCTTTCAATCTCCCTGAACAAGTGAAATGCTTGCTCTTTCAGAGGGGTGGGGGTAGGGTGGAGGTGGGAAGGGAATATTCATTCTTCTGAAAATAGCTTTTTAAGAATAAAAGTAGGCTTATGGATTAAGATGACCCCTTCTCAGTTTGCCAAGTGCTCCTCCCCTGAGGAAGGAGAGCGTTTCCTCCTTGCTTCCTCTTTCCTGGGCTCTGGGACCCGGGCACACCCTTCTCTCCAATTACATGTGGGCGTTCCTGCACCCAGCAGACCCATGGACTGTCCCAGGGTGTGCTGGTGCCCAGGGGCCTGGCCAGAGAGGAGCTGTCTCTGAGCCCATCCAGTCACGCTCCCTGCCTGGCTGGGGCCTCTCCTCCTGGCCCTGCAGGAGGCTGTGTGAATTATAGGAGAGAGAGGAAGCAGGAGCCGTGCAGAGGGACTCTGCTCTCCAGATGTTAAGGGGGATGATTTCTAGCTCTGCTCATCTAATTCACAGGGCTGGCTCTCCTCCAGCAGGTACCTGGGAGTAAGAACAACAAACAACCCCAAACAACCCCCAGTGCTCTGGTCCCCACCACGGGCCGAGCTCGGCTTCCGGAAGGAGGGAGCCCCCTGTGAGCATGTGCACATGCGTGTGTGTGAATTGACAGAAGCAACAGGAGCAGTGGGGCGGGGACCGGGGCTGATCTGTGAGCAGAGGCTGATGAGAACGCGGAGCTCATCGGCACTGTTTGTGAAGGTGTTTTGTACAGGAGTTTGTGATAGGCAATGGGAGGGGCGGAGTGCTGAGAGGAGGCGAGAAAATACCACCTCGATGTCTGACAGGTATGGTCCGGAGGGTCTGGGAGACCTTGGGACTTGGAGACAACTTTGCCAACAGCTCCTTCTGAGGGTCTTTGACCTCAGGGTCAAGGAGAACAGGAGCCAGGCCCTGGTGGACCCTCCAGGTGAGCAGCGAGTAGTGAGTCCCCCACATGTTGCTCTTACCTCTGAGAATGCAGGCCCACCATGCAGATTGGACACTCAGAAATCAGGGACGGGGGTTGAAAGGAGTCCCTTGACCCAGCTTTCCCTTTTCCCTCTGGGTCCAGGATTTGGGAACCGTCCTCGGGAGAGGCTGCATAGTAATAGGGGAAGCATTTTAATTTGGGGTAGGGAGACCTTGGACCTGTCACGTGGCCTTTCCGAGCCTGGGTTTCCTGTGTGTAAAATGAAAGCTTCGGGGTGCTGTGGGGTCCTGTCCCTGGGAGGACAGATGTGATGCAAGGAAGCGCGTGTTGAGGGAACACGGGTGTGTGTTGTGTTTATCGTTGTGAGGGCGTTTGCTTGCCAGCTGAATGCTGGGCGGGGGTGGGGCCGGAGCTGGGGGCTGGCTCGGATGCACCAGCGTGCCCAGTGCTCCTCTCTCAATGGCAAGCTCCAGGGAGCCATTTCTTCCTTGCATCTAAATTAATTCTGGCCACGGCAACATTACCAAAAGCAGATAACGCTAAAGCTAATTCGGTCGGCCTGAGAATAAAAGCTCCCGGAGGGCAGGGGCCTGGAGCGTCAGTGCGACAGAAATCAAGTGTTCTGAGGCAGAATCAGTTCCGTGGTGGTATTTCTTCTGAGTTGACAAGGTCTGGATTTGGGCACGCTCTTTAAAACCACAGCTTGGCTGCATCCTCTCTGAGAATCCTGTGCTGGGGAGAGCCGAGGAGGCCAGGAAGTGGCTTCGGCCCATCAGTCATTCTGGCGTCAGAGGCCCAGCACTAGTAGCTCCCGGAGGGGAGTTGCGGAGATGCTGATGGGGGACGTCCTGTCCTTGTGCCCCCTTTTCACCTGGGTGCTGCTGAAGGTGGTTCCGGAACAGTGACCAGAAAGCGCCTCGTGGGAGGACAAGATGAAAGCGACGGGAAGTCTTGTAAATTTTTAATCTGAAAAATAAAGAAAGTGTGAATTAGAATTAATGTGGGTATTAAATATTTAAAGTTTCTGTACTCACTTTCATTTTTAACATATTCTTCCCTCAAAAGCCTCCATGACGCTTGTCAGATTTGTTCCCGAGATGTCCCTCCCTCTCTAACCGCCCCCCACCCCAGCCCCAGAGTTAGACTACAGGGATCCATCATCCTGATGGAAATTTTCACTTTATTGCTCCTACAGGAACTCTCTGATATCTCTCTTTATATTTATGCTTTCTCTATATGGCAGCATAAATAATTAATGCCATTATAAATACGTCCTATGCAAAATATTTATTAGAAAGAATAACTCTTAAATTTGGCATGTCATTTAATTCCATTTTGTAATCAGCACATGGACCACAATTGGTGTGAGGTCTGGGGATTCGGCCCACCTGCTGGCACCTGCAGAGCCTCCCGCCCATGGGCCCTGCCCCACCCTCGCCATTTGTGACTCTTGTGCGTTCGGTTGGCAGAGGCTCGTGGTGTCCATTGTCCAGTGTGGAGCTGACAGTCAGTGTAGAAGTGAGACAGGAAACTCACTCTTCTCTTTAGCAGAATGGGGAGGGCATTGCCTAGATCTCTTCAAGTGTGTTTGGTAGCATGCATTCAAAAGGACACTGGGACACTGGGATGCAGGCAACTTTACATTTTGGGGTGGGGCACGGTGGTGGTCCTTGGAGTTTTGGTGAGTTTCCACAATGGATTGCTGGGGAAATAGTAACGAGGAGTTTCCTAGAGGTCAGGGTTCATGCATGCATCCACTTAACAGTATCTACCGAGGGCTGCCTACACACTGGGCACTGATGCTGGCCTCGGAGACGTGGCAGGAACAAGGCGGGATGACAGCGAGACTAGCCAGCCCCTGACTGCTGCCAGGAACTCTGCTCATTGCCTCCCCCCATTCAGGAGCCTTCCTGGACTGATCAATTCCTGCGGGCACATTACTGCCGCGCAAGTGAGATTGCAATCAGCCCTGCCCACGCTGCCCAGGAGCTTCCGATGACTTTGCTGCTGTGCGCCCTGTCATCCTGTCCTCCCCGCAGTGGTGGCCACAACACCTCACCCCCTGAGTAGGTCCTGCCCAGGTTCTGGGACATAGCTGGGCCTTCCTTCTCGGGATGGCTTGAAGGAGCTCTGGGTTAGCTCTGCAAGGCCACCTTGGCCATTTGGCCCTGCTTTCAGAAAACTGGCTTCTGCCTTAGTTGTAAGACCAACTTCCCATTTGTCCACCATGTCTCCTCTGTAAGGAGATTCCTGATTTCTTTCTGGACTTCTCTGATACTGAATGCCACCTGGGTACACGCCCCGTGCTCTCTCTCTGGAATGGACCGTCTCCCATTTGCACCCAGGCAGCTTTCCAGCCATACCTCCATCCCAAGTCAGAGGACTCTTGGCCCCTCCCCTCTTCATTCATTCATTCATTCATCTATCCACCCACCCATCCCTCCATTTATTCAGTGTTTTCCATGCAGATGCTCCACCAGCATCTCAGGCACTCCACCAGCTACTTTGTTTTCAGAGGAGACTCGGTCCCTGCCCCCCAGAAGGTTTAAGGTCTACTTAGTTATTCAATGTCCATCCTGTCATGAAAATAGCCAGGCTAAGAGAAAGATAACAACAACATGATGACTTTCTCAAGAAAAATATCTGCAAGGCTCATGAAGAAGCAGCTCCTCTGTGGGCCCGGCTGCAACTCAAGGCCCAGAGTTTGTTCCTGGCCTCACTCAGCCCACTGAGCCCAGGAACGAGGTGACTCTGATTGGAGCCACTGGGGGGCCAGCACACAGAGTGGGGAGCCTCTGCTGCCCACCCCTGCAACAGCGCTGCTCGGAAAACCTGCTCTGGTTTTCCTGATGTCTAGTGCCTGGGGTGGCAGGGCAAGGGGCACAGCACTGCGGTAAGAAACCTGGAGAATGCGATCAAACGATCAGTCACCCAGGCCACCCAGGGCCTCTTATTAAATGGGACAAATATCCAATAACCCAAGCCTCTCGCCTTGTGCCCTCAAATATTTGGAACAAATTGTATGGGGGCTTGGAGGAGAGAGTGTGAAAGCTGGCAGTAGCCGTGCCTCTGGCTCTCAGGGAGCGTGGGGCTCTGGGAAGGAAGCCCTTGGGTGTTTCTCTCCTAAGTCCATCTCAATGCGGCTGATCCTGAGTCCTCAGGTGATCGATCCACGAGTGAAACGCCTGACCCTGAGCGAAGAATAGCCGACACCGAAAAAGCCCTCACCACTTACTGAGCACGCACACCCACCTTCTCTCACTTAATGCTCAAGTCAACCCCGAGATATCTAAGCCACAGGGAGCTCAAGGGACTTGCCAAGGTCACATGACCAATGTGTGGGACTAATATGTGCCCATGTTCCTTCAGTGCCCCCTCCCCCTCTCCTCCAGAATGGAGAGGGAGGTTCAGCTCTTGCTCTACCCGGATCTGAGCTAAGGACCAGAGACGCTGCTCAGGTTTGACCTGGTCGAGTAAACGGGGCTCAGGGACAGCTCTCCAGCTTCTGGCCAGGGGAGCAGCCTTCTCCTTCCTGGACTTTCCCGTCTCTGTCATGCGCACCCACTCTGGTGCCCCGGCCCTGGGCCTTGGCGCACACAGAAGAGCGGCAGTGAGTCGGGGCTTTCCTGGCGCTGTTTGCAGAGGTCAGGCAGTCCACTCCTCTGTCTGGCTTGCTGCTCCTTGTTTCAGCAGCTCCAGCTGCAGTGCCGGGAGGACGTCTGCAAGGAGGGGCAAGGCCCAGGCCCCGTGTGTCCCCGGCCCATCGGTGGAGAGCCTAAACCAGCCAGCTGGAGGCAGCATCTCATGTTTGGGAAAACTCGTGTCCTCTTTGCTGAAAAGCATGCCCTGCTCCCCAGAAGCCCAGGGTGAGAGGCGTGTGTCAGGCCCAGGACAGCGGCTGTGCTGCTCGGGAAGGTGGCTGGTAAGACGGGCGAGCTCCCCAGGCGGGGCTCGCAGGTCAGGGACGTGTGTTTGCCTTGCAGCCCACGATGCTTCTCTCCACTTGAAATTCTCCTAAAAACCCAGAGGAGCTGCTGAAAATATCCCAGGTAATATGAAAATGAATAACAGCTTAGCAAACAGAGCTCAGCTTCTGAGCAAACAGCCCAAAAGGCAAACAGGCCAGATGAAACCAGGAAAGGAGAGAATGTAAAAGGAGGGTGGGCAGATGGGAGGAAGAGGGCGGGGGTGCGTGGGGGCAGGAGAGAGCCGGATCAGAGTCTCGGCCACCAGTTAGCCCTCTGAGTAGCCCTCTGTCCCGGAGACCTCCTTCTGCCACCCTCCACCCCACCCACAAGGGGTGAAGAAAAACGGAGCAAAGAAAGTGTTTCTCAGCTTTGGCCTAGATGGAGAGACTTTGAGGTGTAAAATCCTGGTGGTCTGGTGTGCTGTATGGTATTCTTCTATAGTGGAGGGGAATTGGGGAATGAGGATAGGCGGGCAGTGTGCCTTCCTGAGGGAGAAGGCCTGAGTCCCCACGGTCACTATGTGCCCCTGCGCCCTTGCAGACTCCTGCGTTCTACAGTTTCCTTATGAGCAAAATGAGAAGGTAGAACTAGATGGTTCCTTGGGAGGCACAGTGGGGAGAGAGGGGGTCCTTGCAGCTCTAACGTTGTGTAGGGCTTTCCCGCCTATAATCAACAAAGCCTTGGGTAAGTGCTGAACTCCTTGCCACACTGTAGAAGTCAGAAGGGTGTAGGCGTGGCTAACTCTCTCTCGGAGCTTATCCTCTAGGACACAGCTGGCATGTGGACACTCACATGAGCAGGAACCAGCAGTGTAAGAATCTTCTTGGATAGTCGAAATAAGATAAGGGTGGGGTCAAGGGAGAAGTTTCTTCCTCTTGACCATGGTGAAGGTGGCGGTACACCAGCTTGGGAGGCAGGGGGTGGGGTTGGGGGGCTTTATATCTATGACAATTCTCATCTATAGGGTGGCTAAGCACTTTGCATTCATGATCTCACTCACTTTCATAGTAATCCTTTGAAATGATTTTTATTAGTGTCCTTACTCTGCAGAGGAGACTCTCAGAACTCGGACAATGCGCATGGGCACGTGATGCAGGTCTTGCCCAGGTTGTTGTGATTCAGGGGATCCACATTCCTAACCTCTGTGTGCACCCCCTTCCATGACTTCAGGGTCCTGAGGAAGAGAGTGAGTGAGCCCAGAAGGTGAGGGATGTTTAGCAGCAGAAGACCAGGCGCCCTTGCTCCCAGAGAGGGCCCTGTCTCCCCCCAGGGCACAGAAGAGCACCCAGAACAGCACCACGTCACCTAGAGCCCTGCACCCCTGCGGTGCTCGCCAGTTGCGTGGGGCTCTGCCAATGCATGTAAGAGAGAGAGAGAGCTCATCATGAAACCGGGACATTTATTTGTTTATTACTTTTTCATAAACTAGAGAAACAGCCATGTGATACCAAGTAGGCACCAAGAATTCGGGCAAGGACGTGCAAACAAGGAGCACGGTGGGGCAAAAAAAAGCCTTCTGCAGAAAGGAGGATCGCCTTGGGGCTGAGGGCTGGGGGGCCAGGGCAGCTCTGTGGTCCTGGGCCACCTCTCAGTCTGGGGCTTCCTCACTTGGCAGGGATGCTTCAGAATACGTGGACAATCTTGCTTTAGGTGGAAGCTTAATCAGAAGGGATAAGAGAATGCCCAACTCCAAGATGCTGTGCTACGCTTCCCACATGTTTGTACTTATTATGCCCCGAGGAGCTGGCCCGGCTGCGGGTCCTGCCCTGGGTACAGAGGTGAGGCAGCAGTGCCGGCCCTCACAGACGCGCACCTCACTCTCATGTCACTGCCACCTCTACGCTGGTTCTCAGAGTTCCTGCTGTCCCCACGTCTAGCCTCAAGTTGTTTCCTTCGTGTACGCAGTTAGCAAATGTGAAGTGCCTACTGTGTACAAGGCCTGGTTGCAGGTGTGAGAAACAGAACAAGACAGGGTCCCCTCCATCAGGGAGCACCTCTTCTAAGTTGGGGGGGTGCCCACTGAACAAGGAGGCACGTGTGGAAATAGGAACTGCTCCGTCCTGGCGACGGCTATGACAGAGAGGAGGCACGGCACTGCGGGAGGGTGACCACCATGTACAGGTGGGAGGGAAGAACATCTGGACATTTCCAATCCAGAGAAGGGAAAACAAGAGCGAAGCTGCCAGGTTGGGCCTGACCCTATGCACCTGGGAATTTGTAGATGAGAGGGAGAATGAAGAGAAATGAGGTCAGAGAAGCAGGCAGTGCCACGCAAAGGGTTTTAGGAAGCCACACACAGGCATCTGGTTCTTACTCTACCTGCAGAGGGGCCCACCACAAGGCTGTACGTGGGACTGTGCGGACAGCTGACTGGGCTGTAGAAAGACCATGTGCGTTGCTTCGTGGAGTCGAGGAGACCTGGTGGGAGGCTCTGTGGACTTGGTCTTGGCCACGGAGCTAGAAGGGAGAAGTTAGTGGTTGGGTTCAGGTGGTTATCCTCCCATTGACTTTGTGAGTAGAGCCGAGAAAACTTCCTGATGAATTGGATTGGGATTGAGGGAAAGGAAGAAATCTAGACCAAGTCACAGACTTTTAGGTAGTGGTCAGAGAGGGTACTTTTTACTTAGCTGGAGAAACTTGGCAGGAGGGGATATGTGGATTTGAAGAGGGAAGTTAAAAGATCTGATTTGAATATGCTAAGTCTGGGTTGCCTTCTAGACACCAAAATAGAGACATCTTGTAGACAGTTGAATACAGATGTCTGGGGAACTGGGAAAAGATACAGCTGGCGAAGTAAATCTGAGAGACCGGAGTGTGTAAGAAGGGTTTTTAGAACCACAAGACCAGGTAAGATCATACAGGGAAAGAAGGGGCTGAGGCCCCTCCAGTGTTTTAGGAGACACCGCAAACGAGATGCGAAGGAGCACCAGGGAAGTGTGAGAAGACCAGTGGGGAGAGGGATTGCAGAACCTGCATTGGAGAGTGTTTTGAGAAGGAGCAATTGGCCAACTGTGCCAGATGCTGCTGGGAGAGCAAGACAAGGGTAGAGAGCTGACCGTTTACTTCAGCACGATGCAGTCATTAGTGACCCTGGCGATCGGGCATCACCAGTGGGGAGGTGATTGGAGAGAGCTTTGCTTGGTGAGCAGAGAGCCAAGGTGTGGAAGTGCGGACAGTGGATGCGGACTCCTTTGAGTAGGATCGCCATGCAGGAAAGCTCAAAAAGGGGTAGAGAATGGAAGAGGTGGAGAGTGGGGCTGGGGCGGGGGTGTCAAGAAAGCATTCACTGAAAGGAGGTATGTTTGTATGCCAATGTTTGAGATATGTTTGCATGTCAGTGGAAATGACCCAGGAAAGAAGGAGAAAAATGATAATGCAAGATAAAAAGGCTGCAAAAAAAGTTTTTGAAACGGCACATGAAAATGAGTTTTGAGCTCAATGAAGGTGTTGACCTTGGATAGGAGCCTGGACTTTTTTCCCATTGGAATTGGCGGTGGGGTAGGCAGAGTGTTTTGGTTCTGATGCAGATACAATAAAGGACTTGTTGATGGGAAGATGAAGTAGCTCTCGTCTTATAGAAATCTATTTTCTCTGTGAAATATATGGCAAGGTCATCAGCTGAGAATGAGGTAGGGGAGGGAGTGTTGGAGACTTGAGGATAGAGAAGGAGGTATGATAGTTTCCCCAGAGATTGGGAAATTGAATTTTCTGGGGAGATGCAGTAGGTTTTCCTGACAGTGTTGAGTGAGATTTGTGGTCGTGTTTGCAGCAAGTCTACTCAGAAATCTGTGTCATTTTTCTCCAGCAGTGTTCAGCCTCTCTGGTGCGGCGGGGCCTGAATAACTGGATAGAACACCAGGCCTTGAGTTCTGCTAGACTAGGACAATGGAAGGAGAGCTGCCGAGCAGTTCAGGCTGTTGGCGAGGGAGTAGTTCAAGTGCTGAATTGTGGCATCAGAGCTGGGCAAGGAAGAACGTGGACATGCAGGGAGTGGTAGCGATGAATAACCAAAAGTGGGCTCTCCATGAAATGAAGGTCTTGAGAGGTTGGAGATTTGATAGGGTGGGAATGTCAGAGTAGGCTAGCTCTAAGGAGGGTGGCGATGGTCAGGAAGCGGGGCACTGGGGATCTACAGTTAGTGAGCGATTCAGTTATTGGCGTGAAAGTCTCAGGAATGGCCATGTGAGTAGAGCAAAAGCTCACTGGAGCTGGGACAGTGAAAGAACTAAAAGACCAGGGGACTGGATGGATGGTTTTTACGGATGTTGAGGTCTCCAGTGTTGACAGCAGGAGTAGCAATGGAGGAGTCAGACTTGTAGGTGCCGGAGCCATCCGTGACTCAGTGGAATGACCAGGATGTTCGTAGAAAGATAGCACTCGATGTGTAGACAAGGTCATGAGGTCTGATGATAAGCTCTTCCAATAAGTTTGGGCTTTTTTGAAAGAAGAAAGGCAGTTTGCATGGGGAGTAAGGAAGGCACCTACCCACCTCCCCTTTCTGAAATACACTGAATGCAGAAGATGAAACTGCCCCTATTGGACGAGGCCTTGAAGGAAACACATCCTTCGGAGGACACCAGGTTTCACTTAAAGCAAGAAAGTGAAGGACAGTCAGAGAGGATTGTGATTCCAGAGGTCATGGTCAGAGGAGGCTCGGGGCGGCTCCAGGGATGCACAAGCCATGTGGAGTGGAGTGCCGACGCAGTGATGCCGCATCCGGCAGACTAGGATCCCGATGGTGACTCGGGTGGACTGGAAGCTGAGGAGTGATGGGATTAGTCCTGAAAGTCAAAGCCGTCTGTGACCAAGGACAGTGGTACAGCAGGGCTTGGCTTGTGATGGAGGTGTGAGGGCTTCTGTTGAAGACCTGGTGAGGGGTGACTCCCTGGGTTTGGTGTGATGTGGTGAGCGAGGACCCGGGCGGCTGATCTGGCCCGCTACCGGAGGTGTGTTAGCTGCCCTTCTACATACAGGTAGAAGAGTAGAATCCTAGCTCAGAGGAAAAAGCAGGAACAGTAGGAAAAGCATCTGAGGTGGCCTCAGTCAACTCTTATTTTTCAGATTAGGAAGCTAGGTCCAGAGAAGCTAAACAGTTTGTCCGAGGCCGCCCAATCAATAAGTGGGGTTAGAACAGAGGCCTGGGCAGAGGGAGCAGGCACGTGAGGGAGGCCGGTCTCCGCACCTGGCTGCCACGGGGGGAGCAGTGCCTATCCTCCCCTTGCAGTCACCATCTTTGCTGCAAACAGGGACATGTACCTGGCTTGGAGGGACCCTTGGAAAGCAGAGGACTTGGCCTGGGGACTCTGTCTTTGTTACCCTCTGTGGCACCTTGGTGAAGTGTCCTCACTTATCCTGCTTTAGGATCTTCATCTGTGACTGTGGGCATGCCTGGCGGGCAGGGAGTTCATGTACTGGCCGTGACCTGCTGTGGGCAAGGCTGTGCCCACACCCCCCAGGACCAGGCTGTGACAACCCCTGTGGTGGCGACGAAGGAGCCACTTCCTGAGCACAGTCCCTCCGGCCTCCCTGAAGCTCCAGGTCTACTTGAAGAGACCAGACTAGCACATAGGCTCTCACAGCCTTAGTGCTAGAAGGCGTCTGAAGGGACTTGGAATTCAGGTGCCTCGCATTTGAGATGAAATGCTGTGGGAGCCACAGAACAAGGCCCAAAGCTAGGTCACCAGTGGGTGCTGTTTTATTCAGCTTCCATTACCTGCCCTTTGGCCCAGCGCCCGAGGAACTGCCCGGAGAGCCCCGCCCATCCCCTTCGAACAGAACACTCCAGGTCCTGTGCCCCAGCCCTGAGCCAGGGGCCGGTACTGAGTGGATCCTGGTGTCTGGGGGGTCCTTTGTGCTTAGGACAGGAAGCCAGTGGCTGTGGCCCCAATGAGCTGGCTCCCGCCTTTCTGGCCCTCTCCTCTTTCAGCCTGCGCAAGTGTTAAATACAGCATCAAATTAAGCAAAATTAAATACATTTCCATGCAGCATTTTTCTCTTGACTGAATCAAACAATGTGGTTGCCATAGGAACAGCCTCTTCTAAAAAGGTCACCTGCAAGAAACTGTGTTTTAGGTACAACTCAAGGAGATTATTGGGGATTAACTCATTTTATACATATATATTAAATATATATATTTTTCTTTAAAGAGGCTGTTAGGAAGGAATAATATCCAACTGAGCTGGAAGATAACCACAGAAAAAATTTTAAGTCCCTGATAAAGGACTTTTTTTTCCTTTCCATTTTTTTTTAACCAGCATGCAGTGGGGGTGATATCTGAAATGGCGACTCTGTGTTTTTACTTGGCTTTAATTAAACCTCAGTCGGGGCTGAGAAATGTGGTGAAGCGAGATAATTGCACTATTCCCAGTACAGTTTTTAAACTCCGGCTTTGATATGCACCTCGCGACAGCCTGAACCTGCACCCAGACTCCTGGGGCTGCTTGAAGCTCAGCTTCTAACCACCCCTCTTAACCTGCAGGCGTCCGGGGAGTGGCCTCCAGGATCCTGAATGGGGAATTAGGCCTTGGGGGGCCATGGGGGGCAGACAGGCCCAGGCCCTCTGCACCAAGGCAATGGGAGGCCGAGTCCCCTCTAGAAAATTCCTCTCCACATGGGGGAGTTCTCCATCAGCCTTCAGTATCCAAAATGCTGGGGAAGGGCAGACAGAGCCCGGCTAACTTAGAGAGACAGTAGGATGGGTTTTCTCCAGCTTTTCTATAGTTCAGAGAGGAACTGGACTCTCTTGAGGAAATCCTTTCTGGGTTTGAATTAAAATGAGCTGCCTGGTGCAGGGTCCTTTGTGAGTGTCACGGGCAATTGGGAGGGCAATAGGTGTTTCTACTCTGTGCTCTTTGTAAAACGCCTGGCGGGGTCCTCCCAAAAAGGAGGCTCCCAGTCTCACACGCTCACACACCCCACACGGCCCCCCTGCACTCCATGCGGCTCCCCCAGCCCAGCCAGCCATGACACAGGCATGGCAAGTCGTATCTGGCTGTCCCCGGTGCTCGGATGACAGATGTCCACAGAGGTGGACAACTGAGGTGGGTGCCCGGCCCTTTGCCTCCCACCCGCTCAGTCTTGCTGGCTTTCCAGTGTGGCCGAGAGCAGGTCCTTTGTTTTCGGCCAGGAGGCTGAAGGTCTGCAAGCAGATAGGGCAACAGAGCAAACTGGGGTCTCAGTGACAGCACTGACTTCCTGGGGATGAAATGCACAGCTTTTCTGGAGCCAGGGCTGCTCACACTTCAGGGAGGATGCAGAAGTCGCTGGTCCGGCCGACAACCCCCACTCTCACATCAGTGTCCTCTGGAACACGGCACTTGCTGGGGCCAAGCTTCCTCCCCGGACCTGTGAGAATCGGGGACCAGCACCAGCTCGGAGCTACCCCGGGAGTGAAAGCGAGAAAACCCCGGGACACATACACGTGACCCCATCAAACAGGATTCCAGCAACGTGCAGACCGGCGCAATTTATACAAATCCCCTTAGAAATGTTCCTTCGAAGGTTTCCCAGTGGCTGGCCCGTCACCGCTTAGAACTTTCCCTTTCTAAATTTATCAAGCCACTGTGCCTGAGATTTTCTTGTATTTGTCCTCAGGTCCCCAGAGGCCAATCCCTCCTCTTAATTCACCCCAGTGCCAGACGCTGTGGACTTGTGTAGTGTGGTCAAGAGTGAGCACTTAACGAAACAGGCAGGCCTGGGCTTGAGTTCGGGCTGGCCACTTGTTGAATGCCTCTCTTTTGTTGTCTGTCAGATGGCGATTATAATAGCCACCGTCTCGAATAATATTCTCGGGTTGTCCTGAAGATTAAATGAGGTGACCCGAGGGAAAGTATCTGGGTAACATAAGTGCTCGATGGATGTTTGTTGAATGTTTCAGGAGCGCGGCGTCTGTACGAAACAAACCATATGTTTCCTTTGCTGTGAAATCCGACTTACCGGCCCAGGGACACTGCAGGGATTAAAGAAGCAACAGCAATTTCCAGCTCTAATCCTTAATGCAACCACTAGGGTTTTCTTGACGCTTAAGAAAAGCAAATCTACGGTTACCCAGGAAGAATTTTATTTTTAGAACAATTCAGCCTCTGAAGTCACATGTGCCCTTAAAACAAGATCCCGGGGTGCCTGACCAAATGAGAGGACCCAGAAAAGATCACTGTCCTGAGTGGGGCACACCCAGCCCTGGAGTTACCCCATCCCCTCGTTTCCCCATTTAGGACAAGAAGCAGCCGCTGTCACTGGGGACAGTGCTGTCATGCTGCTCCGTAGGAGGTCTGCCTACACCCTTTTCCTGTCTTGGGTCACCCTGCTCAGCTTGTCAAATAAGAACGTCTCAAGTACCTTCCAAGACGGCGGTGAGGAGGGAGGACCTCTTTGTGGGGCTGTTGGTGCGCTGACTGTGGAGTCAGATCAAACTGGGTGGGAAGCCGGCCTCTGCCGGTTGTTGGCCTTGGGCTCCTTACTGCCTCCTCGGAACATCACTTCCCTCCCTGCAGAATGGGACTGCCCCGCTGTTCATCTCACAGTGTCGTTGCCACATTTAGCCGAGAGAATGTTTGTAAAGTGCTCCTATTTATCAATACATGTTCCTGGCGAGGAGAGGGCCCCCCTGGAATTACTGGCGCACCCCCAGAGGCTCTGATTCCGTGGGTCTGAGTAAGGGCCTGGGGGTTCGTGTTCCTGACCAGGCTCTGGGTGATGATACTGGCCTGGGACCACACTTTGAAAAGCACTGATCTCTGCAACCCAAAGAGAGGAAAATATTTGACCATAATCCATTAACTTTGTACCTTACAGGTGTCCAAACTCATTCAGGAAGGCACCCAAGTGAGTTTGAGGGCTGGCTTACCCAGACCACTTCTCTCCGGTAGGACGTTCGGCAGTGATCGAAATGTCCTGTATCTGCGCTGCCCAATTTGAAGTATGTGGCAATCGAACCCTCGAAATGTGGCTGGTCCAACCGAGGAACTGAGTTTTACATTTAAACTGAAACAACCACGCGCGGCTGATGGCTGCCATGCTGGACAGTGCGGACTAGAGACTTTCAGGTCTAGCGGAGAGAGGGCATGTCTGTTCACCAGGAGGACACCTGGTTAAGTGGAGGCTGCCTCCAGCGCTGAGACGGGGTCAAGACTCAACCCCACAGCCATCGCTCCTTCAGTGGGTTCCCCCCACCTTAAGGCCTTCTCTGGGGTCGAAGGGCCGAGTGTGACACCCCCATTCCCTCATACACTGGACGTCTAGGAAACCTCTCTCCGGAGGGGCAGGGGCACCTGAGACAGAGGAAGTGTAGGATTTCCACGTAGAGGAAAGGTGATGGGCTTCTTAGGGGCAGTGGCAGAACAGCTATGTGTCCAGGCAATGACTCGTATGTCCCCGGGATAGAAGACAAAGAGGCATTTTTCGGGAGGAAATGGGGATCAGAAGGCAGCATGATTTGTCCAGGGCTAGGCGATGGGGGAACAGAAAGTCGGTTTAAAAGGAAACATCGGCTGACACAAGGAACCTAATCACCTAGTGTTTCAGGAGCAACCTGAAAGAGGCAAACCAACTCCTCGGGGTGTGGGGGAAGTGAGAAAGAAGAGAATGATGTTTGTGGCTGGTTGGAGAGATGCTAATTTGGGGCATTCCTGTGAGTGGGGAACCAGTTAAGCGTTGCTATTCGAGAGTCACCCTTGCCAAGGCCGGGTAGCTCAGTTGGCTGGAGCATCGTCCTTATACGCCAGGGCTGCGGTTTCAATACCCAGTTAGGGCACATGGAGGAAGCAACCAATGAATGCATAAATAGGTGAAACAACAAATCGATGTTTTTCTCTCTCCCCACCATCCTCTCTCTCTTAAATAAAAAAAAAAAGACTGAAAAGAAAAAGTTACCGTGATGCCATTTGCCCTAAAATCTCCCCTCTCATACCGTGCGTGCCCGGCCTGGGAGATACAACATGGCAGCTAAAGTCGTCGGTTCTGAGTGTCACAAAGATCTGGTTCTGGACTGGCTGTTCCACGTAGGAGCCATGGGACCTTTGCAAACCATGTAACCTTGGTCTCTCCATCCGTACAGGGGAATAATAGTGGTACACATCCACAGGGCTATTTTGAGAATTAAACGAGATCATGGATCTCAAGTGTTTCATGTGATGCCTGGCCCATGGCAAGTGCTTTTTAGGTGGCAACTATTATTATGCTCCATACCCCCCGACTTCACTCCCAGTCTCAGCATGGGTTGGCTGCACGGGCAGTCCCATCGGGCAGTGTGGGTTCAGACCATGGCGACCCTTCCCTGAGTGAGTCCATAGGGGCGGGAGTGTTTCACCTGGTGCCCTCTCCTGGGGAGAGGTGCCCTCTCAGCCCGTAGCCCCCAGGGCTGAGGTTTAGCCCTAACCACAGCCGTGATGGACTGTGGCGCGTGTTTGCGCCAAGACACAAGAAATAGCTTCACCAGAGACCGACTTAAGCCCGGCCTGATTTAGTGCAGAGAAAATGACAGCTGCTGCGCTCGGCTGGCTTCCACCCAGCAGAAGGCTATTTTTTGCAAATAAAATGGTAACTTGCTAATCAGAAAGATAAATTAAGAAGCATTAAGATAATGATGGTCTAATCACCGTCCACACAGAGAATTGCTGGAGTGAATATCCAGGCTACCAAGTGCTCGAGCGCGCTTGGTGATTATTTGTATTATGAAGGGAATGATGTCTTCCAGGCCTGGAATCAATCTTGCTCAGGAAACCCACAGGCCGGCCTCCTCTGGGAGGGACACCGGGGACTTTTGGAGGTCATCTGATCCTTTGGACGCCCCCACCTCCAGGTCTCAGCAGCTTTCCCCAAACCATTCTTCATTTATGACTGGCCCACTGCTGGGTCTACAGCCTCAGTGAGGGTGCTGCTTGCATCCAGCCCTCTAGGCACCCAGGGCCCTTGGGGACCGACTGTGTTGGGATCCACTCTGGTTTGAGAGCAGTGGAAGGGGCTCCATCTGGGGGGAGCCGGCCACTGAGCAGAGAACAGAACCCGGGCTTCCCCTCATGCCTTCTGTGGGCTGCTGGACGGAAATGCTGTCCCCTAGCATCCTGGAGTCGGGGACCCTCTAGCCAAGGGGAACTGGGGGCAGAGGGTGGTTTGTGCAACATCCCAGAGGCAGAACCAAAGCTACAGCTCAGGCTGCCGCTCCTTCACCCTGATCGGAGAAGGAGCTTTCGGAAACCAGATTCCCTGTTCTATCCTGATGCCTCGCTGGGGATTAGAGCATCAGATGGTAGAGAGAAACGAAACTGAGTCAGTAAAGACGGCCCCGTCTGCAGTCTTGACAACTAGGCTGAGGGGTTTAGATTTGCTCTAATGTTGGGCTGTAAGTCATTTCACTTGGCTTAAGCTTCAGCATAGCCTCACCTACAGCCTCCTCTGTACAACGGGGGATAACAGATGACCTAACCCACAGGTTTGCTGCGAGGCTTCTGTGCAAGGAATGCGTTTCAAAAGCTCGCCATCCTTACTGTGGATGAATGCAGCAGCGCGAGACGCTCAGTCTCTGCGCAGTGGTGTCCTGGGGCCAGCTTGTACCCATTTGCAAGAGCTGATTGTTAAATTTTCAAGAATTTGGCTAAAAACAGCCATGATTAGAATTAAATGACATCCACTTAAATTTAGTAAGTTATAGTTCAAAGCAAAGGTATGGCACGTTCTTGTGTAATGGGTGTGGTTTTCCTTCGGGATGGTGAGAGATTCTGGAAATCGGTAGCGGTTGTGGTTGCACAGCGTGTGAATGGACTTGGCACCAAAGTGTGTATGTAAGTGTGTTTTTATTAAGGTACAATCGACATACAACATGTGACTTTCAGATGTACAACATGATGATTTAATATTTGTGGATTTGCAAAAGGATCCTCACAACCAGTCTAGTTAACACCTGTCACTATCTATAGTTATAATTCTTTTCTTGTGCTGAGAATTTAAAGAATTTACTCTCTTAGCAACTTCCAAATATGCAAATCAGGATTGTGAACTGTGACTACAGTTGCACGCTGTATGTTATAGCCCCCAGAAACGTGTAAAGTGGTGAATTCTGTCATTTGTAGTTCACTAAAATTTAGAAAACAAAATGAAGGTAAATAAATACTCAAAACCCATGAGTTCCTAAGCATTTTACATTCTACTGTTATCTCCTCCCTGGCAGTTACTTATGGGAGTATCGTGCAATGATGGGCTAGTCTGTGACTCTTCCTTCGCTTCCGTCGTTGTAGCTTGAAGCTGGCCCTGGAGGCATCGTTCCAGAGAGCAGGTTGTTCGGCATTTATTTATCAGCACACCACTGGTCCTGGGTGGGCCATGGGCAGGGAGGGGCACAGTGAGGGTCTTACTGTGAGCATTAACGAGAGACCACGAGGCCAGCTGCCGGCCCAGTGCTAGGCACCTGGTACACACTCGGGTAGGGGTGGGCGTACCTGGGGTGACAGAACAGAGGGAGGAACACGGGGGCGGGCGGGGGCCGGGCCGGGCAGACTGAGGACAAGGCACAGAGGCCTCCAGGCGGGTGAAGAATGTACAGCTGGTGCCTAAAAGAAGTTTTGGTGCTTCACAAATTTGAATTCCCGAAAACTTGCGTGTCCACTGAGTTTTTAAAAATCAAGTCATACTTAAGGTATTAGGAAGCTGTCACTTTAAAGTCCCACGGTAAATTATTTTTAGAGGAAAGAATTCTTTTGAAACATAAATAATCATCCCGCCATGGAATTTGGTGTAAAGATGGAGCTTTACACAAACTCCATTCCTTCAAAGTAAGGTTCGCCAGACTTCATGTACTGGTGGGTACTGACCCAGTGTGCCACCCCTTGCCACCCACTGAGGTTCTGCTGTCCCTCCTCCCCACTGCCATGGCCAGTGCAGAGCTGGGGGTGGCTGGGGCGCCTGCTGTCAGCCTGCCCAGAGCCCAGCCATGGCCAGCGCAGTGTTCTGCAGCACGCTTCTCCATCCCGTCCCCCACCCCCGCTCCTGTGAATCAGGACCTGGTTCCCAATGGGAGGGACACTTCCAGTCAAGGCCTTTGGCCCTTTCCTGCTGCAGGGCTGGTGTTGCTGTTTGGCCAGAGCCTCCCAGTGGGGACTTGGCCAGAATGTGCGGGGCAGGCCGGCACATGTTGTGAGGCAGAGTGTGGCCTGCAGCCGTGGGTTCTTCTCATCCCTTCCAGAGAGGGAGGGGTCTCAGAAGCTTTCACCCTGGAAAGCGTGAGCTGCTCGGGGAGCCTCTCAGTTCACCGAGGGAGCGAGTGGTTCTGAGTCCCCTGCTGCCTGGGGACCTGCCAGTTGGGAGACCCCTTCGTCCCCGATCTTCCTTTCCCTTGGGCATTCATGGTTAATGATCTTAACACACTGATGATAGTCAGCATCCCTCCATGAGGCTTATATTTTATTATCCCATTTTGTAGATGAGAGAATGAAGGCACAAGGAAACCTTAGCTCACCCACGGTCATGCAGCCAGTAAACGGTGGCACTGGGACACCACTGCAGGGCTGGCTGGTCCCAGAGCCCAGGCTGGCCCACCCCACTCTGCCATTTCGGGTGCAGCCAGGGGCAGGAGGAGAAGCAGCACCTTTTTTGGGGAGGACCCAGGTGGGGGTTCAGCCTAGGCACTCTGCATCTGGGTGGCCCACCCACCCCAACTCCAGCAACCTGGCTTAGCAACTCTGGGACTGGTGGGTGGGCATCTCACAGCCAAGATCCAACCCCCCCCACACACACACACCCAACATGCACTTACACTGAGCCGCCCACCAGCGCCGCAGCGTGGGGGTAGCATGTGTTAGCAGCCAAAGGCTCGAGGTTCCTTATGGAAACAGAGCCTGACTCCCCCAGCCCACGTTAGCAGGGAGGAAGGGGTCCTGGGGGGCCTCGCCAGATGGGGTAGTCCCACCCTCCCCTCCCTGCAAAGCTTTGGAATCTACAGGCAGACGGCAACATGTGGCTTCGGGCTAGTTCCTGGCAGAGTGGGGGTGTGGGGGAAGGGGCTGGAAATTCCTGAAGACTCGGTCTTCTGGGGAACAAATGAATCTTCTGCCTCCCGGGTCTCCCCGGCAGCTGCTGAGCTGCAGAATTTATGGAAGCCCTTCACGCTTTGTGACAGACTGCTAATGAAAGGGAGGCCAGGGCTTCTGCATCTGCCTTCTTTGGTTTCTAATTTGCCTGGGATTGTACCCCCAAGAGGGGGCGAGTGACTTGGAAGCCAGGAAGGCCCCACGGAGCCCTGTAGCCTGTCAGCAGGGCTTGGCTTGAAAGGCCCCTGCCGAGGGCCACCCAGGGGGCTGCTCCCAGCCTCAAGTACCTGCCGGGGATGGGAAGCATGCCCTGGGATTAATGGGGACCAGATGGGCAGGACGGCCCTCCACCTGGCCTCCATCAGAGCAAAGCTCCGATTTCTGGCATCGTGGTGAAGCTTTTCTTAGGATTTCTCTCATTTTTTTAATGCTCCAGGCCTCCTGCCCAGACACAGAAGCCCGGAGTCCTGGCACTCTCTGTCCAAAATGGAAAGATGAGAAAGCTAGAAGGGACCTTTGAGATCGCCCAGTGCAGCAGCTCTCAATCCAACTGCTCGTTAGAATCACTGGGGGCTTTTAAAAATTGGCCTGGGCCGAGCCCTGCCCCAGACCACTACGTAAACGTTTCTTGGGAAGGAGTCCAGGTGTGGTTTTGTTTTAAAAGCTCCCCAGATGTTCTAGTGCCCTGCCCAGTTTGGGGACCACTAAACTCTTCCTTCGGAGAGGAAAAAAATGAGGAAGTGACCAGCCCAAGGTCACACAGTCAGGACCGGTTACTCTGTCCCCAGCTCCCAGTGGGAAGTTTGTCCTGCCAGGGCACGAGGAGCCTTCCCTTAGTCCTCATGACCCATAGGCCCACCGAGTCTCTACTGAAGATTGTAGCAGTCTTTTTTTTTTTACCTCTCGGTTTGCCTGTGTCCCTCGCCTCCTCTGAACCATGCATAAACGTGTCTTCTCTAGGCAGCTGTCTACCCGGCTCCTCGGACTTGTCATAACATGGACCGCAGGTAGCCTCGCCACTCGGAGTGTGGTCTGAGGGCCGGTGGCACCGGCTCACCTGGGTTAGAAATGCCTCAGGCCTTCCGAGCCGAGTGTCAGCGAGGTCCCGAAGCTGCATGTTTGTGAGCACATTAAAGGTGTGGGAGCAGCGCCCACACTCGTTGGGCACCCGCCCTCCGTCAGACTCACGTGTGAGCAGACTGTCTCACCGTGAGACTGCCTTCCTTGTGAGGAAGAAGACCACGTCTTATGTGTCTTGCACCGAACACACAAACACATAGCACAGCACTAGGCACACGGTAGGTGCTTTTTACCTTTTGGTCGACCTGAAACCATCTCTCTCAGCTGTCCTGGGTGTGGACATCTCAGGAGGATGGACACGAGGTCAGGAAATGGTCAGCTCTTCAAGCCCAGTCCACAGAGAGCAGACCCAGCCGACCAGGGGACGTCACTGCAGCGCCCAGGGGGAGACTCCCACAGTGGGAGGAGCCTAGAAGCAGGGAGTGTCCCTCCTCCTGGACCTCCACACTCTTGCTGCCTCAGCCACTGACCCACCTGTGGTTCATGTTCGGGGCAGACAACGTAACTTTGTCCTTCAGCTTCCTTGCTCTGAAATGGGAGTTACATTACCTGCTCCACAGACCTTCTGGGCTCACCTTGAATTGTGGGCAGCCAGTTAATGTTTTCAGTGGGGATCAAATGCGACAATTGATGTGAAAGTTTTTTATTTTATTCTTTTAATCCTCACCTGAGGGCATGTTTCCACTGATTGTAGAGAGAGAGGCGGTTGGGGGAGAGAGAAACATCAACTGGATGCCTTCCATAGCACCCCAAATGGGGATGAACCCACAGCCTAGGTATGGGCCCTGCCCGGAATTGAACCGGCGACTTCCGTGCACTGAACAGTGCTCCAACCTGCTGAGCCACACGTCCAGGTGCAAGTTCTTTGATGTCTCTTGCCTTACTCCCATGACAGGCCGTTTTCTGGCCTTCCCTTTCCTGTTTTCTGGATGAGAAAACTGAGACTTCATTCTCAGCCCCAAGCTGGCTGTTCCGGGTCAGATCTGAGCAGAGACAGTTGCCCTGGTGCTGCAGCTCGAGGCTCCATCCAGACGGGCTGTTCGTAAAGGGTCGGTACGAAGGTGACTGTGACCCCAGCTGGAGCCCACAGTTAGCCGGATCAGGTCCTAGTGGCAGAGGAGGTGAAGGTGGGAAGGAAACTAGAATCTTCAGTCACTTTTTAAAGAAAAAAACATTGCTGCTCACCACTAGCCCGTTGCCAAGTGTTCATTAAATGTGTGAGCGCCTTCAGCATGTGCCTGCGCTTTATCCTGAACCCAAGAACCTCTAATCCGCCCCTGAAGCAGCACAAGCCTGTGAGGGCTGGGTCTAGCCCGGCAACCGTGGTCTGTTCCTATTCATCTAAAAGAAAAAATGGAGAGGATGTTGTGCTTCTCCCCTACGCCCAGCATGAAAGAGCAAGGATCAGAGCTTGCTCCCAGCCCCCATCCCACCCCTGATGAAAACTTAACCAGCTGTGCGGAGGGAATGAATCCCCGAAGAGGAATGAGGTCTCTGATGTGGGCTGGTCTGGAGGCTGGGAGCGCCCCACGCCCTCCTGGTTGTTCATTCTCAAGGCCCCAGTCCCGGGAGCAGCACCGCCAGCTGTGCACAGCAGCGGGTGGGGCTGGGCAGGCCAGGCCAGGTGTGGGAGGGCTGCCAGGCCTGTGTGCTGGGGGAGTGGCGTCACTTGAATCGCACTTCTTGTTTACTTTACTCCGCACCCACCTCTCTGTGGGCTCCTGGCCACAGAGCCTGAGGAGTCCCAGCGCCTCATGCACCTGAACCTCAGTACCTAATAAGTAAGAGTCTGGCACGCAGCAGTGACTGTCATGAATGAATAAACGAGGGGGTGAGGGCTCGACCGTGAGCAAGAGTCTACTGCAGAAGCTCTTCTCAGTCCTGGAGTGCCGTCCATCCGTGCACTCAGTCAGTCCGTCAGTTAGCATTCATTAAGCAGCATGCCTGTAAAAAACACATCATTCACTCATTTATTCGTTCATCAAACACTAGGTACCGAGACTTGTCTACTCTCTACCCCAGGAGGCCCACGGTGTGGCGGGGGAAATGGGTCAGTCAGCTGCGACCGGCAGGAAACACATGAGGACAGCTCTGGAGTGAATTCCTGAGGTGCTGGAGGAGCCCAGAGGAGCGCGCCCGATTCTGCCGAGTAGGTGGGGAGTGAGGGTCAGTAGGACAGGGTGTGAGGTGTGAGGTGACACCTGAGCTGGGCCTGAAGGGCAGCGAGGAGTTAACCAGGTGGAAGGGATGGCTAAAAGGAATTTCTGGCAGAGGGAGCAGATGTAGACCAATAGCAGAGCTAGAGCACCTGGGTGTCTCTACCTGCTTCCGCCCTGTGAGGCCCCACTACCCCTAGCCCTAGCCCCGGCAGGAGGCACAGCAGAAAGAAGCAGGGACAGGAGACAGGCCGAGTGTTGGCAGCTCTCCTGGCCTCACTTTCTGGCACGTAAAACAAGAGGCAGCTGTGGGGTGGGGGCTAGGGGGATCTCTGAGATTCCCTCCCCCCACAGGAGCTGGCTGGGACTCTAGGGAGTGGCTTCGAGGGCGCTAGCCCCCTCTGAACTGACTAGACCCTCCTCTGAGGCCTCTCCACTTGGCCTCTCTCCTTCTTCCCACTCCGGGCCAGGCTGGCGGGCACGAATGTGTCATGCGGTCTCCTAGGACCAGGGTGCCCAGGACCCTGCCTCCCAGAGCTAGGGCCAGGCCGTTCTCTCCAGTCTCAGGCCAGCCACTGCGGGAAACAGTCCGGGGGCTCCTCCAAAAGCTCAGCGTAGAATGACCACACGGCCCAGCAATTCCACTCCTAGCCATAAAGCCGAAAGAATGAAAAAGAGACTCCAACAGACAGCTCGTACAACCGTGTTCATGGCAGCATTACTCACAACAGCCAAAGGTGGACACAACCTAGTGTTCAACCACAGACACCCGGGTAGACAAGATGTAGTGTTCGCCCATGCGGGGGAACAGTAGTCTGCCCTAAAAACGGGAGGTGTTTCCGACACACGCCGCCGCACGGATGAACCGTGAAAACAGGAGCTGAGTGAAACAAGCCAGACACAAAAGGACAATAGTGAATGGTCCTGCTTACATGAAATACCTGTAACAGGTAAATTCATAAAGACAGAGGCCGATTAGAGGCTCCCAGGAGCCAGGGGAGGCGGGGACGGTGGTTACTGAGGAAAGGGGACAAGTTTCTGTTTGGGGTGAAGGGAAAGTCTGGGAAACAGTGGTGACCATTGCATGACAGTGTGACTAACTGCTGCCACTCAGTCATACGCTTAAAAATGGTTATAATTGCCTATTTTATGTTATATGTGTGACCACAATTTACAAAAAAGAGAAGAATCCTAGACTAGCTTTTGCAGAAGAGCGACCAATCCCCACTTGAGCTGACGGGCCGTCTCCAGCCTGCCTCCTGGCTGCTCTGCACCACCTCCCCCGCCACCCCGCCCCCGGCCCCGGATTCCTCAGCATCGAGCTCTGCCAGGCTGGCGCGTTTCATTTTTGTTTTTATTTCCTGCATCTGCATCTGCTTCCACCAGAATCTATTATTGCTCTCTGGGGCTCGGGCCCCTGACAGCGATTATTTGTACATGTAAATCAGAGAGCCAGGGACAAAGCTTTAATGACAGTCTCTTTGGAGGTGGTGGGAGCAGCCGCCCCAGATGAGTGAATGCCAGCCCCCTCAGGGCTCCCTCTGCTGGGCACTAAGGGGTGGGGTGGGGATGAGGGGCTGACCCCAGCCGGTTCCGGTTTAAGGAACTTTTCCTGGTAGTGATGTTGATACTGGATTCTGGGGGCACCCCCTTTGTATCTTGTAAAGGCAGGGGCTTGTTTTCGAGACCCCAGCTCCTCCTCCTAGGCTGGGCACATAGTGGGCACTCCATCTAGACTGCTGAAACTTAGCAGGTCTGGCTGTGCGTGGAAGGCAGCCTTCATTCACGAGGCCGGGGATGGCCACCCCTTCCTTTCCCTCTGCCCTGGGCTTCCTATCAGAACCTCACATCCCAGAGAGCAGGCAGCGGGTTCTCTCAGACCTAAGTCCATGTTACCTTATACCTGAGAAGGGAGGACGTACATCAGCTCAAGCCTGGGGACACATATGTTGAATGTGAGATGTGGAATGGGGGAAGAGGTCCAGGGTGGACCGGAACCCAGACTGGGACAGACTGCGGTGCCCTGGGCTTGTTCTGGGGAGAAGGGGGCAGTCACTGCAGACCACCTACGCTTATGCAGAGTCCAACACCAAAAAGAGAGAGCAAAGCGCAGAACAGCGTTGTGGGGCACGCTGCCCTTTCGGCCAAACGTGCATGTGTGAGCGTAGACTCCCCCCAGGAGGGGCTGCTTCGGTTCTTTACCTCTGTGCCCATGCTTTTAATTGCCTAATTACAAAAACGAATTTCTGGAGGGTTATTTTGGCCCACACCTCGTGCTGCTGGTGGGCAGGTGGCTGCCTAACAGGGCAAGTGAGTGACAGGCAGCACCGTCCCGCCCCCACCCCCACCTTTGGTTTCTCTTAGTGTTTTTCAGAGAGGAGTCCCAGGGAGACCCCCAGTGTTAGGTGTTACTTGAAGTTCTTTCTTGGGAAGAGATTCTCCTTTTTCAATAATTCATTGCCTTGTTCATTGTCCAGCCTCCTGGACAAATACCTCTGGTCTCGCATCTGGAAGGCTCTCCCTCTTACCCTCTGGGGTCTTTCGTCTTTTGCAAATCTTTTCTCTTCAGACTTCAGAGATAATCAGCCCTCATCGACAGCCAGCCTCGTGTGAAGGTAGTTTTTCTTGGAGTGTCTGTAACACGAGCTCGTGCGTGCGTGTGCACACAGTGTTTCTGGGGAAATACTTCTCCCTTCCTCCCCTTCCCGCTCACTCAGATGTTTTCAGAATGGTTGTGCGCAGTAGCCTGGGTCTCAGTCAGACTCGGAGGGGATGTGGGTTGCAGGGGGGTGAGAAGTCTGAACGTCACAGAATGTTTGAGCCGTGGAAAACTGTGCTAAGGAAGGAAGTTGTCTCCTAAGCTGAACTCTGAAGTTCACAGCCACTAATGTTGTAATAACATTTTTCTTAAATAACAAAGCTTCCTGACATTGATGTCCTACTTCACTTGTAATTTCAGACAATTATTCCCATGTTAACCAGAGGACGTTAACCCATTAGACAAATGAAATACAAATGCTTCTTGCTTGTAGTTGTTCGGAAGGCCTCTGCTGAGAAACTAGTTGCTCTCCAGTTTTCGTTTCCACAAGTGGTCATGGGTTATCTCCTTTAGAGACACCCAGGAGGCTGACACAGGCCCGTGCTCCTAGGGGCCTGCAGTTACTACAGTGGGCGACTTTCTCTAGTTACGTGATCGGGGAGGAGGACGGACAGGAAAAAAACGACTTATGCGCGCCAAGAAGGGAGAGGTCAAGCCACAGAAGCTGGGAGAAGTGGGGCCAGGTGAAGACAGGGACCTGGGAGCCGGGCCATGAAGGGTAAGAGGGCGGGGGTCAGGGGACAGGCTGTGTGGGGAGGTGCTTGGCAGGGCCTGGTGTGTGGGCGGAAGAATGGGAGCGACTCCCCACCATGGAAGGTTGGTGTGTGTACGGGACAGCATGGTATGGCAGGGAGGGCGTGGGCGTCAGTGCCTGGGCTGCTGCTCTCCCTAGAAGTCCTTTTCCACATCTGCAAAGTGAAATGCTGGTGCCTGCCCGGGGGCAGGGGGCTGTCATGAGGACTACATGGGGTCATGAATGGCAGTACTGGTGCCCAACAGGTGCTAGCTCCTTCCACTACCTGGACAGGCGAAGTATGGGGGTCCAGTAAGAGGGAAGGGTGAGATGTGGTTGTAGGGGGGGAAACAACAGGCTGAGGAATTGCAGCTCTGTCTCACCAGGCTTGAGGACCCCCGGGAGCCCTTTAACAGGCTAGTAAAGCCCTGACCGGTGTGGCTCAGTTGTCAAGGTGTTGTCCTGCCAAGCGAAAGGTCACTGGTTGATTCTCGGCCGGAGCATGGGCTTGGATTGTGGGCTGGGTCCTGGATAGTGGCACGTATGAGAAAGAGGCAATGTTTCTCTCTCACATTGATGTTTTTCTCCCTCTCTTTCTCCCTCCCTTTCACTCTCTTTAAAAATGAATAAATAAAATCTCTTTAAAAAACCAGACTAGTAACATATAAGGTCATTTTCATTGAAGCAATCTGGCAGTGGCCTTAGGGAGGACTGACCAGACCTGGAAGCTAGAGGCGGGGCCACAGTGCTGCAGGGATTCAGCCATGGGCTACAAGGAGCATTTCCTAGAAAGTGGGGATGGGGCTTGATGGCTGAGTAGATAAAGGATGGGGAGGAGGAGCAAGCCAAAGATGAGCTTAGGGCTGGAGCCCAAGCATCAGGACGACCCTGGTGGCACTGACAGAAACAAGCAGGACAGCGTGAAAAGTGAGAGGAGAGGGCCACTGAGCACTGCATGAACAGGAGGTGACCGCTGGAGGTCTGGAGGAAATATCCACATGAGACAAAAGTCCCACGGGGAGGGGTCAGCACCAGAGATACGGAGTTCAAATACTCAGTCATCAATCTACGTGCGTGTGAGTGTGTGCACACCGTGTGCCACTCGGGACCCGGGAGCGGCGTGCCGGCGGCTCGGGCATGGCCTTTGGCAGAGGACGCCTGTGTCTGGGGGAAGAGCTCCCAGGGACCTGGAGCTGCGGGAGAGGGGGCAGCGGGGGAAGCTGCAGGAACAGGGCACTCCCTGTGTCAGACGTGGTCATCAGTGAAAGGGAAACGAGGTCTGAGACAAGGTCACTGGATTTAGCGAGAGGGTGGCTTTTAAAGAGCCGTTTCAGAGCCCGGGCAACACCGCCCTGGCCCTTCTGCACCATTGGTGGGCAGTGTACCATTGTCTGTACCATTCCGGCACTTGACCTCTGCTGGATTCCTTTCATAATTGCCCTCTTCTGTTCTTCTCCCGTTCTTCCCTCGTGTGTACAGCGTGTAATCCTCCCCCTGTCCAACATGTGCGCATGGGAATGTTCTTCTGGCTCCCCACCTCCGCACCACCCGCAGGCATGCCTGCATGGCGGGCAGCCTTCCCAGTCCAGGTCCGACTCCGCGAGGACACCCGACCCCTCCGTTCCACACTCTGCACCAGTGAATTCAGAAACGGTCAGACCTTGCTGGCACCCCTGCTCCACCCTGGTCCCAGGGTCCACTGCCTCCCGCCTGCACCACCGCAGCAGCCTCCTCACCCGGCATCCTGTTCCAGTCTCCTCCCTTTCGGTCTGTTCCCAAGCCCACAGCTGTCCTCTCCCTCTCGAATGGTAATCGGATCATTCTCTTCGCAAAAGCCATCAATGGCTGGCCCCCCATGGCCAGGAAGAGTAAAAATTCAAGTCTTCCCCCGGCACCACCTGATCTGGTCACTGCCTCCCTGCCACATCACCTGGCTCGCAGTGCTCCAGTCACGCTGGCCTCCTTGCTGTCCCTCCAACACACCCTCCTGCCTTGAATACTTCGGTCACTTCAAGTCTCTGCCCAGCTGTCCGTGAGGTTGAGACTTCCCGACCCCCTTACAGGAAAGAGCGACTCCACTCGGCTCCTGGTGCCTTTGATTTCTTTTTTCCTAGCTAGGTTTTCTCCATGGCCCTTATCTCCATCTGGCCCGCAGTGCATTTGCTCATTTCTTTATTATCTGTCTCACCCAGTTAGAGGTACAGCCTATGCAGACGGGGAGTTTGTTCTGTTTTACTGTGAGCCCGGTGCCTCGCACATAGTAGATAATTGATAAGTATGAGTTGAATGAAAGAGAAGGGAAACGAACATCTACAAGTTGTGTCTTGGGCACTTTCACTTTTATCATTTAGTCTTCACAACCATCCTCAGAGTATTATGACTATTATGTAGATGAGAAAACAGATAATTATGGGTCCAAATCAGTATTTATTATTGAAACTGAGGACTCAGAATGCAGGCAGAGAGCAGGGAGTAGATCATTTGACTTCAATTTGCTCCCATTCATTCATTCATAAAATATTTAGGAAGCACCTGAGTCAGTCAGGCCCTCTGCTAATTTCTGGGGATCTAAAATTGAATAGAAAACGCTTCCTGATCTCTAGTCTGGTGGTGGAAACAGCCATTTAAACAAAAACGTAGAGTAATGTGATAAGTATTGTAAGAGAGGCAGGAACTCATCATTCAGGAACTATGAGTAGGCAAGTGCTTAATTCCAGAGAAGCCAGAGAAGGCTCTGGAGGAGGAGACATTTGAGGTCAATCTCTTTGAATGAGTGCTCTCCGTTCAAGAAAAGTGGCTGCTGCTGGAAGGAGAAAGGGCAGCTCTTGGGACCCTCTGCCCCCCAGCCTGCACCTACCTCCCCGGTCGTCTCCTGCCACCCCTTCCTCACGAGCACACGCTGCTCATTATTTCCTGTATCGCCTTCCACTTGCTGCCCTTGCAAGTGCCATTTCCTCCGTTTGGAACGCTCTCCTCCTGGCCCATTCTTTTCTGTAGTGGTTCAGTTCAGTATCACCTTGCTCCCTGGATGGACATAGACAAGCTCACTGTCACATTTCTGTGACTCCCTCCCAACCGTATCCCTCTGAGGACAAGCGGTCTCAGTCCCCATTGTTCTGGCTGCTCTGTCCCAGGGGTGACCAACCTGAGCCTGCACTGGAGGGGAGAAGAGGGCATGAAGGCTTGGGAAGGCCCGCAGGTCGTGAGGGCGGCTGAGCAGCAGCTGAGCGGTCCACCTTAAGGAGCTGAGGCGAGTATGGGCTGTGCAGGTGTATATGGGCAGATGAAGGGCCCCCCAAAGGGCAGGGGAAGTCAAGAAAAGCCAAGCGTCTGGAAGCAGGACATAAGCCCTGGAACCATTTGTGCATGAGCGTCCTTGTTAAAGATCCGAGGAGCTGGCCGATTGCTCACGGGCTTGCAGGAACATTTCTGCCTGCCCCCACCCCACCGCACCTGGGCTGCCTGTCCCTCAGCCTGGTCACTGGAGTGGAAGGCTCTGTCTAAAGCTGGACCGAAGCACAGGAGCAGTAGCTGGAGGGATGGATATAACAAGATTGGTGCTAAACACCTTGCCCCAGGCCTCCAGCAGGCAAGCAGTAGGGGAACCGAGAGTCCAGCCCTGGCATTTACATTCCTGAGCCCACACTCTGAACTACCATTAGTGAAAAGGAGGGAATGGTGCATTAATGTATCAGAGCTGCCTCCGCACTCAGTGTGCTTATTGCAGGCAAGTGAGAGTGTGTGCATGTGTGTGCGTATGTGTGTGTTGTGTGTGTGTGAGAGAGAGAGAGAAGAGGTGGGTGCAGGGGAGGGGAAGAGGGGGGGTTTCAAGTGCCTGCTGAAGCCAGATATTGTTTGTCCTGACAGAGCCTATCTGGGTCCAGCTGTCGGAGGCCTGCATTGTGTCTCTACGGGGAAACCTGCAGGCCAAGCTCCCAGACTCAGGGAACGTTGCCGGGATGGGAATGCAGTGCCTGGCGCATGGCAGACATTTGATGTTTGTTGGATGGCTCAAAGGGTGGAGGGACAAATAAACAGGTTCTGACCTAGGGGCTGGAAGAGAGGTTTCAAGCTTTAGCAGATTGTGGTGTGTGGCTCTGGGCAATTCTTATCCTCTCTCTAGTCCCCAGTCCCCCTCTCCGGGAAATGACAGTGCTGGTAATAGAGGCTTAGGTCGGCCCGTGCTGAAATGTGCTGCGCAGGTTGAGGACCTGGGCTCGAAGGCATCAGCCTGCTGTGCTGACCGCCAGGGCCCTGGGCTGGTTCTGGCTCAGGAAGTGTGTGTTTGGAGTTCCGACCAGATGCTGGCTGGCATCCTCTGCTGGGACTGTCTGGGAAATGACCATGGGCAATGGGGACAGATGGGTGGAGAGAAAGAGTCTCAGGCAATCCCGGACACTTCTGGGGTGCAAGGGCCCGCAGCCCATAACCTCCGGAGGGAGGCGGGGCCGGCTCTCCTTCACCTTGGATTGGTCAGACAGTGGCCCGAGTGCTCATTCCCAAGACCCTTGGGAAGGGACGAGGCCTGCAAAGCAGAGCTGCCTTCCGCTGCATGCAAGAAGGAATTCGGCCTCTGGTTTCACTTCCCGCAGCTGGCAGCACTCAGTCGGTATTTTTCTGTGGTGCAGGCAGAGTAAAGAGAGAATAAAGTGTTGAATTGTTTGGCATTATCAAGGATTTCAGCTCCCCAGGACTCCTACATAAAGAGATGGAAATAGAGCTGCTGGAGCCAAGAAACACACAGAAGTATATGAATTCATTACATATTATCTTTCGTCCTTCCAAACAGCCCTAGAAATGTCAAAAGATCATCTATTGTTTCATCGTTGATTAAAATAAAAAAGCTTGGGTTTGGTTGGCTCTGGCTTGGGCAAGAGGCAGGCAGTGTGAGAGGAGGAAGACGGGAGTGTTTTCCCAGGGCAGGCTTCGGTGGGCCCCACCCTCCTTCCAGTTCTTCCTTTCTGGGTGTTAGTTTCACATGTGTAATTTAGGCCAGGGCAAGCATGGAATTACCCATTTGCATGCCTGTAACTGTGTAAGTGCCTACTGTGTACAAGGTTGTATGGGGTGCTGTTGGAGAACACCCCGGCATGTTAGCAAGGTCATGGCTGCAAGGAGCTCAGGGCCCGGTGCTGCCCGACTGTGCTAAGGGCAGTGGAGGCACCCCAGACACAGCCAACTGTGCCTGCCTGCAGAATCCAGAGCCGGGGTGGCGCTGCTGCCTGGAGGAGACCCAGGAGGGCTTCACAGAGAAGGTGATACCTGAGCTGGTCCCTGAAAGATAAGTAGACTGTCTACTGGCAGAGGAGGGAGCAAAGGCATCCCAGGTAAAGAGAAGAAAGCCTGACGCATGGGTCAAAAGGCCACATTCAGCCCTCAGGCCTGGAAGTTGGGCCTGGAGAGATGGACAGTACCTGAGCCAACTCTCTGGCCCTGAGCTGACCCAGGCCCGGGCAATCTGAGGCCTTGTCTGATTGCAGTTCTGTTTTCCACACTCTCCTCTGAGGCTGATGTGGGTGTAATTCTCCGCCTGTGACTCTCCTGTTGACCAGCCCTGTGCCTTCAGCCGGTGGGCACAGACCACAGCTGGACTCAGAGCCCTCCAGGGAAGAGGCGGGCCTTTGGCTCACTGCCCCGGCTGCCCTCCTGTGGCTGGGGGGCACTTTTGATGAAGGCCCACTTTTGGGAAGCTCTTGGCTTCCCCATGTGCTGGTGGGGCCATGGGGCCAAGGGACTTGGGTCAGGCCCTCCAGGCTTAGGGCTGCCCCAGCTCAGCCCCGCCACCCGCCTAGAGCTGGTGGTCCCATGTACATCCTGGTACCTGACCAGGACACAGGGCAGGCAGCTGGGCCGGGAGCCCCACGGCCCTTTCTCCTTCTGGCTCGACACCCCTCAAAGGGTGGCCCCCTGCCCCCTGCCCCCTGCTTCATGCCCTCTCCACCTCTCTTTTCCCAGGAGGGCCTGGGAAGTCAGGGAATGCCTGAGTCATGAGAAACCTTGGAGGTGGCAGAAGCCGTCTCCAAGCAGGGACGGCCAAGTGGCCATCCTTGCTCACCACTCCACAAGGTGGCCGGTGTGAGCGGGCGCCTTCCGCCGGTGCTCACTTGTTCAGAGGCCAGGCCCCTGTCAGCCTCTAGAAGGGGAGCAGGCGGAGTGCACCCAAGCCTCCGTTTGGTTCGCCAGCTGCTCTTTGCGCAGCTCCTGTGCTGGGTGCGGAGAACCTGGAGGAAAGCACTTTCCCAGACTGCTCTCTCTCCACACCTTCCCGAAGGTTAGCCCCCAGCGGTGGGAGCCCCTGAGCCCTGGAAATAAGCAAAACCTAACCCCCTTACTTTTGAATTCAGCTTTTCAGTTTTCATTGCCTTTTTGCATTTATTTCTCTTAGGAACCTCAAACAACCCTGATGGGTAATCGGAGCAAATATTGTATCACCCTGACTTTTAGAGATGAGCAAATGGGGGTACAGACTGAGTCACGTGCTTGAGGTTTACAGCTAATTTGTGGAGAGCTGGCACTGGGCCCTAGTCTCCAGGCTTCTGCTCCAAGCCCCCGCGCTCCCTGCTAATGTTCCCAGGCCGGCCCCAGGCACGCAGAGCAGGAGGGACGGTAGGGAGTCCTCCCTGCCCAGAGCCAGCACTGGTCTGGGCCTGTGGACAGTGAGGCCCTGCGCCCCACCTTGGCCTTCACTGTGACTAAGGGAGTCCAGCATCGTGACCTCTAAGATTCCTCCCGACTCTAAGGTTCCTCCTCCTTGATCAGGAAACTGCCACTTAAACATTTCTTCTTCTGCGCCTGGGAAATGTTGACAGAAATGTAGGACAAAGCTGAATCAGCACCCCAGACCTGTGGAAGGCCCTGGGCGTCCGTGTTGGGATGGGCACGGGGGAGACGTCACAGATAAAAACAACATTCCTGCCCCTTACTGCGGGAGGCTGTGGGGTCCAGTGGGAGTGGAGAGCCAGCAGAGGGGTGCCTAAGTCTGCGTGGTCACTGCAAAGCCCCCACCCTGTTTCCCTCCCACAGATGCGGGACGCCCATCTGAATGAGGGTCTTCATACAAGCCAATCTTGAAAGGCTTCTTAGAGAAGGCAGGGATGTTGCCACTTGTAGAGGCGAGGGACACGGTCAGAGGGGACCCTCTGCACATGCCGGGGGCATGGCTGTGTGAGCAGCCTCAGCAGCCACGATGAGTCAGCAGACAACTCTGGGCATGTGTGGAGATGCCATTCAGGTGGGGCTGCTGGGAAATGGGCCCCTGTGGGCAGAGAGCGAGAGGTACTGAGGCCCTGACTGCAGCCCCAGCCCCGGGACCCGCCCCACCTGGCTCCGGCCCCGAAAGGAAGACTTTCCATTCCCTTCCCTGGAAACCCCCCTCACTTACGGGAAGCTGGGTGTTATCTTAAGGTCTGTAAATGACCGGCCTGCTTTTCCAGCTGCAGCGGTTCATTCAGAACAATTAGCACGCAGTTTCGAGGTGGAATGAAACATATGGCAGGAGATCCCCAGGAGCCAGCTAGGGGCAGCCCAGAAAGGAGGGGAGCTGCCTGGGGAGGGGCAGGGTGTGCTCAGAAAGGGGCAGGTTCCAAGCATGCTGCCTGGTCCAGGTGCACCTGCTCTAGCAGAAGTGAGGGCTTGTGCAAATGCCTTCTGCCTCTCAGGTCGTGGTTACACCCAACACCCCTCGAACTGGCATTCGGGGTCAAGAGACTTGAAAATCCCCCAAGCCCAGAGAATGTCCTGGTTGGAGAACTTTAGGACAAATACTCTGGGGTCTGGACTTGGGAAAGGATGGACATACTGAGGAACTAATATTCACCCAGGCATGCTCTGATATTCTTTCATTCACTGAATGTTGGCTGAGGGCCTACTATGTGCCCAGTGCTGTCCTAGGCATTAATACTCTGAAGAAAACAAACCCAGATCCCTGACCTCATGGAGTTCCCTCATCCATTCCAGTGTGGAACACGAAAGCAGACTGCCGAGCACGTTAGCGGGCAGGTTAACCTCAGGAAACCAACCTGCAAGGCAAGCATCACGATTTCCTTTTCACACTAACAAGTAGAAACTAAGGGGTTGTTAAAAAAAAAAAACTTCAAATTCTCGGAGCTAGGAAGTGGAGAAGTCTGGATTTAAACCATCTCGCCCATTCCCCACGGCACTCTCCTTGCCTCAGCGATGGCTGAGATCCCCATGTCCACCCGAGCAACCCCCAGTGGTCTGAGTGGGCAGTGGAATCACGGAGTCCACGAGCAGGAAGAGCTCAGAAACTGCCACTCGGGCCTCAGCCTGTTACGGGGGGCGGGATGGGGAATGACCTCTGGAGACTTAGTGACCTGTCTGAGGTCACGTGGTCAGTCACAGGACTACAGAACTGGAACCTGAAGGTCCTGGCTTGTGAGTGCAGGCTCTTTGTACCAAACCAAGTAAACCTGTCGGGTTTCTGCAGCAAGCCCACAGCTGTGTTCTCAAAGAGGGCCAGCCCCTGCCAACTGCCTGCATCCCGTCCTGCTTCAGAGACCATACACACACCCCCAGGCTCCCACCTGCACCGCCCGTCCCCGCTCACAGGCACGCATGGTCCGGACAGGGGCTGACGCTTGGCTGTGATTTTGGCACAGCTGAAGAGGGGTCTGCAGAGCTGCATTGCCACCCAGCCCCCAGCCCAAGTTTCCATGTGCTCAAAGCAATGGCTGGAGACAGGTGCGGAGTGTCTCGTAGGGTCGAGAGCTAAACAGCACTATGTCTGTAGGAAAAATTGCAGTAACAGCATCAAGGGCAATTGCAGAGGGGGCAAGGAGGGGAGAGAAGAGGCAAGCAGCCCTTGATGCAGTGGTTATGAGACTTAAACTGGAGCCCAGGGCAGGTAAAGAACACAGCTATAAATCCAACCTCCCGAAAGAATATTCTGGAGGTAAGAGACACAAGCTCACTTAAAATATGTCTGAGATGAGAACCAAAGATCGTTATTTTTGAGTAAGGATATAAAATGCTAAACACTGCCTTTATTAGTCCTTTCTAAAAGCCAGGTGTAAAATACTGCCATTCTCAAGATTGTGTTTTCCTTTTTTTTCCTTTTAATGGCAGAAATTAAAGTCTCCTTAAGCCATCAGCCATCACTCCCCAAGGTGAGCCCTCAGAGTGACTCTTCCAGGGATCCCTCCCCGAACCCAGCAGGTACGGTGGCCACCCCACTAAGCTTCACGCACCCTTCCCACCTCTCCCTCAGCCCCCATTGGCACTGAATGAATGCCCGCCAGGCAGCAGGTGGCTGAATGGGCTGAAAGTTTTATGGGTCTGCCCCAGTAGACCCTGTCTCCCACCAGTTGCCAATTTGGCTGGTTGCTCCCCACTCACAAATACCTAACACTAAAGATATTCGGCCCACTGGAGTCCTGCCAGGCAGCCCCCCCCCCCCTTCCAGGGCGCGTGGCGTTCAGTGGCTCAGCCTCCAGTGCCATCAACTGCACGTCTGCTCCCTGGGCCCCTTCTCCGTGGGCTGGCTCCCTTTCTTCCTCTCCAGTGTCTGTTTTTTGCTTTTTTCCTTTCTTTCCATCAAAGGCTGATGCTACCAGAGAAAAAGTTCATAAAAATGTTATGTCCACCATAAAACCCCTAATGTGGCATTCCGCAGGATCCATGCATTAACATTAACATTTCCCAGACAGTTATTGTGAGATAATGGTCCCGGCTATAACTCAGCAGTAACGTTTCTTCGAGCAAATGTTATGGAGGAATAAATGACTTGCCAAGGGAGCCGCCGCAGTGGGGGTGGGGAGAGGCGACGGCTGCAAAGTGCAGGCTCTGAACCTGAGAGACCCGAGCCCAGCTGGGCAGGGGGCTGGGCTCATGGTAGGCCTGACCCCAGACTCTGTGTGCCAGGAGGCCAGTCCCCTCTGCTCTCTGCTTCCGGTTCACACACATCTCTGCTTTCTCCCCAGAGCTGTGTTGGGGGAATCGGCAGAGAAAGAGGGTTGAAGGCCTCAGGGTCAGAGGGCTGAGAGGGTGCCGAGTGGCTTTGGTATTTCCGACAGCATCCTTGCCCCATCGCTTCCCTTGTTGTCCCAGCATGCTTTATGCTCCCCTCTGGACAGCACTCATCGCCTTGTAATTCTGTCACTGGCTGACCTGGCTGTATCCTTGCTGTAATTGTGCCTTCCTCACGAGCAGCATGCACATCTGAGTCTTTTGGTGACTTAGCACAGAGGAGGGATACGATAAATGTTGGCTGGAGGTGAGGCTGTGTGGACGGACGAACAGATGGATGGATGGACAGATGGATACAGGGCTGGATGAGTGACAGCAGAAAAAGATCCAGAAACAAAAACAGACCATGAGATGAACAACATTTGACACTAGTGATAAAGGGGAAGATACCTAATCCCACATTTTTAAAACCAAATTCATAGAGGTGCGAGCTTGAATGGAGCTTAGGGAGCTGCCGCCGTACTTATTTCATCCTTCGGGGGTGTGAGGCCCAGTGGGCTTGGTGTCCGAGCAGGACCAGAACCTCGGGCCACCAGTTCAGTGCTCCGCCCGCTGCCATCTTGCTGCTAACACGCAAGGCTCGTGATATGCAAAGAACCCTTCTCTACCCCCAAGGAGCTTGCTTGCTAGTGCGGGGGGCACCTCAGGCACAAACATGACTCCTCATAATTCTGGGCAGAATGTGACGAGCACTGCGGTGGGAAATGCCTTCGATTTGGAGACTAAAGGGGGGACCACACAGCGTGGGCCCTGGTGGGTGGGCTGGGAGGAGAGAGCAGACATGGCTGGGAGGGGTTGGCTATTTGAGAAGGGGGAGTGGGGTGAGCAAAGGAGTAAAGGTGACTGGAACCAGGGATCCCTCACAGGTACCAGTATTTCATTTACATCCTCGAGTGTTGAGTGTAGGGTCCCAGGAGGCCATTTGTCTATTGGGGTGGCTTCCTTAGAATGTGGCTCTTGATCGCTCCTCGCTATGCCCTTCTGACAAGTCATCAGCTTGTGGGTCATGCCCTTGGCCGTGGAGGTCAGCCCTCCGGCTTATGCCAGGGCTGGGCCCGGCCAGCCTCACCAGCCCCCTGAGCTCCCTGGGTGGCAGCCACACCTTTGCTGTTCTTTCCTGTCTCTGCCCAGTGCTGCTCACAGCCCAGGGGAAGATTAAGCGGGAGCCACATTCCTCCCAGAACTGTTGGGAGGGGGGGAGTCTCCGTGAGAAATGGGAGGGACAGAGTTGGCTCTTTTCCAAATGCCACATGTGATGACCACTCTGATGGCTCCCAAGAGCAGGTCCCCGGAAGGCAGAACCAGATTCATCGCACCGGTAGAGGAGACGGTGACCTCGACAATGTATTCGAAGACCCTGGAGAGGTTCTGCCCCAATCAGAAAGATCATCCTCACTCAGGGGTCTCATCACGTCCTCGAGGTGCAACAGGCCTTGGAGGCCAACGGGTATGACCTGCTGTGCCAGAGGCCTCTCCAACAGCCAGGCTTCCACGCAGCAGGCTGCGCTCACTGGTGGGGCGCCCTCACACGGAGGGGAAATTTGTCTCCATCCCTTCTACCTTCCTGTCCTAGTTCTGCTCTCCAGGCAGCCCGATGCAAGACCAGCATCTCCTCCGCATAGTGGTTCTTTACATATTGAGGGCAACACGTATGCCCCTCCCCAGGTCTACAGTCCTGCAGGTGTGTATTCACACACCTTCTTCACCATCCTGGCTCCCTCCCCAGATGCACACCATGTTAACAGTGTTCCCCTCAGGAGGTAAGCGTGGTCCCCCAGTGCGGTCAGAATCAGTGCCTCCTTCATCTGGACTTGTAGGAACGCAGCCCAAGGTTGCAGTTACGTTGGGGGTGGCAGGCGACATATAACGACGCTGGTACCTGTTAAATTTTCAGTCAAGCTTCCCCTGGTTTTTCACATGAAATGCTCTTAAGCCCCATCTCCCTCATGGGCGCGGTCTGCATTTCACTTCAACATCACCTTGCTTTCAGCCTGTTTCCTGCCTCATAAGGTCTTTCTCAGTCTTAATTCTCCCCTTGAACCCATTAACCATCCTCTCCAGCGTGGGCAACAGTAAGTGCCCTTTCCACAACATTCCACAACGTCGTGCAAGTTGTTGGTGAAATGCTCCACGGCACAAAGCTGCTTACTGCAACATGAAAGACCTACCCCCGGACTCAAACTTCCTAATCAGTACCGCTTGGGAGCCCTGACCGGCGTGGCTTCATTGGTTGAGCATCGTCCCACAGAGCGAAGGGTCCCCAGGCTGACTCCCGGTCAGGGCACGTGCCCGGGTTGCAGGCCCGGTCCCCAGCTGGGGTGCGTAGGAGAGGCAACACATCGATGTTTCTGTTTCTTTATCCCTCCCTTCCTCCCTCTCTAAAAGTAAATAAATAAAATCTTTTAAAAACGGGGCCATTTTTTCCTGGAGACAACTGTACTTGAAAACAATTTTTTTAAAGATTTTTTATTTATTTATTTTTAGAGAGGGGAAGGAAGGGAGAAGGAGAGAGAGAGAAACATCAATGTGTGGTTGCATCTCATGTGGTCCCCACTGGGGACCTGGCCTGCAACCCAGGCATGTGCCCTGACTGGGAATCGAACCTGCGATGCTTTGGTTCGCAGCCCGAGCTCAATCCACTGAGCTATGCCAGCCAGGGCTGAAAACAATTTTTAAAAAAACTTAAAAAAATACTGCTTGGGGACAGAAGTTGCAGTCTAGCTAAAAGCTTACCTACTTATTCTCCCATCCAGCTGACCCTTCACTCTCATCCTACCGAGAAAGGTGTCACAGGGATGTTGTCAGACGTCTTGCTAAAATCAAGATACTTCTCAGAACTTTCCTTACCAATGGAAAGGGAAACTTAGGAATTCTATGCTTTTTTTTAAAGGAGTAATAACATTGGTTTGACATGGCTTTTTCAATGAAGCAATTCTTGTTTTTGGCCATTATGTCTTTCTTCCATAATTAATCCAATGTAGAATTTTTGTTCATGACTAATATTAAATTTATAGTTATCTACCTTCCAGAATTTGTTGTTTGCCACTTCATGAAAATACCACTTTTTGCATATTTCTGTCCCTAAAAACTATTTCTTTCCATCCGTTCACAAACAGCTAACAGGGGTCTAAAATCCTGTCTTTAAGTTCTTCCCACACAGGAGGTCGTTTGCTGGTGCCCACGGCCTTGACTTCATTTAAGGCTCTCAGGTACTTGGTTACTGCTTCCTCAGCTCTCAAACCTGAATTCTTTCTGAGTGTTTTTTTTTTTTCTGGTTCGATGGCCCGTTGTCCTTGCAGAAAACAAAGCAAAGTGGAAGTTAAATTGTTTGCTTCCCTTTGTCATCTAGTTACCTCACATGTCTGCCCCAGGCTACAGCTGCCTCAATTCTTATTTTTCTTTCTCTTTCCATTTTGCTTCAAGTATTTCTTTTTAAGAAAGAGGAGAGGGAGAAGGTGTGTGGGGGGAGGTGGTCTCAAACCGAGGTTCGTTCTGGTCGTTGGCTCTCCTAGAGCACTGCTAACAGAGTTACCCATGAGGCTTGTTGTTTATCAGCCCCTCCTTTCATCTTTTGCACATGTGCTTTTTCAATCACCCCGGAGCACAGATTTGAATGTGGGAACAGAAGATAGGATGTCCGTTAAATTTCACATTCACCATCAGGAAGACATGGGTTAACCTTCTTTTACCAGCCCTCCTTACAAATATAATTAGCAATGAAATTCAACCCAGCCAACATTTTCTGATCACCTCTGATGCCCAAGGCACAGTTCCAGATAGTGTGGGTGATGCAGAGGTGAACAAGAATTGTCCCCGCCTTAAACACGGTGGAGGAGGCAGGCACACCAATTGCCGTGGCTTCAGATGGGATGAGCCCAAGATGACAACGCTGATATATACAAAGTGCTATGAGAACCGGAAGGAGCAGAGACTGTCTGCTTGGAAAGATCCAGGGAAGATACGTGGATGGGCAGGCTGGGTAGCACAACAGAAGTCAGAGATGTAGGAAAGGACGTGAATTCCTTGGGAGGGCCCAAAGGCATAGAAACGAGATGGTGCTTGGACTGTGTGGTGGGCTGCGGGTGGGGGTTCAGCCCGGGCACTCATTCCACACTTTCTGCTCTGCCCCAGGGCCCCATCAAAACGCTGAACACAGCACATCCTCAAATATGCTCATTGCACCCCCTCCGAACTCATCCTTCCTCTGTAGTCTTTATTTTTGACATTCCCATCCTCCGATTAGATTGAGCACTGAACTTAGAATCAAAGATCTGAATTTGTTTATTTTTAAATTTAATCTTTAGTGTATTTTTTCCATTACCATTTAGTCCCCTTTTACCCTCCTCCCCCAGCAATCTCCACACTGATGTTCATGTCCATGAGTCCTTTTTTCCTTTTTGCTCAATCCCTCCATCCCCTGACCTCCTGCCCCCACTAGCTGTCATCTGCTCTCCATCAGAGTCTGTCCCCATTTTCCTTGTTAGTTCAGTTTGTTGATTAGATTCCCCATATGAGTGAAACCATAATGGTATTTGTCTTTCTCTGACTGGCTTATTTCACTGAACAAAATGTTCTCTAGGTCCATCCATATTGTTGAAACGGGTAAAGTTTTCTTTCTTTTTTTTTAATGGTCGAGTAGAATTCCTTTGTGTCCCATAATTGTTTTATCCACTCATCTACTGATGGACACTTGGGTTTCTTACATATCTTGGTGATTGTAAATAACGCTGCAATGAACATAGGGGTGCTTATGTTCTCTCAAAGTGGTGTTTTGGGTTCCTTCAGATATATTCCCAGAAGTGGGATCGCTGGGTCAAAAGGCATGTCCATTTTTAATTTTTGAGCTATGTTCATACTGCTTTCTACAGTGGCTGCACCAGCCTGCATGCCCTCCAGCAGTGCACAAGGGTCCTCTCTCTCTGCATCGACAGCCCTTGTTCTTTGTTGACTTGGTGACAACAGCCGTTCTGACAGGTGTGAGGTGGCATCTCATTGTGGTTATAATTTACATCTCTCATGATCAGTGACGTCGAGCATCCTTTCATATAACTGTGGGCCATCTGCGTGTCCTCTTTGAAGAAGTGTCTATTCAGGTCCCCTGCCCATATTTTCATTGGGTTGTTTGTTTTTTGATGTTGAGTTTTGTAAATACTTTATAAATTTTGGATATTAACCCCTTATCAGATGTATCGGTGAATATATTCTCCCATTCTGTGGGTTGTCTTTTTATTTTGTAGATGATTTCCTTTGCTGTACACACACTTTTTAGTTTGATGTCCTCCCATTTGTTCATTTTTTCTTTTGTTTCCCTTGCCTGGGAATTTGAATCCAGGATCCAGCACTCTGAGACTGGACAAGTCCCTCCATTCCTCTGAGCTGCCATTTCTTTGTCTATGAACTGGGGAAACACTGCCCAAGGTCCCTCTTGGTGTGAGAGAGTCTTGAGGCTCAGAAGAGAAAGCGTGGAGGGCACTGCTTTGTACGTGTTCGAGTGCTGTGTGCAGGGGTGAACCACGTCAGTGTGGTGACTCTGGCCCCTATGTGGGTGCGCCCTGTGTTGCGTTCTCTCCGATGAAACTGAGGTTTCTGCGGGCAGTGCCTGGTGCTCCTGTTAGTAATGTGGCTTGTGGAGGGAGCCGGGATGATGAGCGGGGCAGGATGCGAAGCCAGAGGTGTTGGTGAGACCCAAGCCTGTTTTAGCTGGGGCTGAGAGAGATTGTCTTTGAGACTCGTCAGGGCTGTCAGAGATCACACTGAGTGCCAGGGAAGGCAGGGCAGAAGGTGCTTTAGGTCTAGGGTGACTGCTGCACCTGCGCCACACGTGCACCCTTCCTCCTGGCCCCCTGCCATGTGACAGACATTGAAGGCCCTCTGAGCACGCAGAGGAGGAGGCCCCCAAGCCGACCTCAGAGAACGCCACTGGGTGTGCGAACACATAATCAGTATGGTGATCAGAAAAGAGGGAGCTCAGGGCTGCAGGAGTGAGGGGGAGGAGTCACTACCTGCCAGAGGCAAGGATGCTCAGAGTCAGGATGTGTGGTTGTCTGGTAGAGGAGGCAGGCCAGGGCACCCAGGAAGAGAGAACCGCAGAAGCAAATGCGCAGAGGCTGAGAAAGCACCTGGAGCTACGGAAAGTGCCTGTTGAGGTGCAAGGCTGAGCACGTGGTGATGTGAGAGGGAAGAGGCTGCCGCACACGGACAATGGGAAGGTAGCCAACGGGGATGGGAATGAAAGGGCATTTAAAGCACATGTAGGGAGGCCTGGCCGGGTGGCTCCGTTGGTTGGGGCACCATCCCATACACCAAGAGGTTGCAGGTTGCATGCCTGGACAGGGCACGTGCCCGGGTTGCCGGGATCCCTGGTTGGGGTGCCTACGGGAGGCAACTGATCGATGTTTCTCTCTCTCTGTCTCCCTACCTCTTTACAATCAATAAAAAACATATTCTTGGGTGAGGATTTAAAAAAAAAGTACATGAGGGAGAAAGAGCATGTCATGGAAAGGAGAGGTGAGGGAAGGTGGGGGGAGGGAAAGACAGGTCGAGGGCTCTCTAGGTTTTCCTCTTGAGGGTCCACCCCGAGGATGGTGCCGTTCGTCCCAAATGGCGGGAGCAAACACAGGGAGAGTGGGCAGAATGGAGATGACGAGCTCATAGGTGGGGGGCTGAGTTTGGGGTGGGGTGCTGAGGGATTGCATCCAAACCCCCCTGTGCCGGGTAAGGTGTGTGTTGCCTTTCAGCTGAACTCGCAGCGCCTCCAGGGCAGAGCCTGGGTGTGGCTCAGCACTGGGCCCTCCTCCAGCCTCCTCAGGGCCCCCAGACTCATTGATTCCCTTCCACCCCCTCCCCTTCTCTGACCTTCGCCTCTTCCTGAGCCCGATGATCAGGCTTCAAGGACAGTGGCAGAGAAACGCGCCTGTGCCCTCTGGGCAGACACAGCCTGTCTGGCTCCTAGCCCCTAGGCACCATGGGACCCCGAGGGTGCTGCCTGACCCCTTTGCGTCCGTGCTGTCTAATTCAGCAGCCAGCAGCCACATGCGTCTGTTTAAATTAAAATTAAATTCAGTTAAATTAAAAATTGAGTTAGCCGCACCAGGCACAGTTCAAGTGCTCCATCGTCCACGGTGCCCAAGGCACCGGAAGATGTGGACAGAGGACACCCCATGGCTGGAAGTCCTGTTGCAGGCAGTGTGAGCCCCTCCTCACAGGTAGTGAGGCCCAGTGAGACCTGGGGTGAAGCTCAGGGCAGTGGCCGGCACGCAGGAGGCCGTGGGTGCCCGCTGTGCTATTCCAAATAAACTGAGAGAGACAGCTGAGGCTCTGGCCCTGGCAGTCAGGGCCGAAGACACCCTGTGGGCACCAAGAAGGTGACAGACAGGCCCTGACCTTGGGGAGAACTGAAGGACCTTCAAAATGCAGTGTGCAAATTTGGGGTTGACGTGAGGGGCAGCAACTCAGGAACCTCCAGAGAGGGGCATTTGGGGGACTTCGGTGACGATGCCAAGAGGATCTCAGTCCAGCTGTGGCCGGCACTCCGCTGTGACGTCACTTACCTGTGGATCTGGGTCTGGATCTGGGTCCTGGCCTGCGGCAGCCAGGCTGGAAGCTAGGGGGCCAGAGGGGAGGGAGACCCTTGCTCAGAAGTCCGTCTGTGCTCTGACAGCAGGAAACACCTGGGGCTTCTGTCCAGGTGGCCCGGCGATGTCCCTTCCTGAGAGCAGGCTGCCTCTCCACATGCTTTTGCCCCTCTTTTGTGCCCTGTATGTCAGGGGCGGATGAAGAGGCTCCATCACAAACCTGGAGTCTCTGGGGTGGGGTTGGGGGGACAGGGACAGGGACTGTTGCAGGAGGCCCGCAGCTGGGCTGGGAGGAGGCGGTGCTGCCCAAAGCCCCACCTTCCCTCCCTGAGCCAACCCAGCCTGGGCTCAAAGGCAGAGCTTTTCGGGTGAGGATGCCCCTTGGCCCCCCAGCCCAGCCGGCAACCCTGGCCAAGGGCCTTGGGTGAATGCTGGATCATCACTGGTCAGTCTGCAGCCTCGCCTGAGAGGAAAGGAGAGTGTTCCCCTTGGGGTGGAGAGAGGGATGAGAGGGGAGTTTGGGTGCACCAGGGGTGCCCCTACAGGCTGGTTAGGCCTGAGACAGCGCCCTCACCAGCCCTCTGTGGCCGGTGTCACACCCTGCTGCTGGTCCCTCTGGTCAGGACTGGGCTGGGTCCTCTAGAGTCCTGCCCAGCCCCCTGTTTCAGTCCAGCCCAGCGGGGGAGGGGGGAGGGAGGAGCAGGCTGGGCTGTAGTCCCTGTCCCCTCTAGGGTAAGATGGATTGAGGCATGTGGAGAAATCCGAATAACTAATCAGAGTCCTCATTAACCCCCTGCCGCGATGCTCAAACATTCACTTTGCTGTTCGTGAAGCAGAAAAAACCCTCTCTCTGCAGTGAAATTGATGCATTATTAATCCTTCTGCTCCGACCAGACCATCGGTGGCCTGTCCTGCCCGAGGCCAGGCCTTGGAGTCTTGGAGTCGCTGCCTCGGGCCACGCGCGCTTTCTGTTATTTAGTGGTGAGCCCAGGGTTCACAGAAGCAGGCCTGGTGCCAGCACGGGGGCAGCTGCTTTGTTTTCTCCCAGGTGGGGCCCCAGGCTGTCTACTTGGTCCCATCCCAGCTGCAGCAGCCACTGGAGGGGGCGTTGAGGGCTGTGTCTTCCCCCAGATCCGAGAGCCTGTGTCCTCCCTGCACTTCAGATGAGATCGCCCATGGAGCGGCCGCTTCCTAGTCAGTGGTGGGCTGGACTTAGAAGGCCTTAGCGTTTGTCTGGTCCACTGGCTGGCCCTTTTGGCACACTTGGGGCCACAGTGTCCCCATGAGCTCCCTGGTGCTGCCCCACACCCAGGCCTGAATCTGTCCACCGCAGGCAGACATCCCGATACTGTGCACACGTCCCCTAAGAGCGGAAATCCACCAGTATTCCCCACATGTTGGACCTTGTTCCAGGGACTGTGGTGGACCCTAGTCATTTAGGGCACAGTCCCTCTCCTCAAGGAGACTGGACTGCAGTGGGATTAGGAGTCCTTGCACACCAGGAACACTATGAAACATCAGGAACACCACACAACACCAGGAACACCACAAAACACCAGGAACACCACACAACACCAGAATACTACACAACACCAGGAGCACCATGCAACACCAGGATACTACACAACACCAGGAACACCACACAACACCAGGAAATTACACAACACCAGGAGCACCATGCAACACCAGGATACCACGTGACACCAGGATACTACAAGACACCAGGAACACTACAAAATAGCAAATGGAGGAAAGGAGGGACCTATGGAAGAGGCTCTGCTGGGTTCCCTCTGAGCCTAGGATGGTGTGGGAAGGAACGCGGGGGAAACAAGGCCTGCTGCACCCCCTCACTCTCGTCTGGCTGGCCCAGCCCCCTGTGGAACGGCCCTGATGGATCTGCCCACATCTGCGGCCCGTCCTGACCTGAGAAGTCACAGCCTGTGCCTGGGCCTGTGGGAGCTCCATCATGGGGCCTTCTCTGCAGGGGCCCCTAAAGGCAGCTTTGTGAGGAGAAGGAGAAGGAGAAGGAGGAAGAGCTGAAAGAAGGATTGAATCCCTGGCTCCGGTTCCCAGTCACTCTAATTTATCGCATTGAGGTATGGCGAGAGAGGTCACCTTCCTGACCTTGGGCTCAGGTTGGGGAGGACGATCACTCTATCCTTCTGCCGGAGTGCTGCCGGGTTCCAGGATCCTAGGTGAGCAAACCGAGCCCAGTCCCTGCCCACGTGGAGCTCACAGCCTGGTGGAGAAAACAGGCCTCACTCAATCGCAAAGAAGTTTCTAATTACAAACGGAATTAAGAAACACAATATCCAAAGGAGCCTTCCCCGGCCCAAGAGTGAGCTGAGAAAGTGAAGCTGTTATTACTGGAAAGTGGATGAGGAAGGAGCATCTTCCAGAAAGACCGAGATTCTTGTGCAAAGTCCCCATGGTGTGGAGAAGCACCTCCTGTTGGAGGGACCAAGGGCCTGGGTGGCTGGACAGAGAGCCAGTGAGGGGCAGCAGGAGGGGTGGGCAGAGCCAGAGGCACCTGACCTTCCGGGCCACGGTGAGCAAGTCTACCTTGATCTCAAGAGGGACGGGAAGCCAGTGACGCGCCTGAAACAGGGGAGGAGCGGGGAGAGGGTAGCCTGGGGGTTGCACCTCAGAAAGTTCTCTGGCTGCGTCGTGGAGAACTGAGGGAGAACGCCACTGTGTCCACAGGTCATCCCAGTCCCTTAGTCTCCCACTCTGGTGAGCTGACGTCTGGAGAACACGTTGGAGCTTTATGATAGGAGATGTTTACCTAAATTCTGATCAGTACTCAGCCTCAGCTCAGAACCCACAAAAATAAGCCATTGCCCTTGAAGCGGTGCCCTGCCTTCCCTCGCTTGGCTGAGACTCGGGCAGCCATGACCGCGCTGGCCACGGCAGGTGCAGCATTTCGATGTAGGTGGGGCCCCACGTATGGAGACTGCAGACTGCCTGGGAGATGTCAGGGGAGCCGCTGAGCACATGGATGGGCAGAGCTGGGAGGAATGTGGTGGGGGCCACCGTGAGCCAGAGAAGCAGGACGCAGGGGCGCCTGGGGCCTGCCAGGCGCTGTCTGGCCTCCTGTGCTGAGTGCGAGGGCAGAAGGACTCCAACACAAGCAGGCCACCTCCCCTGGCGGCGAGCAGCCAGCGCCTCCTCTCCGCTTGCCTGCGGCCTCCCCTGTCATTGGCTACTCCAGCTTGCTGCTCTTACAGACACCGCCTCGGTCTCATTTCGGTCCAGCACCCTTCCTTCTCTCATTCCAACAAGCATCAATTGATCGTGTCCTGTGGGTAAGGCTCCTCTGAGGGGCAAATACCCGCCACTGCTGTCTGTGCCCTTGAGCATTCTGCCTACAGGGGGCGCTAGATAGGGACAAAATGAACTCCCACAAGTCAGAACGAACTCAGCGCTGAGTGTAGGGCTGCCATCCAGGTAATGCGTCGTGGCTGTGAAGGGGTGTGAGTGACTCTTTATAGAAATTCAGGAGGCTTCACAGGGTAAATAATATTTGCACGGAGCCCTTGAAGGAGGAGTGGTATTGTAGCTACTTGAGCAGGGAAGTGGAGCAGAGGCGTCTGTGCGTGGAGTCTGTAGATGAGAGGGCAGCACACTGCCCTACCCCAGACCAGGCTCGGTGATCTTCTGTGGAGAGGTTCAGACGGCACCCAGTTCAGGGGTTTTGCTGCGACTCTGAATTCCACCACTGTCTTCGAAAGCAGTACTGAACCAGTGGGTGTGGCTACATTCCAGTAACACTTTATTTACAAAAACAGACACCCTCAGGGTTTGCCTGGGTGGAGCTTGCCAGCTCCTGGCCTAGAGGAGGGATAAGAGGTAAGCCTGGAAAGTTAGGTAGGAGCCAGATCATGAAAGGTCTCTGTAACTTGACTTAGCTTTTAAATTATAAGGTTTTTGCCCTGGCCGGATGGCTCAGTGGGTTAGAGCGTCGTCCGATAGGTCAAGGTTTCGGATTTCCTCTCTGGTCAGGGCACACACAGGAAGCCACCAATGGACGAATCAATAAGTGGAACCACAAGTCAATGCTTCTCTCTCTCGAATCAATAAATAAAAATCTAAATAGAGAACTTATAAGGTTCTCGAGCATGGGAGTGAATCGTCTAAGGTCAAGGGTTTACAGTCCGGTTTAGAAGGCGCCGGAGAGAGGCGGACCGCAAGCATGAGGAACGCAGGCTGGCTTTGGGCACGGCCGCCCGCCTTGAGGCTGGTGTGCTGGCGTGCGTGGTGGACGCGGGCCTCAGCCTGCAGAATCTTCCCTGCTGCTCTATCCTCCCCTCCACCCCATGTCCGCAGGACTCGCTTTCCTTAGGCAGACACATGACAGGTGCTACTGTCTCCTTTCCCATGGAGAGAAGACAGTTAATGGCCTCCTACCTCTCCCCCCACCCCCACCCCAACCAGGGCAGGGCCATGGTGACAGCGTAACTTTGACGGGGCCCAAGGGCTGCTCAGCACCTTCACTCCCAGAGCTCCCGTTGGGCCCTAAGCCTGCACGGTGTGCCGTGGCAGACCCTTGGCTGCAGAGCCGGAGGGGGGACCAGTAGCTCCATGCTATCACCAGCGTGGCCCCAAGCCCTCTGCAGTGGGAATGGGTGTCCCAATAGAGCAATTTCAGATTCCCTCCAACGCTGCATGAAGCCCTGCTTCCCCAGAGTGCAAGCGAGGAAGGGTGTGCGTATTCTCCAGGTTGAGTCTTGCTTCAAGGCCCTCCTCCCTTCCCCACCATCTTGCTTGTGTGGCCTCCTTCTCTCTCCCTGGACAGCATTCCGGGGGGCATGGCCCCTACTCTTTTGTCGCTGTGCTGAAGCTGCTGCATGTACGTTCTTACTCATACGGGCCGGGCCAGCTCACCCACCTCAGGCAGGATCTCTGAGGGGGACCCCAAAACTCAGTAATCAAGAGAGATATTTTAAGGCAATGTTTTTAACATCCTTACCCAAAGATATGTTTTTTGCTTTTAGAGAGAGTGGAAGAGAGAGAGAGTGTGGAAGGGACGGGGAGGGGGGAAGCATCCATGTGAGAGAGAAACACTGATCAGTTGTTTACCTTACACGCTCCGACCGGGTGTCCCACATATAACCTAGATACACGCCCTGACCAAGAATCCAGCCCGCAACCTTTTGCTGTGCGGAATGACTGCGCCACCTGGCCAGAGCATTAATGTGATGCTTCCCCCTTTTGATTTTTTTAAAAATAAAAATTCATAACAAAAATACATGATAAGCAAAACATCAACGTTTTAAATGATAAGAGGCTCGGCCACTCCCAATTCTTCTTAGAATTCCATCGCTTTCTGACATGGTAGTCGGGGCGCTGCCCCGATCCTGTTTCCACGCCACTGCTGAGGTTTGGGGGCCCTGAACTTTGCCCTCGAGGCGAGCGACTCACTCGTGGCACCCGGGTCCCAGCCCTCGGGGCTCCCTGAGCAGGAACCAGCGAGCCTTAGCACACAAGGTGCCGGCTGCAAATCCCTCTCCTGTCCCCGCAGGGAGCATCTCGCTGTCTGTCTGTCCTGCAGCCTGACCTGTTTCCCCAGCACCGTCTCCTGTCTCCTCTCTCCCTTCTGCTCCAGGCTCTGCGCTCTTCCGCCTCGGAGAGCTGGCCTCGCTGTCCTGGGAAGTTAGTGGGGCTGTAAATTCCCGGCAGTCCACTCCCTTCCAGCTACCTTTGCTCCTCTGCCCATGTTGTCCACACTGCACACCTGTTTACGTGCCTTGTTATCCTCTGTCTGCTGCTCTCGTCCTCTCCCCCGGCCAGAGCGTAAGCCCCTCGAATGCTGAGATATCTTCACTCGCACAGTCCTTGGCACGTTGTAGCCTTTGTTGAATGAGTTACAATCGAGTTTCCTTTTCTTTAATCTTCTCCCTCCCAGATTAGGCCCAGTCTCTCCTTCAATAGCCAAAGATGTTAAATCTTTTCCTACATGAAAGAACATCTAACCTGGGCCTCCACTCTAAATGGTGCAAAAAGGTGGCAGAATCTTTGAAATCACAGTTATTATTTAACAACTCCAACCTAGGCAACAGAAAAACAACATTTTCCAGACAAACTCCAGGCCTTTCAAGGTATGTCGTGCATTCCGCCCCTCCCCCTGTAAATGGGGAATGATGCCCAAAGGAAGATTTTAATTCCATGGAATTTGAATCAATAATGATTCTTTTTGTAACTTGGGCCAAAACACTTTAAGCCTCAGTTTTGATTATTCTATCTGTAAAATGGGAATATTGGCTCCAGCACTAGCAGCTGCACAGAATTTCGGTGAAGCTCGAGCACCAAGTCTACAGATGTGGCTGGATGTGCCGAGGGATGTAAATTGTCCACAGACGCAGGGTATGTGAAGTCTCACCAACCTTGTCCACGGCAGAGCCAGGTCCCTCCAGATGGGAACCTGGTGGAAGTGACCTTTTGGTCCTAACCGTCCTACTTCTCAGATGGAGACACTGAGGCCCAGGCAGCAATGTGCCCGACGTCACATCCCAAGCTGCTACAGGAGAGGTACAGAGAGTGCCGGGCGTCCTGGCTCTGGGCACCGTTTCCGGCCTCTCCGAGGTTCCTGGTGGCTGATTACACAAGGACAGCGATCCTGGCCTCCACTCCCACCACAGGTCAGAATCACTGCAGCTGGAGCGGCTCCGACTTTCAGACACCCTCTCCAATCCCAGCCCTTCACACAACCCGTCACACACAGCCCGGGCAGAAAGGCATTTTATTTATTTATGCATGTATTTGTGTGTGTGTGTGTGCTTATTTATTTATTTATTTAGATCTGCACCCAAGGACATGTTTACTGATTTTAGAGAGAGAGAAAGGGGGGCGGTTAGGGGAGAGAAACATGAATCAGTTGCCTCCCATATTGATGTTTAACCCTCCGGGTTGACCAGGGATTGAACCCGAAGCCTTTTGGTGCACGGGACATCGCTCCAGCCAACTGATGCAGCTGACCAGCACAGGAGAAAGGCATTTTAAATAAAATTCTTGTACCACCCCTTCCGTATCTGAGATTCATTTCTGAGTAGCACCTGAAAGGGAATTGCACAGACATGTCCTTTCCCGTCCTTGTCCTCAATCCTTTGCTGTCCTCCAGGGGCAGTCACGACTGAAGCATCCGTGAGACACAAGGTGTAAGTCCCCCCGGTGGGGACGCACGCCCTGGGCAGCAGGTCCTCAGGTGGCAGCATGTCTGTGCGCAGTGGGATTCCTGCAGGAGGGACCAGGGCCCTGAGAAGGGCAGGGAGGCACGGGGAGAGGGATTTCTTCAATGTCATGCTTCCGGTGCATTCCTAGTGACTGAAATTCACATGAGGGGGAAGGTCAAAACTCACCAAGGAAGTCCTGGGAGGGAAAGTCAGGGCGATTAGAGTGTTTCACTGGTGGGTGTGTCCACAGGCCTCTCTGGCCTTCTCCATGGGTGTTCGGCCATGACCGTGACCGTGAGCCGGAATTCGCACCTTCGCAGGTCTGTGAGTGTGTCTCTGGGATTATTTGTGTATGTGTACCTGCGTGCATATTCTTGCCACTGTTATTGTTGTGACCATGTGTAGATCACTTTTCTTTTAAAGAAGTTATTCCTCATTTCCTGCATTAATTACTCCATGTAAAAGGCCATCCAGAGCCCAGTTCCTAGCATCCTCTTTCAATAAAGCGATATTATCACAGCCTAGTCCCAAAACTGGTCCCAGCAGAGGCTTTTCCTAGGTTTTTTGTCAAATGAAATGTCACTGACTCACCAAACGATGAGAAGAAGAATTTGTCTTGTTTATTTTCCAAGCGAGGCAAAGCAGCAGAATCAGCCCGGCCTCTTAGCACCTTTCCCTGGCGGGGTGGGTGGGAAGTGGGCGGATGGGTGGCCAGGGCCATCTGGAGGCCACCGTAAATCCCTCAGACTCTGCGCTTTCCCTCTGACCCTAAACCAGCTTCGTGACTTTGGGCGAGTCATTTTTCTAAGCTCAGTTCCCCTTTTTAAAAACAGGACCAATAACCTCCTATTTGATAGGATTGTTGAGAGGGTTAAATAATATCCTCTGCTGAATATATCCATTTATTTACTCCTTTATTCAACCAATATTTGTTGAACACCTAATATGTCCAAGATACACATCAGTTTAGGATATAATCTAGTGGGACAGACAGACAGCCTGACAGACTGGCAAGCAGACGAGTAGAGTTTGTGGGGTAAGAACTAGGAGAACTGTGCATAGGATGATCTTTGCTGCTTGAACCCTCCTTGTGGCTGCGGAGCAGCCCGCAGGGAGACCGGCTGGGAGGCCACAGCTGTGCAGAGGTGTGGCAGATGGAGAGCAGATAGCGGAGATCGCTCAGCCTGGGGGCCAAAGGGAATGACTAGTTTGTTCCAAGTGCACTGGCCTTCCCCTGCTTCTGGAGAGAGCCTTTGGGGCTGCATAGGCTGTCTCAGAACCAGGGTCACCCAGCAGCCTGGTCGGGTGAAGCTAGAGGGTCTGCCCACTGAAGAAAGGAATGGCAGGGAGTAGGAAAAGGGACTGACCCCACCTGAGGGGAAAGGAGGGATGGAGACAGGTGGGCTTTGCAGAGCTTTTCAAAGGGCTTCTGGTGGGGCCAAAGTTTTCCCCAAGAAAGGAAATCCTGGTGGGAAAATTAAGTGACTTCTCTACATGTAGGGCCGGTCTCAGTTGAGTTACAAGGGATATTTGCTTTCCACGATGGATTTGCTATCACCAGTCTCTATATTTTGCCAGGTCTCCTGATGGCTCTGGGAGTTCTTGCTCATTCATCATCCCCTCCCTTAACAAACACGCACGGGTCCTGAGGCCAGGCCAGAGCTGGAAGCTCAGGGATGGGAACACCTGGCTCAGGAAGCTCGGAGCTTATGGGAGGGATGCCTTCAGGAGCACGCAGTAATAATTTAGTGAGATACAGGCTGGAGTTCATGGCTTTCTTTTAAGAGACAGATGGCCCCAGCTATTAGTGGGACAGAAAGGAGGGAAGGACCTACCTTGTGTGGGGTAGGGTGGCATTGAAAGAAAACTTTACAGAGCTGGATCTTGAAGGATGAGTAGGATCTTGCCAAATAAGATCTAAACAAACTGTTGTTACTGTCATTGTCATGAAAGACAATAGTCACCATTTATTAACCTTAGTCTCTGTCAGGGCTGAGTGCTTCACTATATCCACTAAGCGCATCAGGGGTTGGGGTGTTCCCATTTTACGGAAACGGGAAAACCACGACTGACAGAGGCCACGCAGCTGGTAAGAGGGAGAGCTGAACTGAAGTCCTAGTTTGTCTGACTCTGACTTCAGAGTCTTTTCCACCCCACTGTATTCTCTCTCCCACATTCACTTATTACTATTAGTGTAGGAGACGTGAAATAACCCATAATTTGCCCAATTCAGAGACACACTGAAATACAGAGAATTGTAATGCCTTTGACAATGAGTGATAATAACCAGATAGGCAAACTCTCCACTGAAGTGCCTAAGCATTGATCTGCTGTAATATTTTCCTATAGCAGTTCCTTTTAAAAAAATTTTTTTTGAGAGAGGGGAAGGGAAGGAGAAATAAAGGGAGACTAACATGTGTGCGATTGATTGGTTTCCTCTGCACACCCCCAACTGGAGACCTGGCCCACAACCCAGGCACGTGCTCTGACTGGGAATTGAACCCACAATCTTCCCATTTGCAGGCTATTGCTCAATCCACTGAGCCACATCAACCGGAGTAGTGGTTCTTTTTCCTGTGGTAAGAATGACACTTTCAACAACCTACGTGATTGTAGTACTAACCTGGGTATACGTGGAAGGCATGGAGAAATTAAAGACATGGGCCTTGTCCTCAGAATGTGTGGTGTCATTGAGGAGATTGTGATTAACACAGAAAGCACAAGTTTACAAAATAGAGTGAGATTAAGAGCCGAGCACAGGGAGCAGGTGCAAGAGGCCGACTTCACTCAGCTACAGAAGTTCAGAGACAGGTAGGACATGAACTTGTCTTGGAGGCTTGAGTAGGACCTGGACAGTGGAGAGGATGGGGGAGCATGTGTCCCTCCAGAAGGGTATGTGGCCTGTGCAGGGGGCAGAGGCCTCTGACACGGTATGAGTTTGATTGTGAGACAGCAGTCCCCAGACGTAGCTGGAGAAAGGGTTCAAGTCTGAAAGGACCTGGAAGGTACACACATCCCCACCGCTGTGCTTGGGCAAGAACAGCCCTGGGTGGGCTCCAGGGAAAGAAAAGACTTTCGAGGCTCTTCCGCTGAGGTGGAGGAAGACTTGGGGGGCGCCGTTTGCTGCTGGGATAGATACCAAGGTGGCGCAAATTCTCCAAAGTGGTCAAGGGACCGGCCTTGGTTTGGCTTTCTGGACAGAGCCCAGCGGCTCAGTCTTCACCCCTGTCCTGTTCATCTGCAGGAAGTGTAAGTGCAAGTTGGCAAAACAGGCGCAGCTGCTCCCTGGGGCCGCCTGCCTGTCCCCGTCAGAGGTGCCCTGGAAGAATGACATTGGATAGGCAGGGGGGGCCTGATCAGAGCTAAGGCTGGACCTTGTGGGTACAGAAGGGACTTTACCTTCAAGATGAAGCTCCTGACTCCTTATTTGTCCCCTGAACATCTGGCCCGCTGGGTCACACAGAGCCCGTGCCTTCCCGCCCATCCCTCCCCTTTCTGCCTGCTGCCTTGCCTGTCCCCCTGCTCGTCAGGCGGCCGGAGCCCAGCTCAGGGTCAGGGCAGTAGCCCTGCCGGCCGCTGCTCATCTCTGCGGGGGAAGGACTTTGAATGGCAACAAAAGGGGAGGTGGTGGGTTCTGTCTGGCCCAGATCTAGAAAGGCACACCCAGGCCCCCTCCTTCAGGACAAGGAGGCTCAAGTGTGGAGGGGAAGTGGCTCGGAGAGGTGGCTGGGGTGGGAAGGGTGGCGGTGACCCTGGGCAACCTTCTTGCCCCAGCCCAGCCGCCTTTCTTTCCCCCCAGTGCTCCTGCCCTGTGACTTGCCTCCCTGTGCTGAGAGGAATGGCTGGCAGCGAGCGAAAGGAGGTTACAGGCTGCGTTTGGGCCTGGAAGCTCCCTCCAGGCTGCTGGCAGCCAGGCCGCTGCCAGTTCTGGGAAAGGAGGAATCTGTGTGAGTCGTAGCCCGAGTGGGGCGCGCAGTCTCCCCTCGGGTTGTCCTTCCTCGCTCAAACGTACACTTTGTTAGTCCCCGAGTGGGGAGTGCGGTGGACTTCTCCTCCCGAACACGGCTGTGCTTCCTCTTGGAGGGGCCCCGGCTCCTCCGTTCAGTGCCACCTCCGGGGTGTGGGAGGGGGCAGAGGTGCAGCTGGGGCAGGACGGCAAACGAGCACGCGACTGCGGCCCAGCACCCGGAGGGAACTCCAGCCCCTCCGCGCCAGAGGGGACAGCAGCTCTTAGAGGCTGAAGGACACACCAGGCCGGCAGGGCTTCCTCCATCTACAACCCTGCCCCAGACTCTGTCCTGTGTCCCTGCCACTGAGACCGGCAGCCAGAAGCCGCACCATTCACACATCGCGGGGTACAGTTATTTCCTCATCATCTAGATTGTGAGCGCCTCGAAGACAGGCAGAGTGAGTGTGTGTGTGTGTGTGTGTGTGTGTGTGTGTGAGATCTTCGTATGCCCAGGCCCCAGCACGTGGTTCTTCATAGATGGAGGCTAAATTGAAGCGATTTGCAGCTGTCCAGGAAGCGGCGGGGCGGGTGGGATAGGGAACAGTAAAACTCCACCCAGGAGCAGAGCTCCTGTTCCCCTGGCTTCAGACGCCTGGGAAAGTTGGGGGGGTGGGGGAGGTGGACACCAGTAGGGCTCCCAGGAGTGGTCCAGCCCCCGACTCAGGGCACATCACCTCTTCCTGTTCCTCAGGGAGCCCAGCCTTTAATGGCACTGACTCCGGCAAGCACTCCCTTTGGACTGGTAAGACATCTAAGAGCGAAGAGAGATGGGGAGGTCGGAAGAGCAGAGTGCCCAGAGTCAGAAGACGAACTACTTGCTGGCTGTTTTCTTCGGCCGGCCGGTGCTTAGCCTCCCTCAGCCTCATCACCCACATCTGTAAAATGGGAACAGCTGCCTGGCAGGGAACGGGCATCTCTCGCACACTGCACAGCAGACCTCGTAAACTGGTGCGAACTCCCTACAAGTCATTTGTAAAATTTCTTTAAAATGACCGCACCTTTGGCTTTGGCAGCTCCGCCTCTAGAAACTTACCCGAAGACAGGGATGAAGTCCGGAGCGAAGCTTGGCTGCGAGAGCGAGCATTGTTTCCCTGTGATATCAGAAACTGGAAATAACCACCACGACAGAAATTTGGCTGAGTGATTCCAGTGTATCCATAAATGGAGTGTCAGACAGCACTGAGATTATAATATACATATCCTTTATATGCAGTGGTATTTATGATATGTTGCTAAATATAAAAGGCTGGTTACAGAACAGTACTTAGAGTATGACAGTTTTTTTAAGCAATTCTTTTTTTTTTAAATCCTCACCTGAGGATAGGTTCATTGATTTTGGAATAAGAGGGAGGGTCAGAGAGAGAGGGAAATATTGATGTGAGAGAGAAACATCCATCGGTTGCCTCCCTTCATGCCTCGCCCCGGGATGGAGCCCGCAACCTCTTGGCGTGCGGGATGTCACCCAGCCACCCCTGCCACCTCGCCAGGGCTGTCCGACGCTGTTTTTAAGAAGAGTTTTGCTTTACATATTAACTGTGGTTGCTTTTGTATCGTAGGATTAATTACAATGAACCTAAAATTTCTCCCTCTTATTTATTTTGTACATTAGCATGCATTATTTGGTAAAGGTAATACAGATTGAGTTACTATATTCAGATATGGACATTTAGCATTTAACGTTAGAGAAGATACTACGTATGAGGGTACTTTGCAAACTGAAAAGCTATGCAGACATCAGACACAGTCTCTGCCTATGAGGGGCCCAGAGTTTGGGGAGAGATGAGAGATACTTGAGACCCTACTGTGTGAGACCAGAAGTGCAAGAACTGTCAGAGAAAGACAGGCGGTGTGTTGCCCCAAAACACCAGGGAGGCAAGACCACTCCTGGCTTTAGAGGCAAAAGCCAGAATGTTTGAGTTGGACACGGAGGAGTGGTTAGGGTGTCGTCAGGTGGAAATGCAGAACCGGCAGCAGGAGAGGGGCGAGGGTCTGGAGATCGGAAGGTGGCCTGTTTGGAGGGAGGGCAGCCGGGCTGTGGGGGTGGATGAGAGGTGCTGAGTCTGGAAAGGCAGGTAGGGGCACACTGCGGGCACGATGGAGGCTGCGCTTGGTGAGACAGTCAGTGATCGTTTACTGGTGCCTGCTATGAGTCCGGAGCCACTGAAAATTCCGGAGGAGGAGGTGACGGGACTGTAAGCCCACTGAGGGCAGCGAGGTCCTCACGGCTGTGTTGGCAGGCCTGGCGTGGATGGAGGTGGAATGAAGTCGGGAAGCTGAGTCCGGCTTCACGTGGTGGGGGGGCCTGGCCTGCATGGCAGGTGTGCGGCGGAGGTGGGCTGAGGGCCCTCTCTAGGTTGAGTCATTGAGAATGCCAAGGAGAAAAGACCATCTTCCACCCTGACTGGAGGGCAGTGGGGAGTGGAGGAGGGGAGAATCTGACTTGTCTCCCAGGCTTGCTGCCCGGGGGCTGGAGAACTGGACGTGGTCCACTAAACTCACGGGCCAGGCCACTGGCAGGAGGGGCAGCTGCAGCAGGAGTGGGAGGGCAATGATTTGGTGCTCACAATGGGCTTTCTCTCCATTCCTCCTGGTCCTCGGGCCCCTCCAGGTGGCTGCCCCAGGGCTGGAAATGTGGGGCGGGGGTACCCAAGCCTCCTGCTGCTGTGAGTGTCTGGCACCCTCAGCTCCTCTTGGGAAGAATGCGGGCTGTGCAGAGAAAGGTTTCAGCCCAGACGGTGTTTGTCCATGGGAAGTCACTAACCACGCTGCCTCCTCTTGGAGCTCCTCTCAGCTCCTCTCCTCTCCTAGCCTGCCCCGGCTCCCTCGCCATGCAGCCCGGGCTCCTTCCTCCTTGGGGGTCCCAGAGACTGTGTCTGCCCGCTCACTGCCCTGCAGTGCACACACAGATGTGCACACGCTCACACATGCTCACACTCTCACACTCACACTTGTGCCCTGGAAGGAAGGTGGAAAGTCTTGTTCAGACGAGTGTCTGAATTTCCACACCCCCGCTGCAGCTCCCGGCCAGCTCCTCCCGTTGTCATGTCACTGGTTAATTGCATTCTTTGCCAAGGTGCAAATGTGTTTTTACAGGGAGACTGAGATGGTGTTAACTAGGAAGGAACTGTGACTGTTAAAGATGCGTTTACCCCTGGTGCAGGGCTGGGGCTCTTGGCTGAAGAGGTGCCAGGTGCTACTGAAAATACAGCTGGGCACCAAGCAGACCCCCGCCACCACCCCCTACCCTGCCCTGCCCACCCTAAGCAGCCTGATCCACAGGGAGAGGTGTGTGTGTTTGGGAAATGCCAGGCCAGGCCGTAGGGCAGCGCTGACCACTGACCTCCATTTCCCAACACCTTGGTCCATTTCAAATAGCGAGAAGTAAAATTGATTCAATTTAATCTAAAAATAAACAGATAAGTCGTGTAGCCAAAGCTACCTTAGGGCCACAGGCTGCCCGCACCCACTGTTAACATTGGCTTGGGGCCCATTGCTCTCCCGACTCTCCCTCCCTGTCGAGGGAACCCCCCCCGACCCCATCCATGTCTCCCCAGGCCCCCAGGCCTCTGAAACCCATCCGCACATTCGAAACAGTCACACTTTCAATGCTTTCCTCTGTGTTCCCAGCAGTTTAAGACAAGGGCCCAGCATCACTGAGACCTCCCTGCCCTGTTGGGGACAGTGGGGTCGGGGGTACGGAGGGCAGGCCGCATGGACGCCCGATGTCAGGAAGCCAGACAGATGACCACAGGGCACTTCCCGCTGTGGTGAGCGGCTGGGCTCTGGAATGGCTGGGTGGCCCCAGCAGCCACACAGAGGAGGGAGACCTGAAGGGAGGCCATGGCAGCCAGGTCTGCAGGGCAAATGCACTGGACCCTGTCCAGCCTGGGGGCGAGGCGGGTGGTGCGTAATGTGGCCGCCCCCCCTGTTGGCCCAGGTGCCCTCGCCTCCACCTTCCCTTCTGAGAGCTGCTCTGCCTTTCCTCACAGGTGTGCTGGCTGCAGCTGACAGGAAGGCTTTCTGGCCCAGCTGGAAGTGAGACGAGGGGGCGAGTCTCCCGAGAGCCATCCAGGAGGCCGCCAGGATCACCAAACAGTAAGACTTGCTTCCTCATCCTTTCACACGGTTAACCGCTCCAGTCAGACGCTCTTGCCTTCCAAAAGCCTGGAGATCCAGCCCGAGACCCCGGCCCGCACACTGCATGCACTCCCTTAGAGAGCACACGGCTGTCTCGTTTCTCAGGTCTCCTCTCCGAGAACACTGAGAGGGCGCTGCCCTTCCCCACATGCCTCCCCTTCCTCCTGCACAGCCTGTGAACAATGCATTGCACGGGTACAGAGGGCAGGGCCGCTGCTCCGTCACCACGGGATGACAGCCGTGCAACCCCTGGAGCGTGCATCCTCACCCCGGGGGTTTGCTAGAAGTGCAGTTCTGGATTCTGCGTCCGTGAGTCTGCGTTACGGCCCGGGAGTCTGTACCCCACATGGTTTTGATGGTGAACTTGAAGGAGACTGCATCCCAGGTGTTTCTGATGAACTCTGAAAATTGTTCTTTAGACTGTAGAAAACGTTTTGAATAGAAAATCTCATTTAATCCTCTTATCAGATAGGGTTCTTTAAATCCCCTTAAGTAACTTCAAGATCTCGGAGATATATCAGTAGATGCAGGGATTTAGCAATCCAGTTACCCAAAACCACTCTTCTTTTTCCAGTATGCTCTGGTAAGGGCCGGGTCTCTTGTGGTGGGATTGGCCCCCAACTCCAAGGGACCCTGCCCAGGACTGTGCAAGTGTCCTGCTGTCTCAGTGCCACCAGAACCTTACGGTTCATCAGCCGTCATTTGGGGAACAGTAATCTTTGCCAACATCCTCACCAAAGCCAATTTCCCTGGAGAGAGAGGGAGAGTTAACCAGAAAGGTGAATGTTCCTGGGCCTGCCTCTTAAGCAGATAGTGAAGACACGGATATTCAAGAGGACCGCTTTCTGAGAGCGGCAGAATTGGCCGGTGACCACTGTCCCCTTCCTATGCCCTCTGGCTGTTTGGGGAGCTCTGTTCCAGGTGCATTAAGGTGGGGCACATGCTGGAACTTGTTGTGGCTCTTGGAGGTGAGAGCCAGAGACAAGCATATCTGGAGGGGTCAAGGCTTCCGTGAGCGTGGGTTGGGTGATGCCCACTTGGGAGGCAGACTCACAGTCTTTGGGGCCTGCGTGCACAGAAAGGAGTCCACTGCAGGTGATGGCTGTGGGGAGCGGGGTGGGGGTTGGGGGGGTTGAAGAAGTTGGGGAGATGCTGGCGTCCAAACCCGCCAGATGGTGCCTGGGAGCGTGGAGGGGCCCCTGCCCTCCCTACGCGGTAGAATGTGGGGAAGGATGGGAACTGCTGGACAGAGGGCCAACGCCTGCTCTGGGTTCTTTCTGTAGAATGGAGGCTTCCGGGGATGAGACAGCGGCCACCTCAAATATCACCCCGATTCCTCCCACCCCCCCCACCCCCCCCCCACACACACACACTGACCACTGAGCTGTCTTGCCGAGGGAGTGCCAGGCTGGTCTGTGCTGGGAACTGAATATAGTTGACACTCTTGCTCGGATGGGTGTGAGCGGCAGGGACAATTTTTGCAACTGATACTGGAAGTGTGGCAATCAGAGGAGCGACCAGCTGTCTCACTTAAATTGTTAGCTCTCTTGCTCTCTTTTTTTAAAATCGTTTTTGCTTACATAATCCACCCCCTTTTTATTTTCTAATTCTCTCCTTGCAAAGCTGGCACCAGAAGGGAAGGGCTGGGGTGGAGGGGGTAGCAATTACACATCAGTTTGGGGAGCATTTACATGTTGCAATTAGAACTTTAAAATAAGCCTTGTTAATGATCTCCACGTGTCAGTGACACACCCGGACTGACACAGACTCTCCTGGGCCTGCCTGCCACCCCCAAGCGAGTGGCTCGGTGGAGGCAGAGGCACCTAGGGAGACACGGAGAGGCCGGGGCAACATCTGAGTGAGCCCTGGAGGCTGGTGGAGGACAGGTATAGAGCTGAGCACCTAGAAACCAAGAATGGGGGCGACAGCTTCTCTCTTTTCCCCAGCGACGAGGCTCCATCCCAGCCCATCTCCTTCCAACCCCAGGCACAGCAGGACTCTGAGGAGCCCAGAGCCCTGAGAAAGGGCACCTTGACTGCTGATACCCACGTCCCCCCCACCGGGAATGGGGGCGGATATTCAGAGTCCCATTCGGGCCAATGCATAGCCTAGTTCCCGAGAGCTGGCCAGTGCCTCTGGGTGCCTGTGGACTGGGGAGACAGACGGGTTCGCACACAGGGCTCCGGAGGGGAACGGGACTGGGCGTGCCCCAGTTTGGGAGAGACACTCTTCCTCCTACCATTCCGTTATTGCGCATTTACTGACGCCCTCCGATGCCTTAGCCAGGGACTCAGAACCAGACCGACCCAGACCCAGGTCCTAGCTCCGCCACTGGGATCTGGGGCAAGTGAGGTAACTGCAGTTTTCCGACCATCACTGTCTTTAGGCAACTGGTGCAATCTCTTTCCTCACAGGGCTTCTGTGAGGGCACAACAGGATGATGTACTAGAAAGCCCCTCACACAATGTCGGGCACGTGGTGAGTGCCCATGGCTGTGGGGCCCAGTCGCCCCGACATGCTGCCTCCCGCCCATGTGAAAGCTGCTTCTTTCTGTGGAAAGCACGATCTGGTCTGATTTGTCATGTCCACAGCCCTCTGCACCCTGAGCAGCTCCTGAAATGGACCACACACTTGGCCATCTCCCCATAGGCTCCCTGAGGGGCTGTGGCTTCAGGCCTCTGCCCCGGGCTTCAATGTCTCAGGGCCCCTCTTCCTGACACTGGCTTTTAACAAGCCCTGTTCTCTCTCTTCTGGACGTGAATCCAGCGGAGTGAGCTCAGATGAGGCTCCACGTCTGCTCTTCACCTGTGAAGCGAGGCAGGTGGTCCAGGAGCTCTCGGAGCTCCTGTCAGTCCTCACGCCTGCACCTCTCGGATTCTCGTCTTCGCTGTGCGTCTCCATCAGCTATCTCCGAGGAAGGCCTTCGTCCCGGAGCAGCTCCCTCCAGGCCAGTCTTTGCACTGATCACTTATAGTCAAGAGCTTCCATTCCTTGCTCAAAACATCCATGAAATAGCTCCAACCTAGGGCAAAGGTGATGCGCATCTTCCAGAAACCGGAGAGGGAAGACTTCCAGAAGCAGGCCACTAGGTCCAGGGCAGAGATCACAGGAAGGGACCACACCGTGCTGGTTTTGGTGTTCAGTTGGACACAGTTAAAGATTGTGTTTTAAATACTTTCCTAGAAATTTGCTTTTTTTAAAACCTAGGTCACATAACAGACAACTTTCCAGGTCAAAATAAGTAGATGCACTGCATTAGTTTTGGCTACTGCGTAGTATTCTTTTACGTAGATGTTCATTATTCCTTTTAGCTATTTTAAAAATTAGAATTAAAGTATCTGTGTGAGGAAAAGCAAACAATGTACAAGATATAAAATAAGATACAATAAAAGGTGCCTCTCCTTTCCCAGCCTTGACCCACGAGGTTCACCACCCAAAGCCAACCGCAGTGCAGAGCTGTCTCTGATTTTAGTTTCTGAATTTTTCAGACTAAGCCGCACTGGACCATAAGATGCACCTAGGTTTTAGAGAGGGAAAATAGGGCAAAAATTTTGAAGCAAAAAATTTGGTAAAATATTTAATAACATAAATAACATAGGCCACCAACCCACCCCCACAGTGAGCCAGGTAAGCTGCATTCAGACTATAAGACGCACTCCCCTTTCCTCCCAGATTTGGGGGGTGCGTCTTATGGTCTGAAAAGTATGATATGCGCTGGCTGATGTCTAGTTTGGTGGATCATATACTTAAGTCCCTCCTTCTGAGTTTGTGTGTTTACCTGTTAGCTCCCTACTATGAACGCTGGAGAAACTGACACACATTTCCCCTTCCAATTTGTGTAAGTTGATCATTTTTATCAAACTATATTTGATATCTATGTTTAATAAAGAGCATTATATCAAATATAGTACACATATATGTTATATACAATATAGTACATAGTATTATATATAGTTATACTGTTATAATAGTAGTCTATTTAGTATCTTTACATTAAGGTTTAGAAGATTAAGATTCTGGCATATAACTGCAGTGACCTCTGCATTCTGAATTGTAGGGTGACTATACAGCGGAAATATTGTTCAACTGCAGAAGTCAATAGTGTGACTTGACCATGGAAATGAAATGGAATTTCTATGGAAACTTATGAGCCCCCTGGGGTAATGGCCAGCCCCCCAGTCCCTCCCATTGTCCCCCAACCCCGTCAGGTCACACTGAGCCCCATGCACACGTTGCGTAGACATTGTCTTCTACCTCCCACTTCTTTGTTCTGCTGGAACTTCTTTATATCAACAGGTGGGAAATCAGTTCTGAGTTCTTACACATCCAAAACAGACTGTTTTCTCTTCAAACCTGACTTGAGTTCATAATCCTACATTCAATATCTTGAAGATGTCGCTGTGCCATCTTACTTCTAGTCTTTGTTTTTAAAGGTTTTATTTATTTATTTTTAGAGAGAGGGGAAGGGAGTGAGAAAGAGAGAGAGAAACATCAATATGTGGTTGCCTCTTGTGCGCCCCCCACTGGCGACCCGGCCTTCAACCCAGGCATGTGCCCTGACTGGGAATCAAACCAGCGACCCTTTGCTTCACAGTCCAGCACTCAATCCACTGAGCCACAGCAGCCCAGGGATTTTACTTCTAGTTTTGCAATGAGAATTTATGGAAACATTTAATTTTCTTTTCTCCTCAGAGTCTTGAGATTTCCCCTCTCTGTGTCCAAGTTCGATGTTCATTGGCTCCCTTATTTTTCTCATGGCTCTCAGCGCCTGGGAAACCTCTCAGTCTGAATCACCTGTCTTGCTTCAGCTCAGGGAAGCCTTCATCTCATTGTTTCCTTGTTTATTCTGTTCAATTGCCTCTGCTTTGTTCTTCTGGAACTTCCTCTGCCTAGCACGGAGCCTGGCACATAGTAGGTGTGCAGGAAGCAATGATTGAATTTGTTACTTGGGACCTGGATTCAAATTGGGTTCCTATTTCCAGCTCTCTGCATGAACTTGGGCAGGTTTTCCCATTTCAACAGGAAGAAATCAGACCTCATGACCGCCCGGGATGTTCCCTGCCCGCCCCCATCTTCTTCTGCAGTCTGCTCAGAGCCTTGAGGTCCCACTGCTCCTGGGACTGGGGAAGAGGCTGAGGAGTGACAGGGGAGGCGGAAGCTGAGGTCAAGCTTAGGTCAGTGGTAGTGGCCCGCTTCCCACCAGGGACAGTTCCCTAAACCCTCCATTGCTTCAGCATCTCCTCAATGTCCCCCTTGGGGACTCCCCTCTTTGACCCCCCTCCAGTCATTCTTAAATGGGCTCCATTCCTCTTGACCCCACTCCCCCCATCACCCCTACTCCTCACACTTGCCCAGCTCACAGGCACACACAGCTCCTGTCAGCGACAGGATCCCTGGCCATGACAACGGTCCCAGTGAAAAAGAGACAGCGGATGCCCTGACCTGAGACGGCTAGGCCCTAAAGAGAGAGGATCCGAGAGGCCTGCCCACAGCAGGAACCTGCCCCTGCCTTAGGCCCCCTTGTGCCCTTGGGGTGGCATCTTAGATGAAAATTCCCGTTTACTCCTCCTTTCCACCCTGAGACTGGCTCTAGGGACAGACGCCCCCTGTGCAGGTCCCCTGTCTGCCCAGACCTACCTGCTCTGGACAGAACCTATAGATCTGGAAGCCAAGGTGCCCCACTCCTTTTCCCCGAGGGCCAGATACGGGAAGGCCCAGATGAACAAGGGCTCAGATCCCAGAGGAACGTTCTGTTCTAAGTCAGAGGATCCTAATTGGTCCCTGAGTGCCAGAGTCCACTGGGCAAAAGCGTCTTCTTTTCTCCCACCGCTGGTCCTTGTGCTGCCCTGAGAAATGGGGTCCACCTTACTGGAGAAAGAGGGGAAAGCAGAGGCACAATCTTGAACTTCAAGTCCACAAAATTCTGTACCAAAGTCTGGACTTTCTTCCCACTGAGACCATAGTGACAGGAAATGAGCTGTCATCACAAAAAGCAGAATTAAGGTTTGATGCGAGTTACAATTTTCAGACGAGTTGCTGGTATTCAAAGCTTCTGCTGCTCATATGAAACTCTTCTCCTTGGTGCCTGAGTACTGAAAGGGCCAGCATGCGACTAAAGGTTTCCCTGTTCGAGGCCAAAGAATGACAAGCCCCTTTTCAAGGCTGGAGGCAGGAGGGGGTGGGGCTGGAGAGGGGACAGCCAGAAGCCAGTGGGAGGTGGACCACATCTCTCCTGTTTGATGGCTGCCTGCTTCGGAGGCTGTGGGTGATGACGCCACCGCCACCCTCTCTGACTGCTGCCTGAGACCCCTCTGGGCTGAGAGCCAGGAGACGAACCTGACATGAAGAGATGCAGGGAGGGACTTCTACAGGGGGTAAGGCTACGACTCCAGGAGACATGATGAAAGATGGGATGCCCCCTAAGGATGGGGTCCCCTGACTTGAAAAAAACCAGTACGGCTCAAACACACAGGCTTTCCACAGATACATCCGGAGGCCTCTTAGCCTGTGAGTCATGGGCACGCTTCCCTCCAGAACAGGGACTTTTTGCAGCTGTGGGTGGTCCCCCAAAACCAACCATGGGTGGGATGGGGAAAGAAGGCCAGGCCGAGACAGGCACAGAGAGCGGGCTGGCCCCACCCTACCTGGGCCACCCCAGGGCCCCTCGGTGCTGGCTGACAGGAAGGGGACCCTGAGGGCACCCTGTCAGTGTGAGTCACAGTCTCGGCCCCAAAGCTGCAGAGAGCAGGGCCAGGGCACAGGCAGCCCCCACTCTCGTGAAGCCTGTGTCCCAGAGTTGCTCTGCCGGGCAGCTTGAAAGACGAGATCTGGTCCCCTTGACACATCGCCTTCTAGATGCATCTTCAGCCACGTGTTTCCATCTTTTCACACCGCCCCTTCAGTTTTGTTCCTCCCTTCATAACCGAACCCACAGTCCAGCGAGTCTGCAGTCCAGACTCGAGATTTGCCTCTTTCAGCTCAACGTGCCCACCTTCGTCTCAGGCGCATGATGTAGATGAGACCCACGTTCTTACTGCTGGTCTGAGGTCTTTCAGCTTTCCATTCCCACTCATTTCGGAAACTGCAGTGAAGTATTTAAACGCATTTGTACGCGCACCGCTGTCCGCTGTCTGTACAAGACCAGGCGCCAGAAACGAGCTGTCGCTGTTGAACCCGCCCCCTCCCAAAGG